>OY728131.1:1086087027-1087337027 GCA_963277665.1 Viscum album | reverse complement strand
AACCCTTTTGGGGATTTACCAGATTGGTGTTTATCAAGATAAAATTATTCTAAGAGAAATTTATTGTAATAAATACAATTATTTTTGTATATGTCTTAGTGAAAATGTAATTTAATAAGGAATTACTTTAGAATTTGTGGAAATATGATTAAAGGTATTAGTAACCTTTAGGGTTTATAATAATTTGATGTTGATATAACTATGGGTTGTAGTTGATCGTCTTATGAAGATAGACAACATAATTATTATCAATGGAGATTTCATTATATATTATATTTCTATAATATACAATATGAACGTCATAATGTTGTATAGTTTACCACATTCAATTGTATTCCATCAGAATCCAATGTTTATTTTAATGTTTTGTGGAAATCTTAAGTAAGATCTTAACAATGAGTAGAGTTTTAGCAGTAAGTATCAACATTAGATAGATGTTTTCTCTGAGAGAGGAATTTAAAATCTATAGGATATGATAAGATCATGTTATATGGATATAAAACTTGGTCGGCGTTACCACCTTCCTCTAGTTTTGTTTTCTTTCAACAGTGGATTTAATTCGATAATTTAGACGTTTCCTTATGACATCATTAATGAAAATAATTGTATAACAACAATGTATTCAATTAAATTAGTATTAAAAATGATATTAGTTTGTGAGTAATATGTTGAGATGGTATAGAAGTTTTGATCCATTAAACAACACTTATAGATATCACATAATGTAAAATATTTTACATTGATAATCATCAATTTCATCTATAATTTGAGGGTTATGAGATGGTCATTAATTGAATTTCTCCATGAGTGAAAGAAGGGAAGGAAATCCATATCAATATTAGTCCCTCTAAATAACGTGATCATATGAGGATATTATTTATCGTTTTCCCCTTCCAAAAATCCTCTCATTGGTTCATGTTGACTTATATTTACATCTCTCAAGGTACTGCATTATTAGTCCTTTATATTTAATGATCTATGAGGTCATATAAAAAGAGCATGATTTAGCTTATAAGGAACAATCTGTTGAGATTAAGTATTATAAAATGAAAGATATATGAAAAAATTCATCTCTCTTGGTCAATGTTTTGTATCAAATCCACCATGTTAGAGAAGCAATGTGAGAACCTGAGTTTGTAATGAGGCATGAGTATCTACAATTGTTAGAACCAATATGATGAATCCTAAGAGTTAAGGGGTCGATTGTAACACCATGAGATGTGTAACACCCCGAGATTTTATGAAAAATATTCTTTTAATTTAATTAATGTCTTGTGTTGTATTCTACACCAAGATTACCTTGTGCTATACGCAACACCGTATTAGCTTGCAGTATACGCAACACTATTCTTGGACCGTGTTACACACAATTTTGATAATAGTTATTAAATGTATAAATGGAATATGGTTGGATTCTGTTATACGAAACAAGGAAGGATTCTTTCACAACACGCAACCCTGACTTGGCTTGCATTACACGCAATCGCGACCTTCCTCGATAGCGTGTGTTGTACGCAATACCGGGTTTTAATAAATAATGATATATTATAATATTGTCATGAACTAGCAGTTATGAATAGTATTAACTAAATTTTGAATTTTATAACATTATTATTCATCTTACACATTTTCTAGAACATGTTATAAGAACAAAATAAATTTTTCAGGTAAAATAAGTATTTTTCAAAAAATGCAGTTTTGCCGCCTTTTGATGGCGCACCCACCTTAAATCTAGTTTTTGACATGTTTATATGTTAAATTTGAAAAAATAATATTCTTCTCTTGAATCAGGATGTAAAAATTTACATTAGATAATGTTTTGATATTTTTTCGATAACTTTCATATTTTAATGAATAGTAAAAACACGCTATATTTTAATTAAAAACAACTTTTTTCATCGTAATATCTTATGTGGTTAAATTATAATATTGAATGGTTTTAAAGTATAAATAGAATATATTTTAACCATTTAATATAATGAATGTCATTAGCATTGATTTTACCTTGAATTCGTAGGTTAAATAAATTCAATCTTTTGCAATGTTTTAAACAAAAAACCGTTTTTATTCGACAACGAGATTAATTTTAATTTAATTTCTGCAACTTCTGTGTATTGAATTTTAAAAAATGGATTCCATATTTGGAATCAGTGGGTCCAAATTATATTAATAGGCTACTTTTTATTTTAGGGAATTATGAATAGTAACTACGGTAAATTTTATTTACCATAGTTAAGGGTAAATCGGGTAATTAAGGGTAAATATAATATTATAAAATTATCCCAAAACATGCCAAAATCCTATTGGATGACTAAAAGTAAAACCATATCACCTAAGGTTCGGATTAGAATCATTTAATGGACATTGTTCCATGAAAATAACTTAATTATTATTAAAACCAAAGAAAGTGACAACATGTCACTCTCTTAAATTTTATAAGTATATTAATTTTAATTTAATGATAAACTTCATGAAACTTAGAAAATGAATAGTCTCCAGAAATCTAATGAAATTATCTACATCATATAAATTTATTTATAATTTTTAGGTATTAAATAATTATCATTAATTATGACACAATAGTGATGCAGAAATTGTTTATCTAGTGAAAAATAAAGAATATTGTTTTTTTTAAAACTAATAGTGACCATAAAATGCACAAATACCTAACAAAAACTTATTTTCCATGTAAATGTAAACCATAAGCATCCAATGGTCGAATCTTTGACCATTTGGAGCCTTATAAAAGCGATTATGACACTTATATTATTTTATTTTAAATGATGCCAAAGTTGTCACCTTCATAATTTAATAAATATAACAATTTAAATATTGTTATTTTAAGATGATAAATTCGAGTAAAAGTATTATTGTGAAAGTTAATATATTTATCTTCATCATAGAATTTTATTTTAAATTTTTATACAACAAATAAGTATATTAAATAATTATACAAAAATGATGTAGTAATTATTTTATTAAGAGATAAACCAAATAAATGGTTTTAAAAATAATAAAATAAATATTATATGAACTATTTAATGTGATACACTACTTTTATAGATACATATGACCTTTTATTAATATATTAAAGCTTTTAGTTCGAACATATCTTCTATATATAGTTTATTTAAATTCAAATAAATGAATAGTGTCAAAATTGACACTATTGTTATTTTACAAAAATAACATATTATAAAATTGTTTAAAAATCACAAAAATATTTAAAAATTATAAATTTATATTTTTATGGTCTATAATGTTATAAAGTAAACAATTATGGAAAATTCACAACAAATAAGTAATTATTTGTAATAATTTAAAATTTAGACTTTTATTACCACAAATAAACTTAAATAGATTAAATAAGGATAAATCAAAATGATAAGGTTTAAAATAAGATCCAAACATGTCTAAATTTTATTGGTTGATGAGATTACAACCCTATCTAATCTAATCTTCGAATATGACTCAGTTTTGGAGGTTTTTAAGTGGGGTTAGATTTATTATAAATTAATATTTTTAAGAATTCTTAAGGTGGCCCTCTCCTCCCCTATAAAAGGGTACCTCCTCCCCCTTCTACTCACACCAAATTGAGCACTCAAGCTCGGACAAACCCTGCCATTTTCTCCTCTCCACTTCCCTAGAATAATCCTAGAGGTTCTGGTCTTCCTCAAAGACCAATTTTAGTGCCCTAAGAGGAGGTCTCAAAGAGGCGCTTCAAAGAAGAGGTAATTACCGTTACCAATTCTTTCATCTTTATTTCTTCTTCCACTTCTTCTTCTTAGGTTGTTTCATTATGAAGTAATAACATCAGTATCACTCATATACTGATATGTTATTATAAGTATGAAACAACCCTATTTCACCATCTATCCATCCTATGGAAAAAAAAAATCATCGCGCGTGCGTACGTACGGAATACCGTCTCCACGCCGTGGTGTAATCTATTTTCCGCCACCACATTAATTGGATGGGTATAATGGTTTAATGAGTAACTATATATGATTATTATAAAGTGATATTGATACTGAAATAGTATACATACACTTCAACACAATTCCACGACCATGGGAACGATATCATCGCTCGTGCGTACGTACGGACTACCGTCTCCACGACGCGATGAGATTCATTCTCAATGATTAACCATTCATGAATGATTATAAAGTATATATAATAAGTTCTAATATATGAAATAATAATTATACTGGAATTATTTATATTTATATGTATGTCATCTACTTAATTCCATTCAATTCAATAAGGAAACGAAAACAGCGTTCATGCGTACGTACGGACTACCGTCTCCATGAACGGTGTATTTCTTTCCATTTAATGATTTATTATATATGTATATTCTGAATATATATATATATAAATCATGTTTTATATTCTGGAATTAGGTAATCATGATCTAAGTAATCATATGAATAATTACAAGTTAAAAACACGAACGACAAATGAGACGATTTTACCCAAAACGCTACTTTAACATGAATTTACAAAAGAACGGGTAATATAAAGTCATAAGTGGACCATATATGATATAATAACAATGAATATGATTCTGGAACAACTCAATAACATGATTTAAATCATTATACAGGAGGTTCGGACACTTACAAAGCAAGTCGGACCTAAGGTAAGGGATAAATTTTTAATCTCATTTTTATCCGAGATTGCTTATACTTAAGTATTTACTGGGGTTACGTTTAACATCCATGACCATGTTTTCTAAAAATGTTTTTATAAAATGTTTACCATTCTTCCATGAATGTTTAAAGTCATTTTTACCCTTTATTGACTTTTTACCACATTGTATGAATGGAATCTTTCCTTTGGTTACCATATAAGGTACATTTTGACTTTTCCGACAAAAGTACGAGGAGAATGTTATTTTTAACTTCTACGGCGTGAAAGGATTTTTAAGGTTTCATAACACCTCATTTTCAAGAAGCTTCCTCTACATGATTGTATGATTATTTTCAAGAAAACCCTTATCTTTTAATATTGCATGGAATTTTGTGAAAAGAAAATGATTTTAAAGAAGAAAGGATATTTTCCTCAAGAATTCATTTCGAGTGTTTTTCTCAAAACTATTTTCCATCTAAGATGACATTATTTGATATGTATGTTTCAAGTAAAATGTCTCTATGATTTAAATGGTTTAAATATTATTATGATTGAATGATATCAATTGTTTATGGATTATGATGGCATGATGTTTAAGATTCCCATTTTTATTACATGGGTTATGCAATGATGTATGATTTATGATTTTGTGGCACACATAAGAATGGTATCATTATGAGATGGGTGGGACCTATATCTCCCTCCAATGCATTGGGTAAAGATTTTATATCTCATGAGATAGACAGGGCTGGAACGGTAGGTTATACCGGTTCAGTGAAACAGGACTAAAACGAGGGTTACTCGATTCAGAAAGGGACTTTGTCCACTAAGATAGTCTTGGCAATGAGTCTTGACTAACAAGAAATGATTCTCTATGATTATGTGTGAATGCCACAAAGGTTAATGTTTTAAGTTATGATTATTGTGATTTCATTTCACTACTATGATTTATCCCATGTTATGAAATTATGCTCTCTTTTGCAGGTTAAGATTTCCAAAAGATATGTTCTTATGAATATGATGTGATTGATTTTTCTTTTGTATACCCTTACTGAGCATTTGAGCTCACCCTTTTATGTTTTCTTTTCCCCAGGATATAAAGAAAGGGTTTAGGTAAAAAAAATGGAAGATCTTTATGGGAGATATTGAAGATCTTTCACCACGATTAGAAGATTACGTTCCGAGTTTCCAAAGACACTAAACTATTACGATCCTTGTGTGTGTGTGTTTTTGTTATGTACTAAGTATTCCGAAAATGTAATGTAATGTCCATGTAAGTCAAGATACGGGTCTCTACATTTGGTATCAGAGGAAAGGTTTACTTAACCTTTGGAAACTAGGATGCGAAAACGTTAGTGAGATCCCTAGAGTTATTTCTAAGGTATGTCTAGGGATATCCCTAAGGTTAAGTATACGTATAGGTTATAGTACTAGAATTACGCTAACGATCATAGAATTAAACCTAAGATGTTAGATATTGAAGGTACTCCCCCTTTATTATGTTGTTTTCCCTAGCATGATTTTTTCCTCTCACACTATTCTTTTTGGATTTTAGAAAATGGCTGGAAACAAGATGATTCACAATAATAGAGGATATGATGGACAATGGAATGATATTCTTCATAATGATATGGGATTTGGAAGTCCAAACATCATTATTATGCCGAATCGGCAATCTCATAATATGATCAATAAAGTAAAATTTGGTAAGTTTCCTGACTCAGCTAATAAGAGAAAGATGGAGTTTCATGATGATCATAGAGGAAAGAAAGTTCAATTTCCCCTTTGTAAATCATGTGGGAAGAGGCATCAAGGAGAATGTTTCAAAGGAACTGGAAGATGCTTTGGGTGTGGAAAAGAAGGACACAAAGCAAGTAAGTGCAAAGGAAAAGGTTCAGTTAACACCATGGATGAGGATAATGGTATTGCTACGACATCAACAATGGTTAAATGCTTTAAATGTGGAATGTACGGGCATTATGCAAACCAATGCCCTAAGGGAAAGTCTCAAGAAGAGAATCAGTATGGTCGTATGGGAAGTATTTATGTGGATGATGATGAAGAGACTACAAATGATATGTGAGATGAAAGAATTGTTGAAGCTCGATCAATGGTCTAAAAATGTAGTGGAATGATTACAAGTTTATCATGTGTAATGTTGTATAAGTAATCTCATGGAATAAGGAGACATGTAAGGATTGTTACACTGTTGTCTGATTAATGTTACCAGTATCCATGAAAGTTTATTCGGATATTTTTGGAATGTAGATGATATGCGCATAATGAAGGAATAATAAGATAATGAGGTATTTGATTGTATTCATGAGCTCATGACTGATATAAGGAGAAGGTTATATCATGGTTTGAGTATATAGAATTTTTGGATTTTGGTATGTGGAAAGAGGTAACTTTTAACTGCATTCATGTTTTCACTAAGGTTCAATGGGTATTCAAGAGAGTACAAGATTAAGGCCTTTGAATGTTTGGAATGTGACCAACAAGATATATCTTATGATATATGGGGATCAACGATGGTATTAAATCTCTGGTAATCGTTTTCACTATGTTATGAGAGTGGACTGCAGTATTATGGATAAGACTAAAGATTGAAATGGATTATGTTGGACATAAGTGAGTATTGTTTAAGGATAGAAGTTGTTTTTCCAATATTATTGATGGGATGTTATAGTAATGTAGTTTTAGAAAAAGGACAACCTGCAGGATGGGCGACAGCCCATCGCTTCGGACAAGGCTGTGGGAATCGAACCCACAACCGAAGTGCGACTGGCCTTTATCGCCTACCACTGACCTACAGGAAGTCCTTGTTTAGTAGAAACTAGTTTTATTATATTTAGCAGTATGATATGTGAAGTATAAGTCCATTTTAGGATCCATATGTGATTAATCTCACTATAGATCGACTTATGTATATAATTTTTGCTAACCTTTTGTTTGAGACAGATGGAATGACCCGTCATTCTATCACATGATCTTCTAACACTTCACGAATAACAAATTCAACGTCATTTATTTAAGAGATGAAGTGGAAATTGTTCAAGACATGAACAACAGTGAGATTGTACCAAAATAAAGAAAGTATTTATTCTAATTCAAATTTTCAACTTTAGGGAAATGATTTTGAAAACCAAAAATGTTGTCCTAGTGATCTTATATCTGATGAATCAGATGGTACCTTAAATCATCACAAATGTATGGCTTTGTGATTGCTAGCTTTTTTATAGCCATGTTCTCTACCACTCTCCATCAGAACATGATGGTTAGATTTCTCTTCCATATCCATATTTTCACCTATGTGGAAACCCAGTGATTAGTTTATTTGGGTAACCGTTACGTTTTAGACTTTTGTTTTTAAAGATAAGTTTTGGTATTCCTTTTTACGATGTGGGTTTCTATCAAAGAAACTTTCAAATAGTAAACCATTTATAACCCCGACGAATTTCGAGGGAGAAATTCATTTTAAGGGGGGTAGAATGTAACACCCCGAGATTTTATGAAAAATATTCTTTTAATTTAATTAATGTCTTGTGTTGTATTCTACACCAAGATTACCTTGTGCTATACGCAACACCGTATTAGCTTCCAGTATACGCAACACTATTCTTGGACCGTGTTACACACAATTTTGATAATAGTTATTAAATGTATAAATGGAATATGGTTGGATTCTGTTATACGAAACAAGGAAGGATTCTTTCACAACACGCAACCCTGACTTGGCTTGCATTACACGCAATCGCGACCTTCCTCGATAGCGTGTGTTGTACGCAATACCGGGTTTTAATAAACAATGATATATTATAATATTGTCATGAACTAGCCGTTGTGAATAGTATTAACTAAATTTTGAATTTTATAACATTATTATTCATCTTACACATTTTCTAGAACATGTTATAAGAACAAAATAAATTTTTCAGGTAAAATAAGTATTTTTCAAAAAATGCAGTTTTGCCGCCTTTTGATGGCGCACCCACCTTAAATCTAGTTTTTGACATGTTTATATGTTAAATTTGAAAAAATAATATTCTTCTCTTGAATCAGGATGTAAAAATTTACATTAGATAATGTTTTGATATTTTTTCGATAACTTTCATATTTTAATGAATAGTAAAAACACGCTATATTTTAATTTAAAAAAACTTTTTTCATCGTAATATCTTACGTGGTTAAATTATAATATTGAATGGTTTTAAATTATAAATAGAATATATTTTAACCATTTAATATAATGAATGTCATTAGCATTGATTTTACCTTGAATTCGTAGGTTAAATAAATTCAATCTTTTGCAATGTTTTAAACAAAAAACCGTTTTTATTCGACAACGGGATTAATTTTAATTTAATTTCTGCAACTTCTGTGTATTGAATTTTAAAAAATGGATTCCATATTTGGAATCAGTGGGTCCAAATTATATTAATAGGCTACTTTTTATTTTAGGGAATTATGAATAGTAACTACGGTAAATTTTATTTACCATAGTTAAGGGTAAATCGGGTAATTAAGGGTAAATATAATATTATAAAATTATCCGAAAACATGCCAAAATCCTATTGGATGACTAAAAGTAAACCCATATCACCTAAGGTTCGGATTAGAATCATTTAATGGACATTGTTCCATGAAAATAACTTAATTATTATTAAAACCAAAGAAAGTGACAACATGTCACTCTCTTAAATTTTATAAGTATATTAATTTTAATTTAGTGATAAACTTCATGAAACTTCGAAAATGAATAGTCTCCAGAAAGCTAATGAAATTATCTACATCATATAAATTTATTTATAATTTTTAGGGATTAAATAATTATCATTAATTATGACACAATAGTGATGCAGAAATTGTTTATCTAGTGAAAAATAAAGAATATTGTTTTTTTTAAACTAATAGTGACCATAAAATGCACAAATACCTAACAAAAACTTATTGTCCATGTAAATGTAAACCATAATCATCCAATGGTCTAATATTTGACCATTTGGAGCCTTATAAAAGCGATTATGACACTTATATTATTTTATTTTAAATGATGCCAAAGTTGTCACCTTCATAATTTAATAAATATAACAATTTAAATATTGTGATTTTAAGATGATAAATTCGAGTAAAAGTATTATTGTGAAAGGTAATATATTTATCTTCATCATAGAATTTTATTTTATATTTTTATACAACAAATAAGTATATTAAATAATTATACAAAAATGATGTAGTAATTATTTTATTAAGAGATAAACCAAATAAATGGTTTTAAAAATAATAAAATAAATATTATATGAACTATTTAATGTGATACACTACTTTTATAGATACATATGACCTTTTATTAATATATTAAAGCTTTTAGTTCGAACATATCTTCTATATATAGTTTATTTAAATTCAAATAAATGAATAGTGTCAAAATTGACACTATTGTTATTTTACAAAAATAACATATTATAAAATTGTTTAAAAATCACAAAAATATTTAAAAATTATAAATTTATATTTATATGGTCTATAATGTTATAAAGTAAACAATTATGGAAAATTCACAACAAATAAATAATTATTTGTTATAATTTAAAATTTAGAATTTTATTACCACAAATAAACTTAAATAGATTAAATAAGGTTAAATCAAAATGATAAGTTTTAAAATAAGATCCAAACATGTCTAAATTTGATTGGATGATGAGATTACAACCCTATCTAATCTAATCTTCGAATATGAGTCATTTTTGGAGGTTTTTAAGTGGAGTTAGATTTATTATAAATTAATATTTTTAAGAATTCCTAAGGTGGCCCTCTCCTCCCTTATAAAAGGGTACCTCCTCCCCCTTCTCCTCACACCAAATTGAGCACTCAAGCTCGGCCAAACCCTGCCATGTTCTCCTCTAAACTTCCCTAGAATAATCCTAGAGGTTCTGGTCTTCCTCAAAGACCAATTTTAGTGCCCTAAGAGGAGGTCTCAAAGAGGCGCTTCAAAGAAGAGGTAATTACCGTTACCAATTCTTTCATCTTTATTTCTTCTTCCACTTCTTCTTCTTAGGTTGTTTCATTATTAAGTAATAACATCAGTATCACTCATATACTTATATGTTATTATAAGTATGAAACAACCCTATTTCACCATCTATCCATCCTACGGAAAAAAAAGAAATCATCGCGCGTGCGTACGTACGGAATACCGTCTCCACGCCGTGGTGTAATCTATTTTCCGCCACCACATTAATTGGATGGGTATAATGGTTTAATGAGTAACTATATATGATTATTATAAAGTGATATTGATACTGAAATAGTATACATACACTTCAACACAATTCCACGACCATGGGAACGATATCATCGCTCGTGCGTACGTACGGACTACCGTCTCCACGACGCGATGAGATTCATTCTCAATGATTAACCATTCATGAATGATTACAAAGTATATATAATAAGTTCTAATATATGAAATAATAATTATACTGGAATTATTTATATTTATATGTATGTCATCTACTTAATTCCATTCAATTCAATAAGGAAACGAAAACAGCGTTCATGCGTACGTACGACAAATGAGACGATTTTACCCAAAACGCTACTTTAACATGAATTTACAAAAGAACAGGTAATATAAAGTCATAAGTGGACCATATATGATATAATAACAATGAATATGATTCTGGAACAACTCAATAACATGATTTAAATCATTATACAGGAGGTTCAGACACTTACAAAGCAAGTCGGACCTAAGGTAAGGGATAAATTTTCAATCTCATTTTTATCCGAGATTGCTTATACTTAAGTATTTACTGGGGTTACGTTTAACATCCATGACCATGTTTTCTAAAAATGTTTTTATAAAATGTTTACCATTCTTCCATGAATGTTTAAAGTCATTTTTACCCTTTATTGACTTTTTACCACATTGTATGAATGGAATCTTTCCTTTGGTTACCATATAAGGTACATTTTGACTTTTCCGACAAAAGTACGAGGAGAATGTTATTTTTAACTTCTACGGCGTGAAAGGATTTTTACGGTTTCATAACACCTCATTTTCAAGAAGCTTCCTCTACATGATTGTATGATTATTTTCAAGAAAACCCTTATCTTTTAATATTGCATGGAATTTTGTGAAAAGAAAATGATTTTAAAGAAGAAAGGATATTTTACTCAAGAATTCATTTCGAGTGTTTTTCTCAAAACTATTTTCCATCTAAGATGACATTATTTGATATGTATGTTTCAAGTAAAATGTCTCTATGATTTAAATGGTTTAAATATTATTATGATTGAATGATATCAATTGTTTATGGATTATGATGGCATGATGTTTAAGATTCCCATTTTTATTACATGGGTTATGCAATGATGTATGATTTATGATTTTGTGGCACACATAAGAATGGTATAATTATGAGATGGGTGGGACCTATATCTCCCTCCAATGAATTGGGTAAAGATTTTATATCTCATGAGATAGACAGGGCTGGAACGGTAGGTTATACCGGTTCAGTGAAACAGGACTGAAACGAGGGTTACTCGATTCAGAAAGGGACTTTGTCCACTAAGATAGTCTTGGCAATGAGTCTTGACTAACAAGAAATGATTCTCTATGATTATGTGTGAATGCCACAAAGGTTAATGTTTTAAGTTATGATTATTGTGATTTCATTTCACTACTATGATTTATCCCATGTTATGAAATTATGCTCTCTTTTGCAGGTTAAGATTTCCAAAAGATATGTTCTTATGAATATGATGTGATTGATTTTTCTTTTGTATACCCTTACTGAGCATTTGAGCTCACCCTTTTATGTTTTCTTTTCCCCAGGATATAAAGAAAGGTTTTAGGTAAAAAAAAAGGGAAGATCTTTATGGGAGATATTGAAGATCTTTCACCACGATTAGAAGATTACGTTCCGAGTTTCCAAAGACACTAAACTATTACGATCCTTGTGTGTGTGTGTTTTTGTTATGTACTAAGTATTCCGCAAACGTAATGTAATTTCCATGTAAGTCAAGATACGGGTCTCTACAAGATGTTCACATTTTTTCAATACATTTACTCTTTTATTAAATTTTGTTACATGAAACATCTCATTTAGATTTTGTTATATAATGCATTGAGCATAGAATTAATTACATGCAACACCATATTTAAACGAAACATGATGTACTATAAATATATTATTATTTCATATTATAATTATCACGTAGCCCTTGAAATGGGGGATACGAAGAAGATTATCTAATTTATGAAAATATATTATTTACACTTGTATATATAATTAATTCCATTGTGACTAATTAATATGAAATAAAAATAAAAACCATTATAAAATATATGGAGTATCTTTTTGAAAACTATTTTTATGTACGAAAACAAGTTTTATCTAAAAAAATTAAATAAATCAGTTTTGATATATAATTTTAATTAAATTTATATATTATATAATCATTTAATGATATTTTATTTATCGTTTTTTTCTGAATGGAAGAGATAATAATAAATCAAATTTAATGAATCAAACTACATTTTTCTGAAAATCATTTTTTCTCTATTTGCACACTTATTTTAAATTTAATTTTTAACAATTTATGAAAGCATTATTTGAAAATAATAATTTCTTGGTTGAAATTTTTATTTCATTATTATCTTTGGATGAATTGTGGATAAATTTTAATGAAAGAAAATTGTTCAATGATTATTAAAAAACATAAGTTTTTATTTAGAATTTTCATTTCTCTTAATGAATTAAAAAACCTAAAAACTGTTTTATAATTGATTTATAAGTAAAAATAGTTCAATTATATATCCATTAAAACAATTTTTGTCATTGGAAATATTTTCATATTTACTTTTTTTATAATAACTTTTTAATCATTATATATTTGGAAAATAAAAATCTCATCGCAGCTGTGGGATTAATTTTAATTTATATTTTTGCAATTATGTTAATCAAATTTTAAAAAATTTGGTTTTGTGTTTGGAATCTTCTTAATTTATATTCTCAAACAAGGTCAAATAATTTTTCCCATAATGAATATTACAAATGGTAAAAATTATTTTCTGTGTTTAATTTAAAAATGGGTTTACCAGGGAGTTAAACTAAACAATATGTGTAAAAATTGACTCAAAACATATAAAAACTCATTTAATTGAAAATTTTTCCCTTAAATTTTTTATTCTAGATAGTTTCCCCTTTCAGATGCTTGTAGAATTTTAAAAATGTGGGTACACCATTTTCCTTTTAAAAATTACAGTAGTGTCATTAACCACACATATAAAAGGCCACCCCAATCCTAAGATATTAACAAATACAAAACCCTTTTACATGAAATGAATGACTAAATAACCTCTTTAATTCAATACTATAATTAAAAAAAATCCTTTTTTCATAAATCAACCATTAGAATCCACTTGGTGCTAACAAAAAGTAGTTGTCAAAAGAAGAGGTAACATCCCAAGCCATGTGTTTTATTTTATTTCTTCCTCCACCAGCATCGACTACTAGTAAAACATGATTATATGAAAACAAAATTTTAATAAATATATTTATCTCTAATTAATTTAATGTAATATCCTAAACACTTCTTCTATTCAATCAAATGGGTTACAAAATCAAAATTATTTTGTACAACAGACTACCCCCTCAAAAACTGATGTTATTCTTTTTCCATATCCACAACTCGTGGAAATATATATTGTTGGATTTATTGTTTATATATGAAATTAATGATGTTAAAATTCGTCAAGATTCATTATATCACATGTTCCCTTTTACCTTATATTTTGTTGGAATATAATAACATCATTCGTTTGTATGAAGGACATCTACCTCACGTTGTGAGGTCCTTTGTTCTCTCTTTACAAGGAAGAAAATATGGCTGATTTTAATAAAAATATGTGATTTATATGAAATAAAAATTATTATTTATTAGTAATATATTAATTATCATTATTTATAAAATTCTATTTTGAAAATAGAAATAACATTCATCCATACATACAACCTACCATCTCAATTGTTGACGTATTTAATTTTATTTAACTAAATTTAATGGATTACTCTAAATAAATACATAATAACTATATATGATATCTATATCATGTTTAAAATAATTTATATTACTGATCAATGATCAATGAAATAGGAAAAAAGGATTAAAATAAAAACATACGTGAAAAAAAGATTTTATTTCCCCAAACATGACTTGAACATGAAACACTTAATAAATATGTAATAAAAAGTAATAATTGAAGAATATTTGCTATGTTATATATTTATATAAGTTTTTTAATTTAAAAAATTTACAATAAAATTGTATTTATTATATTTTATTTTCAAATGTGTATGATTGATGCCAAGACATATAGTAAGGTATTTCCACCACACTATTATTTTTCTCTATGGCACATGTCATATTCAATATAGTTTTCTTTTATATGGTGTTTAAACTTTTCATTAATGTATTTTATGATTAATATACTTATAATAATGGTGATTTATGAATGCATTTTAATATCTCTCATTCATGAAGTTTACATTTCAAATGATACCAATGCAGTTAGGGATTTTTGTCTCAATTTCCCTTCTTTGAGAAATATGCAATGTTATGCATCAATATTTATTTATAAAGTGTATATACGAGTCCATTGAAATTTTAAATCATGAATATACTTATGTTAATGATATTATAATTTTAATATTAATTTACTCTTTAATGGGAATTAGAATTCAATGTTACCAAATTCATAAGAGATATATGTTACAATCTCATAATTTATCATAATTATTTATGATTATGCTTTAAATGATGAAATATTATGATCTATATGTGAAGAAACTAATAGATTTTATTCCCATCTAGTTATTTCATGAGAATAATTTTTTCCTTTATTTTAATGTCATTATTTTCTCAATAGTAAAAAATACTATTTTTAAGAATAATAGTATTTATTTCTCTCTTTAGTCGAAAATCCTTATTCTTCTAAAACCATTGTTTCTAGAAATTTCATAAAAATGTTTTTACCATTCATCAGTTGATTTATTAAAGTAATATTAACCCATTTTTTATTTATTTATTTTGTTTTAAATTAATTTACTTGTCATTTTGTAGATAATACTTATTTTTATTTTAAAAATTAATGTTAATTGAATATTTAGTTTATCATGTATAGAATGACAGATATTTTATATCATCATATCCAATTCATTGTTCCAAAGCATCATTTGTGGGTTTCAAAATTAAAATTCAATGAAAATTATTTACCAAATGTTTTATAAATTTTTAGTTTTAAAAGGGGATTCTCATAATGGAAGAGATATTTTATTTATAAAATGATTTAAATGATTTATAAAGTTTCCATTAAAAGTTTCCAACTTTATTTATAAAGGAAATTATTTTGAAAATATTTAATGATTAAAAAATATCTTTTCATTATGGAAAGTATATATTCCCCAAAAAATGTTCCATGTGCTATTTAAAAATTATTTTCTATCTATGATGACATTAATATATGTTACTATTACTAAACTTGAGAAAAGACTGAATAATGGCATCCTTATCCATTCTATGGATAGTTAATCATTATGTAAGAGAAATTTTTCTGAAACACTTCATTTTTCATTGGTTCTTAAATAGTTAATTTAATAAATTTTTACGAAACTCATTTTCCAAATATGGGTTATAATGTGATGATATGATAAATGTTTTATAATATAGTAGCACATATATCTATGATTTTTAGTATATAATGGTTGTTACATTATAACCAATTATAGTGGTTATGTTATAATAGAGGACATTGGTTTTATTATAACCAAAGGTGGGTGGGAATGATATCTCCCACCGATGTATTGAGTATATCATTAAAACCCCTAAGATAATAAATGAAAATTGGTTAATGGGATTGATCCACTATGGGAATCAGGTAGATCCTAATACACTATGGGATATATGTGCATCCTGATCAACAATTGGAAATATATGATAATTAATAATCAACTATATTTATTTTCATGGTAGATAACCTAGAAATATGAAATTATTTTTCTATATTTATAAATATTCCACACTTTTATTAAATTATTTTATGGTTCATGTTGGATTTATGTTGATTTCTCACTCTTCTGGGTTTTGTATTGCCAAATGAAAATGTTTTATTCCTTGACACCTATTTTTGATATATGACACATATATTGTAAACATCCTAAGTAATGATCATAATCACATCCATTTATTGATATATTGTTATTTCACATGATTGTAGATTGATATCTTGTATATTTACCCTTACTGAGCATTTATGCTCAGCGGTTCTTATAACTCATTCCCCATATTATAAAAAAGGTTTTTGGTAGAAAATTTTTATGATTAGTACTATGTGTGAATGTATTTATGGGATAAAATGTATATCTATAATTAAATAAGAAGGATATGGTTTACTCCCAAAATACAGAAAACTATTACAGTCCTTAGGTTTGTGTTTATGATATATATTTAATTTTCATCTAAAATATATGATATTTATGTATAAAATTATAGGTTTATATATGTAGAGTCACTATGGAATTCATTTTATAATATTATTGGACTAAAATCATGACTCAGTAGAAATATGACCTTCATGTGTGGTCTAACAGATTTAAATCCATGCAAAGGTGGCTCAAGTCCATTTCTAAGTATGTTAATGTAGTTGGTCTATAACATTCAATTTTTACTCTATATAACATCTATATTGGATAAAGAGAGTATTAATTTAAATATCCTATTAAATATCATCCAAATACCTTGTATACATTAATGTGATAATGAACTAGTGTGTATATCACATTAAAAGGGAGAATCAGTTCCACAACATGATGAGAAACATAAACTCCATGATGATATTTTTTAAAGTGCATATTAGTTCCCCAATAGGATGAGAAACATTAAATTCCATGATGATATTCTTATACATTGTTCCTTTTTAGGGTGAAATCCTATGATATACCACATATCATTATAATTATTAGGTGTGAGTACTTGTATGCATATGTGTCTTCTTCCCATGAAGTTCTCACATCATAATCGCAAATATGGGAATCATAAGAATAGAACCACTAGTAATAGTTACACATAGGTATGTGTCATTACATATTCATTTCTATGAAATTGTGTAATATTCTATACTCATTAATATTGATATTAATTAAAATCATAGCCCATGTAATTAGATGTGTTACATAAAAAATGCCACTTATAGTTCATGTACATTGTGTATACGTTGGGTAAATCATTAAAAGCATATAATTAATAAATTATATGAGGAAGTATATGTACCTTCCATATTAGTGGATGTTGATTCCACAAAACATTGATTGAAATAGGATTGTCACATTAAAATCTATTGTTTGGGTGAAATGGTGAGTCTATTTCATATAGTAAAAGAAATATATATCAAGTATATAGGGTTATGAAGTTAGTATGAAACCTAAATGATGAGATATTGTGATTAAAGAATTATATAATAAAATTATTATCCATATGTTGTTTTCAATTACTTAACAATAAATTATTTCAACATTGTTCCTTGACCCATTATTAGATTGTAATATTGGAAATTAAGAAGGCCTTCCAAATGTCAATATGAAAGAAGCCTAGAGGGTCACAATGTAAAGACACCGATTTTCCATGTAAATTTTATTAATTATATGGAATTATTATGAGTTTACGAAAAATGACTACACATGATTATGAGGCCCTGTGTTCCTAGAATGAATTTATGACCATTTTTAGGTACGTTTAGTAAATGTGAATGAAGAAATTTTCTTCTTTTGAAACGTTGCATGGAATTGAAAATGGAGGACACAATTGAACTCGCAGTACCGATATTCACTTAAGGAGACCTTCACCTCGACCTCAGTTGGGAGAGGGTGGGAGTTAATTTTTTAAAATTTTCATGGGAGAAAAAATTTAAAAAAATATAACTTCTTATTTTTCTTTCTAGAAACCTCCATTTTGAATCATGTTGGTGGGGACCACCTGAACATCCCTTTAATGTAAGGAAACCCTTGGAATTCACCCAATTAATGTGCCAACATTAATTGAATTAATAATCTAAACTCAATTAAAGTTGGTTCCTCACCTCGCATGGTGGGGGTCATTGGAAAAGAGAAGAATTGGGAGAGCCTTTGAGAGAGAATATTCCAATGAAGAACCTCCTCAAACAAAAAATGAACCTCTGATAAAGACGACACATGAGCTTAGATCAAGATTGTTTTGTGGGAGCAACGAACCTCAGCATCTTCATCGTCTTCATCTTCTACCTCACGCCATCAAAAAAGATCAAGGTAAGGGGTTTATTTTGAGATATGATAATTCTATTTTTCTCGATTCTTTATATTCTCATTTATCAACAATTATGGACAAACAAACAAGGCCATCGTTCTGCCAACTTTCTCAGATATTTTCTATTTGTTCTTCACGTGTTTATTGTGCGTCCATCAACTCCAATTAATGAAGCACACTAAACCACAATGTTCTGTTGAGCGCGACATATGGACCTAGAGATCTCGACCCGAGGATCGAAAATATGTGGTTATCATATTATTCAGGCTTAGAACGAAGCTACGGTGACCTGCGGAAGTGGAAGTCAAAAAACAACCGGCCAAACATAGTTTGAGTAGGTGACAGAGGATGGCGGCGACCGGCACGCTGGCCGACAACATGGGAAAAGGCAGTTGCGCGTCCCCAGCACCGGTAGGGGAGAGAGGGCAAAAAAATTCAGTCACAGCAGTGCACCAGGAGGGCGGTCGTCACCGGTCTGGCCGTGGGAGGATAGTGTCGCCATTGTGCCGTTGGTAGGAAAGTCGGCCGGTCTTCATGCTAGTAGTGTCGCGCCGAGAGGGACCCCTCCGGCGGGTCCCGAAAGACAATAGGTGGGCCCCACGGAGACGCCGGGATTCCTGAATCCGACTTTTCTAATGAACCGTATTTAATACCGAGGGGTGACTCCCCCCACCTCCCCATGTAGCTAGGGCAGCCCCCACTATGGGGGACCACATCCAACTAGGGTGACCACACCAAGAATAGCGGGCCACACCGAGTGGGTCGTGCCCAGCGGGCCGGGCCACCCCCTTTGTGGGCCAGACCTGAATCGGGTCGGGGAGACCCAAACCTAGTCGAGTTGATCCGAACCTGGTTGGGTCGGCCCAGGCTGGGTCGGGCTAGGTCGGACCAGACACTAGGCCCATCTGGACCTAGATACACCTTTTAGGCCATATCTTGATAACCGTGTGTCCGTTTGACGAACCATCAATGGAATTGGGATCCTTGGATCGAGACAGACCTACTAGTATACTTTACATGAGGTTTGAATAATGTTGGAGTATGACCGGGTTGGATTAAACCAAAATCCAACCAGGGCCTAGGAACGGAAATGATAATAACATACAGACCTGGAGTTTGATTTACGTGTCATTTATTATGTTGGGATCCTAATGACGTGGCAGTCCATTCAGATACATCTACGTGGTACTTAGTGGAAGTTGAAGCATTGTCTGATGGCTTGAGGAGCGAAACTTCCTGGAATCAAACATGTTTAGTGCGGGTACCCTGTGGCTGGTTGTACTTGAAGAATCTATAGATCCTATTTGGGTCACCTTCAGATCATGTGTGGGTCAGCACTTAGCGATCCTATGTTGGTCAGCATATACCGATCATGTGTGGGTCATCTCCAGATCTTGTGTGGGTCATTTACAATCCTGTGTGGGTCAATAGCAGTGCTTCTCGATGAAGTAAGATGATCTAGTGACACAACTAATCATTTATACTTACATACATAAGTTAAACAGAATGTGAGCTAAGTCATTACCTTGGTTGTACACTTTTGTGTGGTGATACCTTCATGGTATTATTTTGTGTGGTGTTACCTTTGTGGTACATACCTTTTTGGTGTTACCTTTGTTGTACTTTTAAATTTGTGGTGTTACCTATGTGGTACTTCTACCTTTTTGGTGTTACCTTTGGGGTATTCATCCCTCACATGTGATATTAGTATAAATTGATAACCTAGGTATATGTATGAGAATCAAAGTAGAAAGTGTTGATTATTATGGATTCATGCTTTGAGATTGATATATTGCCTTGTGGTTTATCCCTAGTGTATTTTGGGAGACCTTCGGGGGTCTCAGGGTCCCTAGTGAGTATTATTATACTCACCACTAAACGGGCTATGCCCGCACCTTGCTGTGTCATGTGTAGATAACAGAAAACGTTGTTTGAGGTTAAGGGTTGCTGGACTGAAGGCTGCTTAGAGGTGGATCAGTTGATGAGGCATACCACAAATATGACTGTTCGAGAGTTGTACTAACCCTTCATGTAGGATACATGGCGGGTGTTTGCAGGAGTATTTCTCATTTTTATTGTACTTTACATTTGGGCTTTTATTCTGGTCCCTTTACATACTGTACAAACCATGTTTACTATATAGTTTACTTTGAGATTGTGTCTTGATGTGTGATTGGTTTGTGTGAGTTTACAGGTTTAAAGGCAATGCTTTCCTGGTTTTAGGGATATGCCTTTCCAGTGCAAGTCGCCAACCACTGGCCGATGGAAGGCAAGCTTGGGGTAGTCACAGAATAGGCCCTGGGGGACGGTCCATGACACACAAAATGTGAGTTTATTATTATCATATCTAAATTATATTTGAATTTCATTATTGGAATTAATATTATAATTAATACTATGGAATAGTTTTATTTAATATTAATGATCAAAAAAATTCAAAACATATTTATTTATAAGGTAATTTTTAAATTACGCAGATATATAATACTTATTAATTTAATTATTATATTATTATTATTTAATTTATTAATGTATTCAGTAAATTTTGAGGAGAACAAGAAGACCAAGATTAATTTTTAACTATAAAAAATAATATTTATTTTTATAGCAGTTAGTGCACACCATGGAATAAAAATTATATTATTATTTTAATACATGTCATGGGGTTTTGAAATGGGTTTACCATTTTAACAATGGAAATTACTAAGTTAATTATATTATAAATCTTATTCATAGTTCTATATATTATCATATAATAAAATCATGTAGATGTTAATTGTGAATTTTTGTGTACAATTGATTTCTCTCTAGATTACTCATAGTCCTTCCCCCATCCTCTCAAGATCGATAAGATCAAAAGAATTTCATCAAGACCAATGAAACATGAATAAATATTAAGGAAATATTAAAGTTGATCATTCTATTATAAAACATCCTAGATATTAGTTGGTTTCATCCAGAGATCATTAGAGCCGGTGTGGACCACTATTAGAGAGATTCCGCAATTTGATCCTACAATATAAATGATTGATTTCTGAAATGTACCTCAATTGATCAACAACACCATTGAAGAAATATATCAAAAATGATGTAATATTTTTTGATTAAATAAAATTAAATAAATATTTAACTAGAAAAATATATTATCTTCAATATATCATACATTCATTTGTATATTGGATTGGAAAACTATTATTTTTCTTGATGTTTACATCATATAAAATATGATAATTATCAATTGACTTAAACATTTTATAGATCCGTATTAGCCTGGAAATAAACTTCTGTTGTGCCTAAAACCATCATCAAAGGCTATTTAATCATGAATTTTCTTAATACATGAGTAAATTTGGGGGGCTCACAGAATATCCCCAAGGGCATATATAAAGGCCAATGGCCTTGGGAATTTGGTATGTTATATTGATACATGTTCCTATCCAAATGAGTACCTCCATTGATGCTCCATTCCTCTATCACACATTCCCAAGTGAGATACTAACATGTCAGGGGTGTTAGGAGAACTCCACACATTCTTTGGTTTATTCTATACATGTCCATAATTCTTTATAGAGGAGAGAGTCAGATGTATATTTCGAGGTGTCCAATCTCATCTATTTGATAGGGAAAATAAAATTAGCCAAAATGTGGTATGACTGACAAGGTTTTATATTTATTTGGTGTAGATTCATGGTTTTGGGTATTCATGGTAGATCATTGAATTTATGTTTTCTTATTTTAAATGATATGATTAAAAAACATTTTTGAATCCTAAGAATCCCAAAAGTGGTATCAATGCTCTACCAAGCGATTTGGATAATGAAATGATATTTAAAAGATTGTAAAACAAATATATATTCATATATTATGATATATATTCTTTGATAATGTACAACATCAAGGTGTTGAAGATGGTATCAATACATATGATAGGTAGATAAGGCATTGGATTAATTATAATAGTAACATATCATAAGCCCTGATAGTTGGGTGCTATCAACAAATCATATACAAGTCTCCCACAATTGATATATCTTATGTAATCCACATGTCAAATGTATATTAATGTTTTAATATCATGAAATGATTTTATGCATTTAGTTAATACAACATAGGTTTCATGGAGAACTATCTAACATGATTTGAGTCAAAGATAGTCATTTTGCTCTTACATTGGTGACATATAATAAGCTAAATATCATGTCCCCTATTATTAATCCTACAAAGATGGATAAAAATCACATTTAATCTCATGAAAAGGAATGTAAAATTCAATGACACTAAGTTATCACGAGTTATTCAAATGAAAACTACTCTATATCTAATTTAATCTTACATAGTCCTCACTTTAAATCATAATTTATAGTTGTTAATGTGTAAAACTAGTTTTATGCATTTCTAGTATATATTCATAATTAAGATTTATGGATTATTCTTTTTATTAATATATCAATTATTAATTGCAAAAAGTTATTTAGAAATTGTTTATAAATTCTGTTTTTTTTATATTTATTAATTATTAATGGTGTTTATTAATTAAATAATTATTAATTATTTAAAATAAAATTTAAAATATTTATGAACCATGTATTATCTAAATAACCATAATATTATATTTTAATAATAATATATAAATTTATATTATAAGAAATTTTTTATAATTTAAATAAAAACGTTATTTATAAATTGTAATAATAAATTATAATCTGTATATAAAATATATAATACAAATAAATGTAAAAGTTTTTATTTTTAAATGATTAATTATTCATTACTATTAATTTCAATTTCCCAAATTAAAGGCCCTATTTAGAAAAATTATTTAAACAACATAAAAATGAGTTGCAATCATTTATATGATCAAGGATTAAATATTATTACATATGTGTTATTTTGAATAATTTAAAATATATAAATAATATACAATGAAAATAAATTATTTATATCTCACATACCATAATAAATTTTACAAACGACCACATAACTAATAATAAGAATGATTTTAAATTAGAAATAAACATAAAGTGATTCAAATTATTTTCATTATGGCATTTCTTCAATGATTATAAAAACAATATAATGTTTATAATAACCAAATTTTTTTATTTTTTATATCATGATTAAATATATAAATTTAGGGATTACTTATTTATTTTATCTTTTATCTATGTATATAATTTTATTTTTTTGATTATGTGTATGATTTAGTAAAAAATGATTAAAGTAATTCTTTAAATATTTATGCATAAATATAAGGACATACATGATTAGTATGGTAGTGTATTTATTTTTATTTTTTTTGATTTTATCATGTACTTCGTTTGGAGATTGAATTTGAAAAATAATAATATTCTATATGTATTAGGGGTTAGAATTTTAGATGAATTGGGTTCATTATTTTGTAATTTGTCTTTTTCCAAAGGGTCTTTGGGTAAGACTATTCGATATCCAACTGGTATATGTATTTCCTAGAAAAGAGAGGGTTGACTCTTTATCCTTCCAAACACACTCAGTTGTGGTTTTTTATTTCTTATGAATTTTTCTTATTACTAGAAAGGGTTTCATCTACCTTTTGTAGAGGATAAATTTTTATATGAATGATTATAGTTGGATTTTGATTTTGGTTGATATAGAATGTAATGACTTGTGTAAATAGTTACAGACCTATATAGTTTGAACATTTTTATTATTTTAAAAAATAGGCCTCCTAACAAAATAATTTGAAGTTTTCATAAATATAAATAGAATAACATGATATTTTATATTGTGATTAAAACTCCTTTAAATTACAAATTTTCAGATTGATTACATAGAAAGAACATTTCAAGGCCTTCATTATTCAACTGTGTAGGTTATAATAAAGTAAAATACCCATGGATTATCATGTGTACTGAATAGTGGAAATGGATATCCCTAAAGGTTTTGTAACGTAATATATTTATGATCAAAAAGTTACAAATATCTAGGAAACCCTTTGGAAGGATACTAGAGGATTGATTTTGAGTTTATCTCTGTGATAAAATGGACAATAATTAGTTCTAAACCATTAAAAATTTGTATTTGATATAATTGGGAAGATGACCAATAAAAATAACTACGAGGTGAGAGGAATTCAAAAATAGGAACAACTCATAGTCAAAGGATTTTCATGCACAACTGAGGTATATAATGAGTTTAAAAGCTGTAATCATTTAAATGGGACAAAATTTAATAAAATTCTATTTTAAATCTATGTAGCACATGGTACACATCTAATATAAGATTCTATTATTGATAAATGTTGTCATTATCATCAAAATTAACATTGGGATCAATCTCAAGGATATGTGGATATTAATTTAGAAAAATTCTTCTAAAACAATAATTACTTATAATTGTTATTAAGAAAGTAAGAAAAAAGTTATGTGTTATTGAAAACCATCATGACTATAAAAGAGTATAAATTATTCAAACAATTAATCAAGTTTATTTTAATATTAATTAAATTATTCAACTATTTATATCGAGATTTACAATAGAATCATAATGTACATTGATTTAAAAATTGTAATTACCATATCAATGTATCAACATCATAATTGGAAATTCAATCCTAGGTAAAGGATAAAGAACTCACATTAATTTATTTATGCAAAAAAATTAAATGAGTAGTTACTTTGTTTGAAATAATGTTGTTTTCATCATCCAATTATCACTGGTGACCGTTGATTGAAGTAACCGACTTGTAATCCCCCGATATCATCCTCAATGCTCTAATTGTATATGGGAATGCCACTCAATGAAATGTGGGTGCTAGCATAGTGGTATGACAAAGAGATAGACATCCCAATAATCAATAATATCTTGTTCTTTTGATCTATGAAGGATATGAAAGGTCATAATCATTGAATGATATTTTCTCCCTCTAGGATGTGGGATGGATGTTAGAGGTGTGCTAAAATTCAAATGGATAAATACTAACTAAAAAATAAGATCCCCATTTCTTATATATTTTAGGATAAAACGCCCAAAATGTGTTTCTGACCTCCCATATAAATAAAGAAACTATATAAGCCATTAATTAAAAGTTATGAACAACAAAATTTGTCAAAAATTTCATGATTATATTTATTACCTTCTCTAAAAATATAATAAATATATTACATGTTCAAATTGAGCTATTAATAGAAATCTTAATTCACAAAAATATTTATATTATATTTAAAATGAAAATAATATTTCTTCACATAATATTTTCCCATGAATTCCCAGAAATACTAGATAATTAATTAATAAGAAAATTAAAATCCAATTATTATACACTTTAATAATGAATAATTTACTTATTCATTCGTGTTTGTTTATTCTTATACATCTCTAGACCTCATGGAAGTTTCAAAAAATTTCTGTAGTCATATTAATTAAAATATGCTATACATTTGAATAATCTATATTGGTGACCCTCGAAGACATTATCTTAATAGTAGTGAATATTATTCATATACAAGGAGTGATGTTTATATACTCATCAAGGCACCTAAGGATAAAGAGAAAAGTTATAGAAATGAAAACATTTACCATGAACAAACACCATGTAATATAATGTAAATGTCTAGAGATATCTCAAAAAGTAGGATTCATATTTCTGTCATCATCCTATATTTTATTATTATTATTTTACCATACTAGAATGACATATATTTTTTACCAAATACAAGGATTCAAGGAATCTCCTACTATCCAAATAAACTTAGCACAATATCTCATTTCCATTCAAAAGGTAAAATTTCTATATTTATTATTTAATCAATGTGATCCAACAAATAATTCAATGAATGCATTCTACCTTACAATGTAATCAATTCCATTGTTTTTTAATTTAATCAAATTACATACTCATATAGTGTACACTGATAATAATATCATGTTTAGAGACCATTACACATGTTCACATATAGGAACTACCATGGACACTAAAAACATGTGTTACTCTAATTAGTGGGTAAATCAAGATGATCTCATCTATGAAAGATCATAAAGGATGATATTCATGAGAATAAGTCTTAGTGAATATGGGTTCCCTTAACATGATGATTTTACAGAACTTGTATCTTGTCAAAATTATTTATTTTTAATAAAGGGAAAAAAGATTTGGATTACTACCTTGGTATCTCTATGTTCTCAATATAGCGTGAGAACTACTATAAAATTTTGATATGCCATTTAATCTAATTACATTTCTATAAATATAGGGATAAATAATAATCAACACTATTATAAAAAAATTTACCCATATATATATAAGAAAATTTAAAAATGTAATGGTAATCAAAGTATATAAATTATTTTATTATAGGGATCAGACATAAAAATCTCCCACTTTCATAGGAGCCAACATATATGAATCTGAACTCACTGGATCTCTCCTAAAAATTGCGATTTTTCTGAGATATTAATTTAGCCCCGGGTTCTTCCAAAATATCTTATGTTTCTACACTTATAACTATGAATCCACCTCTCTAAGTAAAATTCCTCAATATCAGGAACTTATAATGTATATGTTTTGTTCTCTGGCGTGACCTGTTATCCTTGCAGAAAATCATTATTGTATTAATATCACATTAAACTAGAATATGGTTATTATGGATGGTATCAACACCAATGTATGAGACAATGCATAATATATAAACTACCTCCTAACCAATATTGTGTGACCTAATATAAATGAATTATACTTCAAATTTGATAATCATTGGTTTCTTCAAGCATACATAGAACACTACACCACCATTTAGGAAAACTAAATTGGAAGAATTTCATTTCATTTCATCATGATCTATCTTGAAATAAGCAATGATTTATTTTCTTAATACAAGTTCATCATGTCCTTCATATGCAAAAAGAATATAATTTTTACCTCTCAATAACATATAGATTGTTTTTATGGAATTCTAGTGCATGTATCATGTATTATCAAGATATCTACCAACCACTATTAAATTATTAACAACATCAAACCTTGTACAAATAATTGAATACATGTTAGATCTCACTGCTAAGTAATAAGGTACAATACTCATTCATCAATCATTTCCTATTTTTTGACCCCTTTTTATTGGTGAGATTGATACCATTTTACATTGGTAACTAACACCTCCAAGATTGATCCACATTTTACCTTTTTATTTCCTAGTCAATATATGTCCTTGGACTTATCACATGTAGCCTCTCAGGTCACTCTTGGTAGATATGAATCTCTATTATGTTGGCTTCAACACCAAATGCATTCATTGATAGTGATTCATTTAACCATGTCTAAACATAATCTAATAATTATTCTTCATTTACCATAAATAATATGTCAACAAAATATAATATAAGGACATTATAGAATTCCCACTAACCATCTACTAAACACATTGATCAAATTCATTATTAATAAAACCAAGTTATCTTATGGCCTCATCAAAATGAGAATTCCATGATTATGATGCTTGTATCATCCCATTAATGGATATCTATAGCTTTCATGCTTTATTGAAATATTTTAGTTGATAAAGACTTCGGGTTGACTCATATAGATATCTTTAACTATCATACCATTATTTAACAATTTTTTGACATCCATTAAACAAATTTCATAGTCAATGAAGGAACATGTATTAAGAAATATTCTAATTTATTTGAGTATGGAAACTGGTGATAAGGTTTCTTCATTGAATATTCCTTAATGTTTCTAGAAATAGTTCATAATAAGTAATAATTTACGGGTATTTACTTTACCAACCATATGTAGTTTTTACATTGAACACCATTTGCTCCTCATGGGTTTTACATCAGTTGGATGGTCTAGAAAATTCCTAAATTCGTGTTTGTACATGAAAACCATCTTAGAATGCATATAATGTTTTCATTCAAAGGAATTCATTACATTTACTACTTACATATAGGCTATAGATTCATTATTTCTTAGGATTAATGAGTCACGCGAATCGGTGAAAATAAAAACAAATCACTCTAGTTTTCTAACTTCATGGGTATACCAATTTAGTACTATTGAATTGGATGCATAATTATATCCCAATGCCATTGGTGATGGTAGTTACCATACCAACGGTTGAACATCTTGAGAATTGAATTCTAAAAATTCAATCACAATCATATGGTTTCCATTGGAAATGTGTTCACCATATAGAAATATTTAACGTAGTTACCCAATAAATTTTCTATCTGAAGGGTTATATAGATAATATCTTTTATCTTCTTTAGGATAACATATTTTGACTCAGTTCACACTTAAGGTTGCTAATTTTTTACAAGGTATTGTCCCGAAAAAATCCGTTCATCCCCCCAAATATAAATGATTGAAGTGATTTCATTCTATTCCAAAACTGATTTTCAAATCCATATGTGGCTTTATTTGTTACATAAGGATTATATATGTTGTTGTATATAATGTGTATCTCTAAAAAGATTATGTAGGAGTTTTGTAACACCCCGATATTTTATGAAAAATATTCTTTTTAATTTCATTAATGTATTGTGTTGTATGCTACACCAAAAGGAGAATGCACAACACACATCCTTGACTTGTCTTGCATTATACACAATCGCGAACATCCGCGATAGCGTGTGTAATACGCAATACTGAGTTTCACTAAACGAGATATTATTATAGTATTATTATGAACTAGCCGTTATGAATAGTAATAAACACTTTTTGAAATTTTATAAATTTTATCTTTCAAAATTGACTTCATTTATGGATTTGGAATATCGAAATTAGCTTAGGGTGAAATTTTGGTCCTTTTCGAATAACATTAATATTATGATGAATAGTGAAAATTACTAAATTTTAATTAAAAAAAATTTAATTGAAATAATTAATAGTGATATATTGTTAATTTGAGTGGTTTTAAAGTATATTTAGAATATATTTTTACAATTTAATACAATTTCGGTCATTGGATGTAATTTCACCTTTAAACAAGACATAAACAAGTGTCAATCTTTTGATAGTTATTTCTCTTAAAAAAACGGTATTTGTTTTGACGACGGGAATAATTTTTTAAATTAGTTAATATAACTGATATTTTTTATATTTGGTAAAAGAGAAATCATTTTTTAATTCATAATATCAAATATGGCTTAGGCCTAATTTTTGGTATTTTTCTGGAATCTTTCATTTTTTGATGAATAGTGAAACCACTAAGTGGTAGTTAAAAAACTGAATTTTTCATAAAACTTAATTTTACCGCTTTTGTGAGTGTAATTTCAAAAATCCAAGAGACACAGTTAATATCAAGGACTAAAATGTGGTTCAATGAGATGAAAATAATTTTTGGTGAATAGTAACTTTTTACTTTTTTTTACCACGGTTAAAAGTAAATAGGGTAATTAAGTGTAAAATTGTTATTATTATTACCCTAACACATATCCTAATTCTATTGGATAAGTGTAATTCGGACAAAAACAACCTCAGAAATAAAATATGACCATTTAGGCCCACATGGATTAGATTAGGACATTTATTATTAATTTATTTAAAGAAGGGTTAAAATAGATAAAATCAATGTTTAATAACTAAATCATTTTTAAAATAGAGTTATACATAAGATAAATTCGATTATAAATATTAATTAGAAATCAAAATATATTTCCTACATAATGGTATTTTATTTTTAATTTTTAGACCTAAAATAATTTAATTTTTTTATGACACAATGATGATGTAGTAATTATCTTATTAATGAAATATTAACATAATTGATGTTATAAATACACAAATAACTGTAAGTTTAGACTTTTTATTAATAAAAATAATTTTATATGTTAATATTACATGTTATTATTGATTTAATTAACTTATTTCGAACTAATCATTCTGTTATGAGTTTCACAAAAAATCAATTACCAAATAGTGTCAAAATTGACATAAAATAGTTTTTAAAACAAATAATATATTATTAATTGTTATTATATTCCTAAAAATCTAAGGTTGGGCCAAGATACTTATATCATGATATTTGTATCATTAATGGATCACTTGGGGGTCTCTTAGATGTAAATTTTATGTTTATTAACTATATAATATAAAAATACAAAGTGACATGGTAAATGTCAATCTAATTAACTAAGAGTTAATACTAAAAGAAAATGTTAATATAATGACCTAAACTTGTGTAAATTATATTGGATGAGATTATTTAGACCCAAACCGAAATTATCATCGAAATAAATCAATTTAGAGCTATTAAAAACTGAATATGACTTTATAATAAAATAATATTTTTAGTTATTCCAAAGGTGCCCCTCTCCTCCCTTATAAAAGGGCACATCCTCCCTCTCTTCCTCACACAACATTGAGCCTTCAATCTTGGCCAACCCCTGCCAATTTCTCTTCTCCACTTCCCTAGAAGCATCCTAGAGGTCCTGGTCTTCTTCAAATACCAATTTTAGTGCCCTAAGAGGAGGTCTGAAAGAGGCGCTTCAAAGAAGAGGTAATGTCCGTTACCGATTCTTTCAACTTTATTTCTTCTTCCACTTATTATTCTTTAGTTGTTTAATTATGAAGTAATACCATAAGTATAAATAATATACTGATATTTTATTATAAGTACGAAACAACCCTATTTCACCATAAATCCATCCTACAGAAAATGAAATCACCGCACGTGCGTACGTACGGAATACCGTCTCCACGCTGTGGTGTAATCTATTTTCCACCACCACCTTACTTGGATGGGTATAATGGTGTAAATAATAACTATATATGATTATTGTAAAGTGATATTGATTCTGTAATACTATACATACACTCCAATAAAATTCCACGATCATGGGAAGGATATCATCGATCGTGCGTACGTACGAAATACCGTCTCCACGACGCGATGAGATTCATTATCAATGACTAAGCATTAATGAATGATTATAAAGTAAATATAATAAGTAATCATGAAATATATGACATAATAATGATACATTATTTATGTATATATATATATATATATGTATGTCATCCAATTAATTCCATTCAATTCAATGAGGAAACGAAAACAACGTTCATGCGTACGTACGGCCTACCGTTTCCATGAACGATGTATTTCTTTCCAGTTATCACTCTATTATATATATATGTATATTATGAATATATATTATATATAAATCATTTTTTATATCCTGGAATTAAGTAATCATTATCTATGTAATCATATGAATAATTACAAATCAAAACACGGACAATAAATCAAACGATTTTACCCAAAATGCTCTTTAACATGCAATTTACAAAATAACGAATAATATAGAGTCATTAGTGAAAAATATATGATATCATAACAATGAATATAATTATCTAATAAATCAATGACATTATTTAAATCATTATACAAGTGGTTCAGATACGTACGAAGCATATTGGACCTAAGGTAAGGGGTAAATATTCATATCTCATTCTTATCCGAGATTGTTTATTCGTAAGTATTTACTGGGGTTATGGTTAATTTCCATGTACATGTTTTATAAAAATGTTTTCATGTATGTTTAAAGTCTGTTTTAACCATTTTTGACTTTTATTTCATGGTATGTAAGGAATCATTCTTTTTTTTTACGTTACGAAGTACTTTTTTGACTTTTCTGGCAAAAGTATGAGAAGAATGTTTTTTTAACTCATACGGCACGAATGGATTTTTACGGTTTTATAAAGCCTTATTTCCATGAAGCTTCCTCCAAAAAATTTCATGACAATTTTCAAAAAAAAAAATTTCTTTTAAAATTGCATGAGATTTTGTGAAAAGAGAATGATTTTGAAGAGGAAATGATATTTTCCTAAAGAATTCATTTCAAGTATTTTATTAAAACCAATTTTCATCTAAGATTACATTATTTAATATGTGTATGTTTCAAGTATCATGACTCTATGATTTATATGGTATCACTTTTCTTATTATGAAGTGATATCCATTTCTTTTATATGGATTATTTGATGATGGGATGATGTTTATGAAACCCATTTAATTTATTCGGTTATTATGAATGATGTATGTTTATTTTGGGGCACAAGTAAGAATGATTTCATTATGAGATGGGTGGGACCTATATCTCCCTCCAATGCATTGGGTAAAGATTTATATCTCATGAGAAAGACATGGCTGGAATGGTAAGTTAATCTGGTTCAGTATTACAGGACTGGAACGTGGAGTGAACTCGATTTAGAAAGGGACTTTGTCCACTAAGATGGTCCTGGAAGAAATGCCTTGGCTACTATGGAAATCAATACATGTGCATAATGGATTCCACAATCACATGTTTTATTCCCATACTATGTTATCATGATTTATGTTCCATTATGATCTATGCCTTATGTACTTCCATGTTTTAAGTCATTTCTCAAGATTTTGATGTTTAAACATTATGTTCATGTTTTTAAGTTCAAATGTATATGGTATGTTTTATTTTATCCATGCTTACCCTTACAGAGCATTTCAGCTCACCCTTTTTATGTTTTATTTTACCCCAGGATTTAATGAAAGGTTTTAGGTAAGGAAACAAAAATTGGAAGATCGTTATGGGAGATGTTGAAGATATTTCACCATGATTAGAAGATTACGTTCCAAGTTTCCAAAGACACTAAACTATTATGGTCCTTGTGTGTCTGTTTTTGTTATGTATTATGTATTCCACAAAAGTAATGTAATATCCATGTACGTCAAGCTTTGGGTCTCTACAGTTGGTATTAGTGGAAAGGATTAGTCAACTATTGGAAACTAGGATGCGAGAACTTTAGTGAGATCCCTAGAGATCTTTCTAAGGTATGTCTAGGGATGTCCCTAAGGTTAAGTATAAGTGTAGGTTATAGTCCTAGAATTACGGTAACGATATTAGAATTAGACCTAAGATGTTAGATATTCAAGGTACTCCCCCTTTATTATGTTGTTTTCCCTAGCATTAGTTTTTCCTCTCACACTATTATTTTTGGGTTTTAGATGATGGATGGAACCCGAAGGAACTGTGTTGATCAATGCAATGGACAATGCAATGATTTTCCTCCTGAACCGACAAATGTTATGGGAGATGGAGTGAAAAATCTTATTGATATACTTACATAATCTATGAATCATTTTGGACTTCCAAATGAGCAGAGAAGGGAACAATATTCTATTGAGTCTTTCATGAGGCAACATCCACCTTCTTTCAGTGGGTCTTCTGATCCACTTGTTGTTGAACAATGGATCAGTACCACTGAAAAGATATTTCCAGTTCTACAATGTTCTAAGCATGATAAATTCATCTTAGCAGTATATCATTTGGAAGGTGATGCTGATCAGTGGTGGAATATTATCAAGAATACGAGGCAAAGAGTTGAAATCGAGTCCATGGAATGGGATGAGTTCAAGAACTTGTTTTTTATTAAGTACTTCCCTCGTATTCATCGAAGAAAGATGGAAAAGTAGTTTCATGAGCTTAAGCAGAAGGATGATGAATATGTTGGTATATACGAAGCGAATTTTACAAGACATGAAAGGTATGAATCTGGCTTCATCATCCAACCTGAAAGTAAAGATGATCAATTTTTCAGTGGCTTAAAACCAAGTCATCGAAGGGAATTGGCTATAAGAGACTTCTCTAGCTAAGAAGAAATTGTGCATTGTGATATCAAGGTAGAATTGGAATTTGGTGTAACATATCCGTCTCATGGTTTTGACAAGAAAAGAAAGATGGAGTTCAAGGAGAAATCTCAGAACAATGGTGAAAAGAATATGAATGATTCTTTATGCTCAAAGTGTGGAAAGAAGCATGGTGGAGATTTCCTAAAAGGTACTAGAAAATGATTTAAGTGTGGAAAAGAAAATCATCGAGTAGTTGATTGTCGAAGTAATGGGAAAAAGATTGCTAATGATGTGAATAGAGAAAAGACTACAGAGAACGTTCCACCAATACTTCAATGCTTCAAGTGCAAGGAAATGGGCATTATGCTAATAAATTCCATAATCCACGGGTTAATGAGGATCAACATGAGAAACCTCTTAAGAAAAAGGATAAAGGGAAGTCTCATGTGATCACTATTTGTGATTTTGAGTATGAAAATGATGTTGTGTAATGAGTAAGTGTTTATGTAATGGGATTTCAAAATAGTATCTTGGAATCTCATTTATGGTATTGTGGAATTTTTGAATATCTATGTATTGGTTTTAAATTATTATATGGTACTGGTAACCATGAAAAAGTGATTGAAATATTTTTGGAAAGTGTTGATATGCTCACAATGAAGGGATAAGGAGATAATGAGATTTCTGATAGTATTCATGAGCTCATGATTGTTATAAGGACTAAGTGATATCATTGTTTGAGTATACAAAATATTGGGATTTTGGTATATGGAAAGAGTTATCTTTTGAAAACACTCATGTTTTCACTATGGTTCAATGGGTATTCATTTTTCAAGAGAATACATGATTAAGGCCTCCGAATGTTTGTAATGTGACCAACAAGACATATCTTATGATATATGGGGATCAACAGTGGTATTAATATGTTTTTTATATGAACTCTCTAGTAATCGTTTTCACTATAATATGAGATTGGACAGTAGTATTTTAGATAAGACTAATGATTGGAATGGATTATTTTGGACATAAGTTAATATTGTTTAAGGATAGAATTTTTTTCAATATTATTTATGGCATGTTATAGTAATGTAGTTTTAGAAAAATGACAACCTGCAGGACGGGCGACATCCCATCGCGTTGGACAAGGCTGTGGGAATCGAACTGACAACTGAAATGCGACAGGCCTTTATCGCCTACCACTGGCCTACAAGAAGTCCCTGTTTAGTAGAAACTAGTTTTATTATATTAATATGTATGATATATGAAGTATAAGACAATTTTAGGAACCATATATAATTAATCTTACTATAGATCGACTTATGTATATTTAATAACTTTTGCAAACCTTTTTTTTGAGATAGATGGAATGACTTGTCATTCTATCACATGATCTGCTAACACTTCACGGATGACAAATTCAACTTCATTTATTTAAGATATGAAGTGTAAATTGTTCAAGGCATGAACAATAGTGAGATTGTACCAAAATAAAGTAATTATTTTAATTCAAATTCATCAACTTTAGGGAAATGATCTTGAAAAACAAAAATGTTGTCCTAGGGCCCTTATATCCGATGAATCAGATGGTACCCTAGATCATCACAAATTTATGGCTTTGTGACTGTTGGCATTTTCATAGCCATGTTCTCTACCACTCTCCATCAGAACTTGATGGTTAGATTTTTCTTCTATATCCATATTTTCACCTATGTTCTTCTACGTGGAAACCCAGTGATGAGTTAATTTGGGTAACCGTTACGTTTCATACGTTAGTTTTTAAATCCAAGATTTAGTATTCCTTTTTACGATGTGGGTTTCTATTAAATAAACTTTCGATTAGTAAACCATTTATAACCCCAACGAATTTTGAGGGCGAAATTCATTTTAAGGGGGGTAGAATGTAACACCCCGAGATTTTATGAAAAATATTCTTTTTAATTTCACTAATGTCTTGTGTTTTACGCTACACCGAAAGGATCTTGTACAACATGCATCCTTGTCTTGGATTGCATTACACACAATCGTAACCTTCCTCGATAGCATGTGTAGAACGCAATACCGAGTTTCAGTAAATGATATATTATTATAATATTATTATGAACTATCCGTTATGAATAGTAATACGCCCTTTTTGAAATTTTATAAATTTTATCATTCAAAATGGACTTGATTTTTGGATTATGAATATTGAAATAAGATTAGGATGAGATTTTGGTACTTTTCGGATAACTTTCGTATTATGATAAATAGTGAAAATTACTAAATTTTAATTAAAAACAACTTTTTTAATCAAAATAATTAATAGTGAAAAATTATTAATTTGAGTGGTTTTAAATTATATTTAGAATTTATTTTTACAATTTAATAAAATGTTGTTCATTGGATGTAATTTCACAATTATACCAGACATAAACAAGTGTCAATCTGTTGATAGTTATTTCTCTTAAAAAACATGCTATTTGTTTTGATGATGGAATTAATTTTTTAAATTATTTAATTTAACTGACATGTTTTGAATTTGTTAAAATAGACATCATTTTTTAATTCATAATATCAAATATAGCTTAGGCCTAATTTTTGGTATTTTTCTGGAAACATTCATATTTTGATGAATAGTGAAACCACTAAGTGGTAGTTAAAAAACTGAATTTTTCATAAAAATTAATTTTAACTCTTCTGTGAGTGGAATTTTGAAAATTCTAGAGACACGGTTAATATCAAGGACTAAAATGTGGTTCAATGAGATGAAAATAATTTTTGGTGAATAGTAACTTTTTACTTTTTTTACCCCAGTTAAATGTAAATAGGGTAAATAACGGTACATGTTTTGTTATTATTACCATAACACATGTCCTAATTCTATTGGATAATTGTAATTAGGACAAAAAAAACCTTAGGAATAAAATATGACCATTTAGGACCACATGGATTAGATTAGGACATTTATTATTAATTTATTTAAAGAAGGGTTAAATTAATTAAAATCAATGTTTAATAGCTAAATCATTTTTAATATAGGGTTATACATAAGATAAATTCGACTATAAATATTTATTAGAAAGATAAAAATATTTCCTACATAATGGTTTTTTATTTGTAATTTTTAGAGTAAAAAATAATTTAATTTATTTATGACACAATGAGGATGCAGTAATTATCTTATTTATGAAATATTGACTTAATTGATGTTATAAATACGCCAATAAATGTAATTTGAGACTTTTTATGAATTAAAATAATTTTATATGTTAATATGACATTTTATTATGGATTTAATTATGTTTTTTAGAACTAATAATTCTGTTATGAGTTTCACAAAAATCAATTACCAAATAGTGTCAAAATTGACATAAAATAGTTTTTAAAACAAATATTATATTTTTAATTGTTATTACATTACTAAAAATATGAGGTTCGGCCAATATACTTATATCATGATAGGGGTATCATTACTTGTTCACTTGGGGGTCGCTTGGATGTATATGGTAAGTTTATTAACTATATAATATAAAAATACAAAGTGAAAAGGTAAATGTCAATCTAATTAACTAAGAGTTAATACTAAAATATAAGGTTAATATAATGACAAAAACTTCTCTAAATTATATTTTATGAGAGGATATCGACCCATACCCACCTTAGCTTCGAAATAAATTAATTTGGAGCTATTAAAAACCGAATATGACTTTATAATAAAAAAATACTTTTTGTTATTTCAAAGGTGCCCCTCTCCTACCTTATAAAAGGGAACCTCCTCCCTCTCTTCCTCACACCACTTTGAGCCTTCATGCTCGTCCAAACCCTACGAATTTCTCTTCTCCACTTCCCTAGAAATATCCTAGAGGTCCTGGTCTTCTTCAAAGACAAATTTAGTACCATTAGAGGAAGTCTCAATGAGGCGCTTCAAAGAAGAGGTAATGTCCGTTACCAATTCTTTCAACTTTATTTCTTATTCCACTTCTTATTATTTAGTTGTTTCATTATGAAGTATAAGCATCAGTATAACTTATATACTTATATGTTATTATAAGTATGAAACAACCCTATTTCACCATATATCCATCCTATGGAAAACGAAATCCCCGCGCGTGCGTATGTACGAAATACCGTCTCCACGCCGTGGTGTAATCTATTTTCCACCACCACCTTACTTGGATGGGTATAATGGTGTAAATAATAACTATATATGATTATTGTAAAGTGATATTTATTCTGTAATTGTATACATACACTCCAATAAAATTCCACGATCATGGGAACGATATCATCGCTCGTGCGTACGTACGGAATGCCGTCTCCACGATGCGATGAGATTCATTCTCAATGATTAACCATTAATGAATGATTATAAAGTATATATAATAAGTAATCATGAAATATATGACATAATAATGATACTGGATTTATTTATATATATGTAGGTCATCTAATTAACTCCATTCAATTTAATGAGGAAACGAAAACAACGTTCATGCGTACGTACGACCTACCGTCTCCATGAACGGTGTATTTCATTCCATTTATCGATCTATTATATATATGTTTATTCTGAATATTTAATATATATAAATCATGTTTTATATTCTGGAATAAAGTAATTTTGATGTAACTAATCATATGAATAATTACAAGTCAAAAAACGGACGACAAAGGAAACGATTTTACCCAAAACACTCTTTAACATGGAATTTACAAAAGAACGGGTAATGTAAAGTCATAAGTGAACCATATATGATATCATAACAATGAATATTATTCTGTAATAAGTCAATGACATTATTTAAATCATTATACCGGAGTTTTGGATACGTATGATGCATATCAGACATAAGGTAAGGGATAAATATTCCAATCTCATTCTTATCTGAGATTATTTATTTGTAAGTATTTACTGGGGTTATTGTTATTATCCATGTACATGTTTTATAAAAAAAAATTCATGTATTTTTGAAGTCCTTTGTACACATTTTTGACTTTTACTACATGGTATGTATGGAATCTTTCTTTTGTTTACGTTACGAGGTACTTTTTTGACTTTTCCTGCAAACGTACTAGAAGAATGTTTTTTTAACTCATACAGTACGAATGGGTTGTTACGGTTTTATAAAGCCTTATTTTCCTGAAGCTTCCTACAATAGATTTCCTGACTATTTTCAACAAAATCCCTTTCTTTTAAAATTTCATGACATTTTGTGAAAAGAGAATTATTTTGAAGAAGAAAGGATATTTTCCTCAATAATTCATTTCAAGTGTTTTATCAAAACCATTTTTCATCTAAGATGACATTATTTCATATGTGTATGTTTAATTATAATGTCTCTATGATTTACATGGTTTCACTTTTCTTATTATGAAATGATATCCATTTCTTTTATTTGGATTAATTGATAATGGGATGATGTTTATGAAACCCATTTTATTTATTGGTTTATTATGAATGATGTATGTTTATTTTGTGGCACAAGTAAGAATGATTACATTATGAGATGGGTGAGACCTATATCTCACTTCAATTCATTGGGTAAAGATTTATATCTCATGAGATATACATGCCTGTAATGGTAAGTTATTCCGGTTCAACATTACAGGACTGGAACGAGGAGTGAACTCGATTCAGAAAGGGACTTTGTCCACTAAGATGGTCTTGGCAGCAATGCCTTGGCTACTATGGAAATCATTACATGTGCATAATGGATGCCACAATTACATGTTTTATTCCCATACTATGTTATCAGGATTTATGTTCCATTAAGATCTATTCCTTATGTACTTCCATGTTTTAAGTCGTTTCTCAAGATTTTAATGTTAAAACATTATGTTCATGTTTTTAAGATCAAATATATATGGTATGTTTTATTTAATCCATGCTTACCCTTTCTGAGCATTTGAGCTCACCGTTTTATGATCCTTGTTTGTCTGTTTATGTTATGTATTATGTATTCTGCAAAAGTAATGTAATATCTATGTACGTCAAGCTTCATAACTCTACAAGTTTCATGACTCATCATTCATTTAACCATGATGAAAAATTTCAAATTTCACATACCACTAAGACTATTCCACAAATGTGTATACTTTGGAGTGAGTTAGAATATTATCCATCACTCATTTATGTGATCAATTAAAGCATAGTTATGATATTCTCCACCTTGGTCTAGGTTTAGTGACTTAATATTCATACCAATATATATTTTTACTTCTTTCTCATATTCTATAAACATATAAAAGTCATATGAATTATACCCCCATTAAACAAACAAATATATAATAACTATATTCATTGGTAAAATTAATTAAATATAAAAAATAATCTGGTTCATATAGTTGATAAAAAAATAAAATATTATTATTAATATTTCCTAGTATTTCATTGTCTCTTAATCCTTTCCAATAAAAGGTTACCTGGCCATTTTCCCTTGCAAACAAGCATGACCTAATTCTAGGGTTTTTTTCTCAGTCGATTCTAAAAACACATCTTGATGTAATTATTTTAAATATTTCTCATTTTCATGTACAATACGCAATTTCCATGGGTGGTTGGGTGGATATTATATGATTAACTTTGCATGTTTTTGTAATTTATTTAAATTATAAGGTTTTCAGATCATGTTTTTATATGTCATTATTTAAATTACCAATGACATTATACACGTTTTTGTACTAAATTTGAGATCATTTAAATCCAAACCTAAAATAAAATTCCTTGGTTCCAAATCATGGATCAAAGTATATATTTATGGTAATGGAAGATAGATTATAAATTTTATTTTATAGAAGAACTGTAACACAATAAAAATGTTATCTGATAATATTATAATGGAATTGATGCATATCTTGGAACATTTTAAGCTCATAGATCCACCTCACCCTTTGAACTTATCTAGGATCTACATGGATTCTATACATAAATACAAATTTGTGAACCAAATGGTGTGTCCAATACCCAAATTATAAAGGTTTCCTCTTCTTTATTATTCCAACCATTCCATTCTTCATCTACTATCCCTTTTTCCACATTCAAAGAAGATTCCCACATGCTCATTTCATTAACTCTATATCTTAGTCTTTTGGAATTGTAGTGCATTTGTGTCTTCATCATGGAGTACCATTTCCCCCAATATCATTGACATCCAACCGCTTATACACAATTATTACTGAAGAATTTGTATTCTTCATATCCTTATCCACTTATAAATCTAAATCCAATAAGTTTGTTCATTAGTTATTCATGTCATATAAGTTGTTGTTAATAATATATTTGGGGAATCTTGGTAGTGAAGTGGTATGATTTGGATTAGTTAGTAGTTTTTGGTTCCATTTGAACCCAAAGGGATTCATGTTTCTTGATGTTCCAAATCATCTCAAGTACGTGAGTCCATACATGATTCCCTTCTTTTAAATTATACCTATACAGTGAACATGTTATCTCATATCATTCTTTATTTTCTCTGTCATGATATCTCAAAAATATGACATAGCATCATGTAGGCTTATTCAAATTCATTCAAGTTTTATACCTAACTAGACATCAATTTTAACATGATCCATTTACATCTGATACTTTATCTACAATATAATTTTGTTTTCCTTTATCTATCATTCATTATCCATTAGAAGAATTAGTAGGAAGTAAGGAATCCAACACATAAAGCTTCCTATCATATAATATTACTTTGTATTAGCTCATATACCACTATTGGATGTTTTTTTATAATAAATATATATTCGTTATCATGGTTTAATTACAGTGATAATGAAAAGATGGGTTTGAATTCCATTTTATGTAAAAAAAATAAACTTATTAGTTATTACATTATCATTATTACTTATAGAAAATATAGATTATATCAATTAAAGTCTCCAACTATTTTATAAAACCGCAGTATCCCTTGCTATTAGATATGGAATACTTAGAAACATGTGTAGTTTAGTCGAGTATATCCTTGAATCCTATTCTCATAGAATATCCTATGACTACCCCACTACTTGAAGAGTTTGACGGTAAGCACTAGACTGACCAGCCATATTGACTAATGGATCCTTGAATTGTTGAGTGACGTAAAAAATTCATGGAATCATAATATTGATTACATCAATTAATTTTGTTTAAATTCGTAACAAGATATCTCTGATTACATTATTACTACAAAAGTAAGTTAAATCAACCCATAATAATTTATAAGAAATCCCTAGTAGTAGCAGGTACCCCGAATTTTGGCTAATGAACACATCAGACACCTGGTTTTATTCAAATTTAAGCAATAGAAGGCCTTATAACTTATTGTTACCATGAGGGATTTTTTTTACATTAAAAATGAATTAATTTTATATTTAATATATTTTTCTATGTGATGATGATCATAAATGAATGAACCTTTAATATAAGTCTTCAATCATTTTGTTAGTTTTTAATCTATGAATTATTTTTTATTATTTAATTTCTTCCCACTAAAATATTTATTCTTATAAAAAGAAACAATGGATGTATTAAATAATCTAAGTGGCTTATCTTCAAAATTTGGTATTGGATGATCCATTTATACAGAATTCATTAACAGTGACCCTTGGTGATAAATACCAGAGTCGGGTCTAAATAATATCTCAGATCACAACCCAATACAATGTTTCCACATCTCTTCTAGAATAATCCCTCTCCACTACATGGTCCATGTATTATAACATCCTATTCATATTACATAAATACTTTCATGTAGTCATGGGGGCCTCAGGAATTGAAAAATACATACTTTTTTTTGATAGGTGTGTATTCCCTAATAAATATTCACTAATTAATGAAAGTGTGAATAAAATCAATATGTAATTAAAAATTACATTCAACACATGTAGTTGTAATTAATAAATAAATAAATATAAATACAAACAATAATTTTTTAGTTATTGATGAAGTTAAATTGGTATACATTTTTTTTATGATTACTAAAATGAGATAAATTTCATATAGGTGAAATTAAATGAATTTTATGATTTATTTTAAATAAAATAATATTAATCATTCATCAATATAAATAATTTAATTTCAATACCAAAAAAACTCATTTCATAATAATAAATTTGTTATTATTTATTAAATATAATTGAGACCCTTGGGTGGTACAAATAATAGTTAAAAGTGTTTTCTGAGATTTTCAAGACATATATTGGTCTTCAATTGTTGGGAAAACCCATTCGAGACCCTTTCAAGATCAGGTATGAGTTGTGCCAAACGATTATGAGTTGGGTCAACCTAGCTTGGTCGTGGGTTGCATGATCACATTAAAAGGTTGTATAGGTGGACCGATCATTGGGAGCCAGCAAACATGGGATGATTTTTGTTATTGAGTCATTGTGGCCTCTTAATATAGAGAGGATTCTGATTATACATATAGAAATAATGAGTTTTTGGAATTACAATCATAGGACATCAAAGATGGTTAGATTTAGTGTTAGGAAGGATGAGTTCAACCATGGGAGGTTGCACCTATAGAGCCCAGCAGTGGTGGGATCTTGTAATAGTGACATGTTGTAGAGGGGAAATCGACTAGAGTAATCAGCTGTTGGGTGGTGTTGAAAGGAGGAGTTCAAATGGATGGTGGAAGCTTCCATAGGAGTGTTCCACTTATTTATTTATTTTTATATTTCTTTAATATAATAGATTCTATAGTAATTATACCCACATTTCAATCATTTGAAAAAATTATTTTAATCCTTCATAAAATTCCACCCAAATACCAAAAAATACATCCCCTGTTTTAATTTAAAACTTAAATGTTTATAATCATTTTTTTGAACTATTATTTTAATAACTTCTTACAGCGTTGAACCCAAGTAAATTATTTTTTAAAAAATTGATTCTATATGAGTGTGGAATTTTCTTCCTAAATTAATAATTAATTTTTCTCAAAAAATTCATAGAACACTTGAAAGAAATTTGTATTTGATAGTTCAATAAAAATTTAAAACATGCACAGATAGAGATTTTTGTGAGTGTTCTTCATTTTTGAACCCATAAAACCATTTTTGATTCAAATTAATATTTTTGATTTATGTAACATGAAATCCAAGATCATATCAATGTGTGATCATTTACATTGGGTTGGAAATGTATCCCTCTACATAAATTTATAGAAAATTTAATTTTTACTATAATAGAAAAATCATTTGATCCATCAGACACAAATTTAGATACAAGGATGTGAAGTGGAATGTGAGTGGATTGGGATTTAAATATATTCATCAGTAGATTAATTAATCAATGTATTCTCTATTTATTTAAACATTAATAAAATCTGAGGATCTCATAAGATCTTTAAAAAAAATTAAAGACAATTTCCCTTTTGAAGTGAATGATTGATCATAAACTAATTTTTGTCAGTGATAGATGATTGAAGGATCCACTTTTTCATCCCTCAATATCATATGAAATAAACATAAAGTGTCTATGTGAATGAAAATTTTCAAAATCTAGGCACTAGCACGGGGGTCTAGTGAAGCCTTTGACATCTTTATGATCACCACTATTTTGTTCAATCTAATTGTAAAAGTGACTGATCATTGAAAGCATGTAACAATAATTCCAGTCTCTAGGATGTGTGAAAGAGTAGATATAGTCTCTAAAACATGAGTTTAAAATTTTTTTCCCATAAAATTTCTCAATCATGATTATATTGTTGAGGTTAAAACAACACCAAAGGAGTTCTTGACCCCAATATAAATAAATCCCACTAAATAAGCTATTAACAACATTTTTTAACCGAAAGGTTGGGTCATATATCTAATTTATATTTTTATCACATAATTGTAATATGGAAGAAATATATTAAATAATAAAATTATTTCATTTAGTGGACTTTTAATTCCTACAAATATTAAATGAACATTCAATATTAAAATAATATTTATTTATATAATATTTTCCCATGTATTTACTTGTATACATAAAAATAAATTCGATAATTAAAATAAAATCCAATTTTTCTGTTCTCAATTTTTTTTATTTCCTTATTCATTGGGAGATGTTTATTCTCAGAAGTCTCTCAGACCGCATGGTGGGGCCCACCCCATTCTATACTTGTATTCAACAGAATAGACCAGACTTTAGAATACTAAATATTTGTAATAGTCCTGGACCATAACCTAATATTAGTAAATATTATTAATCTACCATGATATTATTCTAGAAACCCATCAAGGATTCTATGTATATAATGAAATCTCATATTAAAGACCACAATTCCCTCTAATATAATCCATTTAGTATAATTTATGTATATTATGATATCTAATAAATTAGGATGCCCATTTTTTTAACAATCCACTCTTTATTTAGTATTGTTTACCTAAAGGGATAGACTACCCTTCTTCTAACATGGGAATGAATTTAATAAAAGTACTATAATCTTGTTCAACTATGGTACAAATAAAACATACATCTAGAAGTGACAAATTATATGTTGATTATTTAGTAAATTTTCTACCACTACAGATTCACCCAATACAAGATAAATCTCTACAAAATCAATTTCATTGTTTTCATCCTGCATCAATGAATGTAATAAAATATTATTCATTTATAATATTTTCAATTCCTGATTCCATTTCAAATTTTTTGTGGATAAGAACTATTACTGACATGTAAAATAAGTGAAGTTCGTATTTGTGGCTAAATCCTTATTATCTCATCTACCAGAGCTAACCAAGTTCTAACATTATAATAACAAGTCTAAAACTATTGATCCCCCAGGACTTAATGGTCTCACGTCATCAAATTTCCTATATGTATGACAAATCTATAATACAGGACACATGTTTAATATTATTTACATGGTATATCTAGGTTGTTATTATAGTCTAGGAACATTAATAAATTTAAAATATGCTATGAATTTTATGGAATTTAATATAAATGTAGTGGATGAATAAGTATCAACATAATTATGTTACGGAGGACTCATGTACATATCAAATATTATGAATGTAATAGATATAAATTTATATATATGATTTGGGTATACGGTACCCACTTATAACATCACTGATGGTTTGAATGGAATTTGATAGAAGATGGCTAGATGGACATTTTTGTCTGCTAATATTATTAATTTGATTGAGTGGGATAATTTCCTTTTGAGACTATAAGTATCCTCTTACATTAATAATGATATAGTAATTAATTCTAAATTCTTTATTGAAAATTATTTTACAATTTAAATGAGTTGAAGATATATTTACTTTATTTTATCAATTTTTTAATGAATGATTATTTGAGATTGTGATGTACTAGTTCTAGTGTAATATCAATAGTAAAAGCGAGTAAAATTTCAAACAATGAGATGAAATGTTAGATTGAAATTCCATTAATGATTTCTATTTGTAAAAATAAATGTTCCATGAAACCTAGTGTTATAATGAATGGAATAAAATTGTTCCATGTTGTGGAGTTTCCATGAATACTAGAAATTTTTTGAGATGGTTTATGGATATTATATGTCCAATACCCATGTAATAGAAATATAGTCAATTATTTTTATTTTTTTATATAACATATTTTTGTTTTATAAATACATCGAAAATATAAGAGTTGATAATCATTATAATAATTTATGAATCATTTTGTTATCATTCTAGGGATGAAGCAAATTATTTCTTAATCATGTAACTGATTGAAAAAGAATATTTCAATATCAATGGGTTAAAAATGATTTTTATTGAATTATTATAAATATTATAAGATAAGTGATATTATTTGTCAATAAATAATTTTTTATGAAACATATGAGATGTTTCACAATGATTATGGTTCACTGGATTCTCTAATGTACATTAGAAGATGACAAGGGTTAAAATGTTATTAAATTTGATAAATTATCTTATCATGTTATTTTGTTGAAATTTGATAGATATGATTTCTCACCCATTAGTGTGATATTTATAATAATACTCATCTTTTCATAGTACATTTCTATAATCATATAATACCATATGAAATAATGATACTATGGTTTTTCTAATAAATTTTCAAAGTAAGAGAAAATAATTCTAAATTTATAAACACAATAGAGTTTTTGTTCATTAAATCAGATTTTTAGAAGAAATGATCATTTATGAGGATTGTGACTGAATGATTTGAACTTTTAGGAAGTCAACATTAAAAAATTAAATGTCATACTAATCAATTATCAATGTGAATTTCACTAAAAATACAAAAAAATAGTTTTGTCTATGATGTTAAATGATATATAAAGAGAGTCATGTTTAGTTATAATAAAGAGATAAATATAACTGTAAATCCTAAAAAATGGATAATTTGGTAATGATATGATGTAAGGAGTAAAAGTTTTCAACATTTTCCTTTAATGAATAATTTTTATTGTAAAATGTCCATATATGATATTTATTTTAAACATATAAAGTGTTCTAAAAAGGAAAAATAATTTATTTACACTATAATAACTAATGTTGTGATACTAAGTAGTTTTAATACATTGATCACAATGTTGAGAATATGGAATATGATTCCTAAGTATCTCTATTATTAAAACCAATTTCATTAGAAGATGATACTAAATATTAGATTTTACTTTGATTATTTCTAGATATGGTAACCTAGAGATGAGGTAGGAATTTCAATGATAACTAATGAGTTCAATAGATCACTAAAATTAATGTAATTATAAGAATTGTCTTATTGTCTAATGCATGTGACATGAAAATAAGGGTTCTTATGCGTAGTTATTTTAATATTTTTAGAAGGTATTGTGAATATTTAATGTGTCATTTATATAAAATGAGATATCTACATTATCATTCATACATAATAACAACATATATAATGTCTCGACCCACTGAGGCAGGCCTGCCCTGCAGAAGGTTGAGCCGTCACAACACCAATCCCAACATTAATAGGTCAAATGCTTGTTTCCAGCACTATGTAGGTATAGCACACACATGGGATGACTTAAACTATGTTACATGTACGCATGACCTCATATATATCTCCATGAGATTGAATAGATATAATAATACCATTAATACTGAAATGCATGCATACATCTTTACCACAATCGTAAAATAAAAAACACAAGAAACCATGATAATGGAAAAATAAAATCCAATCAAATGTATTAATTTTACCTTCATTCTGAGTAGCAGTGGACTATTATCCAATCCAGCCACATGTACACACATTGGTCTGTCTAACTCACTATGCTCTTACTACTCTAATTCCTCTGAGGACTCCATTAATTGGTCATTGAACTACATACGGCACAATATTTATGATTAGATCTCATATAGGTATTATTATTACAATTCAAAATATGCACCTCAAAACAAAAAATAAAAGTAGGAAAATGAAAGGAAATATGACACTCGACCCCTATCTAGAGAAAAAACCCCTTGTGAGAGAGTTCATGAAAAATATTACACGACCAGTACCCATCTATACATGAATAGTAATATCATGTCCACATGTTATGTCAAATATTATAAGATACATAACCACCAGTAATCAATGAATAACCTAGATATACTCTTCTCAGACTCCACATCTCATCGTCTGAACCGTATGGACTACTATCTGATTCTACTCGAGGAAAAAAGGTATTTCATGTACGGGGGAACTCAATCCATTAGACAATAAATCCCCAATTGAATGAATATGAGGTATCTCACTCATTATGTATCACTTTGAAAATGGATCATACCTAACATCCCTAATGGCATACATCAAAGTGAAAAATATCATGGGGTCTCACCATAGAAAACGTCAAGCCAGAACCTATAAGATTTCGGTACTGAAATAGAGGATCTCAACCATGTCTCATAGTGGACTCCACAAACCATAATAGTTGCCAAACAATATCATCTCATCAATAGGGGATCACACCCATGACTTTTGGGGAGACACTATGAATATTGTATGACAATCTAGAGAACTTAACCCTCAAATACAGGATCACACCCAATGCCACTATGGGATACCACAATCCACACCAAGACTCATAACCCTAATAAATAGATAGTATATCTCACTAAGAACTACTAGGAGATACCAAAAACACAATCCAAATATCTTCTTAATGTAGGGGATCACATATACATTGATACTACAACCCCTCTTTGATCTATCTTACAAGTAGGGTATCTCAAACACAATAAAACTACAAGCCATAGTTGGTCTCTCTTCTATGTATAAGATCAAATTTTCTGTAAGGGTGTCACATCGATACCACAAAGTCCACATTGATCCAAAAATACAAAATAGAATCTCACCCCATCTATTAAATGTATACATGAATTATTTCAAAACTCATCCTATTATGGGGATCAAAATCCTTTATAGAGGATATAATACCACATTATTCCCTCGCATGGATGGATCTAGGGATCACTACCACTGACACACATAAATGAGTCACTATCTAGATCCATATATGAAAAACATTTTCTTGCATATCTCAGTCTAAAACAATTACCAAATTCATATTCTACCTTGAAAAAGAAGTGGGATATGTTACTCATGGGCCTCTATCCAATTTCTAATGATAGAGATGTGTGAGGGAGAGAACTCTCTCGGAGTACCAGAAATGTCTCTCAAAATTTTCCTATGACAGTGTCCCCTCCTAGAACATGACTTTTATAATGAGAATTTCCACTATGTGACCCATGTTATAAGGCATGAGAATTTATTTTAAACTATGGGTGTTTTCTTACCTTTGTTTTTCATGGCTGACCATGTGTCTAAGTACTTAGTGTACCATTGGTATAAGTAATATTCTTCTTGGCCTAACCCATGCTCATGTCCCTGATCATTCTATTTTAATTGAGCCTATATCTTTATACCACATCTCATTCATATTTACCTAGTTAGATTTTCTATCCTACGTACACCTATGATTTTGCCATCTACTTACACAAATCCATGTCTTCATACAAGGAATGATTCTCTATGTGATTGGTTGCATGAACATTGCACACTAAAAAATGTGTACCCCCAGTACATGGCGTGTGGGACAAAAAAGATCATATTCCAAAAATAGTAAGAGTACACTATTCATTCTTATGAACTACACATCATTTGATTAGAATTTATTAATGGGAAATTACTAAGAACCTGTCCAAACCACAAATTCCTACTTCAAATCCACAAATCTACCCCAAGGGATCTCTAATAATTATAATTGGGCTCTAACACCTTAAAACAAAACATATATAGGTATAGGGAAATAATACATGTAAATCCACTGACATATAGAGAAAAAATCAATCTTTAGGTCTATATCCACACTCCAAATCCAATAAACTATGATCAGTTGTCGATAGAGGACATGAATGATGTTCAGTGGTACCTCATATCTAACTCATGGTCCAGAATTTTAAATGTGAGAAGCCTAACCAATCCTCTACTAAATGTGGAAACAAGAAGGTTGATGGGGTAGGTTATTTATGTTTATTATAAATTAATTAATTAGTATACCTCCACTATTCAATACTGCTCAAATGGTCTCCTCTAACGGAAAACCCGATTTCAAAAAACATTAAATCATGACATGGGTAAAACAAGAAATCGAAAATCAACCACTATATTGGATCATTGATCATAAACTCAAATCAATAGTTATTATACATTTCTAGAATATGATCACTCATTAAATTTAAAATATTTCATATTTTTAATATGACTAAATTAAGGATCTCTATGAACCTATATTCCACACTTACTCAACACATAGGTTCATAAATATTCTGATAAATATTCAAAATTATTACACAGAAACACTATAGAAACTCAAAACTCCCCTCATTCATGAATTTTTTTTAAAAAAATTGATGTACATGCCATAATAGGTCTCCCATATTTGTGAGCTCTCTAGAAGTTCCCCAAGGTGTCAACCAACATGAACATGTGGAATTCACATTCTTGAACATGATATTCTTGGAGAATTTTCAAATACCATAAGTAGTTCAAAAAGAAATACCCACACACAAATATCATATCATCTTTTTATGAATAATGAAGTATGTCCTGTACATCCCTCCCCAACTATGATTGATGTAAAATCCATGTGACATGTCTAACTGGAGTCACAAGGTCTAGCGGTACACCACCTCACAAACCTAATATAGAAGATAATGTAATTTATTATTACTATTCCTCACATGAATGAACTACACCATCAATATCCAGTGATATCAATAACTATAAAACCAAAACTGATTTTTGAATATGACTTGGACCAATAAATTAGTGGCCTTCATGGCCCCCTGAATGTGGCATCTAATGGTTTTATTCTTATGGTGGAGCGACAACTACACCACACCCACTTGAAAATATGAATCATACTCTCCAACACAAATGGTTTCCTATTTTGGTCAAAATACATCTCTAAAGGCTATAATACTGAGGGTAATTAACCTAATATGAACCTCATCATGTTGTGTGATTTTTTTCCACACAAATAATTGAACAAATGACTTACTCCACACCCTAGGGTGGCTACAATGATTTACCAAACCAAACCTCGACCGATTCCACTATCACTCCCATGTCTAAAAAGACATATCAAAAGAAGTGGAACACTAAAATCCAAACCAAACTCTACAAGATATCCCCATGAATTGAGTACTATTTGTGCATGTTCGGAACCATACTCAAGTGTCTCACATATAACTCTAACACTGAACACATGAGTGTTCAAATAAAGAATACTATCACAATCTGATCCAAGATGGATTGAAGAATGTTATTCTCATTTCTCTCATCAGACTCCAAGGATAAAAACAAATGATTCTTAAGTGTAGACACTAGAACGTACATATCCTTTCATCTATAAATATATAACCACACCTATATCACAGAAATCTCAATGGAAGACAATAGATGTGCTAGAATAAATATTGGGGATGTCCAAGAGTACATTATATGAATATTATAATTATTGGTGGTGAGGTAAACCCAGAAACATCATCAGGATAAGGACAATAGAACCATCCCCACTATAGGGAACTAAAATCTCATAGAATATATGTCTAAAACGGTTATATTAATTAACTGGTAAAAACTCAATTGTATCCACCTTCACATGATATCACCCATCTATACCTAGGACCACTCTTAATCAAAGGAGTATGTATATCCTGAACTCAAGAAACACTGTCACACCCACTGGTAGCAACCATATGGTCTTGAATGGTTTGAAACATATCCACACTTAGGATAAATCATAAAGTATCCTTTTTAACTACATAAAGGAATATGTGAAGTTATCCCTCCACCAGGGTCGGGCCACACTATTGATATGAGTGTATGACCTCTAATCATCTATGTTAGAGCATCTAAGTCCCTATGTTATATTAAAAAGGTTCCAATGGTATTGTAAGGCCCTTAAAAGTGGCTATATTGACAGAAAAGTGGCTCATTGCTCTATTCTAAATATATTTAGTGTGGTTGGGTCACATGTTATTCCATAAAAAACACTAAATCATCTAGAATAGAAGTATATATTTCTTTAATCTCATCATTTCCCTTCTCCTCATGTCTACCACAAAGGTCTCTCCCTGACAGCTCCGCAAAAACATCCCTGAATATAGAATTCAAATGAACATATACACCACACCTAAAAACAATCCATTTTGGGAATAATTGACTCACCCACACATTTTTAAATCATGTCTCGAGAACCTGTCTTATTGGGGGGAGTATCCCTGTCAATATCATAGGCCTCCATTGATCAAAACCCCATGTTACCCTAAATACACTATGGATAATAAGTTGAATGAAAAGGTTGTATCACACTATTATTTAACAATATTACTATTAATAGTATGTATATATATATTGTAACTATAATTATCTTAAAGGCCTCTAGGTTATAATCATCTCTTGAATACTTCATTCCTTTCCCCAACCTCCAAATCCTTGACCCAATAGTGGATCACCAATGGTGGTTATGCAAATATATAGAATCATCTTCCACCTTCTACTACTTTATCATCCCCTATTACATGTCTTCCAGCATGTTGCACTCCACAATATCTTAATTGTATCTTCTAGGATGGTTCATCAAAAATATCCTTCTAAATATCATGGAGGGTTAGAAAATCTCTTTTGAGATGTTCTAGTCTTTTAAAAATGAAACACAATGTCTCCCATGGATTATTAGATCCGACCTATGATCCCAATGTCATAGACCTCACATCCTTGGATTGACTCCTAAATCATCAAACATGAACAAATACCTAAGAATATTGTTTCCTACCAACTGCTAAGCTCTCAACTCTTGTGTTCCTAGAATCTATAGTTAGAGCCTTCTTAGCTATAAATCACTCCACTTCAATGGTGCACATAAGAAGTCCAATATAGGCGGGAATGTAGAGAAATACCATTGAAGTCCTGATATATCAGTGTAATCCCAATAATAAGGTATTTCAAATGAATATAAAATCATGTACCATATCCTAAGAGTAGCATGAATGATATGTGAACCACAAAAAATACATGTACATGTTTAGGTTACCCTGCTGAAGTTGCATAATCTCTAGGATACACTTTGATTTCAATGTGGCCAGATAAAAAACATGCCTAAAGAGCCGCACAAAATATTTCACACGCGTTTAATCTAATTATGGATATATATAAGAAAAAAACCCAATTTCTCATTGGATACATAATGAAGACTCACCGTGGGGACCAACATCTAATTGGGAGGTTTCCTCACAAGACCAAAAATTTGTGTGGCTGCCTCAGTCTAGTCATTAGCTTCTTTGGGTCTATCTTGCCCAGATAATAGGGAGTTCTATTCCAATGAATGTTATTTAGTGAACTCATCCAACACGCATATGTGAATTGAACTACTAGTACAATCTACAACTCAAAGGGTAGTGGATTGACTATAAGCCCACGTATAGGTACTACCGCCTATTCAATCCCCTACATGAAAGACTCATAATAGGGTTGGTCGTCTTCACAATACTACCATGGCATCCAAAATGGAAATTGCCCTGGTGGAATACTATAATGAAATCAAAATTTACCATGGTCAAGGAGTTTATCTTATAATATGACTTCATAAAGACATAGAAACCATAACCCAGTTCTATATGATGATTGTAACAATGTTTCCCCACAATTAGTTCATATTTGGTCAAATTTAACAAGCTGGTTATCAAAGTCCTAGTGAGTATACATGTCAGTCTATGTAGAGACACTAGAACCCCTAGACTTAAATCTGAGCTCTCTATTTTATATCATTTCCTACTTAAATCCAAATCCAGGTCCACATCTGGAAACCTCCTAACATTAGTCCTGTGGATGAACATCCTTTGGATAACACTATATATCTACCCAACCAACCAAGGACCTCATATCCCATGGAAGGTCAATCCATCAAAACTAGAGTACATCCTCTAATAGGTCAATACCTAGTGATCAATTTTTAGTAGTCATATCACAATCATGGGTGTACTTATCCTTTGGTAATTATACATAATAATTCACATCCATATCTATGAAGCAATGAAGATATAATAATACCCTTGATACCAAAATGAATGAATACAAATATCCCACAAATAGAATATAGAAAAAGTGTTAAAATAATCATATGGGAAAAATAAAATCCCACTAAAAACATATTAATGTGTCTATCATGCTTAGTAGGAGTGGACTACTATCAAATGATACCATTGATACACACCTTATAGATTTTTAAAATACACATGCTCTGATTCGTCCTTCAACCCCATTGATTGATCAAATATATGCATAAAAAATTACAATAGAGGATATCCCATTTATGTGTGATTATAATAATTCCCTAAAAACCACCAAAACTAGAAATAAAATGGGGAAATTTAAAATCAATCTTACCACTTAACCCCACGATAGATGAGAAAACCCAAAAGAGAGATTATGTGAAACTCCATCTTCGACCTTCCATGGTTATACATGACTATTAAACTCATATTCACATGTTATGTCACACAATATTGGAGACATAATTACAATTAATATCTGAATAAACCAAAAATACTCATCTTGGACTCTATTTCATGTAGTCTAGACCATAAAGTCGACCACATGATCCCACTCAAGGATCGATGGAATTTCTCATCCAGGAAAACTCATTACCTGATACATTCAATCCTGAATGGAATGAAACTGAGTTATCTCACCCTTCGACTATCACTAAATTAATAGAACATCCCTGCTATCCCTGATGGTGTACATCTCAGAGAGCAAACTCACTGGTCACAACATGGATAAAATAATGCAAAAACCTTATAGAAATTGAGACTAATATAGGTTATCTCACACATTAATCAGGGGGTCTTAAAATCACCTCTCAGAACCCAAAATATATGAACTCATAGATTGGGTATCACGTCCTGGACAGTTAGGGGACACCACATGAGTTTTTTGGAATTGAATATATATTTCCATTATGATTGGGTATTAATCCAAAGACCACTAATGGTCACCATAAACTCGAATTAGACTCATAACCATGATACACGGATATATGATCTCACTTAGTATTTCCTGGAGACACAAAAAACAAAATCTTGATATATACTCCATGTATGGGATCACATATATAATAATATTGTAAACCCTTATAGATTTATCCATCAAGTAATATATCACATACACAACGATATTGAAAACCATACTAATTATTCCCTCTAGGAATAAGATCAAGACCCATCCAAGAGGGTCAATAAAATAACAAAAACAAAACTTATGAATGAAAAAGAGATACATGATCTTTCCTTGTCTCACAAAGGGTTATAAAAAATATGTCACATCTCATCCTATCGAGGGGATTGGAATCATGTGTAGAAAATATAACACTATACTGTACCCTGACATGGATTGATCAAGGGAACACTCACAATGGTAATCATAATTTTATCACTAACAACATCCTCTAAAAATTACATTGTGTTTCATCTCTCACATGAAAAAGTTTCCACTATAACATTATATGTGGAAAACTCAATATAGACTACTCACAAGACACCATCCATGTCCGGAATTTAGATATGCATGAGGGAGTATCCTCTAAGGAGAGTATATGGTGTGTGACCATAACACTTAGAATGTATCTTGAAAACATCCCCTGATTATGTCCCATCCTAGAAATTTTCTTGCATATGTAATGTATACACCATGTACACCATGTCACATAGTGTGTGATCTCATCCAACCCCCATGAAATGTCCTCGTTCATGAAAAATTCGAGTTGGTGATGTCTCGATACATTGACTATACCATTAGTACATGATGTTTTCCTATTATCGTGGACAAAACCCATGTATAAGAGTTTTATCTAGTGAACCATGGTTTATCCAACAGTTAAGTGCTGTGTCCTATGGCCAATGTACACTCAATTGTTGGCCTAGTACTAACATAGGACATTGTCACCATACATGGAATGCATTCCCATGTCACAGACCACATATAATGGGATCAGTATATAGAGTGTACCTATATTAAATGACATGTATACCCCAAACAATAATTTATCATGAACGGGTAGAACACAAAGAATTTTATCTTTCACAACACATCGGTTCATTGGGATTTACAAATGGTAAATCCCAAAAAACGTCTTGAAAACCCATATTTACACCAAAACCCCTAGATCTAACCCAATTGGATATTTAGAAACAATAATATAACAATGAAACCATATAAAACCATATCTATGGATCATGAGTTAAATCCCAAATATATGCCTACCCTGGAAAAAATGATTGATGCTTTGGGTCCAAATCCACACTCTGAAGTCACTGTACCAAAATCTATTTTCAATTACAATGATGAATGGAATTCATTGGTCCCTCATCTATCAAAATCAATACATCTATCACTATGGTATAAGACTCCCATAATCTCTTCCTCCCGGTCCAATTAATATCATTCCAATAGTTTCCATCTACCAGGGGCCTAACACTGGAAAACATTATGTCGTGCCTAAGGAAAATCCCATGTTCTGAACAGAACTATAGTCTCAGATTTGTGATTAAAAAATCTACTTAAGACTTATTCAAAATTTATATTAATAGTATGTGTTCACAATATAAAAATGTATTATTATTACTATCAATCCATTAAGACACTATGTGCCCCATAATTTCACACCGAATCATCGCCTAGATTCATAAATATTCCTAGAAATATTCCAAAGTGTTACAAATGAAAAACCATAGTATATATATATATATATATCATGAATCAGAAATATAATTGAAATCTAAATGTATGACTTTTATTTTATCGTAATTTGTTGTTATTTTTCAAATTTAATAGGTTGTGATGAAATATTAATGTAAGAATGTATATTATTCTTGTATCGGGATATATATTATTCTTAGTAGAAGTTAATTGGTTTCTTAAAAATATAGACCATGAGTTTTTTCATGTCAAGTTTCCTACAATTTTTATTTGGTATAATAAGGGTGAATAATTCATATTTCCATTTTCATCTACCTGAGGTCGTTGAGACAACTAGCATGATAACCTTTAAAATTTGCTTCCATTATTACACAATCCTTTAGTATTAAATAATCATGGGGGGGGGTGAATTTGTCTCTGATGATGTTGTTGATTCGATAACAAAATATATTGAATCTTTCCAGTCGAATAGTGAGTATGGTGTCTGGACCCTCAATTAAGATATAATGATTTTGTGTATATCTATACACTGATACTATATATGATGTTGTATTATATGAAATGAGAGACATGTGATTTTCTCTTCTATAATGTTGAATTAAATGTTATTTTTTAATCAATATTTTCAGTTTATACTTTGAGAATCAAGAATGAATTGTTGGATATATGAAAATAAAAAACTCATTTTAAAATTTTCACTTGATGTCTTTCAGAAAGGGATTAAATGAGAAATCTTAAATTCTATATAATTTAATTATTGAACATGGGTATCGAGAATTTTTTTTTCATGATGATCTTATCAGATACATTTTTAGTTTACGTGTTATTGTTGTTTTAATAGTGGATTCTAATGGATTGAATTTATGAATATTGGAATTTATATTTTTTATCATTATTATAATTGTTGATATGAACACATTTTCTTGTTTTCAAAATTTGGAATGAGTTTGACATACATTGATTCTCAAAAATTGTTTTATAGTATATACAAAAGGAGTTTTGGATAGATATTCCCAAGGTACTTCATTTTATGTGATACACGGTGAAGTAAATTATATCATCCTAAATTTGGTTTGAAAGATAATTTTGGTAGTTTATAGATATAGTGTTTTATATTATAGTATATGAGACAATATAAGGTGAAATAACAAAATGAAAATTATGATTTAAAGTAAGTAGGAAATTTATATACATATTCCCTAAATCTATATACCCTTGTTGTATTTTGGCACATGTTATAGAAAATGATATGAATTACAGAATAGAGTATGATATAATTGATCCCATGTCATAATTTATTCAATATATATACAAATCAAAACCACTTCCATATTCACTAAATTTAATGTTATATATTTACATTCAAATATCCCTCATATCAGATATCAATAATTAGTCATTTTAAATTAACACATGGAAAATTAAGATTTGAATAAAGAAATCTTGGAGATTTTATCCTTTATAATTACTCATGTGTTTTTTTATACATTAGTAAATAAATGGGGATTATGTAATTTCATTATAGAATATATAAAGTTAAAATTTCATGGACCTGTGGAGTGCATTGTTGATGTTTGTTATTAGACTAACATTTTCCTGACCCAATGATCAATTTCCCACTAAAACCGTTCTAGAGATATACTATCATATCTTGTGAGTGTGGAAAACCCCACTCTTGTGGTGGGTGATTTTAAATATACTAGTCATATTCCTTGGAGGATAATGATCGATGGGAATATTTAGTTTTTCTTTACCAATAATGTGAATAGAGACAATATTAGTGACCATACATAGTGAAAATTCCACAATGACAATTCTCTGTTTTATTTATTTACATCAATTTTAATAATTAAATAGGATAAATCATAATAATTAATGTTTTTCATTACATTTGTTAGGAATTACATGTGTTTTTTGTTCCTATGAAACCCTACACTCATGTTATCTGAGCCCCATTGAATTTAGTTTTTTCATTATATATAATAAATAAAAAAGAGGTTGTTTTATTTCCATGTGTGTAGGGCGAATGTGGGATAGAGAATGTTAATATCTTAGGTTATTTTTCCTTATTTTTGAGCTTGAAAGGATCTTGAGTTAACTTCATCATTTTCTTTTATTTACGTTGTGGTAATAAAAATGTATTACCAATAAAAATTGTATCCACCAATATAAGCATGCTCTTCATAAGATATTTATTATATACCTCCACATTAATGTATCATGTGACAATAATTTTTAATTCCCAAAACAAGAAACCCCTCTGACTCCTTTTCCACACAATTGTTTCCAAATTTACCAAATGATGTGATATTACTTCAACTATTACAAATGTAAAAATTATTTTTTATTGCCTTATAATATAATTCGAAAACTATAATGTTATAAACATCATGATAGATTATATATTATCAATTATTTTATAAATTCATCAATTTTATTCCTATAACTTATCTTATAATATCAAAAATACACCAACACTATATAGTTTAAATCTATACATATAACATTAAAATATAATCGACTAAAAAATTTCAAATAGTATGTATAATGAAAAATCCATTTATATATATCTTATATTATATTCATCTCTTTAAAGACATCATATAATATAGTGAATATTTATATATAACAAAACACACACACACACACAAATATATATATCAAAAAAACATTTACCTACATAACATCTAATGATATTAAAAACATTCGACACCATTTGATTAGAGTCCACATCTCCCATGGACTTTTTTCCTGAATGAACTAGTCCCCCCAATTGTAGAAAAACATGTATTCTGGAAAACCAAAAGTTAATGTGACTACTTATTTGTTATCAGCTAGAGACCACTTGTGGTGATCTTGGAAGGGGTCGTAAATACCCAATCATTCATAATGGTAGTGACAAGTGAGCCTTGCGGCATATGTCACATATATTGAGGGAAGTGGGGAGCCAAAATAGTAAGAAATGCTATATATTTTTGTATATTAAATTCATCTATGTTTTAGTAATAAATAAAGAATTCATAATTTTCATGTTTTAATAAGTGGAAAATAAAATAACTAATAAAGGTTACTTTTTTCATCCCTAAAAATTTATGGCCAAATTGCTGCCTTTATCAGTTTTTTTATAACATTTAGAACTTATCATTAATCTTTGATTTTTTTATAACTGATAAAGGGAAGATTGAATAATATATATGTCCATATATATAATGAAATATTGTAACAAGAACTATATAAATAAACATATAAAAGCAATAAATATATCCCATATATTGTTTAATATTGAATTTTTATATTAGATAATTCAAAATATACATATATTTTCATAATTATATATGTTTATTTATAATAGAAATATATATTCATTGAATATTCATACCACAAAATGTATATGATTATATATATGTATATATTTATATACAATTATATATCATAGTTACCTTGCATGTATATTTTATATATATATGTCTACATATATTAAAATATGATTTATATAATGATACACACATATATATATATATTGTATATTTTTAACCATTTATACTTTAGTTTATTCTTTTATACTTATTTATAATAATATATGAAATTATAATCCCCACACACAAATATATGTTATATAATATACTGATGCAAACTATAAATGTATATATAAATGTATTAAATGTAATTCATTTATAATTTTATATATTTTTATTCATAGTATATATTTATAATGAACATATAAGTGCTAAAAAAGTGTTGATAATGAGTACCATACAGAATAATATATATATATATATATATATTATTTACAAACAAATATATTTGTATAAATAAAATTCATATAATTTTAATCTAATAAAAAAATTAGAATTTAATATTTAATTATATATATACATATAATATAAAACACCATATGAACTATATATATAAATATTATAATACATTAAATATAAATCATATTTATATTTCTTATATATTCATATTCATATTATAGAATTTATACAATACATATATATTATTAATATACATATAAAATGTATATTTAAAATTCTATTTCATATTTGAATAAAAATTTATTATTAATATTATTTTCATAATTTTATATAACATTATATTTTTATACTATTCAATATAATATTAAATAAATTATTTAAATAAATTACTGAGGACATATCTAATTGTATTATATTAGAATTTTATTAAATTAAATATATAAATATATAAATGTATATATAATATTTAACCGTGATTTTATATAATATATGTAAATAAATATAAATACATATATAAATATATTCATTATGGTCATTTAGTGAATCCTTGTTATGCCTTGATAAAAATACCATGATGCAATAAAAGAAAAAAGTGAAAAATATTATGAGATTATTTCATTTATGCATATAAAATATTTATTCATATAGATATATGCATTAATGTGTGTGTTTTTTTATATGCATGTATTTATGTATATGGAAATGTATGTATGTTTGTGTGTATGTGCATGTTTGTGTTTATTTATGTCTATGTGTATATATTTTTTATGTATATAGATGTATGAGTATATATGTATGTTTGCATTTTTATTTATGTGTATGTGTCTGTGTGTGTTTATGTATGTGTATGATTGTGAATTAATGTGTATGGATGTGTAAAAATGTGTATTTATGTGTAATTATAGGCATGTATGTTCATGTATTTGTATTTGTATATGTATGTATGTTCATGTATGTGTATGTATGTGAATATTGTGTATCCATGATTATGTATGTGTATGTATTTATATTTATGTGTATGTGTGTTTATATATGTGTATGTATGTGTATGTATGTGTATGTGTGTGTATATCTGTGTGTGTGTGTGTGTGTCTGTATGTTTACGTGTATGAGTACATATTTGTATTTATAATGACCTGTGAATTTTGGGTTTGTTAGTTTTCCTAAGGAGTTTACATTTTGATCTTAGAGTATGGGCCTTTCTTTGAATTGGGGTTTGGATCAAGAATCCAAGTGTTAGAACATCGAGGGAAGATGTTATTGGATATATAATGGGCCCATGTTTGTGTTTTGGGTTATGGGGGAAGCATCAGAGAATGGTAAAGCTGGAAAACTACTAAATTTCAACCACCCATAGCAATTCATGTCATGACCTAAACATGTTATGCCCTGATGAGGAATGGCTGAGGAAGGCCCCACTCGATGGTCATTCTCACACTATGAAGAGGGTGAAGTATGATTCATTTCATTATGATAGATGGATACATTGTCTCCTCTCCTATGGGGGGTGTATGGTATCATGACCATTAGTTACACCATGTATTGTTTGGGGAAATTTTCACCTTAGGCCCTGACCCTCCTAGTGACACAATAAACGACGGCCATTGGGTTTTTTGAAAAAGGACTACCTGTAATATACTTGTTTTACCCATTAAATATTAAAGGAGAAGAGGAATTTAGAGAGACCATTCTTCTAGAAATCCCACTTCCTCTTCTTCAAATTTATTTCACAAGATGGGAGTTTCTTTTTTAGCATTTCTTATAGAAATATGAGTTAGATTTTATTATTTTACCTTGGTTAATTGTTCCACTTCCATACCCATTATTTTTCTTTCTTTTCAACATGTTTTTTTTATAATTTCTACAAAGTATGGTCAAAATCGACTGGAATGATAGGCATTTCATGTGGATTATTTAGAGTATGTTCTTAAAGTTAATTTCATATTATTGAGAACAAATTCAGATGTTGCAATATAAACATTGTTTTTTAAGGTGAAAATACCTATGTAAATTATGTTTAATAAATAATTATAAATGTTGTAAATAATTAATTATTTTATATGGGGTGGTATCGGTTCTCTGGAGAACAGATGGTCTTAGATAGGGCTTTGGAGTGCTCAATGAGGGGTTAAATTTATTTTTGAGGTATTTATACCCGAAAATTCTGTTGAATATGTTTGTTTATGTGTTGGTGTTCATTAATTAATACTGCATGAGGTATAGGTTGGATAATTTGTGATGGAGGGTCCTTAGGTAGAACATGAAGGATGGAAGGTGGCATGTTATGCATGGAATAAGACCCTTTGACACATATGTGAGTTAGAATGTAATGTCAACCATATCATCGATGTGAGGAAGTGTCTTTTGGTATGACATAAACATTCGGTTTGGTCTTACTATAGTAGTGTTATATCAGACAACCTAGGTTGTGTTCCATAGAGTAATGGGTAGTGAAGAGATACTTGGGGATGAGTGGTGATTGGTGATATGAATTTATATCTCACAAGAGACTAAGAATACACTCTTGTGGTCATAGGATATTCTTGGTTTGCGAGGTGAGTGAATTTATTCTTTTATACCATAGTTTTATTTACATATAAGAGTTTCTTCTTGGTGAAGTGAATATATTTCTCCCCTACATATGGGAATTGGACAAATGTAAGTGTTAGAGAGTGTACCTAAATACATGTAATTGGGCTTCCATAGGGTTATTAAAGGGAATTTGATCCACCTATTGAGGATAGATTTGGGTGAACTGTGTTTGTTTGAGATAATACCAAGATAATGGGACCATGACTAATGGGGGTTTTATGAAGATGGAATGGGCCCTAAGGCATAAGTTATAGTAGTATTCAAGTATTTTTTTCACCAATGGGTGATGGGTATGAGATGACATCAATGAGTAGAGATCGTGAGTGGTCTAGAGGGATTTTGAGGATCCATAATGAGAGATATTCTATGTTATTTTAGATAATAATATAATAATCAACTGGCTAGTTCCATGAAGCAAGATATTAATATGTGTGACAAGTTGCATACCTTATGTGTTATTTCAAGAGTTTCCTTCTGTGTGATTTTTATATGAGATAGACCCAATGGGTGAGAGGGTTCTACGGTCTGACACCTTCATGAGTGAGATAGTGATGTTTTGAGTGTCTTCAGTGTTATGGAGTCCTTATATACATGATCTAGGCCTTTCCTTTAAACACATGGGTTTTTTATGATAGTTTATTCCTTGAGTAGGATCGAATATGGGTTATGGACTACCTTTAGTAAGAGTTATAGGTTGTGTATTCATGTATGGTGGGAAAATAGGGCCCTACCATGATTTATAAAGTAATTGGATAGGATTTAAATGCATGAACATACCATTTCCCTTTGTATAAATGGTGAATGTCATAGTTGAAGCCTACTTGGTTCCTTTGTGTATGAGTTGGGTATTATGTTTGATTGGAAGATGATATGGCTTTATTAATATGAGGATCTAAATTTGTATTGATTTGGAACTATGGTAGCATAGTTAGTACACAGTTGATTTACAGGCATGGGTACCTCATCATGTATCATGGTGGCCTATTTTTTACATGATGACCCATTTGGAATGTTTATTTAATTTTTTTTTAATAAACTCACATATGATTATGTAACACGACATGATCACCTTGATGTGGATGTAGAAGTTTATGTTTGCTTTTTGGTAGTGAAAATGATATCAAAGGGATTAGACTATAGTAACATAATGAGTATTTCATATAGGGCTAATTTAAGGACCTATGATGGCTGTAAGAACCACATTTTTCTTATTTTTATTTATTTTTTATACTTGATAATCCTATTGGAAAATAAATTGTATTCTTATATAACTTTCGTTATGTATACTTAAATACAATTATTATATCATTTTTTATTAATATTTCATAGCCTAAATATATTTTATGTATTCTAGGTTATTTTAATTTTTATATTTTCTCTTATTCAGGGGAAAAAAACCATCAATCTGTGGATCTGTTCTCATCTCTAGTTGGTAGCCTCTTGGTTCAGAGAATGTGTTTTTACTCCACATTACCTTTTAACTCAGACAATCATTTTTTTACTGGTTGTAACAATAGGTGTTATATATATTTTCATACTATATGGGGTATGTAGGGGTGTTGTTATTTTATGGATATTGTGATGTTCTTGAAAAAAATATATCATGAACATGATTCAGTCATGATGCCCCAATTGATTGGGTGATGGGATTGAATTTGTGGGTTTTCACTATTTTAATTTATGATTTTTAATAATTATTATGAATTTAAGGAGATTTTGACTAAATTTTATGTCTCTTAGAATGTTGGGAAGAGAAACATGTAATTACATCATATTTGGAATGTCGGATTAACATGACATATGTCTGATTATTTTGATTGATTTTTCATTTAAATAGTGGTTCAAGAATATAAAGTATCAATAAAAAATTATAGGAAAATTTCTTATATATTATTTTTTATAAAATTATACAAGACTAAACATGGATGTTTATTCATGAGATGTTTTCTAGCTGTTGTTCTTATGAATCATATGATGAGTCAATCTCAAATTGTGATTTTATATTCACTCTATAAAAGGGATATGTGGTGATGCTTAGTGGGTCAGTGAATGAAATTCATACACACGGAATGATCCATGGATAGTAATGGTTCTCATTGAGGATACTGGATTAGTTAAATAAATTTTCAACAATAACATATTTAGAATTTTTTGGCATAGTTTTTTCTGATAATTCTACATAACCAAACAAAGAACATAAGGAATGTGATGTAAAATGACTTGGGGCCTCTGGAAGACAATCACTCTATGTACTTCTAGTATCTAGGTTGTGATTAGTGGTATAAGGAATAGTTTTCATCATAAAATTATTGGATTTAGTTTCACATTAGGGTATATTGTTGATAGAATGTGTTTAAAATCTTGTTTTTAGAATGATTCTTAAATAGTGGTTGATCATTCAGTTATCCTTTCTATGGGTGATATACCACAGGCAAATGTATGAGACTAAAATGTGGTGGATACGATTATCGGGATATGCATATTTTTATAGTTTATAAAGGAAATGAATGATGGTTGAATTAGTCATGTTGTGATATTAGGTTTTATGGAAGCTTGTGGCCACTTTGTTTGGGTGAGATCATGGAAGATATAACACAAGAAACATTGATAGAGTTCTCAATGTACTAATTTAAACATGGAGGATCAAAATGAGTGATGAAAATATTTTTCCGGAAAGGTATTGTTGTTTAAGGGTATTTTCACACTTGATATACGTGGCTCCCTTTAATATTATAGATTTGTGGGTGAGACCTGAATGGTTCTTTTGAGATTATTTTTATTTTAAAATGAACTTGGGAATTTCTACAGTGGTATTGTGGTGGTCGGATGCTCATATAAATGGTATCTTGTGGTATTAGATGAGGCTGGGAGATATTACACCTAACGCTGATGATTATATCATGGATGGGTGGTGTTATGGTTAACAGAATAGGTTAGTGTTTAATTGGAGGATTGAAAAAAGTGAGTTATTTGGACTTGTTTGGGTCGGAGGATTAGGTATTATTTAAAGAATTCTATATGGTGTGGCGAGAACATTTCTCTATCGAAGTTTGTGATCCCCATTATATGTGACTATTTTAGAAGAATGATGGTGAACCTAGTGATTTGAGAAACTATGTTAGTTCATGTATTTTTCTGGCTTGTGGGTATGAGTAGTGTAGTCATGTCTAGTCATTGTGTTCGGTAATGGATAGATCATGGGACTTGGATAATAGGAACCTGGTCTATTTTATACAACAATATAGATAATCCTATGATGGGGAGAATCATATTGATCTCTGAGTAATAGTCATCAAGTTGAATAGGTTTTGGTTGTGGGTAGACTAGTCAATGGATGTTGGAGGTGACATTGGTATGATAGTTTAGGGATCGATCTACTAATATCTAGTTCCATGGGTGAAATACTATAATATATATTCATATGTGGGGTTGATCAATTTTAGTGTATTCACATCAGTTTTTAGGTGGAGTTGTTTTAATCTAAGGGTGATTTAGAAAATGGATATTTCTGAACATGTGGAGGTAGTGTGATGACTATTATTTGGGATGTTTAGTGTACATTGGTGGATGTATATATTTGGTTATCTAATTCTATAACTAATCAATAGTTGGGATAAAAATTTAGTGTGGGTGTTCTGGTGGTCTCATAATTCCTTCATGAGTTAAGGCATCATGGTGGGTTGGTGAGACATTGCATAGATGGGAGTGCTTATGAATTGTTTGGAAAGGTAGACCTTACAATGTTTATGAAAATTTCCTGTGATATTAGATGAGGTGAGGTGAAAGCAACATATAGTGTTTCATTGAACAACTATAATGTAGGTGTTTTAGGGAAAGCCTATATTGAAGAGCACTGTCATTTAGAAGATGTCACTTTTAAGTGTATTTTTTGATAGGGAAAGCTGCAAGATTTTGGGTGAGTCGGGTGGATATACAATGGTGTCTCAGGTGAGATGGATGTGATTGATAGATGTATCAACGTTAGAAATGATAGAGAGAAGGAGGCCCAAAATTTTGTAAATAATGAACTTGGTGTCTGTAGTTTTACAACAAAAGTGGGTTCGATATTTAATAATGGAAAATGGAGAGTTATCAGAGAATTGATCTCCAAGGTAGGCCATGATGGTTAAAGGAAAATAGTTTATTTTCATATATGACAAGCATTATTATGGGGAGTTTTTAACGACTTGTGAATTATGGGGTCATAATTTTCTTGGGAAATTTGAATATCGATTATTTATTGGGGTTCATTTGATGAAATAGGGTTTGAATTTGGAATATGAGTGGTATACCTTCTCAATAAGATTTTTATACCTAAAATAAGGCCTTTTAGTGTTTTAGGTTTTTGGGGATGAATCAATGTAGGGTTGAGTGGATGATATTTGAATTTGAACAACTGGTAGAAATTTGTACCATTGCCCATGAGGGTTGTGCTATAATGAATCATTGAAAAGGGATTCATTTCCTTTAATAGTATTTATCTCTTTTAATTGTGATGCTCATGAGACCTTATCCCTTGAAAGAGAGATACAATTCCTCTTTCCCTACTAAAGAGTTTTACACCTAGACCGCTGGTCTTGTAGCTATTTTTTTGGGAAAGGAGATGTTTCACACCATATCCCTATTCATCGTACAATGAAGAAGACATGGGTAGATATTTTACAAATTGGGCTAGACCTTAAATTTAAAATTATTTCCGGAATAATTTTAACTGATTTGACTCATTAAGAGGGGATATTTTTCAAGATTACCCCCTTTCTCATCCTCTCATTGATAGCCCATGATCATGGGATGTCTATGAGAGAGTTCAATGGAAATCAATGTCATTTTATTCAACTGTAATTTCACTTTTGGTTAAAATTTGTAGACCTCTATGTTTTTTTTCATTTAAATTAGGTTTTATTGATGATTTATACAAATATATAGTTGAAATAATCTAGAATGGATGATATTTAATTTAGATTGGATAGTGGAGGTTTCAAAAAGTTGATCACATGACACAATAAATGGGGTTTATTCTATGATGATAACCAGTGTGTTTTTAGTAGTAAATTCATCTTTAAATTATTTTACATAAACATAATAAATTTTATAATTATATTATTGGTTTGTAGGGTGTGATATAGGTTCTAAAGATTATTTAATGTCTTGGATGAGGCTTGGAAGAGCATGGAAATGAGTGAAATCCTTACTCAATGTAGGTGGTCCCTAAAATTAAATTTTTGTGTATTTTTAATGAATGATAAGGAATTAATTCATACATTATGGGTATAAGTTAGAAAATTAGGCATTGTGGGTCCCTAGGTAGAACACTACGGGAAAAAGGGGTATTTGCGATGGGTTCTTTGAGACGGGGATAAATCCCGTCACAAATAGTCTCGTTAGAAACTTATTTGAGATGGGTGAGCTTTCCCTGTCACAAATAACTACTTATTTGCGATGGGGAAAGCTCACCTGTTGCAAAAGGATTAGTGTACAATGTGCGCCAAACTGCGGAAATGTTATTTGCAAAGGGGGGTTACCTCCCGTCGCAAATAACCGGCGGCGGTAAAAAATATTTGCAGCGGGAATATACCCCCATCGCAAATAGTATGTCGGCAGGTTATTATTTTCGACCGGACCCTTCGTAAATAACTATTTAACCATTGATTGTGATAAATGCGAGCTAATGTATTTGTGACGGGTATCCCGTCACAAATAATCTAACCTATAAATACCACCATCCTTTTTTTTCATCCATTCTCAAACTCTATCTTCTACTGCTCTCAAAACTCTATTTTTAGAGTTCACAGTTTCTTAAGTTTAATTTTTATTTCCGGAGTTGATATTGAAGTCTTCAACAACTATCAGAGATCAACCTCAGATCAATTTTAAAGGTATTTTTGTTCATTTTAATTTAATACTTATTTTAAATTTTTTATTAGTATTAATTATTCTTAATTAGTTGTAATTTAATTATGTTTAGATTGTTTTGTTATTTAATAAATTTAAATTATTAGTATTCATGGTTCATAGTTAATGGTAATTAGGAATAATTAATAATAATTAGAAATAATTAAAAATAAATAGGAATAATTAATAATAATTAGTCATAATTAGGAATAATTATTAATAATTAGTCATAATTAATAATAAATACTAATAATTAGGAATAAATAGTAATAATTAGTAATAATTAGTAACAATTAGTAATAATTAGTAATAATTTAGAATAATTTAGAATAATTAGGAAATAATTAGGAACAATTATGAAAAGTAAGAAAAAATAAATATAATTACTAATAATTACTAATAAACCTCCTCCATGCATGCATTAACCTTTAAAACTAATACATTTCATTTTTTTATACATTTAATGATATATATATATAGTTATATTTATTCATATATTAATATATATTTATATTAATATAAATATATTTGGTTATATGAATAAATATATATATATATATTTATTCTTATATTAATATATATATTTATTCGTATATTAATATATATTTATATCTATATATATATATAGTTATAATTTTTTATTCGTATATTTATTTGTATATTAATATATATTTATAAACATAGTTTTAAATAAATTTATAAAATATGTTTTTTATGTGTATTTATAAATAAATAAATAAATACATACATACATATTTACAATACACACACACACACACAAATATATATATGTATAGTTATGAATGAATACATAGAAATGAGGGGGTAAAAATCCATTGAGAATGTCAAAACGGATATAACTTTTAATCTGTAAGTCCGTTTCAACTCCACAACCAGTCAAATTGAAGAACATGAAATGATCTTCGATATGATATGTGGTACATGCCAAACGGACATCCAGATCGGAAGTTATAGCCATTTGAATGTTAAAACGACCATAACATCTAATCCAGGAGTCCGTTTCAGCTTTACAATCAGTCAAATCTAAGAGCATGAAACGCTCTTCGATATGATATATGGTAAAAGTTTATCAGACATTGGGATCAAAAGTTATAGCTGTTTGAATGGTAAAAATACAGGGTACACCGACTAAAAACTTAGTTTTAGAGGCATTCTTGGCCTCTTTTGGCCTTTAAAATCCCTTTACCCGGGTCCCCCACCCCATCAGAGTGACGTAGAGCTCATCGCAAGCTTCGATTTGATATGTTGTAGTGCTCAAACAGAGACCCGGATCAAAAGTTATGGACGGTTGAAGTTTGGGTTTCATTTTCAACTTATTTTTTATATTTCATTAATTTTTTTATTTTTTTTAAAATCATAGAGTTTTTAAATTACTATTAATTGATAAAAATTACCTAATTACTAATTAAAAATATTTTTTTAATTTAATTTATAATCCTCTTTTATTAAATATCTTATAAATTAATATTATATTTCCATAGATCCTTTCGAAAACAAATTTATAAAATAAATACTATATTTATATCAATATAAATAGATTAATATATTTAAATATTAATAAATAATTTTTTAATTTTTTTTAATTTTTTTATTATTATTTGCGACGGGAATATATTCCCGTCACAAATAAGTATTTGTGACGGGCCCGTCGCAAAGAGGCTCTTCAAAAAAACTATTTGCGACGGGAAAAGGGCCCATCGCAAATACTTTGTTGTGATGGGCCCGTCGCAGAATTGTTTTTTTACCAGAAATCTATTTACGACGGGCCCATTTTCCATCAAAAAATAATTTATTTGCGACAGGCCCATCGCATAAAAAATAGTTGCGACACCATTTTCCGCAACGGGTCATTTGAGACGGGGCCCCGTCGCAAAAGGCTATTTGCGACGGGATCCCTTCGCAAATGACTGGTCGCAAATACCTGTATTTCTAGTAGTGGAACATGTTGGATTGATCCATGCCCCATATTATTGGATTGGTTTCTTTTTACAAAAATGTGAGATAGAAATTCCTGACATCCATATTTACAAGGGATCTCGACGTTGGTTAGGATGAATTGAGGTATTGTATAGGAAATACTATGATATTGTGTTTTGGGATGACATTCTTTGGCTTCTAAGGGCTAGTGGGTTGGAAATAGTGGATCGGGGCTGAGTGTTGATGGGTTATAGAGTTGTACATCTTGGGGGGTGATTTGGAGCTCCATACTTAGGTCAAATGAGAGTCTTTATTGATTAAGTGAGTGTCTGAGTGCATCCAAACATTTTCTGTGGGATGAATAGTCATTTTCTCAAGGTGATAGAATGAGATGTCTCCATTATATGATGTGAAGTGGGAATGATGTATGATCCATGTAATGTGAATAAGGTCTTGGTAGTTCAACTCTAAGGGGGGTTTGGATGAGAACTAGATATAGTTACATGGGATAGTTTTTTATATTGTGTTTTGAATTATGATGGTCTTTAGGTAGTGGTACTAATACTAATGATGGTTAGGTTGGATTTGGCCTTGAGGTGTGGGTCAATGTATCCTTTTGGAAGTATTATCACTAATGAGTGATGGATGTGATATAGTATCAACAAGAAGAGAACATGATAGGATTTGGGGACACTATTAGTTCCCATTATAGTCATATGAGATATGATTTGAGATAAAAGGATTTATCGAAAGGAACTCATTCTCTATGGTAAAATTGTGATATTGGTAATGGTTTCTAGCCTAATGTGGTATTCCTTATGTTTTCAGGGATATGGTTGTGGTAGGAGATGATCGTAGTGGAGGATGGGATCTAGATTTATAGTCTTTAAATTTGTGTAATTTTGATGGCTAGATATATGTGGGTGATACAGATTCACTATAAATTGGATGTGGACATTTTATTCATAGTATTGGGTTATGGTGACAGGCCGTAGAATCAGTAGGATAGGGTATTGGGGGAGGTCTGTGTCGGTGATGTGGGATGGATTCTCATATGACATTTGTCATGGAAGGTGAACCCTACCTTGAGCGATAATGTAGTGGGTCAGGATTTATATATATGACCTTACTATATCCCTTTGTATAATGGGTTGAGGTCTTAGATAAATCTAACATTGAGTCTTATGATATGGGTTGGGTATTGGGTTCGATATAAATAGGAAATTATGGGATTTATATTTGGTTCCAATGAATGTATAATGGAACAACACAGTGTCCTTGTTAGCATAATGTGGCCTAACTACTTTGTGTACCATGCTGTGTGTCATGGTGGATGGGATAGAACATGATGACTTGATATGATTTTTGTGTGTGTGTTTTCTTCTTGTGTATACACAGACATACGATGGTGACACTAGGGGTTCTTGATGATACCCTTATAATTTATATGTTTACAACTTCGATGAGTACTTTGATGTTCCTACAGACCATATATTTCCATTCATGTTGATCATAGGTTAAGAAGGGGATTGGTCTAGAGATGTCTGATGAGTTCTAGAGATAATGGCAATGAATGAGTCAAGGATGGTAGTAGGTTATGCGTTTATATTTTTTTTGATTTATTTTGTATATATTATTTTCCAAGTGTGTGATCTATTTTATTTGAATTTGACTGTTGGTGATAATATTTAATCTCATAAACTATTACATCGTATTTATTTCCATTTTTTATATTTACTACTTATTGCGAATGTTTAGTTATTTTCATTATTGTTTGACATAAATATATGCGCATTGTTTCCTCAATATATGGATAAAATCTAGCAGCTAGTTGGAATAAATTAGTACATGAGGAGGCATCATTGAGGCCATATATCCCTTTGGATCATTTGGGATTTTAGGGACATGATGTTAAATTTTAGAACATATATATATATATGTTTGTATATGTCTAAGTATTTTTTGTAAGTCGTGTATGTTTGTGTGTGGATGTGTGTGTGTGATTGTTTGTGTATTTTTATGTAAGTGTATATAGGGAAATATATGAATGGGTATGTTTAAGTATGTATACAAATGTATATATATGTTTATGTATGTACATGTTTGTATGTATGTTTTTGTGTATAGATATATATGAATAAATAGAGAGGGAGGAGAATCAATAGAAACAAAAGATTATTTTTACATGAAAATGTTGTTTGGAGAGGAGGTCCTTGATGAAAGAGACAATTGTTGGTATTTCTTGAAAAATAATTTCTATTTACTATTTGGGTTCTATGATCTCCTAGGTAGGGGGAATATTTTTCATATTGATGGGATTGTTGATAAAATATTTAAATGCCTCAAAAATTGGAAAATTAGCTTATTTATTTTGGATGATGAATTACCCATGATAATTGTGTTCTTATATCCATTCAAAGAAAAATTTGATCTATTTTATGTGTCCCCAAGACTATTATAATGAAAATTAAAAATATCATGCATAAATTCATATAAGGTGTGCAATTAGATGATCACTACCACTGGGGCTCAAGGGGGTGGTTGGAAAAAAGCGTTTAATATAAGTGGGATAAATGGGACGAACATTAGAAATTCCATGAATAGCATTCAAAGAAACCTTGTATAATTACACTTATTAAGTTATATTTATCACATTTAAATATGGTTATAGTCTTTATATGATGAATGGTCCTATGTTTGGTTCATTTCTTATAATTCTTCAATATATCTTGAAGTTACACCATCATTCTCAATGAATTGTAGTTTGAGGTGATATTATCATGTGGATTGACAACTAGGAAGTACATCCTCTAGGTTATATAGGCTTCCTAACCCTCTCTATATCATTTTATCTGGAAACCATGTATCTATCCTTCATCTGGGACACTCTCAACCAAAAAGAACTTGATAAATTAAAATATATCACATTGAACGATAATATGGATAAACTAGTTTCCACAATCACTCTATAGGGTCTCTTTTAGTCTAAAGAATCTATTTGATTGATGCATGGAATCCCTATTATGGATGAGTGGGATTGTTTTATCTGGGGTAGTTATATTTTTATGATGTACAGTTTCCCTTATTTGTGAATAAAATCACATGCCATTTCCATGTAAAAATAGGATAGTCGTATTGCAATATTTCTTTCCTCTATAAGCATATCTTTGGTAAACCCCACAAGCAACTTATATATTTGTTCTTACAAAGTGGATGGGAAAATGTTGTTTTCATGAATATTAATTGTTTGATTACATTCAATTTCCGATTTCAAATTACTACTGTCTTTTTATGGAAATTGTTTCATGGTGTTGAAAACAATAAGCAGGAACAAAAGGAAAGAGATATTCTCTTGGATTCAAGATCTTGAAATATTTTTAATGATAGGAATAAGGCATAGTTGAAAGGACGTGAAGCATATGTTTTTCCATTTAATCCTATTCCCATAACCTATTAGTGGATATTGATCTTCTTCAACATATTTTGGATAAAACATGTTTTCTGTGTAGGTACATGGTGGGTAGTTCTTCTGCCTCCTTATTTCAATGTCATCTATCTTACAGAAAACGGACTAAATGGACGCCTCCATGTCAAGTATTAATATTTATTTGGACAGTTCATTTAATAATTTTCTCATGAGGGGAGGAGGTTTATTTCATGACCTGAGAGGATTGATTTTAAGGGAATTATTTGGTTCATATGGATATGGGGACCCTATTTTGGTAGAGCCATGTGTGTTGGAAAATGTGATCAAGATTTTTTTGGAAAGGAATATCACTCTGGAGTCCAAGGAAGTATATTCCATGATAATCTAAAACTCATTACATGGAAAATATCATAATCCCCAGTCCATCATTTTTCATATTCGTTGAAGAGAGGTCTTTCTTAATAATGTGGTGGATGTTAAGCACACATTCACAAAGGGGAAAAAGGTTCGTACATTCACACATCTTGATATAGTCTAGATTCATCTTCTATTATTTTTCTAGAATGGGTTCTCTTCTTATTGAATGTGTTGATCTAGTGAAGGTTAATTATATTGGTCTCCATTATTTCTATCCCCCGTGAACTCTTTTTGGATCTTTTGGCCTTTGTATCTTAATAAATTTTATACTGTTGATGATCTAGGACAATGTGTATGTGAATGTATGTATAAGGATATTAATTTATGTCAATATGTCCATGTATAATTGTGTACGTGTATATGTTCATATATGTGATTCTATGTATGACTTTTAGACAACACCCCAATGGAATCTTAAGAAATTTCTATTTGTTTATAAGATAATGGAATTTTCACAATGTGATTCATAGAGGATTATTATGGATCCTTCATTTTTGTGAAGTGGTTAGAAGAAGATGAAGAAGAAAATGTATCAATCTTACAGCCTACACCACATAGTCTACCTTATGAAATAGGATGTGTCCATTTTTTGAATAACATGACACAATGATTCTACCTACATAGTAGAGGGGAGGATTGAATGTATCTCCATATTTTTTACCCATCATTGTCACTATTTCTATGCCACTATATTTGTGGGAATGGTTACAAAACATTATCAATGCCTACTCATGTACCAAACATGGGAATCCTCCGTAGAAGTAGGTGACCATGACCAGACACTATCCTAGTGGGATAGAGGAGGTGTGCATGTGAGGAAACTTGTGTGTCATCATATTTTTCTCATAAGGAATTCCAAACCACATGTGAGGGTTTTAATGGGGTTTTAATCATCTCACATGCATGGTAGTATGGGAGGGAGTAGGAGGGAATTGACACGAGTCTAACTCAATTGAGAGGTTGAAGCGAGAAAGAATTATATATAATATGATAAATGTAAGGTAAATTTTTATGTGGGGTTCAGAACTCTTAGTCTTTTCTGCAACCAAATTAACATTGTTGTAGAATAATTTCATATAATTTTTAAGTATTTGCATCACCAATGTAAAATTTTAGGTGTCCACACCATATAAAACATGGAAACCCCATAGTATCATTGGAAAATAAAATATTAATTCTAAAACTATGTTTTGAATCATGTTGGGTTCTAATTTAGTAACATTAAATAATTTGAGATCATCAAACCTATACAATATCACACCATAGTGATGTTTCTGCATCGCAACTGGTTTAGTGAGACAAAAGGATGTGGAAGATAATTCTAGAAAACGTGAATGAGTTAATGGGGGAGTTAATATGTGTGAAATGTCGATTTGGACAACTATGAGTGTCTATTCGGATGTTTTATTGACCATATCATAGTGATTAGTGATGTAATAAAAGTTTCAACATAGATGGGCCGATCACATCATAAAATCATAAAACTAAAAACTTCTACATCATATGCCTTTAGACCACAACATATCTTGTTAATTTTATATATGTTGGTAGTTTTGGCGAGATGGAGTGTTTTCTGGGATCTATTGGGTGTGTATTTTAGGTTCATGACAAACTATGGACCTATTAACCTTATAGGAGAATTTGAAATATCCTAGATATATGGTGTTTCTATTCAATATTTGGATTGAAACTAAAATGTTTAGGGATTTTAAATAAAAAGGAGTATCAAATTAAAATAATGGAGAATGTCTTTATTGCAAGATACTACAAGAGAGAATAAAGAAGTTCAGGGAATATCACCTCACTCAAACTCAATTTGAATGTTCAAAATTGACATAGTTAGTTAGGTGTACTATCATTGTCTCAATCATGTGAATAACATTTTGTATATTTTTGGTCATAGTATATTACTCAAGAGTGGGGTTAATTGATTATCTATAAAAAAACTGTTACAAATTAGTTCTTTGAAAAATTCTCCCAAATAAATATATAATCAAAGTCCATTTGTAGTGAATTTATAAACGTTAGGAATGTTTAATTAATTTATTATAGGATTGATTAGTTCCCAGCTCAAGAGATTAATATAACTTTTGGCACAAACCTAATGGTTCAAAAAAAGATCTAAACACTTGATAAAATAACTATCAAATTAATATCAAGGTTTATGAAATATAAAAAAATAGAGAAAACAAATTTAAGACACATGGTAGATAAAACAATTTGTTTAGCCTCATTCTGAGACATAATCCACTCATCATGGTGATCACCAAACACCAAGCAGTCTATATTAATAAACATGATCCACATCCTAGATCGGGGTACGGAATAATACACAAGACTGTCCAGGTCACACGTCCTCTTCCACTATTCATCGTGGGTATAAACTGCCAGTTCTCACAAATACCTCATCCACATGTATCTATGGGAGTAACAAGATGTAATCAGATAGGATAGGAAGGATATCTTTTATCCTATAGTTTAATATATGAAAGAGTGTATGTTTTATTACAAAATCACAAACACACACATACACACACACACTGCTTAAAAGATAAAAAATGTACACAATAGATAAAAATAGATGAGAAATGGTAAGATGTTCTCTGAGTGTTTTTCTATGTATCTCTATTCTTGAAAGATGATGTCTATGGAAGTATTGAGTCCTCCTATGAAAAAAGTGTATTTCAATTCTAGTGCTATGTTTTCCAGTTCGATGATCTAGCTCATGTTCATGATTGAGTTGGTACTGTAATGATTTTTTTGGCTCTCATATAAGGATTTCTATACATTAAGAATCAAGAGTGATTCATTTGTTCTTAATTTGTATCTAGTTGCATGTATCTATTCTCTTCTCAAATTATAGCTCGTCTACCTTTTTTGTTCCTGTGCCAAATATTCCATTTTTTACATAGTTTATGTGTTGGAGCCGACAAGATGCATGTATTCGGCACCTCATACCTCATAATATCAGGGGATATGCCTATAAAGAATCATTAATTATGTTAGTACCTTTAAATGACTAAAATATGACTGTTATAAATTAAATTGATAATGAAAAAACAGATTAATGAACAGTGTCACAGTTTGTCTTCATAAGTTATCACTTGGAAATGGTGTGACCAAGAAAAGGTGTGTTATTTTATCATTTGAGGAACGAGACAACCATAATTCCATAGTTATATTGAGGATAAAAACAAGTAGCATAGATACAATGTTATGATCATAGTGTCTGCTCCATTTCTAACCATTGAACGAAGTTTTGATGATGGTAGAAAGGAACCGGTGTCACAACCTTCATGATATCTAAGACTCATTACGGTGTCAGGGTCCCTGTGATAGGGTCACAGTGTCTGGGTCATGGTGTCTGGGTCATTTCAAAATGCTAGAAACTGTGGAAGAATTACGGTTTCTCAGACTTCGCCAAATATCTGTAAACAGTTATAAGTAGTAATATTAATTGAATAAATTAGAGTTAATCGATTATATATGAAAACATAATAGAACAATATTAAAAATAGTTTAACATAATCAGACATGATTTATAGGAATCAGGATCTTATGACTGTTTAATTAATGAATTGGGAAACCAACAATATCTAAGTTTCATATGTCATAGATTAAACAAGGTAACCGTGATTTGTGATCATTAAAACAAGATTAAACCATGAGGACTGCAAAAATCTCTCCCATGTTGATGATAAAAAATCATTGTATTTAGATTTATATTCTTAGTGTTCTTTATCCCCCTTTTGGGAATATAAAAAATATTATAAGAAAAAGAAAAAATAATGAATTTAAATAAAAGAATAGATAACAACAATACATATTTCATTATATGGATTGATAATTTTCAAAAAAAATAGTAGGGAAAAAATCCAATGCAGCCCTATAAAAATACAACTTTTACTTTTCATCAATAGTAGCTATCACTCTTTTCCATTGAGAGAAACATCATAAGGAGAAACAAAAGTAGAAGTATGGTTTGAAGAAGGGAGTGAGATAAGTTTTAGAGATGGATGAAGTATCCCTTCAAAAACAAATGGTGCAAGATTGGGATTAGATAAGGAGCGAGGCATGTTTTTGTCAAAGGTAACATGTATGATCTAGATGATATCATGAGATATATAGATTGAGGTAGAAGCAAAAGAAGTGGATGAGGAAGGAGTTAAGAAAATCTGTAGTAGTAGGATTCATAATGGATGTGCATGCACATGACGATAAGGCTTCAACAATTGAAAGAAATCTATTTTGTTCTCACCTTCACACTGCATTGACCTCTCGAAATCAACTTTTCCCCATTTAAATATGCAATAGAGGAGTAAAATATTTCATCTTATGGACTTGAGTTTTAAAGGCTGGAGTGATAGATGGAATTTTTAAAATTTTGACCATATTTTTGAAATGATTGGTCATATCATTCTTAGAGAAAATCCTATTAAAGTAGAAAACCACTTTCTTGGTAATTTCTTTCTGAGCATCATTGGAAATATTTGAACGAATACTAAATAATTCATTTACTATATCACTATTCATGACAATTGTAAATAAAAATTCCTTATCAAAACCACTAAACACTAACTGAAGCTCCTCCTTAACAACAGTTCAGAGAAGATAACTATCAAAGGGTTGAGATGACTGTTCAGAGGAATTAGAGGCTGTAATAGCTGATGTAAGGGGTTTGAGCTAATTTATAACATTTTGTAGACATACATTGTAATAAATATTTTTTTCTAAGACCAACAACATGCTAATTCATATCCTTGAATATCAGGAAGTTTTTCTTAGCCACATTGTCAGATATTGAATTCATGTTCGGTTGATTCAAAGATGTAACATTATATGGAATCTAGCCTATAACATCTTCAATAGGATGATAAATTTGAGATTTTCATGGTTATAAAACTTTTTTCGTATCTTCAACCACATCCCTATGATACTTCACCTCATCACTCAACTACTTGTTCTTATTTTTAACCACTTGTATTTCATGAAGAATTTTTTGTTGGATTTGCAATATGATTTTCTCTAACAACAACGTAACATCTCTTTCACTGAGGTTTCATACACGAGCAGGTTATATTTTCATGATGTTTTCAAATCCAGCTAATAATGTAACTATAAAATCTTTCAAATAACTGTGACTCATGGGAGAATAAGGTTCTTGTGAAGGATTAAAAAAAAGAGCATACATCATTAGATAGGATTGGGAACATCAACACTTTAACTGAGGCCTCCTAGGTATTAACCATATTAAATTATCCGTGAAACTTATACCAGGTATCCACATTTCTCTGATCAATAGGATTGGGAACATCAACACATTCTAGATAGGGGTGTTTCTTTCCCTCAATAGGTGAATCTATTACAGGATTAATTGATTCAGTCCCTTGATTTATTTCTAAATTTGTTTCTCGAATAACCTCGCCCATTTTTTTAATAACCTATTGAAAGCTGTGTTCCATTAATTCCTCAATAGATAGGATAATTTTTGTATAATATTCTTCCTCTAAATGTCTCTCAACAACATCATATTCCTCAATAGTAATTTCTTCTTCTAGATTCTCTTTAGGAACACCATTTGCTTTTATACTATCAACATATTCTTTTCTAGAAGCAGGTTCTTCATCTAAATCAACACTTCCTTCAGTAACATGTGCATCCATATCAAATATATTTTGTGGAACAGGTAGACCATTTCCTTCATTTTACATTATATTTCATTACATTAGTGAAACAATTACCTTTTATTCTTCTTCATCAGGATAAAAACCACTTCATCTGGTTCCAAACGCTGATCAGATATGTTCTTATATCTTGAGTGATTCTCATATAGATTAATGTTTTCATATAACCTTTCATTGTCCTCGATCGAAGTCATTTCCAAGGATTGTAACTTATTTCATCATTTTGAATGTAACCTTTGAGATTTAGATCCCATATTATTTTATGACATCCTATTCGGTCCATCCACTCCAATAGCATACATCATTAGATAGATTATCCTTTAATAGTATAAAGAGGTAGCCTTTGAATTTGTCTTAATAAATTCACACATGTTAATTATAATATACTTACATAGATTAATAATGTAGCAACTTTTTATAATATGTATCAACAATACATATTGATAAATGAGGGTTTAAAAATATCCTTTACTTGGACTAATCATATTATAGATAAACATAAATAACAATCTCATTTCACCATCCTACTCAGTAGCAGTTGTTCTTTTATTTTTATTTCCAGTCAAACATCCAAGGGCATATTCGAAGACAAAAACATCACTTGTAAGAGGATGAAATCATTTGTAGTCCTCAAAATTTCCTTCCTAAAGTATCCCTAGGAATCCATCCCATAACTCAAGGAAAAGGTGCATCATTGACCATTAATCTTGCCTCTTACAAAAAATTCATCATTGGTATTGAATGAAAACATGACTTATTAATAGAACTGATAAATAAACTTTGGATAAATCGGCCTTGTCTCTTTGGTGAACCAGTTCATTCATGCCTTCTCTTGCATTTTATTCAAAACTAAATACATACTTGACCAAAACCACTTAGTATATATTTCCTTTTCTTGTACTACTATTCTATTAACAATATTTCGGTTCAATGGTCTATTAGGCACTACTTTTAGTGTCATTTTCACTTTCTTCTAAGATATTCACTTCTCATGAGTCGATGAAGATGGGGGATTTAATATGGGAATTCAATGCGGGTTTGAGAGAGAGAGATGAAGGGAAAAAATATGACACATAGATTGAATGAAAGGGGTTTAGAATTCGTGAGAAGAGAGATCGAGTGATGAAAAGAGTTAAAGATATTTTTATTTTTATCATTTAGGGATTTCATGCATCGAAAATTAAAAATCATTGCATAAAAACAATAAAATAATCAACAGATCGATATGGGTAAATAAATTAAAAATAAAATGAAATATACTCATTACGGTCAGACAAGAATAGATTGTCAGGGTGAGACCAGAATAGATTTTCATGGTGTCATCTTTACGATGTGGCTCCAAACAGTGTGACTGCATCATTTGAGATAGTAAGTGATAGATAGTAACCATGATAAAGTAACTATGAGACCATAAACATGAAAAAATATCTTCAAGATTGTAACTAGTAAAACTCTGAGAGTGAGATAGTAATTATAAGACAGTGACTTCTAAAACTGAAAATCGTGAAACTGTAAACTATGAAGCAGTAAGCTATGAGATATTATGTCTTGAAAACGTAAAAATTATACTAGATAATTTTCATTCCTCATTCTTGTATGATGTACTCTATCCTTTTTGAATTTAACAGTTTAGTGAATATATCAGAAAGATGACATTCAGTTCCAATAAATTCTAGAGTGATATCACCTTTTTGATAATAGTCTCTCAAAAAGTGATTTCTGACAACAATTTTTTTTGTCTAAGATCTTGAAATAGTTTTTTTTGGAAATGTTAATTGGACTTGCATTATCAAAATTTATATGTCCATTCATGAATTAATGTACATAATATAATATTATGTGTTTCATCAAAAATATTTGTGCACAACCACTACTAGCAGCTATATATTCAGCTTAGGATGTAGATAATGCAACAGAGTTTTGTTTCGTACTACACCATTATACTACATACTTGACTAAAATTTGACATGTTCCAAAGGTTATTTTTCTATCTAACATACATCCACCAGAATCACCATCATAATTTCTAGCTAACTGAAATGATTGTTCTCTAGGATAGAACGGTCATAGATTTGGTGTATGTTTTAGGGGTTTGAAAATCCTTTTAACAGCATTCAAATAAGATTATTTCAGATTTTCTTGAAAACTAGCACACAAACATACACTAAAAATATTATCAGGTCGGCTAGAAGTTAAGTAGAGTTATCTTCTAATAATTCCTCTATAAGTGGTTTGATCATTGGATTTTACATCTTCATCATGATCCAACATACTAGTAGTACTAATTGGAGTATCACTACATTTAGTGTTATCCATTCCAAAACGATTAGAAGATCATTAGTGTATTTTCATTGATTTAAAATAATAACATCTTTACTTTGAATGATTTGAAATCCATCATATAATTTTAGTTCACTCATTAAAATAATTCCAAATTTATTTTGCATCATTTTAGAGAAATCAATACATAATTTTTTTTGATGATCATAAACTAATATCGTCTACATAAATATGAACTACTAAAAAATCATTGGAAACTCCTTTTAAAAAAAGGGTAGGATAAACTATACCATGTGTAAAACCATTTGATACAAGAAAAGTACTTAATTATTAATACCAGGCTCTTGGAGATTGTTTTAAACCATAAAAATCTTTTGATATTTTGAAAACATGATTTAGAATGTGAGGATTTGTGAATCAAGGGGTTTATTCAATAAAGGCATCCCCAGCTATATAACCACTTAAGAATGAACTCTTGACATCCATTTGATATAGTTTGAAATTCAGATGGGCAGTATAATCAAGTAGGATTGTGATAGTTTCATGTCAGGCAACATGTGAAAAGGTCTCCTCAGAGTCTATTCCTTATTCTTGACTATAGCCTTGTGCAACCAATAATGCATTGTTTGTATCTTTGTTACATGCTTTATCTAAATTATTTCTAAACACCCACTTAGTGCCTATGGTAAATGTGTCTTTGGGTTTGTCAACAACATTCCAAAAACTATTAATTACAAATTAATTAAGTTATTCTTGCATATCCATTACCAAAATTCATCATTGATATCATCATTGCTATTTTTGGTACATGATGTGACATTAAACATGATGTTAAACCTGATTTCTAATAGAAGCTCTAGTTTGAGTTCCTTTATCTAAATATCCTACATTTTCATCTAAAGAATGGTTCTTAAGGGTTCTAATAGATCTAGAAAAAGACGGGATTGTTATTTCTGGTTCATCAAAAGAATCGGGTTCATTATGACATGAATCTCGATAATTTACATAACTAGATGTTTTAATAGATTACATTAAAAGACAATTGGGGGACTTAGAATTGATGTCTGGATTTGAAATATCATCCTCACGATTCACTAAAGTAGTTTTAGGATCATTCGGATCTGACTCACCAAACATGACATGGACAGATTCCTCTACACATTTAGTTCTTTTGTTAAACACTCCATAGAATTTACTAGAGATTGAGTATCCTCGAAAAATTCCTTCATCACTCTTGGATAAAATTTTCCAAGATCGTCTTTAGTAGTAACCATATTGACATTGCAACCAAATTAATGAAAGTAGTTTACTTTGGGTTTTCTATTATTACATAATTCATATGGAGTTATTTTAATAATATGTCTAGTCAATACTCTTTATAACATAGCATGCTATATTTACTACTTCATCCTAAAAATTAAAAGGCAAGTCGTATTCAATAAGCATGGTTCTAGTAATTTATTGGAAGGTCATATTTTTCATTTCTACATGTAAATTTTGTTGAGGTGTTCTAGGGGAAGAGAAATTATAACTATATCTGTTTGGTGAGAAAAATGATTCTAACTTCGGATTTTCAAACACAAGGTCATGGTCACTTATAAAATATTTAATTTATTGTCCACTATGGTTGTCTATTTTTTTAGAATATTTAGTGAAATGATAGTAGGATCCACTTTTGTGCTCCATGAAGATTGTCCAAGTATATATAGAAAAGTCATCTATAAGAAAACAAACATATTTATTCCTATTTAAACTATAACCTCTAGATGGTTCAAAAAAAATCCATGTGAACCAACTTGATATGTTGAGAAGTTGACACTTCATTAATTGGTTTGAAGTTTATTTTGTGCTTCTTTCCCTTTTGACAAGGATTACACACTTTATCATTTGGGAATTGTAGTTCGAGTAGATCTTGGAATAAACATTATCTCGTTAGATTTCTAAGAGAGTGAATATTTCATTGACCTAGTCTTCTATGAAAACTCGAAGAAAGTTCATGAAATACACTTAATCATGAAGCATTTAGAGAATCTAATAAATCTAAGTTAGAAGAATATATATTTTAATTTTTAAATGCATAAAATACTAATTATTTTTTAGTATTAATAACATTACTATAATCATATTAAAAATTTACATGAAATCCATCATCACATAATTGTGAAATATTAATCATGTCATATTTCAATCCATCAATATAATGATCTTTGTAAATTAAAACTATGTTAGAGTTACCGATTTGGACAAGGCCAATGATATTTCTTTTGGAATTGTCACTAATGGTAAAATGTACACCATCAATCTTTATTAGATTCTTGAAACATGAGTAGTCTAATATCACGTGTCTTGATAACCCAATGTGGAAGATGATAATGGAATTCAATGGAGGAAGATGATAATGGAATTTAATGGATGGATCAAATCATATATAACGAACCGCCCTCATTATTTTCATATCTCAATAAAATTTAGGAATAATGAACACTTGTAAATTCATACAACATTTGAATTTGGAATTATTGGGTATTTTTTAATATTATATATTGTTCCAATAACCATAATCTATGAGTCTGTGGTGGATTGATTCATGAAACAACATGAAATTATTTCAAATGGATCACATAACATCTAAATTAGCTTACTAGAACCCCATCCTAAAAACTATCACAATTGTGTGAGATTTTGAGGACTCACTCCCCATTTTCTTTATTTTCTAGGATGGCTAGTTCACATGAATGTTTGAGTAGTACTCCCCTAATTATTGGTTGAACATTTTTTCCTAGATGTATTGGTTTTTTAATATTTTCAAATAATCCATTACAAAACACATATTTAATTAAACTACACTGGTAATATTGAATTATTTATTTTTCTATACGAAATTTACCATAATTCCTAATGCACTCAAATCTTGGTTGACTGGATTTATCAAAATTAAATTTTATTTATCTTGAAGAAAACATTGTGCAATTTTAAATATTAAAATTTTCAGAAGTATTTGACATTGAAGAACAGTTCAAAAAATCGTCGTGTTTATATGGATAATTGGTCAAGCATGACATCCAATTCCATAATATGAATCTAGATCAATTCTATAAGAAAAAAAACATCTTTATAACTCACAAAAATCATTTTAAAACATCATTTGAACTATATGAAACACTTTGGTTCAATAACCCCCACCCCCTTGTATTTTTTTTTGAAAATATCCTTCACATAGTAAATTTCAATATGGGAGGTCCAATTATATCCCCCTTTAGGACCAGTAAATGAAAAGATAGTGTGGGGTATTCTCATATGATATTTTCTGAAAAAAACACATCCACTTATTTTTAAATGTGGTAATTACATCACATGATTTTTGTAAATGAATAATTAGTTAATAAACCCAATGTAAACATGGGCTAACATGGTGTAGAATGAATGAAAGATACAAACCTATTTTTCTAGTCCTTTCATAAAATACATCATATGTAAAATCAAAGATAGAATATATTATTTCATATAAAGGGGATGTTGGAAATGATTTTCCATTAGAAGAAAAATATAAATTTCAAACATAAAAGAAAACAATAAAAATAGTTATTGTACTTTTCAGGTTAATCCTCATTTTTCTCATGATTTTGTATCCAAAAAATCCTCCTTTCTTTGGAAATTTTATTCCATTGAAAATAACAGATGATAGTGTGATTGTTATTACTCAAGAACCATTTTTACTAAGCTATTTATAAATTTCATGATTCATATTAAAAAAATTGGGTGGCCTCACTTCATACTATGTATCATTATTAAGGTAATAACACATCAACATCTTTAGGATGGTGAATCTTTTGAGGAATTGTTTTAATATATTCAAAAATGAGAACACACATAAATAGAACTCTTTAGGGGGTTTTCCACTATTGAATTCATCCAAAACACTTTTAGGTTCTTCCATCATGAAAATTTTTCACCTATAATTCGATGAATTTCATATACAAATAAAATACCTAAAATATATAAAGGAATAAGCTGTTTTACTTGTTCCTCAATGCGAATAACAAGGCTGATATGATTTTAAAAACAAATTTACACAACTATATCCAATATATATTATTAATAATAATTAATCAAATTTTATTTTACATTTGGAAACATCAACTTTATCACACCTACTATTTCATTACTTGAGATAGATTTTGTTTCTGTACCATCTAATTATATATATCACCAAATTAAATATTTATTGTCTTCAAGGTTTCATTATGGGTGGGAAATGTGTTTAAACATCCTCTTGAATTTTTTAGAGATTTATTTCCCCTATCACATAGAACATATTGATCACAAGATTTATCCTTTGATAATGTTCTCTTAGAAAATTCATATTCATCATATAGAAGAATCATTTTACCCTTTTCACCATCATTTTCATATGCTTCTTATAAATTTATAGACTTCTCAAAAACATCTATAAAATTTACAGAATATATTTGGTAATGTTTATAGATTTTTCAGACATTAAACATTTCTTGAAATGATTTCCTTTATTCACAAATTTCTTCTAATATGTAGCACTCTATCATATATTCTAGGACTTTATTTGTCTCTGATTATTCTTATGAATTATGTCCGAAGGCAAATTATTCTAAAAAATTTGGGACTATTATATTTTTCATCATTTATTATGTTTTATCCACGGATGAATCTTAATTCTCACACTATATTGTATTCACATTCATTACTAATACATGTTGAGATGTGCATGTATCACTTATGTGGCCACTTTTTTTGAAAATATCACTGATATAATCATGAACATGATATCTATTTGAACCTTAAAATTATTTCATATTCTATGAATGAGGAATCTTATTATCATGTTCTCTCCCCCTTGATATGGTCTTCTTTGTATCTTTATCATTTAAAGTATTGTTCTAATAATTAACAGTATATTTAATAAATCTATTGAAACACAAACATTCATCCACAAACCTTGATATTTTTTATTTTTGGTATTTTTTATCGATTTCGCTTCAAAATGAGAATGTTTTTGGGACTTATTCACCCACAATTAAGATCTTATTGGGTAAATATCACATATATACCTTCTAATATCCCCCATATAAATTTTGGTAGGATCTTCTACATGCCTCTTCATCCAGATTTGTAATTTTTTTTTATTAAATCATGAACATTTTCATAAAAATATCTATAAAAAATTAAATATTGAGATGTAGACGGTACATCCTTTTTTATTGAATCTTATGAAATATAATTAGACAATGTAATGATCTTATTTATATATAAATAAATAATTTTATAAAAATAATCATTCAATTAGAACTGTGTGGTAGTATAAACACTATTTTTTTAATTGTGAAGTATCAATTTGATTTTTTTTGAAAAATTACCCAATTCAATTTTCAATTTAAGACATGACCTGCTGATGGAATTATTTTAATCATAAGGAAATTCACTTTTTCTCAAAACCATTTCTCATCTTTTAAAAACCTACATCAGGAAATGCAACAATTTCTTGAAAAAATAAGTCATTCCCTTTGATCATTTTGGATTTAATTTTTAATTTAGTATTCTAGAGACATGTATAAATATTATGAAATTTTAAAAATGTGAAGAAGTGTTATTTAAAAAAAAATTAGAGAAAGATTTCTCTAAAAATTTGTTTTTAATTCATCATGAGTTTTAGAATATCGTTTATTACACATAGAGATTTATTAATTCATTACTGTCAAAGGTTTTCTAGAGTGTTTCATATGAAATTTTTTTGGACAATTTATGTTTAATGGAACTATCTTGTTCTTCCATATGAAAGTATTATTTATGAAGGAACATGATAGTAACTGTAATATAAATTTTTAATCCCTTGTGCACCTTCTTATGGTTTTCATTATTCTCACAATGAATACCAGAAGGTGGAATCTCATCATTGATGATTGAACAAGATGCCAACAAGCATGTACCCAAGTGGTATAGGCTCCTCCTTGGAATCCAAAAGACCCAGGTTCAAATCTGGGCAGGGATGAATTTCTGGGTTACTGTAGGGGGGCACTGTAGCAGACACTGTAGCAGCGGCGGTAGCACTGTAGCGGTGGCGGGGGTACTATAGCAGGTACTGTAGCTGCGGAGATTACTATAGCAGTACTGTTCACAGAGGGTCCTTTGGGCCAAATAATGGGCTTTCAAGCCTTGTATTCAGGCCACTTGGCCTTGGGCCTTTGGGTTATATATTGGGTCTCCCCCTACCCTCTAAAGAGGTATTTGCTTTAAATAATAAATTGAGGCTTCGGCCCCAACATTTAAAAAAAATTGATGTTTGAACAAGATTTATTAAATGAATCAAAATAAAAAGAACAATTACTACTTCCACTAACTTGATAACATTAAGTTGGTTTTGTTTCTCTATTTAATTTTTGATTAATACTCAACATCCCATGAATTATTTTCGTCCAATTTTTTTAGTTTTAGCAGATCTCTAAATAATTCTTTCCCTTAATAGTGATTTCATTTTCCTCAATGTGAAGAAACTCAGACACTTCTTGAAATATACACTATATAAAACCTATTAAAAATATTAATTCAAATATTATGGATCTTTACAGGGAACCTTTTTTCTAATACCACCAGTAGTTCCCTAGGCTTGATAAACTACAATGATGGGATGTGGAACAATAGTTCTTTTTCGTGTGTTCTCTTTCTTTTAAATTAAACACATCAAACATGTTAATGATATCAATCCGATATATTTTATCTCTCAATATCACATCACGTTCATATGTAGTAATATAGAAATCCTCACATATGTAAATAAAGGGCATAAAATAAAATTATACTCCTTGATAAAACTAGTTACTCCAATATGTTACAGATTATTCAGTATACCTCTATGTAAATACAATGCACCCACATACACAACCCAGTTACAATCTCTCTATAATTATTTAGACAACCAAACTACTCTTTGTATTCATATAATAATACACATGTAGAAATATCTTCATCTATATGTAGTCTTTCTCTAAATCAAATGGGGATTCCATTTACATGTATACCCCTTCAAGGTCATCATCAAAAATTAATATGGTTCATTTCGACATGTCTTGAGACTCTCCAAAAATATTTGGTTCAGTCAAAATAGTCCTCATGTTCATTATGAACCTAAAATAGTAAAATATACTTCTTGAAATATTCATCAGCTATGAATCTTCACTTGATTACATAAATGAATAATCCTCTTTAAAATTTTCTTGTAAAATATATTCGTGTTCTCTAAGAGTTATCAATAACTCGCCATACATTTGATACCCAAAAATATTATTGAAGGTTAAATATTAGAGAAAATTCATTGCCTCTTTCTTGTAAAAATTTCTTTTGGTAAAAAAAACATCTCATGAAAGAAATCTCCTTTTATCATATGGTTTTTACTATAACTCGCTCAATATTCATGCATGGTAAAAAAATTGAAAATAACTCTGAATTTCTTTATGTTATAGATGTTAAAAAAACCGTATGATCGCACAAAATGATATCCATTTATTATAAATTTTCTCAAAATTTAGTTTTCATGAAAACATGGAATCCTTCTTATTCCAATTTTTGAAAAGGATTGAATATATAAACATATATATAAATCTCGTATCATAAAACCCCTAAATTCTATAGATTCCTATTTTTTACAATATAAACAATTCATTGAAAATTGAAAATGAGTATGTGAATTGAACACTCAAACTGTTAGCTCTATGAGATATTCTAAAAACACTCACAACTATTTTTTCAAAGTGAAAATCTAATGAAAATGGATAAATTACAAGAATGAATATGTGGATGAATCAGCTACATCTTTTTTTCAGTAAATAGATGCATCTCTCAGAAATCATAGCATCAATGTTTTTCTTCCTTCTTCAATCAACTACATGGATAATATCTTTATAATTTCATATATATAAATATCATTTATAATAGAATCACTATTTTTGAATTCCCCTGACTAAAATTATTTTTCTTTTCCAAATTATACTCACTAATGCATGTAGAACAACATGAACTTATAATTTCACTTATACTTGTGCAGTAAATAAATAGTTTAATTAAATGGTGATATTAGTTCAAGATTATATAACACATCAATGGTAGTTTCAAGTGCATATATTTCATACATTCCTTAGTACATGAAATTAATTATAGATGATTTTATTTATTATTAAAACATATAAAAAACTCTACATGATAATATTGGAATATTCATTAACATATTTTTAGATTGGAATGGTTATTATATCTCATCAACATAGGATAACAAACATATCTGAATTTATGTGAGTTTGTAAGTAAAATATGATCCAAAAATTTAATTTACAGCCCAGATCAACTCCATCAAACATCCCACTTAATGTTAAAAATTCTTTCACACAGTGGATTAATATCCACTTGGTCAAAAATACCACATTAATCATTAGCTCTGTCGAGGGGAAAATTATAATTGATACCATGAAAATGTCAAGATGATCCATGGTAGAATGGGTCATCTACTACAACACCAATCAAACATGCCCAATGATCATTATCTCACCAACACTGGACCACTGAAACACCTTCCCAAGTGCACTCACCCTGGTGCAAGGTCATGCAGACCTATATTGAGTCTACAGTCCTTATTCCTTGCTTGTTGGGCTAGGTGTTCCAATTTGTGGTGGATCACTGTGCCCTAAATTCATGGTCAAGTTGGTTAGCCCAGTTTTCATGGATGAAAGATTTTGTAATATAATATACTAAAAAACTAGCCAATTATCCATTACAACTATGTTAGAAATAATTAAATTACCAAAACAAATTTTTCATAATTCCTCATGAACTCAAATATGTTTTTCTTTGATTCAATATTATTAAAATTTCTTCCTCTTGTTAAATTTTCTTTGCTCTTCCTAGGATTAATTTTATCACAAGAGAAATAATTATGATACATGTGGTATTATAAATAAGAATATAAGGGTTAAAATTGAGAACAATAATATGAATGGAAGTAATAATAATAAAAAAGTTATGGATACATAGAAAAATATGGATATAATTTAATTTGAGATTGTGGAGAACCCTATGTTTGATTCAATAACATTAATTTCTAGTATCACTGGGTTTATTAGACCATTGTACTATTCTACGAACTTTTATTATGTAGTAGCTCAAGATGGCTATTCAATGAAGTCTCAACATGACAAATTAAGAAAATACCACACTAGAAAAGGTAAAAATATCAAAGGATGAAATTTAGGGAAAGAAAATGAAGTTGGAAAATATGTTTGTGGCACTTAAGACTATTTTTTTAGAGACAGTTTGATATGAACGCCATTTTAGTATTACAGGTTTTTTTCTAAGGATGTGATTTTAATTTTCACTAACATGTTGGTTGATGATGATGTTAATAAGGATATCCGCTATAACAATAACATAAAATAAAAAATTCACTACCAACTGGGGCAAGAAAGGGTCCTTTTTACCCAGGTGATCATAAAGAAATAAAATAAAATCATTAGTAATTCTTCATTACATTTTATGAGGAAGGACTCTAATAGGGGTAGGTTAGGTTTAACCACTCATACTTTCTTACATATATAGTATGTGGTTCAATTTGATTGAATAGTAGAATATACACCTTTGAAGGGTACTGATTCTAGTTTCAGAGAGAACATATTTTTTCATGGCCCTTCTCTTACTACAAATGCCTGTGAGGAGTTTTTTTGTTAAAGGGGAGATTCTATAAAGCATCATCCTAGGGCTATTGAAAATATTTATGTATTCCCCAGATTTTGATGGTTTGAATTCAATTTATGGTTCTTTACTAGTGGATATCATGTATTCTAAATAGTGGTTCTTGTTAATAATTACCCCATATTTATCTTCTATTATGAAATCTATTTGATAAAATTTTAAAAATGACATGATTGAATAATGTGTGATAGAAAAGAATATTAACTCATAAATAAAATTATTCCTATATATTCTTAAATAATAGAAATAACCTTAATTTCTATGTAATAATATTCATTAATGGTTTCATTAACAAGTAGAAGATATATTCTCCAAATTATAGAACGAATGTATTAATTTATATGATGCTTTGGAAGTCTTGGAGTTTAATTCCATCGACATTGATGATAAATTTTCATTAAATTGCGAGCTATATATTTGGGGTCCTTTGTGGAATAGTGGATCATGGTTCATTGGTAATGTTTCTAAAGATTATTTAACTACATTGATCTTGTTTTTGTAGAAAGAAAATTGCTATAGAGAAAAAATGTATTATTGTGGATGACATTTTCATTTTAGGGGAAACAATCATGGTTGTGGTGGGGAGTGTTCACTCTAAATGGTTCTAAATATAAATAATTATTCCTTCTGAGGGAAATCATTTCCTTCTCAGGTCACATCCTTCCTTTGATGTATTCTATTCCATTTTTAAAAACTCAGATGGGTCGCAAGGCCCTATTCGGGCCAATTTTAACATATATATATATTAATAAATATTTACTTTTGTTAATATTTTTTTATAATAAATTTTTATAATGTTTTTAAAATATTTTTTATTTAATTATTTAAAAAATTAATCCTTTATGGTTTTTAATACGTATTTATTTTCATATTTTTGGACATTATCAATTTATTAATATTTATTTACACATTTTTATTTATTAATATTTATTAGATATAATTTGATAGTAATTTTTTAATTCAAAATTATTCTCTTTTAATTTATGATTTATTTTTATTTTTAAAAAATAATTTTGTAAAATTTATTGATGAATGTTTTAATATGTATTCATTTTTAATACTTTCTTTCTTTATATAATAATTATTATTTACTCATTTAATTTGTTATTTTTTTAAATTTTTTAAAATTTATTTATGCATTTTTATTTGTAAATATTAAATATTTTTAATATGTTTGTAATTTATATAACTAATACTTTATATTTTTATAACATATTTTTTTACTTTTACTTTTATCATGTTTATGACTTAATAAGATTAAGACTAAAATGTTTACCATTATAATTATTAAATTTGGCACTGATATATGAAGACATTTGCGATACTAATAAATTGATCCCCAATAATGCAATTTTTATCCTCGCTTTCTCAATACTAATGTATTTATTCCTTTATCATCTATAGTTAAACATCGATAATAGAAATATTTGATATTTTTTAACCTTTTAGTAGTGATACAATTTAATATTATCAATCTATTTATGTTAACACTAATAAAATTATTTTTCATCTTCCATTCTCATTTTTGTCATAATAGAATTATCATTTATCATAATATTTATGTTAATACTAATAAAATCATTTCCCCCTTTATAATATCCAAAAAAATTACCATTCTTCATATCATTCAATTTTATATGATATTTAATCATTACTATGGAAAAAGTAAACTGTTTTGGATGAATTGACAATCAAAATAAAATTTATGATATTAATAATGTATTCCTAAAGATTTATCTTTAAAATTTTCTTTTTTTTCTATGAATTTTATTTTTTGTTCTTTTTGTGATCATCAGTAAATTTTTGGCCCGAGCATTATTTTCGTGGAAAAAATATTTGTTAAAAATTCATGAAAAATCATATACTTATATTCTTGTGATAAATTCATCCACTATTAAAGTCATAGAATTATTTTCCTACATTCATTCAATTCTATTTCTATCGATTTCAACCTCTCATTTAACCTCTTTATATTCTATGTTTTATATTTATTATTTGACACAATTTTTGGATTCGTTATTTATTTGAATCAGAATTACAACTTTTTTTATTATTCCATTAGAATTTAAATTGGGTTATTTTTTTAATTGTATCTTTAGACCTAGTTATTAATTTTCTTAAGACATGACCTTCCCTTGATTAACCCATCATAAACCAGTAATAACATGATATTTTTCAACAGTTTGAAAAATGAAAACTATGTCCCATATGGTTTTTTATCCATTATTGACTAGGATATTTTTTATCCACTAAACATTCAATTAATTATTACATAAAATATCTTTTATATTCTTTGAAAATAGACTTCAGGTTTCCCAAAAATTCCTAAAATTAAAAGATTTTATTAATAAAAATTATCTTAATTCTCCAATATCCTTTAATTTCATAAGTTTTTTATTTTGGAGATCCCCTCATTAATGTTATTTGAGAGGTTCCTTAGATATTATATATTAACATCTCTGAATTCCTTTCTAGTAACCTTTTTAGTGGTCATCGTGAATGATTTTTAATTGAATTATAGTAATATACTTCTTATGAACATTTCTTTTTTTTTCAATCACTAATGTTAAACCTTTTTATTTGAAGCATCATTCTAATATTCATTATCAATTTGGACATTAATGTTTTCAAGCATTATCTTCCTATCCATCATTTTCAACGTTATTTTAAATTCAACAGTATTCATCATTAAAAGCACTTATTTTTTGATTTTTTCATTATTTAAATTAATATCAAGATTTTTATTATATTTTTAATCGTTGTTAAATGTTAATCTAAAAATGAATTTGAAATTATTTTGAGCCTCTTATTTATCTCCAATTTTTATAAAATTCAACATATTTCACTATCAATATGATCAAAATATTATGCTTCTCTTTTTGTGCATATGTGTTTCATTTTTTGTTAATATGTGACTAAGATGAATTTCTGACTCTTGGAGAAATGTTATGGATTCATATTATGGAATTGGATTTTTGTGAATGGAAATTTCTACTTGTTATTTAACTTTAATGATTATTTAAATGAAATTATGTATGAAAGACATATGTTATTGATGAATTTTTTTACTATAAAATGAATAAATAATTAAACATGGAATTTATTTCATTATGATGTGAATAAAGCTTCATTGAAAAATATAGGTAATTACTTGAAGTAATTTTTATGTGGTTAGGAAAAAATCATGGAATTAAAATATATTCCGGTACTATATAAAATATTATTTTAATAAAAATAATTCCCAACCAACATGATTTCCTAGTCCTAGCCTTACCAGGGGATCTTTTGGGACTAGGGTCTAACACACACATTAGTTCTATCCTTCGAAATCTAGCAAAGATATGTATTAGGGATGTAAGATTTCATGTATACGGGACCAAGAGTAAAGACCATAGAGTATGTTGGATATACTAGAGGTCCAAATATTGTATGGTGTGTCGTGTTTGTACATGTTTTGATCCCCTATCACTAGATAAAAACGGCAGTTTGTGGGATTGATTTATTTGGAATTACTCATCTAGAGGAAGAACCAATGAAAGATTACCAAGCATGGGGAACTATTCATCCAATATTTTATGTACGAATAGAACTCTGGACACATGGCGTGAATGATCTACATCATCTGATTGAGAAAGGGTATTCTTCATCCCCCATCCTCATTCAAGAAATTTGTAGGGCAAGTTTTTAGCCATTTTCGATGCATTATCATCCGGTAAAACCATGATCATTGATTAAAGAACTTCAATGATCATGCCTCGATTTCCTCATTGGTTTTTTTGGATAAAATAATTATATATTCATGAAATTCACTGAGGAATGTATGAGATCCATCCAATACCATACTACCTTGAAAATTATCAGAAGCATGGACTATGAATTTCTCCCGTAATAAAACATTTAAAAATGCATAATTTTTTTATTAAAATGGTCTTATCTATAGATTCAAATTTAATTCATGTATATCAAATGATAATATAAAGATTCCATGTGATAAGAGGCCACATTTCCTCAAAAATAAATATCTTTGTAAATAATTATTAATACTTCAAGCATTCAGATTTTTAAATGAGTTTTGGGTATTTTAATATATCATTTGAAGAATAAATTATATGAATGCTATAAGTATTCAAAATGAGGAAGAATAATGAGTAAAAATGTTCGGTTCGAGTCTTCAGGCATTTAAGACATGAAGAAAAAGGAATCCTGAGTCAGTTAGAATTTATAAGATCTTTAAAAATTAGTATTAGATGTTAACTTTAATAGGATAAATTAGTTGAATGAATGGTGAACTGATGGGTATCACTTATCTTCATGTGAATAAATTTAGTATACCAAGACCCCTTATGTATTTCACATGCACTTCCTAAAGATAAAAAAACCCACCTTATATTAAGGGGTATTCAATTTGATAAAAATAAGAGCCACTAATTATTGGGTATTTGAATGAAAAATAAAACACATCAGAGTATTTAGGTGATAAGACCTGAATGTGGAAAAATAAAAGTGTTTATTTAAAAATACACTATAATTAGTATTGAAATCATGAATATAAATCATTCAATAATAAGATATTATAACATAAATAATTATCAATTTTCATTAGAAAAATTATGAATATAGGTTATGAATATTGGTGAAAATAATATATAAACTCTTTTTTCCATTGTTAAAGAAGAATTTTGAGAGTGAGCCCAATCCAGGTAATTCATGATGAATGTTATTATATATAGCCAATTTTAATGGTGATAATTCATATCATTCTCGATCTAAAAGGAGTCTTAAGACTAGCATTGAAGAGGTTCTTGAAGAAGTACTCAAGGAAGGGACATATAGATTTATATGGGTCGAGACTATATGTTAAAAATTTATTTCAATAACTAGATCCGCACTAAAGAAAATTCCAATGTGAGGGGTGTTTAATTAGATATTTGAAGCTCGTGATCAGGATTTATAACCAAATAGAGATTAATATAAATTGGTGTTCTGGCTTATTTTTTAGAGATTGTAATTGTGGGGTCTAACTATTTGCAGTCACTTTTGTATATATTAAAGAGAACCCAGGTTGTGGTGTGTAAAATACATGGTATAGAGTAGGCTTCCATTTCCATACCATGTAAATATTGTGTTACTTCCTAGCTTATTTTAGTTGGACACTTGCGGTTTGATTGAGAAATTAAATTGAGTGGGTCTATAAATTGTAAAATATGCAGAGGTTTAACTTAAAAGGAGATAAAATTCATAAAATGGGGGTACCACTAATCTAACCTTTCCCAGTGGAACCTAACTATTCTTCGGGCTCTTCAAATCATTTCATCAAAAAATTTACCTAAATATTTCTCTTTAATTGTATATAAAACACTTGAAATTCACTTGAAATATAAAACATTAATTAAAAATATACCTCATATCGATCTTTCTAAATATATTAAAAAAACATATCAAAAATGGAAAGTAATATATAATTTTAATAGGATTTGAATTTTTTCTCATTGTTTGAAAAAGGTGTATAAGGATTTGGTTAAATAGATCATCAAATTTGAAACATATTGTGTAAATAGACCTTCAAAAATCCTTTGAAAGTGTTTTAATTTATTTTATTCAAGATGAATGTTCCTAAATGAGTTTTAAGAATACATGATCTTTCAAAAATTAAGTTAGAGGTATAAATTTTGAACTAAAATGGGGAATATCTAAATGCATCTAGTGATTTTGATACAACTTCACATTACTGATAATCTAATATGAGTAAAACTATCAATGATTATCAATATCATATTTAAAAAATTGTAATTATAGTTGAATGTGACATTCATGGTTTCCCAAAATTGATTGATAACTTAAAAAGTAATGGAAATATTCCATTGAATGATAATTATTCTAAATATAAAATGTTATCACCCATATCAAAGCAATATAATTTGAAATATGGCAGTAGATGGAGTAAATATAGATTTATATAATTACTTTATATTTAATTATATATTAATATAACATAACAATTTTCTATATAAATCATTTAGTGATTAAAAATTAAATGGTATTTGGTTATGATCTCTAAAGTAATACATGCAAGTCCAAATGATTATATTTCATTTCCCAAGGATCAAGATTGACATAAAATATGCTATCGGTGTGGTTCATATTGATACAATAAATTTGATTCCAGTACATTGAAATTTTTATGGTATCTTTCTATCATTACATTTTTTAGATTGTCATATAGAAATGAGGGTACTACAAAGCACTTTGTGTGATGTGATGATACAGAAAAATTCTAAATGGGAAACATCATCACCCAATAAACTCTCATTAATTGAGGAAAATTGAATATGTGTTTCTTGAATTTGGAATTTAGTTGAAATTCCTATGTTGTTAACAATTGAAAGACGAAACTCATTATTTTGGGCACAAAGTAGAACTAACAATACTTGGTCAGTTATATTTGGAAATTATAAATTTTAACTAATTTAATGCATAATGTTTAAAATCTATTATATTATTTTTTCTTATATCAGTACCAAAACTACCCAGTGATGATATTTATAACAATTTGGTACCACTATTCAAAAAACACAAATTCATATGGAATTCATTTGTAACATTTTATGATGCTCAAAAAATTCTATTATCCATGTTTAGATCAATGTTATTCGGGATGATATATGACTTTACCCTATTTTGAAAATTTGTCAGGTTGTAACCTAAAAGGTATATTAGGGTGTCTAATATGTTATGATGGTAAACACACTGTTAGGTTGAAACAATTCTGAGATATTTTTTTCTAAGAAATCACAAAATTCTACCCCGATGACATAAATATTTATCCAAGTTGATATAATTTCTAGTTTTTTATGTTGTAGAAGCACTTATTAAGCCTATAGAAAACCCAAATTTTATCAGATTCATTAGATCATATACAATGTATTTGATTATAAACCCATAACTAATGTAATTTATTTTCAAATAATATAGTCTTTTAATTTCATCAAAACCAAGATTGGTTTTTCACATTATTTAATAAATAATTTTTTATTAAGAATAAATACCTAAAATTTTAGTTCATTCATTGATGTAGGTGTTGATCATTTGAACTTTTTTTGTGGTATTCTTTTCATTTATGGGGACCCAATGTAGATCGCCTCTAGTGGTGATCTCAACATAATCCTTTGATATATAAATATTACCAATGGTACCTCGAGTAATAGTGTGGTGGAACTGATTATCCTTCATTGCACCCTTAATCAGTATCATGATTAATTTTCTCAAATAAGGATCATATATCGATATTTCTTACTTGATAGGACGGATAGAGAAAAAGGGAATCTCTCAATCTTCAGAGAAACCCCAAGAGTCATACATCATTAGGTGAGAATTTCATGGGAGGTAATTTTGCACAATGACGGGCCCCTAACAATTCTCATAATTATATATATATATATATAACCACAGTTAGGATGTCATATTAATTAACATAAAAATTCCATTAATAATATTTTAATCCTAAAGAGATCCTTATGAAATTTAAAAAAATAATGTAATTAATTTATTTCATGGAATGTACTAACTTGCACAATGATGAATATTATTTACAGTTTGGTTAGTATATATTTCTCATCAGACCAATAACAAGGTCCACTCATCCTCTTTGACATTTATTGATTAAATTATCCAAACTATTTATTTATATATAGAAAATTAATATTATATTAATGATCAGGTGAATAAAATATTAATTTTTAGTATTTATATAATTAAATAAATTATTTATTAATAAATAATTATGTATCCCATTATGAATAACAAAAGACTAATATATAAATTCATTATGTAAATAAATATTATATACACATTTTTGAGAATAAATATTTTTATCAATTTTCATATAATAAAATAATAAATTTTAAATAAATAATTTTTTATTACAATGTGAATTAGAAGAGATAAATAATAAGTATTAATACTCATAATTAAGAAATTTCCTTGAGATTAAAGGTTTTTTTAATATTTTTGAATAATTAATCATGATAATATATTACTCCTCAGTCTCAAGAATAATAATTATTCCCCCCACTAAATATAATATTTTACCATGATCAATGGAAACAATTTTTGGGTGACCGTCTAGTATTCTACCCCCATGGCCTTTGGATGACCTCCTTAAATTCATGGACTAAATTCTAGAAATGGGTCAAGGAACCAATCATGTAAGAAGATATGTTGTAACATTAAAATAAAAATACAAACAGTCATTGTGTAATATAATACATTTTTCAATACATCTCATCAATACAGTTTCATACTAGTGATACAAACCTATATACATGATATATCTTCCATTGATTATCTGAATCGAACTCATCATTACACTATGGATTCAAAATTTAATATGAAGGTTCCTTTTCAATGTAAGGGATATGTAATAAGATTTCATTACGATTGAAGGAAAATGTATTTTGTTGACTTATTCATTAATAAAATATCATTCATGAGACACACAACATACCCAACATTGTCGTGAACTCCTTTGGTTTGGTTTATGGATATTTATCTATGTGTGCGAGTCATTATAGGTAAAAATAATAATTACAAAGTCTATTAACTATTACAAATACTCATAGAATGAAATATATGTTAAAATATAATCATGTAAAATTCCCACTAGTGGTTCTATCCTCATATACTTATATAGTTAATATTACCATGTAAACTTTGATGAGATGAATTCTCATTCACTTATGAGTACCCACACAAGACAATGAACATATTAGGTGTCCCATCATAGAACACTATATGGTTGAAGAACCCCGATTATGAAAACATTTATTGTATGTCATGGTTCTCATTACTGCGGGAAACATCATATGACATTTTAAATGAAATAGAAATTTTAGTACATTATCACATGAATAATATGTAAAAGAATAATAAATATGAGATATGGTATTGATATTAAAATAATTTAATATATATTAAACCTGATGTTAAATATAGTTTGGTCTATGGGACGAAATCCAACAGAAACCCACTTACACTCCCACCAATGATGAATGACATGTTAGTTATCACATTCCAAACATTTTTCTTTTATGTATGGATACAACTATGGGTCCTACTATGATTTTATGGATAAGTTTCATATATTGAAAAGAATTTGTAGTGAATATTCATGCTACATCATAACTACCATGATAAAATCACCAATGTGGTGATATTAGTGAGTATCCACATCTTATTACCTTTTCAGAATACTAAGATATTCATTATGTTTATAGGAAAACCTTATAATAAAAATGATCACCCTCTTATTTTTTAATATATCCCAAAACAGGGAAATTTTTTCTCTGAACCACTAATTATGCTACATCTTAATCTACAACATACTCATATATTATTGATATAGAAACTACTGCCAGTAATAAGTTTTTCTTTTATATTAACTTATCCATACTAAATTTCTAGATCAAATTGAACAAAATAAATAATTTTTTTAATTTACTTGATCACTAGTAATCCCACATCACTACACACCTAGATATCTACTAGTTATACATGTTTACGTAATTTTTTGTAGTCATAATAAAAATTAAATGTGGTTATTTTTGATCTATTAAATAATTTGATACTATGCATCTTACATTAATAATATAAAAATATCATAAATATCATGTTATATTGGATAAATTCATATAACATGAAATTTAGGAGTTATTTTAAAATCAATAATATCATCCAACATTCATGCATGTTATACTTAATTGAATATATGCAGACAACAATATGGTCTTGAATTGTTTCACATTTAATGTTTCAATACATTAATAATATATGTACAATGAATCGAATCAGAAAACCCAATGATATATTTTTATAGATATTTTTGAGTTGAACTAAGATTCAATTGTATTTAATTCCTCAAGAAATTAATTCATTAATCATAACAAACTAGAATTCAAAAAAATTGTTTTATATATGATATTCAAATAAATATCTTGAAATATTTTAATTCTCCTTATTTAATATTAGAGACACATAAAACTATAAAATTTATAAATTTATATTTTAAGATCACTATATATGATTTATCCATAACAAAATTTATTTATTATAAATATCTTATTGAAATTCATTTGTGTCATTTATCTTTTTTAGTAATTCCATATAGACTAAAACCATCAGATCATCTTCAGATGATGTATCATTAATAGTCAATAATCTTATATAATGATCATAAAAGTATGTGTAACATCCCAGGTAAATAAAGAATAAATAATTTTCATAATATTTACGAATTAAATATTAATTTTATTTTAAAGGGGTTGCTATGTTCGATAGCGTACCTGATACGCAACGATGAGTTTCTTTGAAACTTACGTAGCACACTAGTAATAAAATAATATTATTTTAAATGTTAGTTAACGAGTAGCCATTGTACTAGCGGGAATGGATATAAATAACTAAAATATGATTATATATGTTATTAAATGTTTTTACATTTACCCAATAAAAGATAAAGGCTTAAAATACGGAAAGAGTTCAATTTTAGGGCATATATACTCTAATTTTCACTAAAGGTTCACTTATCACCTTTTAATGGTGAACCGTCATTAAATATAGTTTTGATCACTCTTATACTTTATTTTGGACCAAATATAACTCTTCTTTAGAATCGGGACATCAAAATTTACTTTGTGTAAATTTTTGGTACCTTTCTGATAAAGTTCATTTTTTTATGAATAGTGTAAAATGTTGTATTTTAATTCAAAACATCTTTTTAATCTAAATTATTTATATGATTAGATTATTATTTTAATTGGTTTTAAAGTGAAATTATAAAATATTTTTACCAGTTAATCCATTGGTGGTCATTGGAATCAATTTCACTTTGAAATTGGACTTAAACTGGTGTCAATCTTTTGATACTTATTGTTTCACAAAAACACGCTATTTGTCATGACAGCGGGAATTAATTATTAAATTAATTAATTTGAATTATATGTTTTGAATTTTGTAAAATGGACTTCATTTTTGAATTCGGAATATCAAATATAGCTTAGGGTGAATTTTTGGTAATTTTCTGAAAAACTTCAATTTTTGATGAATAGTGAAACCACTAAGGGGTAATCAAGCAAACTGATTTTTCAGTTAAATGAAAGTTTACCACTAATGTGTATTGAATTTTGAAAATCTGACATACATGGTTGTTATTAAGAAGTAAAATGTGGTTCAATGAGATTAAAATAATTTTTTGGTGAATAGTAACTTTTTTTCATTAATCGCGATTAGAGGTAATGTATGTAGTTTAAGGTAACAATGGTATTATAAAAATGTGAAAACACCATGACACTTGTCCTACACCTATTGGGTGAGTCATGCCTGACCGAGACATTCCATGGGCCAACTTGGGGACCCCATGGAGCCACTTTAGTTGGAAAATGACATTAATATACTTTTTATTAAATGTTAATGTAAAAATGACACAAACAAGAGATGTTTTACGAAAACAATTTTTAAATGGGGTTATAAAGATCAGATTTTTGATTATAAATAGTCATTGGAAAGCTAAAACGATTTCCTACATCATAGTATTTGTTTTATGATTTTTAGACATTAAATAAATTAAATTATTTATGACATAATAATGATGCAGCGATGACATCATTATTTGACTATTTAAATAAAATGGAAAGATAATATAAAATCTATGAACTACACATGGCCAAAACCAATTGGATGAGTGAATTTCGAACCCTTATCACCTTATCCACGAATTATATCAATGTGGGACCTTTTGAAACCGAAACACATTTTCAAATAAAGTAATATTTCTTTACTTTCCAAAAGTGCCCCTCCTCTCCTCTTATAAAAGGCCCCCACCTCTACCTCATTTCACACACTCCTAAAGACTTTGGCTCGGCCAAACCCTGCCCATTTACTCTCTCCACATCCCTCTCCTCATCCTAGAGGATTCCCTTTGGGAAGGATCCTTTCAAAGGAAGCCTTTAGGATCAAATCAAAAGGAGTTACACTTTTAAAGGTAATTCATTCTCTCATGTTCATTTGTTTTATTTTGCTTCTCCAACCCCCTAAAATCTTTTTATTTACTTATTTTGTAACAACACCAGTATCGTAAATATACAAGGATTTTGTTATAATATTTATTTGAGCTACACTATCACACAACTACATTAAATGGTTAAAGAACATACAGTTTCCGTGGATGGCGAAATTCTGCCTCCCGAAACGATGATTGTTCAACACTCATTTAACACCTTCAAAGGTGGCCATTATGATGTCACTATTTTTATATATGATATATAATATGTTTATGTTTTCCTTAAGCTTCTGTTTTTTTCATTTTGGGCATACCTTTATGGTTTCCATTATGGGTAAACACGATATCTTCATTTTAGGAAGTGCGGACTACCGCCCCCTCAAAGTGATTTGATTCGTTAAATACCTTATGTGGGACATATAAAGGATGGAAATATGATATTATATATGATATTATACTGGAATTATAATATACCTTTATATAATTATGATTCCATTCTATAAAATATGAAATAGAAATGAAAGTAGCGTTTATGCGTACGTACGGCTTACCGTCTCCATGAACGGTGCATTTCATTTATTACCTCTAAATGATTATGTAATATTATAAATGCATGTATGTACTGGATATATATGAAATATATGATATCTAAATCATGAATACCATTCTGGATATAATTAACCTTTGACCAAAATAACAACATGTAAGTGTAATAAGTCTATTTTTGACTTAAGAACCAAATACCGACAAAATGAACATTATTAACTTAACTGATTACATGATGTTCATAACATGGTATAAAAGGAATAATGAACTTGAAAAAGATTCATAAGCAAGTAGAGATTAACTCAAGTTTATTATTCAGGAGATTAAAGAACGGTCGGGTCATGTCGGATACGAGGTATGGGACTTCGTCTCAATCTCCTTTCGTTGAGGCATATTTTATTTTATACACAACTTTCTTTTATACAATGTATAAACCACTTTGACTTTTACGTTTATTCAAAAGGAATCTTTTTTATACTAAGTGTTTACTAAACGACAAAAGGGAATGTTTTTGTCGTACGTATGCGGCGACAACCACTTCTCTGCCGTCGTGACCGTTATTTGAGTTTCGGCTTCCTCTACAAGCCATACCTTTTTTTTAAAACGAAAAATAAATACCATGTTTTACTTTGGTATTGAAAATGGTTTTCATAATGTTTTTATATCAATGTGTTGTATTGATATCTCGTGATTGAAATGTGGAAATTTTATGTTTCCTTTATACATGTTTTATGTGATATGATTATGTTATGGTTCTTGGGCATTATTATGAAGACGGGTGGTTCCGTGATAAACTAAGGGCGGGTTAGCCCGTTATAGCTCTCCAATGCATTGGGTAACGCGAAGGAGTGAAAAGTTAAGGTTTCTCCGAAGAGATTTAGGGAATATACTGTGATGGGTATTCCAAATGTAACCAAGAGGGTTACTCCCTACGTAAGAATGTTATGAATGCCTCAAGTTACCTTTATGTATTATGATTTCTATGATTTATTCATAATTTTATGAGGTATGTTAAAGTGCCTATGTTTTATGGGTAAAGTATGATTTCATTCTTATGTATATATGAACTCATGTTTCCTTTCCATGTTTTTTTATAACACATACTAAGTTTTTATGCTCATCCCACATTTTTGAAATGTTTTTCACAGGTCAAGGGAAAGGTACATGATAAGATGATAGAGTCAAGGATGTGTCAAGAAATAATCCATGTTTTATTTTAAATGTGTTTCCATTGATGGGAATGAAGAATACTATCTTTATGTAACCACTTTGTTTATATGTGGAATGTAATGCAAGTTTTATGATCTAATTCTCTAAAACTCTAAAGCCGAAAAGATCCTCAATGTGTAATCTTGTAATAACTCAAGATTAAGTATGGTTTAAGGCTGGGGCCTTATAGTTTGTATCAGAGGTCGGTTTAGACAACTTTAGGAGTTAGAAAAGTGTTAAATTATAATATGATTGAAATGATATAGCATTTATGGATTACCATGTTGCTTCGCCTAAGATATTTCTGTGTTCAGAATGGTTTTCCGCAGAGGAAACAAATCAGCTATGTTGGGACGACATCAGGAGGAAGATAACCTTCCAAATCAGCAACCTGAGATGGTCGGAATCGGAACTGAACAGTTTGTTGCAGTGATGGCACAGTTGACTCAGGCTATAAATGGTGGTGGTATCCATGCACGAGATCAGCCAGATCAACCGCAGAGGAACATGTCAGTGGTGGAACATTTCATGAGGCAACATCCCCCATCATTCAGAGGATCATCTGACCCTGTGCAAGCTGAAGGGTGTATTAAAGCACTGGAGAAGATTTTTGATGTCATGGGGTGTTCAAAACATCAAAAGGTTAGTCTTGCTATTTACCGTTTTGAAGGTGAAGCTGATCAGTGGTGGTCGATGGTGAAAAATATAAGGGATAGTGATGAGATTGAGGATCTTCACTGGGACGAATTCAAAGGTAAGTTTCTTGAGAAATATTTTCCTAAGGTGGTTCGTCTTAGGATGGAAAAACAGTTCCTAGAATTGAGGCAGGAGGATGATTCAGTGGCTGCTTATGAAGAAAAGTTCACTCGATTGGAAAGGTATGCTCCAAACTTCATACGAGATCTTGATAGTAAAATAAACCATTTTTACTCAGGGTTAAAGCCAAAGTATCGAAGGGCTTTAGCTTCTCGTGAATTCAAAAGGTATGAAAAACTTGTTCGATGTGCGGAGAAGGTAGAAATGGAGTTTGCCGATGATCAGGTGTTCTATGACAAACAACAGAATAAGAGGTCTAGTTGTCAGGAAAAGGGGAAGAATTCATCAAAGAATCAAGGAGGTAAGAAAAACAAATATCCATCCTGTGAGAAGTGTGGTAAAATGCATCCTGGAGATTGTTTATCCAAGTATGGTAAGTGCTTTCGGTGTGGTAAGTCCGGTCATATTGCTCGTAACTGTAAGGAAGATGATCAAGCAGGCAATGAAAAGCCAACGGTAACATGTTTTAAGTGTAATGAAATGGGTCATTATGCAAACGAGTGTCCAAAGATGAACTCAACTGGGGGAATGCAGCCAGACTACAAGCAAAAAGGGGTGGAAAAATCCTTTGCAACAACTTCAGCAGATGTTGGGCCATCGAATGAAGTGGTATCAGCTCCAGGGAGCTCAGTATTTTTCAAAGATTGACTTGAGGTCGGGGTACCATTAGTTGAAAATAAAAGAAGCAGACGTACCGAAGACTGCATTCCATACTAGATATGGCCATTATGAATTTGTAGTTATGCCTTTTGGGTTAACCAATGCACCTGCTGTATTCATGGACTGAATGAATAGAATTTTCCATGAGTTCTTGGATAAGTTTGTGTTTGTGTTTTGAGGTTTGGGAAGAGGTTATGTGTGCCTTGTGATTCACAGTTGAAGAATGAGTTGTTTTTTCATCATGGCAGTACTAAGATGTATAGAGGTCTGCGGGAGTATTACTGGTGGGATGGAATGAAAAGAGACATTGCTGATTTTACTGTAAAGTGTTTGACATGTCAACAGGTTAAAGCAGAGCAGCAGTTACCGAAAGGGATGCTTCAACCTTTACCAGTGCCAGAGTGTAAATGGGAAAACATATCCATGGACTCTGTTGTGGGATTACCGAGGATATCTCGAGGTAATAATGCAATCTGGGTTATTGTTGATCGCTTGACCAAATCTGCTCATTTCCTTTCTATACAAGATATTTTCTCTCTTGATCAACTTTCCCGTATGTATCTTAAAGAGATAGTCAGGTTACATGGAGTTCCTCTCTCCATTGTATCAGATCGTGATCCCAGGCTTACTTCTAACTTTTGGAAAGGCCTTCAAAAGTCGTTGGGTACTGAATTTAGTTTTAGTACAGCTTTTCATCCTCAATCAGATGGGCAGTCAGAACGAACAATTCAGACATTGGAGGATATGCTACGAGCGTGTTCTATGGATTATCAGGGAAGATGGGACCAACATCTTTCTTTGGTTGAATTTTCATATAATAACAGTTTTCATTCTAGTATACAGATGGCACCATTTTAGGCATTATGTGGGAAGCAGTGTCGAACTCCAGCTTTCTAGGATGAAGTTGGTGAAAGGAAGTTGATGGGATGAGAATTGGTAGAAGAGTTGGCAGAAAAAGTTCAGCTGATTCAGAAGCACATGAGAACAGCTCAGAGCAGGCAGAAGAGTTATGCGGATAACCGGAGGAAGGATCTATCTTTCGAGGTAGGTGATCATGTTTTTTCTCAAGGTTTCTCCTTGGAAAAGTGTGATGAGATTTGGTAAGAAAGGAAAGTTGAGTCCAAGGTTCATTGGACCATACCAAATTTTGGAAAAAGTTGGATCAGTTGCATACCGGGTGGCTTTACCTCCGAGTTTATCTCAGGTACACAATGTTTTTCATGTTTCAATGTTGAGAAAGTATATGCCAGATCCATCTCATGTTTTGAGTCCAGAGGTAGTTCAGCTGGAAGAGAACCTAACTTATGAGGAACAACCGGTCCAGATTCTTGACCACAGGGAGCAAGTGTTACGGAATAAGGTGATTCATCTGGTAAAGGTTTTGTGGAAAACCCTTGTGATTTAAGAGGCAACGTGGGAATCTGAAAATGCTATGAGGGATAAATACCCCCACTTATTTTGATAAGTGAATAAAATTGTGAGGACGCAATTCCCAAAAGGGGGGAAGGATGTAACATCCCAGGTAAATAAAGAATAAAGAATTTTCATAATATTTATGAATAAAATATTAATTTTATTTTAAAGGGGTTGCTATGTTCGATAGCGTACCTAATACGCAACGATGAGTTTCTTTGAAACTTACGTAGCACACTAGTAATAAAATAATATTATTTTAAATGTAAGTTAACGAGTAGCCGTTGTACTAGCGGGAATGGATATAAATAACTAAAATATGATTATATATGTTTTTAAATGTTTTTACATTTACCCAATAAAAGATAAAGGCTTAAAATACGGAAAGAGTTCAATTTTAGGGCATATATACTCTAATTTTCACTAAAGGTTCACTTATCACCTTTTAATTGTGAACCGTCATTAAATATAGTTTTGATCACTCTTATACTTTATTTTGGACCAAATATAACTCTTCTTTAGAATCGGGACATCAAAATTTACTTTGTGGAAATTTTTGGTACCTTTCTGATAAAGTTCATTTTTTTATGAATAGTGTAAAATGTTGTATTTTAATTCAAAACAACTTTTTAATCTAAATTATTTATATGATTATATTATTATTTTAATTGGTTTTAAAGTGAAATTATAAAATATTTTTACCAGTTAATCCAATGGTGGTCATTAGAATCAATTTCACTTTGAAAATGGACTTAAACTGGTGTCAATCTTTTGATACTTATTGTTTCACAAAAACATGCTATTTGTCATGACAGTGGGAATTAATTATTAAATTAATTAATTTGACTTATATGTTTTGAATTTTGTAAAATGGACTTCATTTTTGAATTCGGAATATCAAATATAGCTTAGGGTGAATTTTTGGTAATTTTCTGAAAACATTAATTTTTTATGAATAGTGAAACCACTAAGTGGTAATCAAGCAAACTGATTTTTCAGTTAAATGAATGTTTACCAATAATGTGTATTGAATTTTGAAAATCCGACATACATGGTTGTCATTAAGAAGTAAAATGTGGTTCAATGAGATTAAAATAATTTTTTGGTGAATAGTAACTTTTTTTCATTAATCACGATTAGAGGTAATTAGTGTAGTTTAAGGTAAAAATGGTATTATAAAAATGTGAAAACACCATGTCACTTGTCCTACACCTATTGGGTGAGTCATGGCAGACCAAGACAAGCCATGGGCCAACTTGGGGACCCCATGGAGCCACTTTAGTTGGAAAATGACATTAATATACTTTTTATTAAATGTTAAAGTAAAAATGACACAAACAATAGATGTTTTACGAAAACAATTTTTACATGGGGTTATAAAGATCAGATTTTTGATTATAAATAGTCATTGGAAAGATAAAAAGATTTCCTACATCATAGTATTTTTTTTTATGATTTTTAGACATTAAATAAAATAAATTATTTATGACATAATAATGATGCAGCGATGACATCATTATTTGACGATTTAAATAAAATGGAAAGATAATATAAAATCTATGAACTAAACATGGCCAAAACCAATTGGATGAGTGGATTTAGAACGATTATCAACTTATCCACGAATTATATCAATGTGGGACCTTTTGAAACCGAAAATGTTTTTCAAATAAATTAATATTTCTTTACTTTCCAAAAGTGCCCCTCCTCTCCTCTTATAAAAGGCCCCCACCTCTACCTCATTTCACACACTCCTCAAGCCTTTGGCTCGGCCAAACCCTGCCCCTTTACTCTCTCCACATCCCTATCCTCATCCTAGAGGATTCCCTTTGGGCATAATCCTTTCAAAGGATGCATTTAGGCTCAAATCAAAAGGAGTTACACTTTTAAAGGTAATTCATTCTCTCATGTTCATTTGTTTTATTTTGCTTCTCCAACCCCCTAAACTCTTTTTATTTACTTATTTTGTAACAAAAACAGTATCTTCAATATACAAGGATGTTGTTATAATATTTATTTGAGCTACACTCTCACACAACTACATCAAATGGTTAAAGAACATACGGTTTCCGTGGATGGCGAAATTCTACCTCCCGAAACGATGATTGTTCAACACTCATTTAACACCTTCAAAGGTGGCCATTATGATGTCACTATTTTTATATATGATATATAATATGTTTATGTTTTCCTTAAGCTTCTGTTTTTTTCATTTTGGGCATACCTTTATGGTTTCCATTATGGGTAAACACGATATGTTCATTTTAGGATGTGCGGACTACCGCCCCCTCAAAGTGATTTGATTCGTTAAATACCATATGTGGGACATATAAAGGATGGAACTATGATATTATATATGATATTATACTGGAATTATAATATACCTTTATATCATTATGATTCCATTCTATAAAATATGAAATAGAAATGAAAGTAGCGTTCATGCGTACGTACGGCTTACCGTCTCCATGAACGGTGCATTTCATTTCTTACCTCTAAATGATTATGTAATATTATAAATGCATGTATGTACTGGATATATATGACATATATGATATCTACATCATGAATACCATTCTGGATATAATGAACCTTTGACCAAATTAACAACATGTAAGTGTAATAAGTGTATTTTTGACTTAAGAACCAAATACCGAAAAAATGAACATTATTAACTTAACTGATTACATGATGTTCATAACATGGTATAAAAGGAATAATGAACTTGAAAAAGATTCATAAGCAAATAGAGATTAACTCAAGTTTATTATTTAGGAGATTAAAGAACGTTCGGGTCAAGTCGGATACGAGGTATGGGACTTCGTCTCAATCTCCTTTGGTTGAGGCATATTTTATTTTATACACAACTTTCTTGTATACAATGTATAAACCAATTTGACTTGTACGTTTTTTCAAAATGAATCTTTTTTATATAAAGTGTTTACTAAATGAAAAAAGGGAATGTTTTTGTCGTACGTATGTGGCGACAACGACTTCTCTGCCGTCGTGACTGTTATTTGAGTTTCGACTTCCTCTACAAGCCATACCTTTTTTTTAAAACGAAAAATAAATACCATGTTTTACTTTGGTATTGAAAATGGTTTTCATAATGTTTTTATATCAATGTGTTGTATTGATATCTCGTTATTGAAATGTGGAAATTTTATGTTTCCTTTATACATGTTTTATGTGATATGATTATGTTATGGTTCTTGGGCATTATTATGAAGACGGGTGGTTCTGTGATAAACTAAGGGCGGGTGAGCCCATTATAGCTCTCCAATGCATTGGGTAACGTGAAGGAGTGAAACGTTAAGGTTTCTCCGAAGAGATTTAGGGAATATACTGTGATGGGTATTCCAAATGTAACCAAGAGGGTTACTCCCTACGTAAGAATGTTATGAATGCCTCAAGTTACCTTTATGTCTTATGATTTCTATGATTTATTCATGATTTTATGAGGTATGTTAAAGTGCCTATGTTTTATGGGTAAAGTATGATTTCATTCTTATGTATATATGAACTCATGTTTCCTTTCCATGTTTTTTTTGTAACCCATACTGAGTTTTTATGCTCATCCCAAGTTTTTGAAATGTTTTTCACAGGTCAAGGGAAAGGTACATGATAAGATGATAGAGTCAGGGATGTGTCAAGAAATAATCCATTTTTTATTTTAAATGTGTTTCTATTGATGGTAATGAAGAATACTATCTTTATGTAACCACTTTGTTTATATGTGGAATGTAATGCAAGTTTAATGACTTAATTCTCTAAAACTCTAAACCCGAAAAGATCCTCAATGTGTAATCTTGTAATAACTCAAGATTAAGTATGGTTTAAGGCTGGGGCCTTATAGTATGCTCCAAAAACTATAATTAAAAAATATTTTAGTTTTAAAGGTTGGTGTACTGGTTTTTTCATAGACTAAACCTTTCAATAATAATTAATTATTTATTGGTATCAAATTTTATGATCTTTGTTATGTTTCTCTTGAATAATCACCAATATTATCGACTCTCAAAAATATCCAAAATAGGGTGTCCATGAATCTTGATACATGGAATCCATTTCCAAATCCATACTTACATGTAAAAAATAACCTCTATCCATTTACTACCACTTCTAAGGAATAGTTAATATAAAATAATAATTTATGTTCCACCCACCATGGTGACCCTAAACCACAATTTAGAAATGATTCAAATGTAGTATATGCATTTAGAACTACTCATCCAATTGATCTAATTGGATTTCATCATTCTAATTCCAAATCATGTTTACTTAGAGCCTTAGCCCATATATGTTATGTATTCTATAAATATCCTTAAATATATACAATTCCTTTATAGTAAAATAGTATTTATTGACTTGAAAATTAAATAATGGGAATCAAAAATACTATTGACCAAGATGAATTAAGTGTTTTCAGATTTTTTATAGCGAAAACTATAATATAACAAACGGAATTTGATAAAAACTTTGGGTTTAGCCAAATATATTTGTATCATGTTGCAAATTAAATAATATTAATTGGTTAATATAGTTTAAATATAGTCATTTTGAGCACTTATCTTTGTAAAATATATCTTAGAATACATTTTTGATCATTTTCAATATATATATGACTCATCATTGACCATCCTTCTACTACAATCACTATATTGATGTATATAAGGAAATGTGAAATTAAAAATACCATGGCTCCACATGTTTGATCAATGATTACATGGATAAGATGTTCTCAAACAAGACATATCAGAGGTTCCACTATTGTTATGATGTACACTCATTTACATCACTGAGCATTTTGAAAAAAAAAATTAATGGATCTTCATAAAGTATATTAATTTACATCTAAATTTCAAATATTTCACATGGTATTGATGAAAAAACTATATATCATTAATGGAATAACATTATTTATAATGGTATCTATATCAAAAATATAGAGGATAATTTTCCCATATACCTAGTATCTTAGCTCAATCACTTCAAAATAAATTAGTTTTTGTGAAGGGTCATTTATAATAGAACATGCCCCCACCGTAAATAATTAGCAACATCAGGTTATTTCTGAAAAATGATATATAAAACAAAAATAACTCAATATTTACTAGAATTTACCACTAGATATGAATATCAAAATAATTATTTTTGTTGAAAAATAATTTCATATTTTCTATTATTAGTATAGAGACCTGACCCCAGAATCATGGAGCATGTGTCTTCTACCCTTATAATGGAATGATTACATGGAATAAAATCCCAAATGGTCGATGATTTTTGATTTCATGGTAAACTAGATACAAAAATTATACTTGTATTATAAATCAATATACTAATTACAATATAATATTTTTATTTGAAGGATAACTTGATTACAACGTATCATATCCAATCGTGTATTTTTATGTATACTTCTTGGATTTTTGGTGAACAGAATGAAATATGAGTGATCTAAAATTCTCAATAAGGGTAATTTATATTGAAAGAAATATTGAATCAATTTTTATAATAAATATGTTACGAAAATAATTGACCACCCATTCCATATATCAATTAACTGAAAAATAAGTTTATAAATAATATGGAAAGGTAATAATTCTAAACACATGTAATTAAAATAACTAGATAATATATAATCATTATGAAAAATAAATAAATAAAACATGTCACATTTAATTAAGGAACATAAAAATATATTAACACTATATCTCACAAACATTTATTAAAACCATTCATTATACATTTCATTAATTGCATCAACGAATCACATAGCCTTGAGGTGGTTGTCCCCCACATGTCCACAAAAAAAGTTATCATATTCCCAAAAAAAGGAAATAGTGAATGTTAAAGTTATATAATAATTTTATAATCATATATACATTATAAATATATCATATATCATATATAAACCATAAATAAATCATTAATAAATCATTTAAAGGTGTAAATGTAAGAAAGAATGACATCAGTTCCTGATGCGGTAGTCCGCTATACACACAAATGAGGATTGAGTATCCCATTTTGGTAGATGTGTGTGAATGTTTATGTAAACATATTAACATGAAAACATCCAATTATATTTAAGATACTATTTTTATTGTATAAGTAAGATATATAATATATTAAAGGGGTGTAGATGTAAATGAAACAGAAGTGATCATAGAAGAAGGATTCCTTTTTCAAGTAACTACTTTTGGTTTATACAAAATGACATCCATAGATTGCCTAATTCCTGATGGGATGATTCTCAAATGATGAGAGGGATATTTGAAGATTATTTTTTCATAGTTTGGGTGAGATAATGGTCATTCATGGTTTTAATATGTGAGAGGTGTGAGTTACGTTTTATAGTGGAGGAGGAGTGGCCTTCTGGTAAATTTTGTAAATTTGAATTCCATCCATGTTTTTACATGTCAGGTAGCTCCAAAAATTTTTAAAATTTTATTAAAGAAAATATAGGGTCAATATATGTCAATAAAATGGATTTTTTATGTTTTTATAGGTCATTTTGGCTATAATGTTTAATATTTACACCCTTGTTATGATATTTTTTACCTTAATTGCTGTAATAAATTTTAACTATATTCATGAATATTTTTGGTCAAAATATATTTTAAAAATATTATAAATTATAAATTATGTTTGGTAAAAATATTTAATTCATATTATTATATTATAGTAACATAATTGGAAGAAATTAATTTAAAATAAATCATGCAGATGAGACGATAATGGGAGTTTTTTAAATACAAAATTTCAAAATAATTCTATGTTATTATATCCAATTTGAAAGTGAAATTGATTAAAATAAAATATGTTATAATATATTATGTAAAATAGATCTAATTATACATTAAAACCAATAATAAATGTCATTTAACCATAAAAATATAGTATACAAAATTGTAAATTTCAATTAAAATTCAGTATTTTCACTATTCATCAAAAACTATAACATCTCAGAAAAATAAAAAAAAATCACCTGAATGTTTTTATTTATATTTAAAATACAATATTTAATTTTACATAATATATTTATTAAAATAAAGATAATTAAAATTTTTAATTGGTCTTCCATTAAAAAGCGGTAGAACTATAAGGCCACGACCTTAAACCTTACTTAATATTGAATCAAAAGAATAATTCTCATTGAGGATCTTTTCAGGTTTAGAGTTTTAGAGAATTAGGTCGTAACTATTACATATCAAAAGATTACATAGTAGGAACTTCTACTAATTTTCCATAAAATTAAAAAAAACACTTAAAAAGAAACATGTCTAGTTTCATGTTTTAGATAGCATGTCTTTCCTTGATCCCATCCTTGACCTTATTCATCATTAATTCCTGTGGAAATCATTTCAAAAACTTGGGATGAGCATAAAAAGCCCAGTAAAGGATATACAATGAAGAAAAAATATTATTTATTCAAAACAACATGTAAACCATGAATAATTTACCAAAGTAATACTTTTCACCTTTATGAAGTAGTAATAACTCTTCACTGACTAAAAGACCATTACTTACCCTTTTGTAACCAAACTATTACCATAAAACCCATATAAAGAACACACAACATATAATGGTATCTTGGGACATAAAAATACTAAATTGAAATAACCATACGGTTGACTTCCACACATACTTAATGAAATAGCCATACGACCGACTTCCATACCCAATGCATTGGAGGTTATAATGTAACCACCCATCTTGCTATTCACGGCACCACCTGTAATATGGTTTAACACATAACCACCTGTCAAATGTTCTATTATAATTATAAAATGATAAGACATAAAACAAATATAATGGAAGTAAAACATTTCCACACATGATCACAATATATCACTTAAATATATTGACATAACAAATCCATTATAAAAACCATTTTCAATACCAAAATACATAAAAGATTATATGGTATTTATTTCATTTTAAAAACATTATAGCTTATTGAGGAAGCCAAAGACCAAATAATACTCACGGCGGCAGAAAAGGGTCATTGTCACCGCATACGTTAAAAGAAACATTCATTTTTTCATTTAGTAAAACGCTTTGTAGAAAAATATTCCTTTTGAATAAACATAAAATTCAAAGGGGTATATAAACTATATAAAATAAAGTTGTGTATAAAACAAAATATGCCACAATGAAAGGAGATTGAGATGAAGTCCCTTACAAAGATAGTATCCTTTGATTACGGATAAATAAATTACATAATTATGTGTGACAAACGAATACAACAAATATAAGTGGATATTATGTGTCAAAAAATCATAGTTTATTCACACATATTCATAGGACGACATATTCAAGGAGTATACATTTATACCAAAGAATCAAAATTGGGTTAAGAAGTCCCCTTGCAAAAATTCGACTGCCTAACGACGTCACATCAAAATTCAGAAAATGAGTTAATGAGAGATAACAAGGGGTATCTCATCACATGGACATAAAATTTATAGCAATAAAGATATATAAGAACATATCCCATTATAATAAGATTAAAAGACCTAAAAAAAGAAGTCTTTTAAAATGACGAGGGTGAAAGGTTCCCATACCGAATTCGGCAACATCCGAAACGTACACCCCATGAAAGAAGGGTCATACAATGAAGATTTAACTACCCATAAATGAGGGTATATTATACAAATAGTAAAATAATGGGTCGTACATATACCAAAAAAATAAATAATGGCCAATGTAGCATCAATCCCACGGGAATAAAAAGTGAGATGAAAATCCCCTTATGAAAATTCGGTAGCCTAACGACGCCACATAAAACTTCAAAAATGGATTGATGAGATCAAATAGGGTATCACATCATATTAACACAAAATTTATAGAAATATTAATATAAAATAACATCCCCCAACATAAGAAATATGATCTTAAAAGAAATGACATAAAAGAGAGTACTTAAAAAGAAAGAGAGAGGTCGGATCCCTTACCACATGTCCGACTTGACTCGATCGTTCTTTAATCTCATGAAAAATAAACTTGAGATAAATTCTAATTTCTTAAGAAACTTTTTCAAGTTCATTATTTCTTTTATATCACGTATTACCATGTCATGAACAATATGTAATTATTTAAGTTAATAACGGTCGTTTAACGATCATTGATATTTGAGTTAAAAATTAAACTCTTTATAATTACATGTTTGTTCATGGGGTAAAATATACATTATATCCAGAATTATATTCATTATTTAGATATAATATATATCATATATATCCATTTTATACAAGAATTTATAATATTACATAACATTTAGAGGTAAGAAATGAAATGCACCGTTCATGGAGACGGTAAGTCATATATACGCATGAACGCTACTTCCATTTCCATTTCATATTTATTGGAATTAAAACATAATGATACATAATATTATTATAATTCCAGTATGGTATCATATATAATATTATTAAATATATCCTTTATACGTACCACATATTGTATTAATCAAATCAAATCACTTTGAGGAGGCGGTAGTCCGCACTTCCTAAAATGAAGATATCGTGTTTACCCATAATGGAAACCATAAAGGTTTGCCATAAATGAAAAATAAAGAAGCTCAAGGAAAACATAAAAATATTATATATCATATATAAATGTAGTAACATCTTAATGGCCACCGTTGAAGGTGTTAAAAGAATATTGAACAATCATCGTTTCGTGAGGTAGGAATTCACCATCAACAGAAACAGTATGTTCTTTAACCATTAGATGTAGGTGTGTGTAAGTGTATCTCGATTAATTCTTATAAAAACATCCTAGTATAAGTAAGATACTGGTGTTGTTACAAAATAAATGAATAAAAAGAGTTTATGGGGTTGGATAAGCAAAATTAAACAAAAGAGCACAAGTGATGATGTTACCTTAAAATCGGGTAACTCCCATTGGTTTGAACAAAAAGGGTTTCTTTAAGATCTTCCTTCCTAAGGTCAGGCTTCTAAAATGAGGAGAGGGATGTGGAGAGCCAAAATTATTAGAGCTTGGCCGAGCCAAAGGCTTGAGAGGTGTGGGTAAGGTGCTAGAGGTGGGGGCCTTTTATAAGAGAAGAAGAGAGGCACTCTTGGAAAGTCAAGAAAGGATACATTATTTTCAAATGAGTATCGAATTTTAAAAGACCCACATTGATATATTTCGAGGATAAGGTGATAAGGGTTCGAAATACTCCCATAAAATAGGTTTTTGACATGTTTAGGTCTTAGATATTACATTATCATTTCATTTTATTTAAATCCTTAAATAATGAGGTAATCGCTTTATCATCATGATGTCATAAATAATTTAATTTATTTAATGACTAAAAATTATAAAAAAATACCATGATATAGGAAATATTTTTATATTTCTGATGAAAATTCATAGTAAAAAATATGACTTGTATAACCCCATGTAATAATTGTTTTAGTAAAACAATACATGTTTGAGTCATTTTTACTTATACTTAAAATAAAAGGCATAAATGTCATTATCTTACCCAAGTGGATCCATGGGGTCCCAAAACTCGACCCATGGGTTGTATTGGTCGGCCATGAATCATACAATAGGGTTAGGACAAGTGTCATGATATTTTCATTTTATTATAATATCATTTTTACCTTAAATCACACTAATTACCCTTAATCGCGATTAATAAAAATTAAAAGATACATTTCATCAAAAATTATTTTCATCCCATTGAACAACATTTTACATAATAATTAAAATCATTTATATTGGATTTTTGGAATTCAAATCATAGAAGTGGTAATGATCCATTTAAAAGGAAAATCAGTTTTTGTAACTATAACTTTGTGGTTTCACTATTCATCAAAAATTATGGTTTTTCAGAAAAGTGCCAAAAATTCACCCTAAGTTATATTTGATATTCTGAATTCAAAAATGATGTATATTTTACCAAATTCATAACATTGAAGTTTCATTAATTAATTTTATAATTAAATCCCGTTGTCAAATCAAATAGCGTGTTTTTAAGAAACAATATCTATCAAAAGATTGACACTCGTTTATGTCCAATATAAAAGTGATATTAATTTCAATGAACACCATTGGATTAAATGGTAAAAATATATTCTATTTTCACTTTAAAACCAATTAAAATGATAATATAATCATATAAATAAATCAGATTAAAAAGAGGTTTTGAATTAAAATACAACATTTTTCACTATTCATTAAAAAATGAACTTTATCGGAAAAATACCAAAAATTTACACAAAATAAAATTTTATGTCCCAATTCTAAAGAAGAATTTTATTTTTCAAATAAAACATATAAAATTTTCATATGTATATTTAAAAGGGGCTTTCCATCAAAAGGTGGTTAATTGACCTTTTAAAGAATATTAGAAGATTTATGCTTAAAATTGGATTCATTTGCATTTTTAATCCTCTAACATTTATTGTAAAAAGTAAAAATATTTGGAAAATATATACAACTATTTTGTAGTTAGTTCTTTTCATTCACGTCATTACAACAGCTAGGTGTTAACTACCATTGAAAATAAAATTATTTTATTATTAGAGTGCAACGTAAGATTTCAAAGGAACTTGTTGTTGCGTATTGGGTAACCCATCAAGCATAGAATTCCCTTTAAAGTAATATTAATATTGTATTCACAAATATAGATAAATATAAAAATTTCATATTCTTTATTCACCTGGGGTCTTACATCCTTCACCCCATTTGGGAATTGCGTCCTCACAATTTTAAAATTGGGCTCGAAAACTTCATTGAAAGCCCCACATAAAAAAAAGAGTAAATTAAAATATCACTTTAAAATAAATAAAGATAAGTACAAAGGTCACCCAAGTTAACCCATACTAGGATTCCATGTATGAAAAGATGGATATGGAAGAAAAAACAAAGGGTCATGTTCTGAGGGAGTGTGATAGATAACATGTTTAGGAGAAAGTTAATCACCAGAAAATCAGAAACTTGTGATGGGTTAAATGGTATTGGATTCCCCAGTATGAAAAGTTAATAGGAATCATTTTTTTAAGTTACTTTTCATTGAGTAATTTATTTGTGATCTTAAGGAAACATTCTTACTTGTCATGTGGACTTTCAACTTTTACTAGATTTCTTACAAAAACTTATACTTTCTCCAACAGATGAGTATTTAGGAAGACTTGTTCACATTAAGAGTACTATAATAAACTTCTAGATAATAACCTAATCCACAAAAGAGAACTATATACATAACATGTCTTTAGACTTTAACCAAAAACAAAACAAAAAAGGTTAGTACAAGATCAAATAATCTTGAAAAGGATAACCCTTTATAAAAAGAAAGTCTATTCTTAATCTCCAAAATTTGTCCAACAAAAGCCAAAGTTCAACGAAGACCATAAGTAAACCAAACTATGATTGAAACCCAAATATTTGAAGGATTTAATCAAATAGTCTTTCAAGTTAAATCATATCATTTATCTCCAAACAACATCAGTTGCTCTTAAAGTCTCGTATTGAAAAGTAATTAACCTAATCACATATCCTCAATGATAGGTTAATAATTTCCATAGATAACCCAAAATCAACTTACTCTTAATTAATAAAATCATCTAACTAAAAAGAATTAGTCAAACTAACCAGGGACTTCACATAGTCCAGTGGTAGGCGATAAATACCAGTCGCACATTGGTTGGGGGTTCAATTCCCGAAACTTTATCCGACGTGACGTGTTGTCACATGATCTGCGTGTTTTCCTTTTTCTAAACTATATAATTCTCAAATCAATCCCCAAAAAGAGATAAAATCATCAAAAATAACCATAACATAATTTAACCTCAATTTTATCTCATGCCTTTCACTTTCCATCATAACATATAGTAACCCATAATTGCCTCAAATGTAAGGATCTTATAAACCCAAATGGTTCTTTATAACTGTGTCCACAAAAGAACAGATAACTATTCCTTGAATAAAATTTTCATATATCAAGCATCCGGGTTACATATAATATAAGAAAGTCTTTTAATATAACCCCATCATTTAAAGAGACTTAATACTCTTAAGAATTTCACCATAACTCTTAAAGCCCTTATATTTTGACTTCTAACGTATTCAACATTCTTCATGATCCATTAACCATTCCTTCCCAACTTTTTCTGAAATACTTCTTTCCTACAAACAAAATCATGAATCATATCATAAGATTCCAAAATAGGAAATCAAAAGTTATGAAATAATCCATACCTTTGATTGGTCATCATCAGTTTGTTCTTTCTCAATTGGAATGGAATTTGGTATTGGTAAACGGATATTTTTACGATCATGGTGATCCCATTCCCGAAACTTCTTCACAGGACATGTGTTTTCATAATGACCATGCAAACCAAATTTAAAACACTCAATTGATCCCTCAAAAAGAACTTCTTTCCCTTTCCTTGAGTCAACTGGATGCTTCCTTTTTCCCTGGAAGGTTCTTGCTTTATGACCTTCATTTCCACATCTATAGCATATTTCTGTCCCTTTGAAACATTTTCCTAGGTGTTTCATTCCACATCATTGACACATAGGTTTTTTTAACACACTTACCATTATGATTATTACCTGTAGTTTCATAGGGATTTGTTTATCACATATATTATGCCTTATAGAAATCACCAAGGTTTAGGTGGTCAATCATGACTCCAGATAGTTGGTTGAGGATAAACACAAGAGTTCACATTGCAGCTCCCATATCATTTAGTTGCTCGCTCAGAAAACTGCCACAGTTTCCTTCACATCCACTATTACTTTGGTGCCTGCTAGATCCAGCCATTTACTAAAACCAAAGAGTTCAGTGTGAGTATATCAACAAAACCATCATATACTAATGAGGAAGATAAACACTAAGATATACTTACTCATTCACTTTATCTAAAACTACGACTCTTTGTGAAATTATAACCATTATGGTAATGTCACTTATGCTTATTCTTAGAGAATACTCTAACCTCTAATGTTTTCTAAACTGACCTCTGATACCAACTATAAGGCCCCGGCCTTAAACCTTACTTAATATTTAATTAAACGAATAATTCACATTGAGGATCTTTTCAGGTTTAGAGTTTTAGATAATTAGGCCGTAAATATTACATCTCAAATGATTACATAGTAGACACTTCTACTATGTTTCCATAAAATAAAATAAAAATTAAAAAGAAACATGTCTAGTTCCATGTTTTAGATAGTATGTCTTTCCTTGATCTCAACCTTGACCCTATTCATCTTTAAGTCCTGTGGAAAACATTTCAAAAACATGGGATGAGTATAAAAATCCTAGTAAAGGATATACAAAGAAGAAAAACTGTTATTTTTAAAAAACAACAAGTAAACCATGAATACTTTACCAAAGTAATACTTTTCACCTTTATGAAGTAGTAAAAACTCTTCACTGACTAAAAGTCCATTACTTACCCTTTTGTAACAAAATGATTAACATAAAACCCATATAAAGAACACATAACATATAAAGGTAACGTGGGACGTAAAAATACTTAAATGGAAGAACCATACGGTCGACTTCTACACATACATAATGGAATATCCATATGGCCAACTTCCATAGCCAATGCATTGGAGGTTATTATGTAACCACCCATCCTGGTATTCACGGAACGAACTGTCACATGGTTTATCACTTAACCACCCGTAAAATGTCTAAGTACCATTATAAAATCATAATACATAAAAAAAATATAATGGAAAGATTAAATTTCCACACATGATCACAATATATCACTTAAATATATTGACCTAAAAAATCCACTATAAAAACCATTTTCAATACCAAATTACATAAAAAAGTATATGGTATTTATTTCATTTAAAAAACATTACGACTTATTGAGGAAGCCAACGACCAAATAATACTCACTGCGGCAGAAAAGGGTCGTTGTCACAACATTCGTTAAAAGCAGCATTCCTTTTTGTTATTTAGTAAAACACTTTGTAGAAAAAGATTCCTTTTTAATAAACATAAAAGTCAAAGTGGTTTATACACCGTATAAAAGAAAGTTGTGTATAAAACAAAATATGCCTTAATAAAAGGAGATTGAGACGAAGTCCCTTACAAAGATGGTATTCTTGGATTATGGATAAATAAATTACATAATTATGTGTGACAAATGAATACACGAAATATAAGTGGATATTATGTGTAAAACAATCATAGTTTATTCAAACATATTCATATAACTACATATTCACGGAGTAAAAGTTTATCCCAAAGAATCAAAATTGGGTTAAGAAGTTCCCTTGCAAAAATTAGACAGCCTAACGGCGCAACTTCAAAATTCCTAAAATGAGTTAATGAGAGATAAAAAGGGGTATATCATCACATGGAAATAAGATTTATAGAAATACGGATATATAAGAACATATCCCATCATAATATGATTAAGAGACTTAAAAAATAAGTCTTTTAAAATGAGGAGGGTGAAAGGTTCCTTTACCGAATTGGGTAACTTCTGAAATGTACACCCCATGAAAGAAGGGTCATACAATGAAGATGTAACTACCCATAAATGAGAGTATATTATAAAAATAGTATTATAATGGGCATTAAATATACCCAAAAAAAGGAAATAGTGGCCAATGTAGCATGAATCCCACGGGAATAAAAACTGAGATGAAAATCCCCTTACGAAAATTCGGCAGCTTAACGGAGCCACGTTAAACATAAAAAATGGATTGATGAGATCAAATAGGGTATCCCATCATATTAATTTTTTTTTAAAGCAATAGGATTATAAAATAAAATCCCCCAACATAATAAATATGAGTTTAAAAGAAATGACATAAAAGATAGTACTTATAAAGAAAGAGAGAGGTCAGATCCCTTACTTCCTGTCCGACTTGACTCGATCGTTCTTTTTTATCCTGAATAATAAACATGAGTTAATTTATAAATTCTTAAGAAACTTTTTCAAGTTCATTATTCCTTTTATATCACTTATTACCCTGTCATGAAAACTATGTAATTATTTAAGTTAATAATAGTCGTTTAACGATCATTGCTACTTGAGTCAAAAATAAACTCTTTATAATTACAAGTTTGTTAATGGGGTAAAATATCTATTATATACAGAATTATACTCATTATTTAGATATCATATATATCATATATATCAATTTTATACATGAATTTATAATATTGCACAACATTTAGTGGTAAGAAATGAAATGCACCGTTCATGGAGACGGTAATTCGTACGTACGCATGAACACTACTTCCATTTCCATTTCATATGTAATCGAATTAGAACATAATGATACATAATAGTATTATAATTCCAGTATGGTATCATATATAATATCATTAAATATATCCTTTATACGTACCACATATGGTATTAATCGAATCAAATCACTTTGAGGGGGCGGTAGTCCACACTTCTTAAAATGATGATATCGTGTTTACCCATAATAGAAACCATAAAGGTATGTCATAAATGAAAAATACAGAAGATTTAGTAAAACATAAACATATTATATATCATATATAAATATAGTGATGTCTTAATGGCCACCTTTGAAGGTGTTAAAAGAATATTGAACAATCATCGTTTCGTAAGGCAGAAATTCACCATCCACAGAAACATTAGTTCTTTAACCATTAGATAAAGGTGTGTGTAAGTGTAGCTCGAATACTTATTATAACAATATCCTAGTATATGGTAGATACTATTTTTTTTATAAAAGAAATGAATAAAAAGAGTTTACGGGGTTGGAGAAGCAAAATAAAACAAAAGAGCACAAGTGAAGACGTTACCTTAAAATTGGTTAACTCCCTTTGGTTTGAACAAAAAGGGTTTCTTGAAGAGATTACTTCCTAAGGTAAGTCTTATAGGATGATTAAAGGGATGTGGAGAGACAAAATGATCAGATATTGGACAAGCCAAAGGCTTGAGAGGTGTGGGTAAGGTGGTAGAGGTGGGGGCCTTTTATAAGAGGAGAGGAGGGGCACTCTTGGAATGTCCAGAAATGTTACATTATTTACAAATGAGTTTCAGATTTTAATGGTCCCACATTGATATATTTCGAGGATAAGGTGATATGGGTTCTAAATAAACCCATACAATAGGTTTTGGATATGTATTGGTCTTATATTTTACATTATTTTTTCATTTTATTTAAATCGTTAAATAATGAGGTAATCTCTGCATCATCATGATGTCATAAATAATTTAATTTATTTAATGACTAAAAATTATAAAAAAATACTATGATGTAGGAAATCCTTTTATCTTTCCAATGAATATTTATAGTAAAAAATAAGACTTTTATAACCCCATGTAATAATTGTTTTAGTAAAACAATACATGTTTGGGTCATTTTTACTTTTACTTTAAATAAAAGGCATAAATGTCATTATCATACCCAAGTGGCTCAATGGGGTCCCAAAACCCGACCCATAGGTTGTCGTTGTTGGCCATGAAACATCCAATAGTTTTTGGACAAGTTTCAAGATATTTTCATTTTATTATAATATCATTTTTACCTTAAATCATACTAATTACCCTTAATCGTGATTAATAAAACTTAAAAGTTACTTTTCATCAAAAATTATTTTCATCCCATTGAACCACATTTTACATAATAATGAAAATCATATATATTGGATTTTTGAAATTCAAATCACAGAAGTGATAATGTTCCATTTAAACGAAGAATCAGTTTTTGTAACTACCACTTTGTGGTTTCACTGTTCATCAAAATTGAGGTTTTTCAGAAAAATACCAAAAATTCACCCTAAGCTATATTTGATACTCTGAATTCAAAAATTATTTCTATTTTACCAAATTCATAACATTGAAGTTGCAGTAATTAATTTTATAATTAATTCCCGATGACAAATCAAATAGCATTTTTTTAAGAAACAATATCTATCAAAAGATTGACACTCTTTTATGTCCTATCTCAAAGTGATATTAATTTCAATGACCACCATTTGATTAAATAGTAAAAATATATTCTAATTTCAATTTAAACCAATTCAAAATATAATCTAATCATATAAATAAATTAGATTAAAAATAGGTTTTGAATTAAAATACAACATTTTTCACTATTCATTAAAAAATGAACTTTATCGGAAAATACCAATAATTTACACAAAGTAAATTTTGATGTCCCGATTCTAAAGAAGAATTTTATTTTGTCAAAAAAAACATATAAAATTGTCAAAAATTATATTTAAAAATGGATTTCCATCAAAAGGCGGTTAATCGACCTTTTAAAGAATATTAGAAGATTTATGCTTAAAATTGGATTCATTTGCATTTTTAATCCTCTAAAATTTATTGTAAAAAGTAAAAATATTTGACAAACATATATAATTATTTTTTAGTTATTTATGTTCATTCCCGTCATTACAATGGCTAGGTGTTAACAACTATTTAAAATAGAATTATTTTATTATTAGAGTGGAACATAAGATTTCAAAGGAACTCGTTGTTGCGTATTGGGTAAGCCATCAAGCATTGAGTTCCCTTTAAAGTAATATTAATATTTTATTCAAAAATATGGATAAATATAAAAATGTCATATTCTTTATTTACCTGGGGTGTTACAAGAACCAAATTTATAAAAATATGGGTTTGTATGAGTAAAAATTTGGTCTGTGCTTATCTTATGTATATAAAATATATTGGATGAATGTAAAAAATATTATATTGAATATTAAATATATATATTTTATTAATTTCATTTATAGGAATTAATTTAATTTATTACAATAAAAATACATTGAAGCATAAAAGTAGGTCATTATAATAACATTCCCCATATATTCAATTACTTTTGGTATTAATTTATATTTAGTTGTTGACCAATGAATTAAAATTTATATTTATAAATTATTTATTCTTATTTATGAACACCAATTTAATGGATAGGTTATATCTTAATATATTAAACAATAAAATTATATTAACATATTTTTTTTCAGTAAAACTCAGTTTTGCGTGTAATGAAAACTAATTAATAATGCTATATTTGTGTGTGATGAAAGAAAAATAAATATTTCATTAATTGAATGATATATAATATATTAAATTTAACTATAATATTAAATATTAAAAAATTCCCAATATGTTATATTCATTTCTACTTTTCATGTTTCTTGTCACACACGCTGCCAAATAAAAGATTATCTTTTAGAATATTAGAGGTGTTAAATTCTTCCAATGTAAAATAAATTCAATCCTCGCAATTTAAACTCAATATAATAAATCAAGGGTTTGATATTTAAAGAATAATTTTCTGAAATCCCAAATAATGGGAATAGATAACAATATATATTCTTAATAGGATATAATAAGAAGTATACAGGATACATTGAATAACATATAATTATGTTTCAACATAGGTGTACATTTGTGAGAAGTTAGAATATAGAAATAGGGGAAATAGTACACATTTATAGTGAGTTATTGAGGTCATCAATCAAAAAAAATTAGTGATCAATGGAATGTTGAGCTCTTTAAACTTATCAATCATAGATTATTTAAAAGACAATCAGTTCAAGGAAAATTATGGTATCGAGATAACATTATTTTTTAATAAACATTTCCTAGTGATGAGTAATTATTTTACTAACTAACAATATACGGAAATATAATTAATTTAAATGTTTCAATTTCATATGAATAATTCCATATTTTTTGTTCTTCCAAAATGTTCTAATTGATCATTTATTCCATGAAATGGATTTCCTAAAACAAATTTCTATTCATAAAGCACTAAATTTTTTAACAGATCTTATCATCCAAACTACATTTATTTATTTATAAAACTAACTATTTTCCAAAACCAATTTGTTTAATACTTTATTCTATAAACCAATAGACTAATACTACTAGATAATCATTAATATTAACTTGTAAATTTTTTTAACTAAAACAAATGTCACATTAAGCAGGTGATGAGTAAGGCTCATTTATATGAACCAGGTTACACTCGACTCAAGCCTGACACACATTTTTAGAGTTGATACCCCTACATACATCTGTTATAGAACCACATCCATATTTAGAATCCATAATGGTTTGTACATCAAGTAATACCCACATAATATCTACCATAAAAGTTATAATATGTTCTTATATAATTATCCTTAAATTCTACCATAGTGGGGATATAACTAAATCTATGTTTCCTAAAAATAGTTCCAAATGTTTCTTCTAATCAACCTTAAATAAAAACTATAGTTACTTGACCACAGAAGACCATAGTCAGTGTCTACTACCATTACATTATCATGATTATATGGATTCAAATCCCAAAGGATCAAAGTGTTTTTTAAACATGGTAAAATAGATACATACATGAGTATTGTATTACAAATGTATAAACTAATTAAAAAATATTTTTTCTTTTGAGGATAAATTTATCCCCACATAAAATATCCTTCCATATATTTTTTAGGATACTTCATATATTCCTAGTGAACAGAAAAAAAATTATGGTGAACTAAAATGTTATATAAGGGTGAAGTATATCACAATAAATAATCAATTAATATGCATAATCAATATTGAAATCTAAAAACTGAACACACATTCCATATAATCAATATATAGTGAAATAAGTGAATTAAAAATATGGAAAGGTAATAACATGAAACACATTCCATTTAAATAACTGGATAAGGAATAAAAAATTTGGAAAGGAAACTAACTCAAACACATTTCATTTAATCAATTAACTGAGAATGAAATGCATCTACAGATAGTGTCAAGGGAAAATATCATGGATTATAACTAATGAATAATGAATGAATGGAATTTATAATAATTGGATTTATTAACTCCCAGTAAGATTATATCATTACTATCCAGATTTATTACATGATGATTTAGTATAATATAATTACTAATATTCAGAACATAGTTTAAAACATTATATGGAAACACTTTTATTCTTTTTCGAAAAAAAATTTTAGGGTTAGTTACCAAATAATTTCATCTCATGAGACTAATTATGTAGCAAGGGGATTACACTCAATGTCCCCCGTCCTAGGTCTGTCCTCACTATAGAATTCCTTATTTATCAAATAATCAATTAAATTAAAAAAATGTTTCACATTAAAAACCAATATTATCTAAATGAAATAGATTTATAATATCTCTGTATTAAATTAAATAAAATTTGATTTAATATCCATATGTTATGAATGGTATACAATTTAGTCAATGAAAATATCCATGATAAATGATTTAAACAATCAGGGGATATTTTTAGTTCAATGATAATTAGAAATTGAATATTTCATGGGGACTTCAAAACTGAATCAAGGAAGTTAATGTCAAAACTATCCTTAAAAAAATAAATCAACAACCATGTAGAGGAAGAATCATGATGGAATAAATAGAAATTATCCCTTGTTAAGTAAAAATTAATGGTTTTTGTCATTGATGAATGGGAAATGTGTATAATATATTTAAAAACATTCATGTGGAAAATATTTTCATTAATATGGAAAAAACATGAATAAAAATTTACATAAGAATAACATAAAAAATTATTTATAAAGTAATCATTAAAATATGCAGATAAATCATTGAAGAAATGATGATGTGAAAATCCATGCAGGAAATATATGGTTAAAATAACATTACTTTTTCATGTCAAATACTATAAAAGTATAGTGTTTGAAAAGTTACAATAATATTACATTGATAATTTTTTTACAAGAAAATATCTTGGCGATTTATTTAATTAATCTTTTTGTAATGGTTAAAATAATTTTTGTGATGAATTTAAAAAACAATGGGTTTTAAAGAAAACAGGTTCTTCAACTATAGAGAGTAGTAAAGTTGGGTTTTATTAAAAAAAATTATAAAACATTTTCAGTACCAATGATTGAGAAAATAGTACCGTTACATGAAAAAGTTCACAAATAACCATCGGATATTATATATAATGGATTTATAAAAATATAATCCAATAATTTAATTTAATAAAAATTCTTTTGTAAATAATCTCGATAAAAGTGTGATTGTGAAGTAAACCCTTGAAAATACCATAATATTTATGCGATAATCAATAAATGATTATATTATGTGCCATTAATTTAAGTCCACATAAAAATGTTTAAAAAATTAGATAGTAAAAAATTATTACACATATAATCTTCGAATATTAATGATAATGAGAAAGTAATATATCTAAATGAAAATAAATTGGGTTTCAAAATTACATACCACATGGTCACTTCTAATTAAAAGCTACTTAAAAAATATTTAATATTGAAAATTAAAATACCATGAATATTAAATAATTCATGATATAATATATAGAAATAGTTAGTAGATACAAACCACAAAATATGTAAGTGGGGAATATGACATTTATCTCATAGATGTATAAATTGTGATGAATATCCATTACCTTGCATTTAATTTCAAAAGAAAATTATTTATCCTCTTGTATAATGGATCACTAACTATTTAAAAAAACAAAATAGTATTTTTAATATCATATTTTAATTTCTTATTAAATTTTATTACCCGTTTGTTAATAATCATTCTATATATTAACTATTTCGTGTGTTAATTGCCGAGTTTCTCGGGTATGTCTTAACATCTTTTTCATATTACATATATCTTGATTTAGTCATCTCAAGAATGTAAACCATGATTCTAAGGGTATATATTTTTATTATATATGTATTTATTATAATACATAATATTTGGATATATGAAATGACACACACGATACATAGAGACAGTTGGACGTACCTACTAAAGAATGGTTCTTCCTTTTCTTTTCCATAAATTAAAATAAATAAATGTTTATTATATATATGAACATTATAATTACAATATAGTACTTATATAACATATTTCACATAAATTCCATTAAACCAACCTCAATTCATCCATTGTATATCATCAACGATTCACATCTCTTTGAGTAAGTGATAGTCCACACGTCTACAAACGAAGTAATCATATTCCCACAAAATAGAATTCATGAATGAATGAGTTTATTAATAATTAAATAAGTATAAAGGAATCATAAATATCACATATATCAAATATAATGTAAATTACATCATTATTACAACCTATAATGGTTGTAAATGTAAGAATAAATTGCATGGGTTCGTGAGGTGGTAGTAGGCCATACACACGAGAGATGATTTTGTATCCTATTTTTGTTGATGTCTGTGAAACACTGAGTCTAAATATTAGTATAAAAACATCTCTATATAATGAAGATACATAATTTATTATATAGCCCGGATATAAAAATAATTTAATGGATGGAAAAGTGAATGAACTGAAAGTGATCATTCAAGAAGGTTACCTCTTATACGGGTAACTACATTCGGTTCATACATAAAGACAACCTTGGATTTATTTATTCCCATATAAAGGATAATAGGATGATGTGAGAGAAATTTTTTAGATTATTTTTTATGTTATTTGGTGAGGAAAAGGGAATTAGGTGTGTAAATAAGTGGGAGGGGTGAGTGCCTTTTTTAAAGTAATGCATGAGTGGCATTATGGTAATTTTTAATGGGAATTTCAGGCACATTTTTTCATTTTCTAGTTTCTCTAATAATGGTTCAAAGTTAATAAAAGGAAGTATTGGGTATAAATATTTCCACAAAAGTATTTTGGACATGTTTCTAGGTCATTTTGTCCCTTATGTTGGGGTTGAGTCCCTTGTGATGCTAAATTTTACATTAATCAATGTAATTTAATTCAACTTTGTTCGCTAATATTTTGGTTCAAAAACTATGTTTAAAATATTAGAAATTAGAAATTATGATATTTTCAAATTTTTAATCCATTTATCCAAATTACAATCACAAAATTGGATGAAATTAATATATATTTAACCTTGTAGAAGGGATGGTAATGTGGTTATTAATGTTAAAATTTTCATTAGTTGGATATATTTTTATAAAAAAATTTAAAATTAAATTGGTTATAATTAGCTAAATTGGATTAATTGATGTGAAATTGATCTAATTAAACTTTATAACCAATAAAAAATAGATTCCATCCTTTCAAATATACTATATTAAACTATAGTTTTCAATTAAAAATATATATTTATCTCTTTTCACCAAAAAATGAAACCTCCCAGAAAAATACAAAAAATTCTCCCTAAAAAAATATTGGTATTTCAATTAAAAAAAGAGATAATTATTAAAAATTATAAATATTCAAAATTCATATTTAAAATTGGAGATTCACTAAAAGGTTGAAAAACTACCTTTATAAAACTATTGGTTTTTATGTATAGAAATTGTGGTTATTATTACCTTATTTCTATAAAATATATTGGAAGAATGTCAAAAATATTTGACTGAATTTATAATAAATAGATTTTGGTAATATGATTCATTTGTATTAATTAGTCTATTTTATTATGAGAATACACCATTGGAAGAATAAAAATTGTTCTTTTGAAAACATTTTCAATATATTCAATAGGTTTTTATATTCATTTTTTAGTTATTATCCAATGAAATCAAAAATATATTTATAAATTAATATTTTGTATTAATAACCATCAGTTTAATGGATAGGTTTTATCATATTATATTAAATAATAATAATTTATTAATATATAGTTGTTCAATAATAATATGTCTTCCATGTAACCCAAATGATCGAAGAATGTCTTGGTTGCGTGAAATTCAAGAAAACATGTTATTGCATGAATTCTTTGAAATATTATATATTAAATTTATTTAAAATTTTAAATATACCATAATGTCTCTAGAGGTTATATTAATTTCTATGTTTGGTGTTGTGTGTAATACAAGCTATCAAGTAATAGCCACGCTTTTAGAATTTTCAAGGTGTTACTAGTACAATTTGAAATAAAGATAAGATTTCCATCACAAATAATGTTATTTGTGAAAAGAAATAGGTCCCATTAGAAATACTAGGTATTTTTTATGAAAAAATAATTAATCTCTTTATATCACAAAAAAATACTATTTTTGAAGTAATGAGTATTTTCTTCATAAAAATATTATCAATATAAAAAATAAAGACTATTTGTGGTGGGAAGAATCTTTGATGGATATGGTCATCCATCAAAATTTTCTTTTAGTTCATAACTATAACTATTCATGGATCATATTATTTGCAATAGTTTCAATCATAACTATTGTAACCAATATCCAATGTGCATCAATATCATTATTATAGTAATGGGTCATTTTTTAATGAATTTATTTTAATCTTTATCAATTCAATAATTTATACTCTATTTTATATTATTAATAAATGTTTATAATTAGTAATAATTTTTTATAATTATTATTAATTTACAGTGATTTTTAATAATTATAAATAATTCGAAAAAATTATTAATATTTAGGAATATTTAGTATGAAATAGTAGTAATTCTCCATTATTAGTAGTATGTTCGAATAATATGTAGTGATTAGCAGTAATTATTAGTAATTAATATAATTTATAGATTATAATTTATAAATAGAAGTAATTATAATAAGAATTGGTAATTTGTAATAATTAGTAACAATTAGTAATAATTATCAATAATTAGTAATAATTATTACTAGTTAATAATAATTTCAAATATTTAGTAATAATTATGCATAATTGATAACAATTATGAATAATTAACGATTACCACTAATATTTAGTAACAATTGTGAATAATTTGTTATAATTACTAATAATTACTATTGATTAGTAATAAATACTATTAATTAGTAATAATTAAAAGTAATTAGTAATAATTAGAAATAATTTCAGAAAATTAATAATGATTAGTAAAATTTAGTAGTAAATAGAAATTATTACTGATTAATAGTAATTATAAATGCATAATCAGTTATAATTAGTTATAATTAGTTATAATTTGTAATATTTAGTTATATTTACTAATATTTATATCTGTTTAGTATTAATTTCCAATAAATAGTTATAATGAGTAATAATTACTGATAAATAGAGAAAATTTGTAATATTTATTATAATTAGTAATATTTAATAATAATTACTAATAAAAACAAAATTGTTTCTAATTATTATTAATAATTACTAAAAATAAGTAATAATTTGTAAAAATGAATAATAATTAGTAAAAATTGCTTATAATTAGTTATAATTAGAATGAAATACCAATACATAGTAAAATATTACCTATAATTAGTAATAATTACTAATAAATAGTTATACATATTCATAATTACGTATAATTTGTAATAATAACAAAGAAACATGAATAATTAGTATAATTTCTGTTAAATAGTAATAATTAACAATAATTAAAAAATAATTATTAATAATTATTAATAATTTTTATATATTACTACTAAAAATTAATTAATATAGATAAATTGAAAAAAATTAATAATAATTAGTAATAATTAATAATAATTTCCAAAATTTTGTAATAATTTGTTATAATTATGGATAATTAGATATACATACTAAGAATTACAAATAAATAGAAAATACTTAAAAATAATTTTTAATAATTAGTATTAATGATCAATAACTAGGGATAAAAAGTATATAAATGTTGATAAATACAAAATAATTACCAACAATAAGAAATAAATAAAAATAATAGTAATTCCCTAACCTTGGAAGCATGGAGTAAATGCTTTATTTTAATACATTATGTTGATTACAAGGATTCAATTTCAGAAGGACCGATCAATTTAGCAGTCTTGGAAAATAGATTACATGCTCGAACATTAAATTAACATTTCCAACATATAATACAACACAAATAATCCTTTTAGAATTCCATTATTCCCCTAGCTTAACCCCGCATATCAATCATCATACAATTCTTGGAATCATGTGAAAAGAAAACATTTGAATGTGGTGGGCTCATATGCTCAGTAAGCGTAAATAATTTAGGGGAAGCAATAAACATTTATGGCATCATTCATAATAAAAACAATAGCCTTTTAAACATAATCATGAACATAATATGGAAAAAATAAATCAAACATTACCATATAAAAATTCACATGTATATTCTACTAGTCAAATAATCACAAGTAATAACTAATTTCATAACGAGGGAATGCATAATTTCGGACATCATAACCATGGATTCAGTGCCTCGTGCCATGAATGCCAATAAATTTTTTTCTTGGCCTTATTCCAAGACACTAGTTTGTCTTATTAGACATAGAGATGCATCTAAGAGATATAGCAAGCTCCTCCGTTACTTACTAAGTCCAATGCATTCCTCATATGAAAATGTTGAAACATAACATTAATATTCATAATAAAACTAGCATAAAAAATGTCAATACTCAAACCATAAACAATGAAGGTTATAAAGATAGCACATCCATAGTAAAACATATCATAACTCATTAAATACAATATGGTATATTGTATTAAAATTAATCAACCTTAATCAAGAATAATATACAGTAAAGGAAGTTGAAATAGTTGAAAATGATCAGTAAAACTCTTTGAGAGGAATACCCCTTTTTCATGAAATCATTTAAAAGTCACAAAATATAAAAAGGAAGAAATTTAAAATATTTTTTGAATCAAAGTATCTCATAACACATTTATACTTTTGAAAGAAATTATCATTTTAAAAAATTGATGTCTATATAAATAAATCATTAAAACAATTTTGATAACATAGAAATTAATAAAAATGATGTAGAAGAATATATATTTAAAACATTTAAATTTTTTTTAGTTAAAGATTCCATTAAAAAAATCCTTTTTAAGTCTATTTTATGAAACATGTACATGGATAATAAATATGTCCCAGTATAAACTTTTATATAAACAATCTCGTATAATAATGTGATTGAGGAATTAACCCTTACCTTGTACTTTCCTTTGGTCAATGGTACGTTTAACCTATTGTATAATGACCATATAATGTTATTAAATTATAACAGAACCATATTAGTATTTATGATATCATAATTTATTCATTTATGGTTTTATACTACCCATTTAATAATAATTTCTATGATAAAATAACATTTCGTGTAATAATCACTTTCTTTATCATACATGTTTTAACTTTTCATTCTTTCTCAACTAACTCAGATCACGATTTACATACGTACATAAAGTAAAACATGATTTATATATCATATATATTCTGAATATAAATATTAATAACTGATAGATATGTGAAATGGAAACACCTTTAATGGAGACGGTAGTCCGTACATACACACGATCGTTGTTTCTGTTTTCTTATCGTATAATATAGAAGTAAGTAAATGATATATAATTACCTAGATAAGTATATATTATTTCAGTAGAAATATTATTTCATATATATCATACCTAATAAATAAATATATATATTTATACAACTTCTTGAATGGTTGTTGTTGAAGATGAATCTCAAAGCGTTGTGGAGACGGTAAGGTGTACGTACAAATGAACGACAATATCATTCTATCGATGGTAAAACGGTTTTTTATTGGATCATATAATTTATATATAGAATTATTACAATTTTATATTCGTTATTTAAATTTATTATACTCATTATTATACCAATTTAAATAATGTGGTGTTTAGTAACAAACTATACCACGACGTTGAAACGGTAAGTCGTACGTACACACGTTTGTTGACCGTTCCATTCATACGAAGGATAGAATAATGAATATGATTTTACCATATTTATAATAAAATCTCAGTATTTAGATGGTAATAGAGTTATTATTTTATTATGGAATTAACAAAGAATGAGGAAGTGGAAGAAGAAAAACATTAAAAGAGGTGATGACATAATTACATCTTTCTCGGGTGCTTCTTTTTATTTGGACAGAAGGGAACCATAAGATAGATTTTTGATCCCTCTAATTCCTATAGGATGAATTGATGGTTGTTTTGAGGATATTTGAGAAGGATTTGGCCAAGAAAAATGTATTTGGAGGTGTGATGTTAAGAGAAGGGTAAGTACCCTTTTATAAGAGAGGTTAGGGGCACTTAGAGAAACCTAGAAATATTATTTTATTATTAAATCATGTAAAGATTATAATGGTTTATAATGGATTTATTTCAAGGATATGGTGGGTATGGGTCAAAATCCTTTCATCCAGTAGGTTTTAGGAATCACTTGGTCACTATATTAACTTTATCTTTTTGATTTTACTCTTAGTTAAATAGTTTAATCTTTTCAATGTATTCTTTTATTTTTATATTATATGGTTAATAAACATACAATAAAATTCCTCCTGAACCATAAGTTGTTCATCATTGAAATATATATCATTGTATAAGTCCTTTGGCCGAACATTACATTTTTAGGAATATTACATCATTTAAAAAATGTATGTCTAATAAAAACTCATTTATTTCAATTTTAACACAATTTAGTATTTGGTTTTTGTGAATGTCATGAAAACATGATGACATCGATCAAAATACATAGAATAATCCCTAACATGTCATATTCACCATGAAAATTCTTGTATGGGATCAATAGTTTTAATTTAAATTTATTTTTATAATTATAATATTAATTATTTTAATATTTCATTAAGAACGTAATTACAACTTTCATCATTGTGTCGTAAATAAATTTAATTATATGATATCTAAAAATTATAAATAAAATTCCATGATATATAAAATCATTAAATCTTTCTAATAAATATTTATAGTCTAATTTATCTTATTTTAAAACCCTATATTGAAAATGGTTTTGTTATTAAAATTAAAATTTATCACTTTTTACTCTTCTTTAAATAAAATATAATAAATGTCCTAATCTTACAAAATTGGATCAAAAGGGTCTTATTTATGTCCTATGAATATATAGGATTGAAATAAACTTATCCAATATAATTAGAACATGTGTTTGGGTAATTTTAGAATTATTTTTACCTTTAATTGCCTTATTTACTTTTTAATGTGGTAAAAAAAATTCAAATGTTACTATTCACCCAAAGATATATATATCCTGTTAAACAATATTTTAATTACTGATGTCAATTGTGCCTCTATTATTTTTGAAATTCAATTCACAGAAGTGGTAAAATTATGTTTTTTTCAAATTTGAAAATGTGCCTAGAAGCTGGATAAAAGATGTTAAAAAGTTCCATAAAATTTTACCTATCAAATAATGTTATAAAATAAATCCAATTAATTACATTGTACTTATATATATATATATATTAATTTTTTTTATTTTAAGATAAATTTTAAATTAAAAATAATTATTTAAATGAAAATGTCGGTTTTAATGTACTATGTAGTATTTTTCATTATTCATAAATAATTAAATATATTGAGAAAAAATACCAAAATTTCATCCTGAGATAATTTTGATATAATGAATTCAAAATATATATCAATTTCACAAAATTCAATTTTTATGTGTGTCTAAAATTAATTTTATTATTTTTCACAAAAGGAAATAAAAAGTAGTTCTTTTTAGAAAATGGTTTTTCTAAATATATAACTATTTTAACATAAGATAAATATTTCATTATAAATAATTTTTATTTATGTGAAAAAATTATAAATAACATTTAATATTTATGTTTTACTAATCATATTACAATACTAGAATGATATATAAATAAATCATTTAAATAATTATAATATTAATGTGTTGTTTTGTAGAAACTCAATCATGTGTATAACAAAATCCAAGTCGGTGTTGCATTCAATATAATCCATTAAAAAAATCTAAATCGATAATTAACTATGAAATCATGGTGTGTTAAATTCTCCCCTCCTTCAATAAATTGGATCCTAACAATTTGAAATTGTTCTTTGAAAATAAAAAGATGAAAATAGAAAATACCGTTATGGAAAACCAAAATCGAAAATAGGGTTAATAATATTTAATCGTAATTAGAGGGAAAGGGAAATGAGAAATTCACACCCAAATTAGGATTTCGAATAAGGGAACATTGGTGGTAATTAGAGAAACAGAATTCAATGAAAATGTAAATATTTATTTGGAGTGATTGAGTTCATCAATCACAAACAAGTGAATAATAAATAGAAAATTGAGGGCCTCGAAGCCAGAAATCTATGATGATGATTTAAATTATCATCGGTTCAACAAAACATCAGGTTTTAGGATTACACAATTTTGGTTTTAAGATCATTTCCCTAATGTTTAAGGAAAAAAATAATTGATAATTAGAGTTCCATCCTTTAACTAGTTTCTACCACAAACACATCGTTCACTCCAAAAATTTATAGAACTCACAAATATCCTATTTATCCTAATCGTATAGTGTCCCAAAAAATGAATTTATAATTCATCTATCAGACCTTTAATGAAAACTACATTATACATACTATGAAATCCTGTAGGAAAGTGGTAGGTGAGGCAACGTTGTCGCCCATCAATTGTGGGTTCAATACTCGTGGCCTTACCAGATGCGACGAGTTGTCACCTAACCTCCGAGTTGTCATTTTTATACCAATGGAAAAATAATCTTACGAATTGTTTTTACCCTAGATAATAGTATCCAATGTCCAACTTAATAAATCCCAACCATTATACTTATCCAAAATACTTATCTCCAAACTCACAGTCCAAAACATATATGGAAGGTAAACATAAAGAAGTGCTCTTTTTCCACATAATAACATATGAATACCTTTTTCATGTATTCTCTTAAAACATGGTAATGGACTGAATTACCATGAAACCTTATTTGAATATTTATATACTTCCCTATTCATTCTATAAGACATAGAGTACATGATATACTCCTTTTATCAAAAAATGGTGTAACCTCCAACAAATGATGAAATAAATAAACAATTAATTAGTTTCAGGGTAGTCAAGAATATATAATATAATTCATCTAACCCAATAATCTCTTATTTCAAAATCATTACCCCAGTATCAATACCATATTAAGGTTTATCGTTCCATTAGTCATGTATTTTACAAAAATATTAATTTGTTGTTGTGTCACTTTTCATAGTACCATACAATCTCAAATCCTCAATGAAATAATAATTTAGTATAATTCTATATATACTTTATAATTGTAATAACTTGTACATCATTAATACAATACTAAAATGACACAATTATTTAATAAAAAAATATAAGATCACTAATAAATCGTCTTCTTCTGTGGTAGTATCATAACATGTTTATTATACAATAGCATAATTTGGGATATACTCTGATAATTGGGACATTGATTCACATAATGTCCCAACTCCAAGAAGATGAAGCATTCTACATTTGAATCATTTTTATTAACCTTGCAAAAACGAGCTTGGTGGCCTTTTTCTCCACACTTATAGCAGAATCCCAATCCCTTCAAGCATTGACCAATGTGATTCATTCCACAATTATCAAATGTGAGAAAATCTGCCTTTCCCTTCTTCCTTTTATCCATATTTTTCTAGGCAATTATCTTCTCCTCTTGATTCCCTTAAAGTTAATAAGACTCCAAGAATTCACTAATTATCTTATTAATACATGATAGTATTTATTCATATAAAATGAATACGTTGGAGACTATTTCCATTATAAATAATGGCTTAAGGCCATTAATGATATGATCCTTATTACTCATTGGATCATCCGTATTGCTAGTGTTTTCATTCCTTATACTGGTTTCCATTATTAAATGATGAAATACATGTGGTTAGATCATATCATAATGTATAATCAAAAAATAGTAAAAATTATCAACATTAATTTATCATTTTCACACATCTAGTATCATAATTATAAAAACTATTTCTTTACAGAAATATTAACTCATTGATTCTAAATAATGGTTTGTAAAAGAATGTGAATTATCATTAGAATATCCCCCTAGTGTGTCAAACTAGTTGTATAGTAAGGCCCATTGTCATGTACCAGTATACCTCGGATGGTGCCTGAAACTCTTTGTTAGTGTTTTAACTCCTGGGTACATTTTTTCCAAAACCATGTCTACTAGCAGTATCCAGACATGGGTGTATTTCTCTGAAAACCCACTTAATATCTACATTACCAAAATTTTTGGATGTTCTAATAGACTAATCCTCAAAGTATATCATAGGGTATTGTTTCCAAGTCAGAGTTTATCAATATCTATTTTCAAGGTGGTTGCTAAACATTATCAGATAACAACTGTAATGCCCCAACCCCAGAATCGTGGAGCCAGTGCATTATTGTAATAAATTGGCTTTATTACAAAGAATCATGTATCGAAGGACTGATCGGTTTAGTAGTCTACGAAAATTGATTACATACATGAACATTACATTACAATTTATAATATAAAATACAACATAGATAATACTTTGATAATTCCATTATTCCTTTATCATAACACTACATATCAGTGATAATACAGTTCTTGGAATATTGGGAAATGAAAACATAAGAAATGGGTGGGCTTAGATGCCCAGTAAGGGTAAATAATTTAGCAGAAGCATTAAAATTTTTAGGAAAGAAGTGTAATAAATACAACAACATTTTAATCATAAAAATGAACTTAATATAGAAAAAATAAGTCAACCATAACCATATAAACCTCCACATGTATATTCTACTAGTCAAATAATCACATTTTATACATAATTTTATAACGAGGGAACTAATAATTCTAAACATCATAAACACATAATCTATGCCTTGTACCAAGATAAAAGATAAGATTTTTTCAAGGCCTTGTGCCAAGACACTAGTTTGTGTCACGAGACCTACTTATGCATATATAAGCTATATCGAGCTCCACATATCACTTACTATGTCCAATGCATTCCTCATCTGAAAATGTTGAGACATAATGTAAACATTTGTATTAAAAGTTCCAAACAAAATGTCAATACATAGACCATAAGCCATGAATTTTATAAAAATAACACATCGAATGTAAAACATATCTTAACTCATTCAATACAATATCTAAGATTTTATTATAATAAATCAACCTCTATTAAGAATAATACCAAGTAAAGGATGCCGATATAGTTGAAAATGATCAGTAAAATTCCTTGATAGAAATACCCATTTTTCATGAAATTATTTAAAAGTCATATAATTTATAAAGGAATTCATTTAAAATATATTTTTAGATCAAATAACCCCATACCACTTTAAATATTTTTAAAGTAATTTACATTTAAAAACATTCATGTCCATATAAATAAATCCATGAAACCTTTTTGAAAATATAGACATTAACAAGAAATATTTTAAATATTAAAATTTTAAAACATTTAAAATGACGTTTTAGTTAATGTGTAACATAAAAATAATGCATTTGAAAACTCTTATATGAATCATGGACATGGATAATATTAATGTCCGAGTAAAAACATGAATATAAAAAATCTCAGATAATAATGAGACCGAGGAATTAACCCTTACCTCGTACTTTCCTTTGGTCGAGGGTACGTTTATCATCTAGTATAATGACCATAGTATTTGTTAAATTATAACTAAACCATATTAATATTTATGATATCATACCTGATTCCTTAATTTTTTTATACTACCCATTTAATAATAATTTCTATGTAAATATATCATTTTGTGTAATAATAACTTTCTTTATAGTACATGTTTTAACTTGTTATTATTGATAGTATCATATAGATCATGATTTGAAAACATCTAGAATAAAGAAAATTATTTATATATCAATTATATTAGGAATATAAATATTTATAATAGATAGATATATGAAATAGAAACACCATTCATGGAGCCGGTAGTCCGTACCAACACATGAACGTTGTTTATGTATTCTTATTGTATAGTATGGAAGTATGTAAATGAAATATATTTTTCTAAATAAAAAAATATTAATCTAGTAGAAATATTATTTCATATATATCATACTTGATAAATATATTTTTATAAAAATTCCTGAAGGGTGACCATTGAATATGAATCTCATCACGTCATAGAGACGGTAAGACATACGTATGAATGGGGAAAAAATATCATTCTATCGATTGAAAAAAGGTGTTTAGATGGATGTAATATTATATATACATATTTATTACCATGTTATATTCATTATTTAAATTATTTATACTCATTATTATACCCATTCAAATAATTTGTGATTAATAACTAATTACACCACGATGTGGAGAGGATAAGCCGTATGTACACATGTATGGTGACTTTGTAATTCATAGGATGGATAGAATAATGAATATGTATTTACCATATTTATAATGACACCATAGTATGTATATCTTACTTGAGTTATTATTTTAGTATTGAAATAAAAACTAAAGCGGAAGGGGAATAAGAAAGGAACTTTAAAAGAGGTGACAAAATAATTGCCTTTTTTTTGAGATCTTATTTTTGATTTGGACAAAATGGCTCCATTGGATAGATATATGATCATTGTAAGCCCTATAGGATTAATTTAGGGTAGTTTTGAGGATATTTGGGTAGGTTTTTGTTGTGCGAAATTGGTTTGATGGTGTGTTGTTTTGAGAAGGGGATGAGTCCTTTTGTAAGAGAGGTGAAGGGGACTTTAGGAAATGATCGAATTGTTATTTTATTATAATATCATATTAGGATTATAATAGATACAAATGTATTTAGTATTAGGATATGATGGGTATGGGTAGAACTCCTCTCAACCAATGGGTTTTAGGAAAGTTTAAGTCACAATATTAACCTTATATTTTATACTTAACTCTTAGTTAAATAGTTTAGCTTTTAAATGAATTCTGGTATTTTTATATTACATGGTTAATAAACATACTATAAAATTCCAATAGAACCCCAAGAGGTACATTAATTAAATATCTATCATAATATAATTAATTTTTTAAAAGTTATGTTTTTAAAATATCATATCAGTTACTAATAATGTATTTATTTTAAAAACTCATTTATGTTAATTTTGACACTATTTAGTATTAATTTCTTTTAAGCCATAAAAACTTGATGAATTAAAAAAAATACATTTTATAATCTCTAAATTATCATTTACACATTGAATATTCTTTAATGGCATCAAAATTATCAATTTACATTAATTTTAATATTAAAAATATCAATTATTTTAATAGTTCATTATGACGTAAATTTATACATCATCATTGTGTCATAATTTTTTTTATTTTTTTGACTTATAAAATTTATAAATAAAATACCATGATGTAGGAAATCATTATAGGATTATAATGAATTATTATAGTTGAATTTATCATATTTATTACTTAATAATAATAAAAATTAGTTATTAAAAATTGAATTTAACACTTTTAACTATACATTAAATAAAATATAATAAATATTCTAATCTAACAAAAATGGATCCAAAGGATATTATTTTTTTCCTATGGTTTGTTATGGTCTAAATAAACATATAAAATATAATTATGACATGTGTTGGGATAATTTTAATATTATTTTTACCATAAATTTCTGTATTTACTCTTTACAGTGGTTAATAAAATTCCAAAGTTAGTTTTAACCAAAAAAATTAATCCTATTAAACCACATATTACTTAATGATGTCAAACATGTCTCTTTTATTATTTAAATTCAATTAACTAAAGTGGTAAAATTATGTTTTATGCAAATTTGCAAATGGGCCGAGAATGTGTGTAATAGACGTTAAAAAGATAAATAAATTTTTTATATGCAATCTTATTATAAAAAGATTAAATATAATTACATTGTAATAATATATTTATTATGTATCAATTTTCACATTAAGATAAATTTTTAATTAAAAATAATTGTTTAAACGAAAAAGTCTATTTCTATGTATTGTGCAGTATTTTTCAATATTGATCAAGAATTAAATGATTTTAGAAAAATACCAAAAAACCACCCTAAACTAATTTTGATACTATGAATTCAAAAATGTGGTCTATTTTACCATATTAAATTTTTTGGAGTGTCTAAAATTTATTTTATTATTGTTTTCAAAAGGACATAAAAAGCAGTTATTTTGAGAAAATTGTTTTTCAAAATATATAACTATTTTGACAAAAGTTATACATTTCACTATAAATATGAATTATTTATGTAAAAATATTATAAATGACATTTAAAATATATTTTTCACAATTCATATTACAATAATTGATTGATAAATATATGTATCATTTTAATAATTGAAATATTAATGTGTTTTTTTGTAGAAAATCAATCATGCATGTAACGCAAGACAAGTCGGTGTTGCGTGCAATATAAGCTATTAAATTAATTTAAAGAGATAATTTACTATGAAATATTCTATTGTTACATTCTACCCACCTTCAATAAATTGTGTCCCCGTAATTTGAAATATTTATTTGAAAATAAAAGGGTTAAAGTAGAAAATACCTTTTTGGAAAACCCACATCGAAAATAGGGTTAATAAACTTTTATCTTAATAAGATGGAAATGGAAATTAAAAAGTCACCACAAAATTAGGATTTTGAATAGGGGAAAATTGGTGGCAATCATAGACACATTATACAACAAAAAACATAAATATTTATAGGTATTGATTGAGCTCATCAATCACAAACATGGGAAAAATAAATGGAAAATTGAGGGCCTCAAAGCCAAAAATATAAGATGATGATTTAAAATATCATTAGTTCAACAAAACCTAAGGTATTAGGATAACACATTTTTGGTTTCAATATTCTTTCCCTAATGTTCAAGGAAAAAAATACTTGATAAGTTGAGTTCCATCATTTAAATAGTTTCTTTAAAAAACTCATCATTCACTCCAAAATATAATAGAACTCATAAATATTCTATTTATCCTAATCGTATAGGGTCCCAAAATAATTAATCTATAATTCATTTATCATAACATAAAAAACTAAATTATTAAAACTAGGACATCATGAAGGCCAGTGGTAGTTGTTGTTCCCTTTTTCCCTTCGTTTGTGGGTTTAAGTCTCCCAGCATTACCATAATTAATGATTTTTCGCCCCACATTTAGGTCTCCCTTTTTAGAACAATCCAAAAATTTTCTTAATAAAATTATTATTCATAGAAAATAGTATCCAAGGTCCAACGTAATCCATTCAACCTTGAGAATTATCTAAAATACATCTGTCAAAACACACATTTCAAAATTTATAAGAAAGGTAATCAAAATGAAGATATCTTTTTCCTTTTGATAACATGTAAATACATTAAAAATATGTTCTTCTAAAACATGCTAACAACCTAAATTACCATAATATGTTAATTAAATATGTAATTACTTCTTTATTGCTTCTGTAAGACATAGAATACTGGATATACTCCTTATATCAAAAAATGTTGTAACCTCCAACAGTGATGAAATAAAAAAATAATCAATTAGTTTCAATGTAACACCCCAAGATTTCATAGTGTGTTATTTCTTCAAAATAATTCAATAACTTGCACTACACGCAACACTGAGTTCAATTGCACCATGACTTACCAAAAAAAAAAGCCATTAAAAGTGGTCATGAATAGTATTAACTAAATTTTAAACTTTATATAATCCTTATAATTTTAGAATCCATATTATGAGTTTCTTAGTCATAATGCAAGAACAGATTCATTTTCAGTATTGCACTTTTATCAACTTTTGATAGTGAAACCTTTTTAAATACAATATTTTAAACTTTTTGACTAAATGGAGACATCAAAAAATTTAAAATGAAACATCCCAAGCTTCCACTGTACGCTTTCCTTTGAATAAAACAGTAGCGTGTGTTGTACACAACTTCGAGTTCTAACACACCGTAACCAATCAAACTAGCTGTTATGAATAGTAATACCTACTTTTTGAAGTTATATATATTTTATATTTTAAAATGGACTTCATTTTTGGATTCGGAATATCAAATTTAGCCTAAGGTGAAATTTTGGTACTTTTCGGATAACTTTCATATTTTGATGAATAGTGAAAATTACTAAATTTTAATTAAAAACAACTTTTTTAATCAAAATAATTAATAGTAATAAATTATGAATTTGAGTGGTTTTAAAGTATATTTAGAATATATTTTTACTATTTAATATAATGTTGGTCATTGGACATAATTTTACAATTAAACCGAACATAAACAAGTGTCAATCTTTTGATAGTTATTATCTCTTAAAAACACGCTTTTTGTTTTGACAGCGGGAATTAATTTTAAATTAATTTCTGCCACTTCTGTGTTTTGAATTTAGGAAAATGGATTCCATATTTGGAATCAGTATGTTTAATTTGTGTAAATAGGTAACTTTTATTTTTAGACATTTTTAATAATTACTGCGGTAAATATTTTATTTATCATGGTTAAGGGTAAATCCGGTAAATAAGGGTTAAAAAATAATATTATAATAATACTAAATTACACTAAAACGTGTCTTAACCCTATTGGTTGATACATGGTCGACCATGGGCATCTTTGTGTCAATTTTGGGACCCCATGGATCCACTTGTAAGTGATAATGACACTTTATTTTAATTAAGTCAAAATGAATACAAAAATGACACAAGCATATATCTTTTAGAAAAACAATTGTTACATAGGGTTATATAAGTTGGATTTTAGATTATAAATATTCATTAGAAAGATAAAAAGATTTCCTACATAATGATAATTTATTTATAATTTTTAGACATTAAATAATTTATTTTATTTATGACACAATGATGATGCAGTAATTACTATAATAGTGAAAAATTAAAATAATTGATATTATAAATACCCAAAGAAATATAATATGAAACCTTTAATGAATTAAACTAATTTTATAGGATAATATGATATATTAGGATTGATTTAATTGACTTTTTTCGAAGTAATCAATCTGTTATGAGTTTCACAAAAATCAACTATTGAATAGTGTCAAAATTGACATAAAAGAGTTTTTAAAACAAATATTATATTATTAATTGATATTAAATTCCTAAAAATCTAAGGATCGGCCAAAAGACTTATATAAGGATAGGTTCATCATTAATGGACCACTTGGGGGTCTCTTGGATGTATATTGTATGTTTATTAACCATATTATATAAAAATACAAAGAGACATTGTAAAAGTGAAACTAATTAACTTAGGGTTAATACTTAAAGATAAGGTTAATATAAGTACCCAAACCTGTCTAAATTCTATTGGTTGAGTGGTTTTCGACCTATCCCCACCTTAACCTTTTAATAATCAACTTTGGAGCCTTTATAAACCGAATATGAATTTATTATAAATTAATATTTCTAACTTTTTCAAAGGTGCCCCTCACCCCTCTTATAAAAGGCCACTCCTCCTTCTCATTTCTTCACACCTTCAAAGCATTTTGGCTCGGCCAAACTCTGCCCAAATACTCTCCAAACATCCCTCACTACAACCTAGAGGCCTTAGTTTGATCAGAAAGCCAACCTAAAGAGCACTTTTGATCAAATCAAAAGGAAGAACCCGAAGAAGAGGTAATGATTTCACCACCCTTCTCCAAGTTCATTTCTTCTTCCACTTCTTCTTACTTTGTTCTTACCATTCTAAAATAATAACTCCAGTATCTCAAATATACTGTGATGTTATTATAAATATGGTACAATCATATTCAGTATTCTATCCACCCTTTGAATAACATGTCACCATACGTGCGTACGTACGGCTTACCGTCTCCACGTCGTGGTGTAATTGTTATTCAATATAATATTATTTGGATGGGTATAATAATGATGTGTAACTCATGTAAATAATAAATATAACATGTTAATGATTCTGTATATATGATATACCATCCATTTATATATTATTTTAATATCAAAAGAATGATATTGTCGCTCGTGCGTACGTACGGACTACCGTCTCCACGAACGCGATGAGATTCATTCTCCATCGTATCCATTCAAGTATAATTATCATTTGATGATTTAAAAATGATGTTTAAGGACTGGATATCATTCTGGATATGAATAAGATACAACAACCATGGCTTATGTAACAAAACATATAAAAGAAAATGAGTAAGTTAACTCCCGAAACGACGATAATTCTAAGATATTATTAACAAATCAATGTTAAAAGATCATATATGATATCATATTAATATGATTCTTGTAAATTTAATAACAACTATTTCACCATTATACAGGAGGTTAACCTACCCCAACCAAGGAAAAGTACAAGGTAAGGGTTATTTCACAATCTCTTCATTATCTGAGGTTGTATTATACGTAATAATCTACTGAGATCTCTTTATCATCCACATCCATGTTTCTTCGAAATGTATTTCAAATCATTTTTACTATTTACAAGAATATGGGTTAAAGTCATTTATACCCTTGTTTGACTTTTTATAAGAGGTTTATAAAGGAATCTTTCCGTCATTTTCAAAACAAGGTCCTTTTTAACCTTTTCGACAGAATTGAGATAAGAATGTTTTTTTTACTTATACGGCGGGTGCGGTTATTTTCCGCCGTTATAAAATCGTCAAAGCTTTCCTTACAAGCTTACAAGAATATTTTCAAGAAAATGTTTATTTTATATGGCTCTTAAATGATTTCAAAAATAGAAAGAGATATTTCTCTAAAAAGTGTTTTGATTTCATCTATGTCAACATCCTTTAATGGATTTTACGCTTATTTGAAGTTGATTTATTATAATACAAAACTTCTATATTGTATTGAAGGTTTTGTGATATGTTTGACTGTGGATGTGCTATTTTATACCATTCATAGTTTATGGTGAAACTATTGACATTTCGTATGCTAGTTTTAATCCGAATGTTTATGTTATATTTCAAACTTTTCTTCAGATGAATGTGCTAAACAAGTATGTTCCGGGTTGGGGACCGGTAAAAGTAAGCCCTCCAGGTTGGGGACTGGTAAAAGTAAGCCCTCCAGGTTGGGGACTGGTTAAAGTAATCCCTCCAGGTTAGGGACTGGTAAAAGTATGCCCTCCGGGTTGGTGTCCGGTTATTAGAGGCACTCCGGGTTGGTGTCCGGTTATTAGAGGCACTCCGGGTTGGTGTCCGGTTATTAGAAGCACTCCGGGTTGGGTTCCGGTTAGAAGTAACCCCTAGGTCTTGGGATGAGGCCTAGACAAATAAATTAACGTTTAGCATTATGCATTCCAACATTATGAAAGTGGTTATTGATTTTTTCATGTGATTATTCGATTAGTAGAATATCCATGTGAGTAAGTAAATAGCATTATTTCATTTTATTTATGCCATTCCATGTTGAAAGTTCATGTTTGAAAGGCTTTTGTTTTATTTATTGCCTTAAAAGTTTATTCTTATTTATGAAAGTTTCTGCTATATTGTTATCCTTACTGGGCATTTGAGCTCACCCCTTTTCTATGTTTTATTTTTCCCAGGAAGTGAAGACGTAAGTTATGAATGACCTGCAGGGATATTATGTGGGGATATGAGTGTGGATTATGGAGACAATATGTAGTTGTAGTAGATTTTCGTTTAATGATGTAATGTAAAACTTATGAATATATCTAGTGTTTCCAAGGCTACTAAACCAATCGGTCTTTCGAGATTTGATCTTTCTTGTGATCATGCCAATGTTACGAAGTAATGCACCGACTCTGGGTAGCTAGGGTCGGGGCGTTACAGTTGGTATCAGAGGATGTTTAGTACAAACCTTGGAATCTAGATTTAGATAAACTCTGATTAGAGCACGTAGACCTAAGATGAACTTTGAGGATTAGTATAGAAGAACTTCCTAGAATTTTGGTATTGTAGAGATTTTGTGAGTTTTCCGAGCAATACATCCCTGTCTGGATACGAGCAGGTAGAGGCGGCTCTGGCACAGATGTACCTAGGGGTAAAACCCGAAAACACCGCTTTGAGCTTGACTCGAACGGGAACTGGTGCACGACAACGGGCCTTGCTGCACTCTTGGTTACGACACTCCCGGGGGATATGCTTAGGATAACTCTCATTTTCTTTACAAATCATTTTGAAGGGATTATGAGTATATACTTCCTCAAAGAAAACATTCTTATGATTATGGATTATATCCATAAATAGTTCAATTTATGTTAAGTGTTTTATAAGTATGGGATTATGTATTTTGACTCATAAACTAATCTAGTTTATGCCATTGTTTAGAAATGGCGCCCAGTAGAAGGAATGATAACTCCAGAAATGCACATGATTCAAAGAGAAGGAAGGATCATATCTCTCATGGTCTTAAGCTAGAATTTATAAGAGAAATAGTCTCCCATGTATTTTCATCATATGAAGAAATAATATCATGTGTTGATAAGATAAGTAAAGAGTTTACTGAGTCCTATGGCTTTGAAGGGAAGCAAGAGAAGAAAAGGATGGAAGAGAAAAAGATGGATAAAGGGAAGAGGGAAAAGATGAATTTTCCCATATGTGGTAACTGTGGAAAGAAACACCCTGGAACTTGCCTGAAAGGAATGGGAGTTTGTTATAAGTGTGGAGGAAAAGGGCACAAAGTACGTGACTGCAAGGGTAAGAAAATGGTTTCAAATGTACAATAATTCATTTGCAAGGAGTTTGGACACTACGCGAACCTATGTCCCAGTCATCAGACTATGCCGCAAATGATGTTATTGGATAATAATCATGTTATGATACTACCACAGATGAAGAGGGATGATTAGAGTTCTTATGTTGATTATGTCAATTGAGTGTTGTATCAACAATGTACTTGTTACAATAATCATGGAGTATATAAGGATTGTACTGCAGTACTATTTCATTAAGGACTTGAGATTGTGTGGAACAAAGAAAAGTGACTCAATAGCAGGATAAATTTTTGGAAAATATATGGTTGAGAGAATGATAAATCATAATATAGTTCTGATACTGAGGTAGTGATTTTGGAATAATATGTGATTGTTTTGGATAAATTATATTGGATATTCTTGACTACCTTGGAACTGATTACTGATTTTTATATTCCATCATTTTTGGGGTTTAAAACATTTTTGGATTAATGAAGTATATCCAGCATTCTATATGGAATAAGGGAGCATGAATGTAATCAATAAGGAATATGGTAATACATGATGAAGGTATTCATATGCTATTACGGGGTAAAAAGGATCTATATTATGTTTACCTTCCTTATGAATGTTGGACTGTGAGTTTGGACAGAAGTATTTTTGATAGTTCTAGTTTGGATTATTTTGGATTGCCATAAAAGGACAACCCGGAGGTCGGGCGGCAACCCGTCGCGTCCGACAAGGCTGCGAGACTTGAACCCGCAACCAAAGGGCGACAAGGGTGTATCACCTACCACTATCCCACGAGATGTCCTGGATTAAATAAAGTAGTTTTTAAAAGATCTGGTAGATGAATTATAAATTCGTTTATTTTGGAACCCTCTATGAATAGTATAAATAGAATTTTTTTTACGAGTGAATGATGAGTTTTGGTAGAAATTTATTAATGGATAAAACTCTAATTATAAACTAAGTATATCTCCTTATGATCTTATCCAATATCATAAATAAATTCCTCATCATTAATAAAAGGAACATAGAACAAAAATGTTGTCCTAGATGGTACCTTAAATCATCACTAATTTATGGCTTTGGGATTGTTGGCCGTTTCATAGCCATGTTCTCTACCACTCTCCATCAGATAATTGATGGCTAGATTTTTCTTCCATATCCATATTTTCTTACATGGAACCCTAGTATGTGTTATTTTCGGTAATCTTCATACTTTCCACTCTTTATTTTAAATAGAGGCCTCATTAATTCATTTTTCGATGTGGGATTTCAACTAAGATATTTTGGAAACGTCAAAAATGTGTTATCCTAATACCCTATGTTTTGTTGAACCGATGGTATTTCAAATCATCATAGATTGATGAATTTAAGGACCTCAATTATACACTTGTTTGTGATTGATGACCTCAATCACTACCTATAAATATTTACGTTTTTCCTCCGATTATATGTCTCTAATTTCCACCAATGTTCTCCTAATCGAGATCATAATTTGGTGGTGACCCTTTGATTTCTCTTTTCCTCATATTAAGACTAAATTTTAGTAACCCAATTTCGGATGTGGGTTTTCCCACAAATATATTTTCTACTTTCAACCTTTTATTTTTGAAGAACAATTTCAAATTGCGAGGACGCAATTTATTGAAGGAGGGGAGAATGTAACACCCCAAGATTTCATAGTGTGTTATTTCTTCAAAATAATTCAATAACTTGCACTACACGCAACACTGAGTTCAATTGCACCATGACTTACCAAAAAAAAAGCCATTAAAAGAGGTCATGAATAGTATTAACTAAATTTTAAACTTTATATAATCCTTATAATTTTAGAATCCATATTATGAGTTTCTTAGTCATAATGCAAGAACAGATTCATTTTCAGTATTGCACTTTTATCAACTTTTGATAGTGAAACCTTTTTAAATACAATATTTTAAACTTTTTGACTAAATGGAGACATCAAAAAATTTAAAATGAAACATCCCAAGCTTCCACGGTACGCTTTCCTTTGAATAAAACAGTAGCGTGTGTTGTACGCAACTTCGAGTTCTAACACACCGTAACCAATCAAACTAGCTGTTATGAATAGTAATACCTACTTTTTGAAGTTATATATATTTTATATTTTAAAATGGACTTCATTTTTGGATTCGGAATATCAAATTTAGCCTAAGGTGAAATTTTGGTACTTTTCGGATAACTTTCATATTTTGATGAATAGTGAAAATTACTAAATTTTAATTAAAAACAACATTTTTAATCAAAATAATTAATAGTAGTAAATTATGAATTTGAGTGGTTTTAAAGTATATTTAGAATATATTTTTACTATTTAATATAATGTTGGTCATTGGACATAATTTTACAATTAAACCGAACATAAACAAGTGTCAATCTTTTGATAGTTATTATCTCTTAAAAACACGCTTTTTGTTTTGACAGCGGGAATTAATTTTAAATTAATTTCTGCCACTTCTGTGTTTTGAATTTAGGAAAATGGATTCCATATTTGGAATCAGGATGTTCAAATTGTGTAAATAGGTAACTTTTATTTTTAGACATTTTGAATAATTACTGCGGTAAATATTATATTTACCATGGTTAAGGGTAAATCCGGTAAATAAGGGTTAAAAAATAATATTATAATAATACTAAATTACCCTAAAACGTGTCTTAACCCTATTGGTTGATACATGGTCGACCATGGGCATCTTTGTGTCAATTTGGGACCCCATGGATCCACTTGTAAGTGATAATGACACTTTATTTTAATTAAGTCAAAATGAATACAAAAATGACACAAGCATATATCTTTTAGAAAAACAATTGTTACATAGGGATATATAAGTTGTATTTTAGATTATAAATATTAATTAGAAAGATAAAAAGATTTACTACATAATGATATTTTATTTATAATTTTTAGACATTAAATAATTTATTTTATTTATGACACAATGATGATGCAGTAATTACTATAATATTGAAAAATTAAAATAATTGATATTATAAATACCCAAAACAATATAATATGAAACCTTTAATGAATTAAACTAATTTTATAGGATAATATGATATATTAGGATTGATTTAATTGACTTTGTTCGAAGTAATCAATCTGTTATGAGTTTCACAAAAATCAACTATTGAATAGTGTCAAAATTGACATAAAAGAGTTTTTAAAACAAATATTATATTATTAATTGATATTAAATTCCTAAAAATCTAAGGTTCGGCCAAGAGACTTATATAAGGATAGGTACATCATTAATGGACCACTTGGGGGTCGTTTGGATGTATATAGTAAGTTTATTAACCATATTATATAAAAATACAAAGAGACATTGTAAAAGTGAAACTAATTAACTTAGAGTTAATACTTAAAGATAAGGTTAATATAAGTACCCAAACCTGTCTAAATTCTATTGGTTGAGTGGTTTTCGACCTATCCCCACCTTAACATTTTAATAATCAACTTTGGAGCCTTTAGAAACCGAATATGAATTTATTATAAATTAATATTTCTAACTTTTCCAAAGGTGCCCCTCACCCCTCTTATAAAAGGGCACTCCTCCTTCTCATTTCTTCACACCTTCAAAGCATTTTGGCTCGGCCAAACTCTGCCCAAATACTCTCCCAACATCCCTCACTACAACCTAGAGCCCTTAGTTTGATCAGAAAGCCAACCTAAGGAGCCCTTTTGATCAAATCAAAAGGAAGAACCCGAAGAAGAGGTAATGATTTCACCACCCTTCTCCAAGTTCATTTCTTCTTCCACTTCTTCTTCCTTTGTTCTTACCATTCTAAAATAATAACTCCAGTATCTCAAATATACTGTGATGTTATTATAAATATGGTACAATCATATTCAGTATTCTATCCACCCTTTGAATAACATGTCACCATACGTGCGTACGTACGGCTTACCGTCTCCACGTCGTGGTGTAATTGTTATTCAATATAATATTATTTGGATGGGTATAATAATGATGTGTAACTCATGTAAATAATAAATATAACATGTTAATGATTCTGTATATATGATATACCATCCATTTATATATTATTTTAATATCAAAAGAATGATATTGTCGCTCGTGCGTACGTACGGACTACCGTCTCCACGAACGCGATGAGATTCATTCTCCATCATATCCATTCAAGTATAATTATCATTTGATGATTTAAAAATGATGTTTAAGGACTGGATATCATTCTGGATATGAATAAGATACACCAACCATGGATTATGTAACAAAACATATAACAGAAAATGAGCAAGTTAACTCCCGAAACGACGATAATTCTAAGATATTATTAACAAATCAATGTTAAAAGATCATATATGATATCATATTAATATGATTCTTGTAAATTTAATAACAACTATTTCACCATTATACAGGAGGTTAACCTACCCCAACCAAGGAAAAGTACAAGGTAAGGGTTATTTCACAATCTCTTCATTATCCGAGGTTGTATTATACGTAATAATCTACTGGGATCTCTTTATCATCCACATCCATGTTTCTTCGAAATGTATTTCAAAACATTTTTACTATTTACAAGAATATGGGTTAAAGTCATTTATACCCTTGTTTGACTTTTTATAAGAGGTTTATAAAGGAATCTTTCCGTCGTTTTCAAAACAAGGTCCTTTTTAACCTTTTCGACAGAATTGAGATAAGAATGTTTTTTTTACTTATACGGCGGGTGCGGTTATTTTCCGCCGTTATAAAATCGTCAAAGCTTTCCTTACAAGATTACAAGAATATTTTCAAGAAAATGTTTTATTTTATATGGCTCTTAAATGATTTCAAAAATAGAAAGAGATATTTCTCTAAAAAGTGTTTTGATTTCATCTATGTCAACATCCTTTAATGGATTTTACGCTTATTTGAAGTTGATTTATTATAATACAAAACTTCTATATTGTATTGATGGTTTTGTGATATGTTTGACTGTGGATGTGCTATTTTATACCATTTATAGTTTATGGTGAAACTATTGACATTTCGTATGCTAGTTTTAATCCGAATGTTTATGTTATATTTCAAACTTTTCTTCAGATGAATGTGCTAAACAAGTATGTTCCGGGTTGGGGACCGGTAAAAGTAAGCCCTCCAGGTTGGGGACTGGTAAAAGTAAGCCCTCCAGGTTGGGGACTGGTTAAAGTAAGCCCTCCAGGTTAGGGACTGGTAAAAGTATGCCCTCCGGGTTGGTGTCCGGTTATTAGAGGCACTCCGGGTTGGTGTCCGGTTATTAGAGGCACTCTGGGTTGGTGTCCGGTTATTAGAAGCACTCCGGGTTGGGTTCCGGTTAGAAGTAACCCCTAGGTATTGGGATGAGGCCTAGACAAAGAAATTAACGTTTAGCATTATGCATTCCAACATTATGAAAGTGGTTATTGATTTTTTCATGTGATTATTCGATTAGTAGAATATCCATGTGAGTAAGTAAATAGCATTATTTCATTTTATTTATGCCATTCCATGTTGAAAGTTCATGTTTGAAAGGCTTTTGATTTATTTATTGCCTTAAAAGTTTATTCTTATTTATGAAAGTTTCTGCTATATTGTTATCCTTACTGGGCATTTGAGCTCACCCCTTTTCTATGTTTTATTTTTCCCAGGAAGTGAAGACGTAAGTTATGAATGACCTGCAGGGATATTATGTGGGGATATGAGTGTGGATTATGGAGACAATATGTAGTTGTAGTAGATTTTCGTTTAATGATGTAATGTAAAACTTATGAATATATCTAGTGTTTCCAAGGCTACTAAACCAATCGGTCTTTCGAGATTTGATCTTTCTTGTGATCATGCCAATGTTACGAAGTAATGCACCGACTCTGGGTAGCTAGGGTCGGGGCGTTACATTCAAGGTAGTCAATAATATCCAGTATAGTTTATACAAACCAATCTTATCTTATTCTAGAATCTCTACCCCAGAATTAGCAACATATTATGGTTTTTCATTCCCTTGGTCATTTTTTCCAAAAAATATGACTTGCTATTGATTAACAATTCATATTACCATACAATAACAATTTCTCAATGAAATAGTACAGTAGTACAATCCTTATATACATTATAATTTTAATAACTTGTAAATCATTAATAAAATACTCAAATTACACAATTCATTAATAACAACATAAGATCCCTGATAATACATATTCATCTTGTCACGACCCGTCCCCAAAACCCATGTCGTGACTACCCCAAGCCCACCTCCCATAGGCCAGGGGCTGGCGACTAGCACCAAGGCATAAATCCCGACTAAAAGGGGAAGGCATTTCCTTTATAAAGTAAACAAACACCACAGAGTAAGCATACAGAAGTAAAAACTAAGTAAAACTGGGTACAATACTAAGTGCGGAATGTAAATGGGCTAAAATCCAAACCCAAACTGAAGGTAAAGTACAACTGGAAAGAAAGTACAGCAACTGAAATTAAAGCAGCAACGTCGAGCCATCTACTAGAAGTCCCACCTGAAGGGTGGGTACAGATAGCATCCTCAGCTCCTCAGGTCCAGCCGTCCACACCATGTACGTCCCACCCAATGGTTCACCTCCAGGTACCGACTTTCTCCATGAGCCTCAACCACGACTAGTTCTGTATGTCGTTTGCATCCAACACAATGTAGTGTGGGAATAGCCCGTGCAGGGTTGAGTGTACGCTACTCAGTAGGGACCCGAAGAGACCCCCGAAAGTCTCCCAGAATCCACAAAGGATAATCCTAAAAGGAAAGATAAAATCATGAAGTAACATCCAACACTACTTAGGTATATTCCCATACATATACCAAAGTCATCAATTCCCATTTGGCTCCAACATCCGAGCCCAAGTTCGATCACATCCACATAAGAGTACAACCCAATCCACATAGGATAACACAAACCAATCCACATAGGAAAGCAAGTCAATCATATCAAAGATATTGATTTAAAGTTAAGACTTAGCTCACACATTTATACTTCTTTGTAAGGTGATAGAGATGATCAAATGTAGCCACTGATTCTTCTAAGCTGGGACCCACGTAGGATACTAAACCAGCAAAGTTGTAGGACCCACATATGATACAGACCAGCCACTCTACCAGACCCATGTTGGATACAAGAATAGAGTCAATACAGCCAGACCCACGTAGGATACAAGAACAGTAGTCATCGTTGTCGAACCCACGGAGGATTTCAGTACAGTCTTCATCACTTCCAATCCCACAGAGGATTTCAGTGTAGTCTTCATCACTGTGGAACCCACAGAGGATTTCAATACGGTCTTCATCGCTGCCGAACCCACGGAGGATTTCAGTGCAGTCTTCATCACTGCCGAACCCACGAAGGATTTCAGTGTAGTCATCATCGTCGTCGCAGTCGCAGCCAGCTCTAGGGATCCCACACATAGCATTCTCATTTCTGGGAGGGTCCGCTCCACTAGGCAAGGGGGTCGATACATCAACAGACACGTATTCTGGAGTTGATATATCCCAAAGTTCCGTCTCGACAAAAGTAACTCAACAAGACAGACGACGCGTCAATCAGACGCCCGGTCTGAGAGTTATTGGGTTTTTCGTTCCAGGGGCCCGGTTGGTTTTCAAGTCAAAACCAACCCATCCACACTCCAACTGCGTCCAAACCTCGAGAAGAGTAAGCCAAAAGGTCCATCTCACTAAGAGGAATCCAACGAAGTCGACGACACATCAATAGGACGTCTGGAGATCAAGTTATAAATGTTTCCGCTCCGAGGGCCCGGTTGGTTTCGTGCTCGAAGCAACCTGGCCATACCCAAAGTTCTCGAAAACCATGAGTGTAATATACCAAAAGGACCATCTCGATCAAAGGATCGCATCGCAACTGATGGTGCATCGATCAGAGGTCCGTAGACCAAGATATGAGAGTTTGACTTAACTATCCGAAAATATGGGGTTTTGGGCCTGGACGGACCCGGCCCAAGACCCCCTGGGTCGACCTGAACCGGGTCCAGTTCTGGCCCATTAGGGCGCGGCCCGACCCAGTGGGCACAGCGCAGCCCAGCCGGTGTGGCCCGGCCCTGCCTGGGTGGCCCGGCCCAGTTCGGCCGGTCCGACCCGGGAGGCCAGTTGGCCTAGTGCGGACGTGGCCGCGTGGCCAGATAGCTCGGCTTGGCCGAGCTCTCGCAGAAGGGGGGGGGGGTGAGCTGCCTCCCTGATAGACACCGCGGCCCCATGTGGGGTCCGCTCCATTGCTAGCAGACATGGCGCTGGGCGCCGCGGCTTCAGCTGCGGGGGCTCCTGCCGGCGTCATGCCGGGGTGACGCCGCCTCCGGGCGGCCGGCCGGTGCCAACCGCCGCCTTTGGCCGACGGCGCCGCCGTGCCGGCATCGCCTTCTGCAGACCACCGAATGCGCTCCGGTGGTCCGTTTTTCCCTCCGTCTACGCCTGCGGCCCTCCCGGGACCCGTAGATTACTGTGAAGGGTTAAAAACGCCTTTGTGCCCCTCTTCATCATCGTCTGTCGATCCACACGCCAATAAAAAAATGCGGAGGGTTGTCAGGACGTGTTTGTTCGGCTCGCACCCTCCGCGTTATGTGTTTTCAAAAAGGCAATCTTTAAAAGACATTCTTTAAACGAGGGAATAATTTATTCTAGGTAAATTATTAAACACCCTGAATTTTAAATACTCATGTACGAGGGGATAATTCACATATACACTTAATACGAAAAACCCTCTACCTTGATGAAGTCGTCGAACAAGGTTCGTCATGAGAAAAGGATGTCGCGGAAGACGACATTGTGGAAGACGACATCGCGGAAGATGGCGTCACAGATCGATGCTTCGTAATCTTCATCGGCGTTCGCCTGAAGAATGATGCGGAGTGTCATCATTCTCCGAAGAAGGTGTCTCTCTCTGTCTACAGAAAAGAGTGGATATGGCATGACAATCCACTGCGGCGATGGAGTTCTTCATCGAAGACTCGGTGTTCTTCGCATTCTTTGACGAGGATGAAGAAATCCTCAAGAGAGCAAGAGTCCTCTCCTTTCCGCACAATGAAACCACAACCCAATAAAATAATTCTTTGTCTTATTTTATTAACACTCATGCATGCCATTAATTTGAAATTCAAAGACAAATCTCATCAATTAATTGACTTAATTGAAGAGCATTTAATATACAAATTTATTTTTAGGGCTGACAAGGCATTTAAATGGGGTGCGGGTGAGTTACATATTAAATTCACGTGGGAGGATAAAAATGAAATAAAGGGGGTGGGGATCGTGTGGGCCCCACCTCACTAATATCCTACCTAGTGGAGTTAGGATATTAGTTGTTCTCACTCCAACCACAAAGCATAGGTTTAAACTACCTAGAATAGAAATAAAATTGTAGCACAATATTTTATTTCATTCTTTAGTTAACCCATTATTCAATAACCTCACCCGAGAAACGCAACTCCGAAAAAGGTGTTCCTAAGCAATTACCAGCGCTGTGATTCCATCGGTGCGCTCAGATTTCGATTCTGAGCACCGGTTCAAATGTTAGGAAAACCTGCTCGTTCATTCATTGAATGTACCCGAGCTAACCTTCTGAAATTGATTTCGGGCACACTGGGCATCGGAATCAGGTTCCGTTAGAAACTGTGTTCTTGTAAAATCCCAAAAAAAATAAGAAAAAATTTCCCTTGAATTTTATGGGTCTTTACATTATTCTCAACTCAGGGATTTAGGTCCCCGTAAAGATACATCATAAACGTGGGGAACAAATGTGGGTACTGTGTACGCATCTGAGCCTCCCGCTCCCAAGTGCGCTCATGGAGGTTCACGTGCTGCCATCTAATGAGCACTAGAGGTATCAACCATCCACCTAGGACCCGATCCTGTCGATCCTCGATCTCTACTGGGAACTCTTCAAAATTCGCCCCATCGTCAATGTCCAACTCCCCATGGTCGATGATATGCGTCGGATCATGCACGTGTCTCCTCAACTGAGATACGTGGAAGACGTCGTGCACCCGGTGCAACTGAGTTGGTAGAGCCAAGCGATAAGCCACCATGCCTATCCTACTGAGGACCTGGAATGGTCCGATGAAGCACAAAGATAACTTGCCACCCCAACCAAATCTCTGTAATCCACGTCGGGGTGAAACCTGCAAGAAGACGTGGTCGCCATCCTCAAACTCCAGTGGCCTCTGCCTCCTATCAGCATAAGACTCCTACCTACTATGAGATGTCCTCATCCGATCCAGGATGACCTGGAACTTCTCTGTCGTGGCATGGACCATCTCTGGTCCCACAACTGCTGACTCCCCAGGGTTTGTCTAGCACAGAGGTGATCTGTAAGGTCGGTCATACAATTCCTCGTATGGTGCCATCCCGATGGTGGAGTGTTAGCTGTTGTTGTACATGAACTCCACCAAGGTTAGTTGGTCCTCCCAGCTGCGACCAAAGTCGAGGACACATGAACAAAGAATTTCCTCGAGGGTGTAAATGGTCCTCTCCGTCTGACCATCCGTTTGAGGGTGAAGGGTGGGGCTCAGACATAGCTACATCCCGAATGCCTCCTACAACCCCTTCCAAAGATGGGAAGTAATGTGAGCATATCGATTGGAGATGATATATGATGGAATAAAATGAAGTTGTACAATCTCTTGAATGTAGTGGCGTCCCATGCTCTCCACTAAGCCCTACTATCTGATGGGTCAGAAGTGACCCGCCTTGGTGAGTCGGTTGACAATCACCCAAATGGAGTCATGACCTCTGGAAGTGTGTGGAAGTCCAGTCACAAAACCCATAGATATCCCATCCCACTTCCACTCCGGGACCTCCAAGGGTTGTACCAAGCCTGCTGGTACCTAGTACTCTACCTTCACCTTCTAGCAGGTGAGTCATCGAGAAATAAACTCTACCACTACCTTCTTCATACCCGGCCACCTGTGCTGTTGTCTGAGATCCTGGTACATCTTCGCCACTCTTGGATGTACTGCTAAAGGGGAATTGTGAAACTCTCTCAGCACCTCATCTTGTAATGAAACTGGTACCATTGTACGTCCTTTGAAAAGGACGATGTGCTCTCTTCCTACAGAGAATCAATCATGTTCCTGTCCTATGGATATCTGTGCACGATGCGTCTCACAGTCTACGTCCCCACGATGTGCCTCTCTGACCCGTTGCAGTAGTGGAGGAGTGACTGTGAGTTACTAATGAAAGTCTACTCCATATCTATCCAAGAAGGATATCTACAAAGCGGCTAGCTGCTCTTTTGCCTCCCCGAGTAGCTGAATGCCCATCCTCCTACTGAGAGCATTGGATACTACATTCCCCTTTCTAGGAGTATAGACTATCTCAAAGTCATAGTACTGGAGGAACGCGAGCCATCACCGCTGTATCAGATTCATTTCATTCATGAAAAAGATGAACCTGAGACTCTGGTGGTCAGAGTAGACTGTAAAGTGCTCTCCCATTAGATAGTGTCGCCACATCTTCAGAGCGAAGACCAATAATGCTAACTCTAGGTCATGGGTAGCATAGTTCTGCTAATGCTTCCTCATCTAACGTGATCCATAGGTGATCATTTCCCACTCCTTCATCAGGACACATCTGAGTCCGGTCCCTGATGCATCGCAGTAGAATACGTACCCTAATCTCTCCTCTGGTAGCCTCAAGATAGGTTCACTGATCAATATCTGTCTCAGCTCCTGGAAGCTCTGCCGAAATCAATCTGACTAGATGAAGGGTTTCCCCTTCTTCGTCAATGATGAAAGTGGTGCCGCTACTCTGGAGAAGTCTGGCACAAACCTCCGGTAGTACCCAGTTAGCCCCAAGAAACTCCGCACCTCCATCACGCTCCTCGGTGGCTCCAATGCTTGCACTGCCTTGATCGTCATAGGATCCAATGCAACTCCTGCCTCAGAGATGACATGTCCCAAGAAGTGGACCTCACGTATCCAGAACTAACACTTCAAGAGCTTTCCATAATGCTGGTTCTCTAGGAGTGTGTCCAGTACAACCCGCAAGTGGTAGGCATTCTCCTCCTCAGTGGTCGAGTATATCAATATATTGTCGATGAAGACCATGACAAATCGATCGAGTTATGGCTGAAAGATCACGATCATGAAACCCATGAACACTGCTGGAGTGTTGGATACTTCGAAAGGCATAACCAAGAACTCATAGTGTCCATACCGACTTCTGAAGGTCATCTTCTTCACATCTTCATCTCGAACATTGAGAAGATGATAGCCTGATCTAAGGTCTATCTTCGAGAACCACCGTGCTCCCTTGATCTGATTGAAGAGGTCATCAATCCTCAATAGCGGATACTTGTTCCTCACGGTCACCTGGTTTAGGCGACGATAGTCGACATACAGTCGCAAGATCTCGTCCGCCTTCATGGCGAACAATATTAGCAAAGCCCAGGGTGAAACACTGGGTGGGATGAATCCCTGGCTCTGTAAGTCCTCCAACTGTACCCGTAGCTCTTGAAGCTCAGTGGGAGCCATCTGATATGCTGGATTGGATATCGGGGATGTCTCGGGGTACATGTCAATATAAAATTCTACCTCTCTGCGAGGAGGTAGTGCTGGAATGTCGTCATGGAAAATGTCCACATACTGATCCACCACCACAAGAAAACTAGGACTCCGCATGCCAATTGCTCCTAGGATGAGGCTAGCCAACTGATGACTGATCAGCTGTCCTCTCCTCTACGTGAGTCCATCCTGTGCTGAAAAGGCTCCCTTCTCACCGGTGAAGGTGAACATGCTCCCGTCGGTGCGTACACACTGCACCTTGAACCTAATATAGTCGATCTGAGCATGGACTGTAGATTACCAATCCATGCCAAAGATGACGTCGTAAGGCCTCGATGTCGCTACAAAAATATCTCAGCAGATGCTCTATCCTCTTAGAGTAATCTCACACTACCGGCACCAGTGTGTAATCATCGAGTCTGCTCCCGTAGGAGTCTCTAGCCGTAAAGATCGATCCAATGGCTCCGTCAGAATCTCCAAGATCCAAACAAGGGTAGCGACAATGAAAAAATGACTCACTTCTGTGTCTATAAGAACTAAATAAAGGGTGGAGTAGACACAGATAGTACCTCGAATCATCTCTAGCACACTGTGGTCGTAGGCCTCCACTACCTGATGTTGAGCCTGTCTCTGCCCGCCAGCTCCCTGTGGTCTGGGTGGACCTGTTAGTGGTGGTGGTGGCAAGACTCAAAGCATCGCCCACCACATGATGCTTGGCCGACTACCTTGCCTCGTCCGCCTGCTCTCAGCGGACCGCCATGGTCGACCCTCTGCCTCTGCCCGGGTAGCCCCTCAACCGTCTGCTGCTCCTCTACAGGGCAGGTCGGGCAGTCACAAGCCATGTGGCCCTGCCCACAGCATGTGTAGCACTGTCTGCACCTCGGAAGGCTGGCTCTGCGCCGTGTGACCCGCACCTCTGAACCAGTGTCCTGAGGTAGTCCGCCTACTGGTCTGGTCTGCCTGGATCCCTGTGATGTCCGTCAACTGCCACATGCAGAAGACTCTGCTACGTGCCGCCCTGTGGTAGGTGTCGCTGCGGGTGTAGGCTCAGCAAGAAAGCTCTCTATGATAAGGGATCTCTCCAGTACTCCTCCCTATGTCGGAATGCTGAGGGAGATTATCGAATCCCTGATCTCATGCCTCAGTCCCTGCTCGAAAGACCTGGCCTGGAAGAATTGGTCCCGTACCATATGCGTCGAATAGCGCGAGAGATCAGTAAATCTCGCCGAGTACTGGGCGACCCTCACGATGCCCTGCCACAGCTGTAGAAGATCCTAGATTCGCACCGCACGGAGGGTGGCTGGGATGAACTCCGAGCGAAAGAGGCTCTCAATGTCCGTCCGAAGGAGAGATGCCTCGTCGTGCACCTAGAGAATCAATCTCCACCATCTTCCTGCTTCCGTGTGTAGGAGGCTCAATACAAGGATCACCATGAGGTCAGCTGGTGTCCCCACTATCCTAAAAACTCGAACTACAGCCTCCAGCCCATTCTTGGATGCCTGAGGGTCCGTCTCCCCACGGAACCTGGGCCGTCCCTAACGGTGAAACTCATGAAGTGCACTAAGGAGACGTGCACTATCAGTGGCTGGGGCTGGTGGCATCGGTGGATCGATGGGTAGAGGTACCGCTAGTGCCTCTGCTGCAAAAGGGACCTATACCGAGGCCTCGTCGCTCGGTGGGCAGTCGGCTCGCACAAAACTCGGAACCCTAGATGACTGCCATCATGGTGCCATCCATAAAAGAAACAGGCGTGCCACGGTCAAACAATATACCTGGTGAGCTGACACAAAGTAATCACAAAAAAACTTCTGAAACACACATGCAATCAATATTTTTGTGCATTGATTCGGAAATCAGAGGTCAGGGTCCTGGTGTACGGATACGTCGGCCACCGCACCAACACTGGACTCCCTGGACTGATAACCACACTCAATACCCTTATCACTATTTCTTCACATAGAAGATAGATCAGAGTCCTGAGTTTTGCGGTAGAACCGAACTCCTTTGATACAAATTTGACACAACCCGTCCTCGGGACCCGTGTCATGACTACCCCAAGCCCACCTCCCATAGGCCAAGGGATGGAAACTAGCACCAAGGCGTAAATCCAGACTAAAAGCAAAGGCATTTCCTTTATAAATTAAACAAACACCACAGAGTAAGAAAGTAGAAGTAAACACTAAGTTCAACTGGGTACAATAGTAAGTGCGGAAAGTAAATGGGCCAGAATACAAATACAAACCAAAGGAAAAGTAAAACTGGAAAGAAAGTATAGCAAGTGAAAGTAAAGCAGAAACATCGAGTCATCTACTAGAATTCCCACCTGAAGGGTGGGTACAGATAGCCTCCTCATCTCCACAGGTCTAGCTGTCCGCTCCGTGTATGTCCCACGCAGTGGTCCACCTCCATGTACCGACATTCTCCACGAGCCTCAACCACGATCAGCGTTGTCTGTCGTCTTCATCCAACACAACATAGTGCGGGCATAGCCAGTGCAGGGGTGAGTATACGCTACTCAGTAGGGACCCCGAGACCCACGAAGGTCTCCTAGAATCGACAAAGGATAATCCACAAAGTAAAGAAACAATCAAGATGTAACATCCAACACTAATTAGGTATATTCCCATACATATACCTAAGTCATCAATTCCCATTTGGCTCCAACATCTGAGCCCAAGTTCGATCACATCCACATAGGAGTACAACTCAATCCACATAGGATAACACAACCCAATCCACATATGAAAGAAAGTCAATCATATTGAAGATATTGATTGAAAGTCAAGACTCCGCTCACATTTGTATACTTTTTCGTAAGGTTATAGAGATGATCAGATATAGCCATTGTTTCATCTACATTGGGACCCACGTAGGATACTAAACCAGCTAAGCTGTCAGCCCCCCATAGGATACAGACCAGCCACTCTTCCAGACCCATGTAGGATACAAGAACAGAGTCAAAACTGCCAGACCCATGTAGGATACAAGAACTGTAGTCATCGCTGTCGAATCCACAGAGGATTTCTGTACGGTCTTCATTGCTGCCGAACCCACGGAGGATTTCTGTGCAGTCTTCATCGCAGTCGAACCCACGGAGGATTTTAGTACGGTCTTCATCGCTATCGAACCCACAGAGGATTTCAGTGCACTCTTTATCACCGTCGAACCCACGTAGAATTTTAGTATAGTCTTTATCACTGCCGAACCCACAGAGGATTTTAGTGCAGTCTTCATCGCTGCCGAACCCACAGAGGATTTCCGTGCAGTCATCATCGTTGTCGCAGTCGCAGCCAGCTCTAGGGTTCCCGTACATAGCATGCTCGTTTCAGGGAGGGTCCGCTCCATAAGGCAAGGAGTTCAATACATAAACTGAAACTTAGTTCGGATTTGATGTATCCCAAAGTTCCATCTCGACAAAAGGAACTCAATGATATAGACGACGCGTCAATCGGACGCCCGGTATGAGAGTTATTTGTTTTTTCGTTGCAGGGGCCCGGTTGGGTTTTAAGTCAAAACTCACCCAACCGCACTCCAACTACGTCCAAACCTTGATCAGAGTAAGACAAAAGGTCCATCTCACTAAGAAGAATCCTACGAAGTCGACGACACATCAATCGGATGTCCGGAGCTCATGTTATAAGTGTTTCCACTCCGAGGGCCCGGTTGGTTTAATGCTCGAAACAACCCGGAAATACGTAAAGTTCGTCAAAAAAATGATTGTAATATATCTAAAGGACCATCTCGATCCAAGGATCATATCGCAACTGATGGTGTGTCGATCGGAGGTCTGTAGCCCATGATAAAAGCATTTGAACGGAACTATCTGAAAATAGGGGGTTTTGGGCCCGGACTTACCCGGCCCAAGACCCCTTGGGGCGGCCCGAACCGGTTCGACCCGAACTGGGTCTAGGTCCGGCCCATTAGGGAACGGCCCGACCCGGTGGGCGCGCACCGGCCCACCTGGTGCGGCCCGACCCGGTTCGTCCCGTCCGGCCCGGGCGGCCGTTTGGCCTGGTGCGGATGCGGCCGCGTGGCCAGACAGCTCGACTCGGCCAAGTAGTTGCAGAAAGGGGGGGGGGGGGGGGGGCGCTGCCCGCCCTGATTTAAACCATGACCCCAACGTGGGGGACGCTCTTTTTCCAGCGGACATGGCGCTGGGCACCGCGTCTCCCCCAGATCCCGTGCGGCCGTGAGATCCGGTCATCCTGCCTTCACTGCGGCATCAGACTCGGCGGCTCTTGTTGGCGGCACGCCGGGGCGCTGCCACCTTTGTGCAGCCGGCCGGTGCCGACCGTCACCATCCGATGCCGGCACCGCCGCGCCGGCGAGGCGCGCCTGCGGCTCCTTCCGTGGACCACCGGACGCGCTCCGGTGGTCCGTTTGCCCGTCGTCTGCGCCTGCGGCCATCCCTGGTCCTGTAGATTATTGCGAAGGGTTCAAAACACCTTTGCGTCCCAGTTTGTCATCGTCCATCAATCTGCACACCAATGAAAAACTGCGGAGGGTTTTTGGACCGTGTTTGTTCGTCCTGCACCCTCTGCGTTAGGTGTTTTCAAAAAGGCAATCTTTAAAAGACATTCTTTAAACGAGGGAATAATTTATTCAAGATAAATTATTCAACACCATGAAATTTAAATACTCATGCATGAGGGGATAATTCACATATATAATTAATATGGAAAACCTCCTACCATGATGAAGTCGTCGAACAAGGTTCATCACGGGAAAAGGACGTCGCGAAAGACGATATTGCGGATGATAGTGTCGTGGAAGACGGCGTCGCGGATCCATGCTCCGTAAGCATCTTCGGCGTTCACCCGATGAAAGATGCAGTGCACCGTCGTTCTCCAAATAAGGTGTCTCTATTAGGCTCTAGAGAAGAGAGGAGATGGCACGGTGATCCCCTGCGGTGATGGAGTTCTTCGTCGAAGACTCGGCGTTCTTCACGTTCTTCGACGAGGATGAAGAATTCCTCAAGAGCGCAAGAGTCCTCTCCTTTCCGCACAATGAAACAACAACCTAATAAAATAAGTCATTTTCTTATTTTATTAACACTGATGCATTCCATTAATTTGAAATTCAAAAACAAATCTCATTCAATAAATTGACTTAATTGAAGAGCATTTAATATCCAAATTAATTTTGAGGGATGACATTGAATTTAAAATGGGTGCGGGTGAGTTACATATTAAATGCACGTGGGAGTTTAAAAAGGGAATAAAGGGGGTGGGGCTCATGTGGACCCCACCTCAATAATATCCTACCTAGTGGAGTTAGGATATTAGTGGGTCCCACTCCAACCACCAAGCATAGGTTTAAACTACCTAGAATAGAAATAAATTTGTAGCATAATATTTTATTTCATTCTATAGTTAACCCATTATTAAATGACCTCACCTGAGAAACACAACTCCGGAAAAGGTGTTCCTAAGAAATTTCCGTTGATGCAATTCCATCGGTGCCCTCGGATTTCGATTCCAAGCATCGGTTCAAAAGTTAGGAAAACCCACTCGTTCATTCACAGAACGTACCCGAGCTAATCTTCGGAAATTGATTCCGGGCACACCGGGACTCAGAATTAGGTTCCGTCAGAAACTGCGTTCTTGTATAATCCCAATGAAAATTGAGAAAAAAATTCCCTTTAATTTTATGGGTCTTTACACATCTATTGTAGTATCATACCATTATTATTATCCAATAGCATCATTTGGGTTAGAATCTGATGATTATGGCATTTATTCTTTTAGTGTCCCAATTCCTTGCAGATGTAGCATTGTACAATTGTAACCTTTTTCTTACCCTTGACATCACAGGCTTGGTGGAATTTTTCTATACACTTATAACAAATTCTCATTACCTTCAAGCATATACCATGGTTATTATATCCACAGTTATCACATATGGAAAATCCTCCATTCCCTTCATCCCTTTATTCATCCTTTTCACTGCCACCATCTTCTACTCTAACTTACCCAAAAATCCATAGTACTTAGATAATTCATTACATATCCGATTAACACAATATACTATTTATTCATATGATGAGAATACGTGGTAGATTATTTCCTTAATAAATTTTGCCTTAAGACCATGAAAGATATGATCATTATTTCTCTTTAGATCATGCGTATTGTTGGTGTTCTCATTAATTCTACTAATCACCATTACTAAATGACAAACTACACTTGTTTAGATCATAACATAATGTATAATTCAAAAACATGAAAAATTATAAACATTAATTTATGATTCATACCCATCTAGTCTCATAATCGTAAAAATTATTTATTCAATGACTTATTTACTCCTAAATCCTTCATAATCATTTGTAAAAAATGTGAATTATCCTAAAAATATCCCATGGCAGTGTCAAACTAGGTGCACAGTAAGGCCCGTTGTCATATATAGGATATATCGGGTCATGAAGGAGACTCCGTGTCAGAGTTTTCACTTCTAGGTAAATTTGTGCCTAAACCACATCCACACGTAGTATCCATACATTGATGTATTTCATGGAAACCCCACATAATATATTCATTACCAAAAATTTTGGAGGATCTTCTTATACTAATCTTAAAAGTCTTTCATAAGGGATTGTTTCCTAATTAGAGTTTATCTAAATCTATTTCCAAGGGTGTATCTATAATTCATCTGATACCAATTGTAAAACCCCCACCCCAAAATCTCATAGCTAGTTAATTATATTAATACATTGGCTTGATTACAAGGAATCAAGTCTTAAAGGACCGATCGGTTCTGCAATCTTGGAAAATAGATTACATACATGAAAATTACATTACAATTTCAAAAAAAAATTAAAAAATAGATAATTCTTTGAGAATTCCATTATTCCCCTAGCTTAACCCTAGATATCAATCATAATACACTTCTTGTAATCCTAGGAAAAGAAAACATAAGAATGGGGTGAGCTCAGATGCTCAGTGAGGGTAAATAATTTAGTGGAAGCTATAATCCCTTAAGGAAAGATGTGTAATAAAAACAACATCCTTTTAAACATAAACTTGAACATAATATGGAAAAATAAATCTAACATTACCTTATAAAAATGAACATGGATACTCTACTAGTGGAATAATCACATGTAATAACTAATTTCATAAAGTGGGAATGCATAATGACAGATAGCATAACCACATTGTCAAGGCTACGTGCCAAGACTACAAATAAGATGGTGTCCAGGCCTTATGCCAAGACACTATTTTTTCTAATGAGACATACCGATTCATCGAGGATCTATAGAAGGCTCCACCCATCACTTACTAATTCCAATGCATTACCATATGAAAATGTTGATACATAACATAAACCATTGTATTAAAACTAGAATAAAAAATGCCAATACACTAACCATAAACATTGAATGACATAAAAATAGCACATACATAGTAAGACATATCATAACTCATTCAATACAATATTGAATATTGTATTATAATAAATCAACCTCAATCAAGAATAATATCCAGTAAAGGATGTAGACATAGTTCAAAATGATCAGTAAAAATCTTTTAGGGAAATAACCCCTTTTCATGAATTCATTTAAAAGATGAACAATTTATGAAGAAAGACATTTAAAAATTATTTTTGAATAAGAGTACCCCAAACCACTATTATACTATTGAATGGAATAAATATATTAAAACATTCATTTCTAAAAATATAATTCCTTAAAAACATTTTGAAAACATGGAAATTAATGAAAAAGATTTAGTAGAATAAATATTTAAAATATTTAAAATGATATCTTAGTTAAAGAAACCTTTAAAAAAATCCTTTTGAAAACTATATTATGAAACATGTAAATAGATACTAAATATATCCCCGTAAAAACATACATATAAATAGTCTCAGAAAATTATGAGATTGAAGAATTAACCATTACCTTGAACATTTTTTTAGTTGAGGGTATGTTTAACTGCTTGTATAATAACCATATTATGTTATTATATTATACGAGAAAAATATTCAAATTTATGATGTCATACATGAATAATTTATGATTTTATACTACTCTTTTAAGAATAATTTATATATTAAAATAACATTTTGTGTAATAATTGATTTCTTTATCCTACGTGTTTTAACTTCTTATTCTTGATTGTATCACTTATATCATGAATTTCATACTTCAATAATAAAAAACATGATTTATATATCATATATATTTCTAATATAAATATTTATAATTGATATATATATATATATATATGAAATGGAAGCACAGTTCATCGGGACGATAGTCCGTACGTACGCATGAACGTTGTTTCGGTTCTCTTATCGTATAACATGAAAGTAAGTAAATGAAATATATTTATACTCATAAATATATATTATTCCATGAGTAATATTATTTCATATATCTCATAAATAAAAAATTTATATATATATATATATACATAGAATTTAATTTCTAATGTTGATCATTGAAGATGAATCTCCCCGCGTCGTGGAGACGGTAATCTGTACGTAGGCCCAAGCGATAATTTCATTCTATCGATGGTAAACGGTGTTTAATTGGATGGTACATTATATATAAAGAATAATTTATATTTTATATTCATTATTTAAATTAATTTTACTCATTATTATAACCATCCAAATAATGTAGTGTTTAATAATAATCCACACCACAATGTGGAGATGATAAGCCATACGTACGCACCTATGGTGACTTTTTCATTCATTGGATAGATAGATTAATGAATATGGTTTTATCATATTTATTATAACATATAAGTATCTATAAGGTACTTTTTTTATTATTTTAGTATGAAAATAATAAATAAAGAGGGTGTGGAAGAAAAAATGAACATTAAAAGAGGTGATTAAATAATTATCTATTCTCCAGGTACTTCATTATGATTTGGACAGAAGGGCTCTTTAGAATGTATTTACGATAAAATTCCAACATAGAAGATTATTTTAGGGTATTTGGGAAGATATTTGATCAGGGTGTGGCCGAGCCAAATGGATTTGGTGGTGAGAAGTTAAGTGAAGGGGAAGTACAATTTTATGAGAGAGGTGAGGGGCACTTTAGGAAAAGCTGGAAATATTATTTTATTATAAATTCATTTTCATTTTTTTATAGATCCAAATGGATTTATTTCTAGGATAAGCTGGGTATGGGTCTAAATCGTCTAAAAAAACTGGTTTTAGGAAGGTTTAGATCACAATATTAACCATATATTTTATATTTTACTATTCTTTAAATAGTTTATCTTTACAATGTCTTCTGGTATATTTATATTGCATGGTTAATAAACATAAAATAAAATACCAAGAGAACCCCAAGTGGTATGTTGATGACATATATATCATTATATAAGTCTTTTTGCAAAATCCTATATTTTTAGGAATATTATATCATTTAATAATGAAGAATTTGTTTTAAAACTCATTTATGTCAATTTAAACACTATTAAGTATTTGGTTTTTTTGAAAGCCACAAAAACTTGATTACTTAAAAAAAATACATTCAATAATCCCTAACATGTCATATTCGCCTAGTGAATTCGTGTATGGCATCCAAAGTTTCAATTTAAATTTATATTAATATTTAGAATATCAATTATTTTAATATTTCATTATGAAAAAAATTTCTACATCATTATTGAGTCATAAATAAATTTAATTATTTGATGTCCAAAAATTATAAATAAAAAACCATGATGTAGGAAATATTTTGTTTCTAAATTTTAATGAATATTTATAGTCAATTTTATGTTACGTATAACCTTATATTAAAATGGATTAGTTATTAAAATTAGAATTTAAATCTTTTAACAGTTCTTTAAATAAATTATATTAATTGTCCTAATCTAACCAATATGGTTCAAAAGGATCTCATTATTTCCCTAAGGATATTTTTTGTTGAAATAGACTTATCCAAGAGAATTAAGATCTGTGTTGGGTCAATTTTAGTATTATTTTTACATTTAATAACCTTATTTTTTTATCATGGTAAATAAAATTCAACAGATACTATTCACCAAAATTTATTGTCATCCTATTGAACCAAATTTTACATAGTGATATAAGCCGTGTCTCTCAGTGTTTTTAAATTCAATTCAATGATGTGGTAAAATTATGTTTTATGCAAATTTGCAAATGTGCCTTGAAGGTTGGTAAATGAAGTTAAAAGGTTCACTAAAATTTTATATATCTAAACTTATTATAAAATGACACAAGGAATTACATTTTACAAATGTATGTATTTTGTATCTATTTTGACTATAAGAAAAATATTTAATTAAAAATAATCATTTAAATTAAAAATTCAGTTTTGTGTAATACGTAGTAATTTTCAATATTCATAAAAAATTTAATATTTTCATAAAAATACCAAAAAATCACCCTAAGCTAATTTTGATATTATAAATTCAAAAAAGATTCATATTTTACCAAATTAAATTTTTTGGGGTGTCAAAAATTAATTTTATAACTATTTACAAAAGAACATAAAAATTAGTTCTTTTTAGAAAACAGTATTTCTAAATATATAACTATATTAAAAATGTTATATATTTCATTATAAATATGCTTTATTAATGAGAAAAAATTATAAATAACATTAAAAATTTATTTACTAATATTAATACTTAAATATTTGATTTAAAAATAAATATATCATTTAAATAATTTTAATACTAATGAGTTGTTTTGTAGAAACTCAACCATGCGTTTAACGCAAGACAAGTCAATGTTGGGTGAAATACAATCTATTAATTTACATTAAAGTGATAATGCACTATGAAATCTTGTGGTGTAACCATAATTGATGATAATCAATAATAAATAGTAATAACAACTGATAATTTGTAAATAATTAATAATAAATAGCAATACCATGTAATAATAACCCATAATTACGAGAAAAAATAAATTTTTATTGATAATTAGAAATGATTAGTAATAATTATTAAAAATTAATAATAATTACCAATTATATGTAACAATTTCCAATAATTGCCGATAATTAGTAATCATTGGTAATAAATAACGACAATTTTTGATAATTACTAATTATTATTAGTAATTACATATAATTACAAATTATTACAAATTATTAGTAATAGTTACTATGAATAATTTTTAATACACTATAATAAGTAATGAAAATTTGTAATAATTTACAAATCTAGTAACAATTTCTATGAAATATTTCTATTCCCTATTATTTTTTTTGTTGGTAATAATTTTCAATATTTAGTAGTAATTTCCATTAGTTACAGAAAATTGATACCATTTACAAGTATTTAGTAATTTTAAAAATTATCAAATATCTTCTTAGACCATCCCTTTTCTCAGATTAACCATATTAATTTTTTTAATTTTTATTGGTTTTAGAAAACTATAGAATAAATAATTCTATACCAATTTTTATTATGATATCTTATTGGATAAATCATAATAGATTTCAAAATGGTTCCAGCATAAATCCTGTATATATTGAGGGTAATGAATTTTTCTTATCATTGTGATTATCAAAATTGACATTTATTTTAGAAGTCATTATTATGTTTCCATGTATGAAATATGATCAGATGATATTTGAAACACATGGATGTGTTGGGGTTCATCTATTATATTAAAGTTCAAAGGAAGATTATATTTTTGAGAATCAATATTTCAAACACAATTTAATGAAGATAAAAATAATTTGGTTATAGATACATCACATTTTTAACCATTACTACATAAGGTTGTTTGACCATCATTTCTATAAATAGAAACCCCAAATGATAATTCCTTTCATGATTTGGAACTGTCTCAATTTTAAGTATTTTTTACCATTACTGAGGATAGATTATATCATGATTGCAAGATAAGAAAATTTGAAGCAATTACTAAATTTAAGGATATTAAATAAGAAACTTTAATGAAAAATAATTGTTTTGATCAAATATTTTATTTGGGTAAATAATTTTTACCTGTGCAAAATGTGCTTCCTACAAATTTCTATGAATGTAAGTGGTTGGTCAGTAATTTATGTCCTGTTTATCTCGATATCCATGAATGTATAAATGATTTTATATTATATAATGGTGAATATGATTCATTAGTTAATTTTTATACATGAGAAAAATTGATGTATAAAGATGAATTATAAGGAAACTCTAGATTTAATCCACATTAGATATAAGAATTCCATTTGTCTTATATCTTTATTACAACATTATTTTATGTCAAGCAATATAGAATCATTAATAACATGATAAAAATTAAGTATTTTTTTGTAATATATTGAGTTATCATTTTAATAGTGATTCACATAAACACTGAGATTAGGAGGATCCATATTTTTCTTTATAATCTCATGACTTATGATTGGGTCTTTATACTGATGGTTTTTTGTCTTTTTGGATCTTATGATATTTAATATTCTTATTCACACTCCTTCATATCTTAATATATCTTACCTCATTGTATTTTGATGAAGAAACCATATATATTTAAATCATTACTCATTACAAGTCTTCCAAAAAATCATATTGACTATTATTTAAAGCTATTGATTTGTTAGTAAAATTTATAATAGAGTAATGGTGTCAATTCATATGATGTAGTTTCTAAAAAATAATTCATTAATGATCCATTAATTTGGACAATTAAGGGATTACTAGTATATAACATGGTATATGTTAGGAGCACACATGGTCCAGAATAGTGTACTTACCTCATGAGTAATAGAAAATTATTTACTTTGATTAGTGGAATAAAGCATTGTTTTTCTGCAATCATATATTTCTTATTAAAGAATATCCCTTAAAAAGAAATATAAATTATTTTAGAAATTGAACAACTATAACTTATGAACTTGTAAAAATGATCTAATGTGTTGATGTAAAATATAATGAATCTTCATTATTTCCTATTTCCTTTCAATTTTTTTTGAAAAAATAGATGGCATTATGAATGATCACAATTGTATACAGATAAATATTTTTTGGATAAGCCCTAATGTTATGATTTATTAATCTATAACATATTAATTTTAATGAATATTGAGAAAAACTATTTTGGTAATATATTTTATATGCATTTAGAAAAACTAATAATGACTAAACAAACATTAAATTCATGATTAGATCTTGCCCAAATTTTAAGGTGTTAATAATTTTAGAAAATTATAAATGACTTATAACATAATTAAATGTATCCAAAAGTGTCTTAAGAATTTTATAAAGAAAATAATTTATTATTTAATTTTTTGATTACATATTTGAGGTCACCAGATGATTAGGTCCCCAATAGGGTTTTTTTCCTAAATGTTCATATTTCCGAATTAAAAGGTCATGATTACCATGTTATAATGGAAGGGATACTATTGATTAGAATTTCAGGGTTTTATAATTCTAATATTTGGGATGTTTTGATAGAAATATTATATATTTTATATATACTTTTTATTGTGAAAATAAATTAGGATTCAGTGCGTATCTTATAATAAGATATATTTTTCATATAAATTAGAAAAAAAATACAAATATCATTATTTTATCTTATAGAATATTTAGTATTAAAATTTTCACATTATAAAAAATTTATAGAAATATCATAGTATTGATTAATCTACTTATATTAGAGATTCATGTATAAATTAAAGGGAAAGGTATGTAAAAATGTATTAGTTTTTAGGTCAATTTCATACGCATATTTGTGAGAGAAAATATCATTCTTATACTATTGTTTAAAACCTGAATATCATTCAAAACAGATTTGAATAGATTATAATTTTGGAAATTTTTATCATATAATAAACCATTAAATATAATCAATTAATCATCAAGAACATGGATTAGGTGGATTTTATGAATTATGGATTTTAGGTGATGAACAACATAAACCAAAAACATATGTTTTTCACAATTTTGAAGAAATGAAGTGATATGTAAAGTGGGATATAGTTTCAAATTCCCGTTAAATTTTATTAAAATAATTTAACTATAAATCTATTCTTAGATATTATGATGATCATATCAATAATGAGCTCACACAAATTACATCAACTAATCTTGAATAATGTCGAGCATGTCATTCTCCATACTACTTTCAAATACTTAAATAGAAAATTATTTATGATTAAATGAATTAAATCATTTTCTTATTTGTTATATTATTCATTGTTCTATTATTTGTCTTGGAATCATAACTTGTAGATAGAATTTGTTATCTATTTTTTTATTGAGTAACCCACCGACCAAATTATATAAACCGTATAATACACATGTGGTTAATGTATTTTTATTTTTTACATGCATATATGGTGAATAAAAAAACAATGAATGGTGGTGTTTTCTTAGAAGGGACTTATTATCTAGGATGTAATTTTGATTTTTATGGTGTGATGGATGTAATAATTGAGTTATGTAATCTAGGAAATAATTATATTACAATGTATAAATTTTATTCCTCTCATATTAAAATAGGGTTATGTGTTCTTCCACACCACAAAACGGTGGATATTAAATTTAAAATCCTTCTTTTAGTAATTCATACATTTCTATAATCTCATAAGGACCATCAAATTGGTTATGAAAATTATCATACTGAATCAATAAATTTTATTCCTCTGATATTAAAGTAAAGTTATGTGTTCTTCCACACCACCAAATTGTGGATATTAAATTTAAAACCCTTATTTTAGTAATTGATACATTTCTGTTGTCTCATAATGACCATCAAATTTGTTATGAAAATTATCATACTATGTCAATAGATTTAATTTACTGTCATACATTCAATATTCATGGAAAAAATATTATATATAGTTATATCTAAGGATATATATATAAACATGAAAGTAAAAAAGTTTATTTTATATTCATATTGCTGTCTTAAAATCCCTATGTTTCAAAAAATGATGTCTGTATGGAGATGTACACATATCATAGCATTTGGTATATTAATCGGGACCGACATCATCATATTATTGTTGGTATATTTTTTATAATTTAAAATTTACTTAAATATATATTTTAACAATTTCATTTTCATTTTTCAAATAAAGGAGGAATTTGAGACCATGAATTTTGATGCTCATGATGAGATCCATTCCACGAATGAGGGATAGAACACCTATGAGTCAGGATAGTATGAAGTATCATAGATGTCATAAATATAGAATGGTGTTGAGAAAGGCAAAATATTTTGGTATTTGTTCTCAATTGATGTCATCCATTTATTATGGTACTACTATAAATTAATCATTCAACTCAATATGATAAAATACAGAGTAATCATTGTTCTTTTCAGAGCATGAAGATATGTAATGTGCAAATAATGAGGTCATATAGAGAATATGTATACAAAGGGAGGAGATTTATAGATATTAGTAGCATGGAAAGGAGAATAAACATTAATGGATGGAGGAGAAACATGTGTAGAGGATGAGATAAATGTGATATTTTTTGTATGATATAGGGATGCAGTTTCCCCACCTAGACATTCAGATAACCCACCACCTCCGTAATGATTGTTGTTATATTTTATTGATAAACTTGTAATTATAGTTTATGTTTGGAAATATTATGTGTAATATATTTGTCAATTTATATAAGGAACATATATATATATATATATTTAAAAATGATTGATGTTAATTTTTTAAAAAAATCCAATTTTATGATAGAATAATATTTTTATAAAAACATGATATTATAAAAATATAAAGATTTTGGTTTCCAATAACCTATAGTGAAGGAAGAAAATTTCTTATTTGAATGATAACTCATCAAAGTTTTTGTTGTGTAGTGAAAAATATATTTTTCGTAGGGAATTTTTTCAAAAACAATTTGTGATGGTTTGTTAAAAAAAGTTTTTTGTGATGCCATTATAATAAAAGAGTCAACCAAAACTGGATCTCATCTAATATGATCAATGGTGATTAGATATCATCATGAATTGCCCATCCCAAATATCTCTGTTTCCAATTTTTAATAGTCTAAATCAATTTTCATAGTATAAATAACTCATCTTTTTTATATATTATATCAAAAATTATTATCTTTCTTAAATTGGTTATGTGTATAATATTTTATATTCACCATTAATAGAAATGGATATCTAGGATAAAATATTTACTAGAAGACTAATTATTATTGATTATTATAACAACATGTATTCCAAATGAGAAATTTTTTCTCATTTCCTTCAAATTGGACATAGGGATAAATGTTTTGGTAATATTAATTACCCATTTAAATATATCCGTTTAGAAAATTGAGACATTATATCATCTCTTCATTAGAATAGTACTCACCATTTCTCAATATTCTATGATAATTTCACTTACATCTTATAATATTTATCAAGTTTACTAATATATGTAAAACTGATTTTTTAATGTATGATTATCCTAATAGAAAAATAATATTCCATGTTGAATCTTTCATTTTTTATTATTGAATTAACATATATTTTTTGAAATTATTCCAATTACTAATTCATTTTAGAAGAGAAATAATTAGGTTCATATTCATTTTTATCTCTTTGTTCCCATTTTATCTTTGAAATACATTATATGTATTCCTTTGGCATTAAAATATCTTGTTATTTTTAACCATTCCTCCCATTATTCTCAACATAAGGAGTAAGGAAATATGTTTCCACCAAAAATTATTTTTATGGGTGATGTATAGAAAAAAGGATTTACATGTAGTATCTCTATACTATTTATCCAATCTTGGATGAGTAAGGATAAACAAGGTTGTATGTATGATATTTTGATATAAATGTATAATAACTTATCCAAATGGAAAATTAATGAAAAATTATATACTTAAATACCTGAATAAAGAACTATAAGCACAGAACACATTTCTGGTTTACATTAAAATTTTCTAGTTAGGAACTCAATTGTCTCGAAGCTTCTATTTTTTTAATGTGATAGAAGAGAAGTTAAAATAGTGTAATTAAACTCACGATTACTCTATAGGAATTACTTTTCATCTCCACTTGGTGGTAAGATGATATTTTTAATGAAATTCCAACACATAATATACATATTCTTATTATAAAATCAGTGTAAAATATTTATGCCACTCTTGGAAACTTGTGTCTATGAGGAAATTACCTATTCTATTCAATGATCACAATGTGTTTGAAGATTTAAGATCCATTTTTCATAGAATAATTAAAATAAATGATTAATACTTTACTTGATTACAAAATAAGTGACTGAAAATATTTTAATTTTATTAAGTATAAGACAATTTTTACATGTCTCAATGTCCCTCGCCATAGAAATCAGAAAATCATATCAATTTAAAAATCCTTGTGGAATGGATACACACTTAGATTATTATAATCCTTAAAGTTCCATGAGAATTAAAATATATATTTAAGAAAATATGGTATTTAATAATTTAGTCTTTCAGTTCCATGTTTTGTTGAATGAACTCCCCAATCTGGAAATATTGAAATCCCAACATAGGTTTACTAATTATGTTCCCCAAATTTTAATTGAATATAAAAAAGTAATTATTTTTAATGTAACTTTTGTTAAGTCAACTATCCATATTTGTTTATATTTCTTAGTAATTAATAGTACCCACAACAAATTTCTAAGATGATACATTAGTTATGAGTCCATTATAACTCAAATAATATAATTTTTAATTAATTAATATTAACTTGATTGTTTTTCATTATTATAAATTATTTTTCTTATTTTATCTTTCACGTGACTTATTAATATAAATATAATTTTCCATTTGGGAAAACCATTTATTGATAAAATATTAACATATAATCATTTTATTTTAGTTTTATCTTTTCATGTTAATTAATTTATATATGTCATTGTGTAATTTCATCAATAAAATAAATCATAAAATAGAAGAAAAAATAGTATCATGATTATGAAATTTAACAAGTTAGATTTTAAAAGAAAAAAAACGTTGGTAACATGGAAAAATAATCCTTTATCAAGATTGGGATTGAGTTTATGGCATTACACCTTTTTTATATGTATCTTCTTTGTTTGGTTTCACCCTGACTCTATCTTGAACCAACTCCATGCACTAGGGTGCTCCATACAAACAAAAAATTTACATTACTAATAGTTGAAGAGAACTAGAAGAGAAGTTTACCTAAGAGATGTTATGGGAATGGAGGCCCGTAAATAATAAATATGGATGAATGACTCAGAAAACAACAATTTAGTTTAATAACATAATTTCAAAATCCCAAGAAATAATATAATTAAAGGAAATAGTATACGTAATTAGGTTAGTCTAAGATTTTGATAATCATCTAAATAAATTAGTATATTTTTCAAATAACTTGATAATATTTAGTTTTTCAATATAAAACAAATGTGAATTAATCATCTTATTTATTTAATTAATTAATTAATTAAATTTATTTCAATCTCCATCCAATATATCTTGGATATATCCATCTATATTGTTTTTAAATTTATTATATTAATTAGTTTTATTTAAAATTTAATTAAATAGATTGTTTTTACATTGAGGCAACATGGTTCATACACATATGAACTACTCGACATGGTCCTTTTTGAATATTATGATCTCAAGTGACATATAACGTACATGATTTTTTTAATTTCCTGGTTACACATTTAATAAATTACACACATGACACTTTAAAATTATGATTTCTGAACCACTTTAATGATCATTTAGTATACAGTTTTAAATGATCATACACAACTTATATTTTAGAATTATACATGAAAGGTAATTAACTATTTAATATCATATAAATCTGATCATTTGATGTGTATGAGTTAATAAATAAGACATTGAACACATATTGATGAGGTTTATGGTGTTTTATTATTTTTATTTTTCCATGTAAATTAATTAAAACAGTTATCGTCCCGGATTGTCATGTATTCCATGTAAATGTGTATTGATTAATTATGACTTGTGGATTTTATTACCCCATGAGTGTAAGAATCACATTTCAAGTGTATTAATTACAGAAAAAATGAATTAATTATATTTATTTTTAATTAATTACACAAAGTGTGATTTAATTACACAACATGTGAATTAATTATGAGCCATATGATTAAATTCACCAAATATAAATGGACTATCTTATCTTAATTAATTATATAGAATGTGAGTTAATTACCCTTCAATAAATTAATTACATCACATGTGTATTAATTTCATCAGATGTGTATTAAATTTACTATGTGATAATTAATTACATTTTTCTAATAAATGAACTACATCCTATCAGTTGACCATACAACAACCTCATTTTTTGGCATTACACAATAATTTTTCAAGTTAAATGTTTTTTTACCATGAAAATGGTTTCCAACCATTGGATGGTTCTTCATATTTTCTTCATATATAATTAATCTAATGAGTTAATATGAGTGAGACACAAAGAGGGGATGCAGAGATCTTGAAAATCAGATGAAAATATATAGTTCTTTAAAATATAGAATAAAATTTAATTATATAATGGATCAAAGAACAATATATAGTTACAAAAATGGTGATTTCTATATTTCCAAATTATGATTCTAGATGTATAGGAAGTGACTATTGGAAATATAGAGAACACATCTTCTTTGGGATTCAATAGATCATCTACAATGTATATAAAAATAAACATCATGACCGAAGATTTTTTTTCGAATGAACACTGAAAAATATTTTCACCAGAACTAATATTGGATATTTTTCATGATATTTTATTATTAATTTATTATAAAGTAAAAATAAGTATATTTTGAGTGCATTATTTGATAGAGGTGTTGATCATCTGAGCAAAATACAATTGTAATTTTTTTCGATGATGAGTACCCAAATTAAATCCCCACTAGGAGTAATCCATGTATGCTATTCTTATTTAAAAACATTGTCGATGGTAATTAATTTCTAGAATGGTAGCAAAAATCATTTTTCATCCCTCCATTGATTTTTACTATGATACATTCACTCTAGATTGATAATCTCTTAGTATCTCTATCTTGAGGGAAGAGAAGGTGGGAGATAGAATATCATTATCATGAGAGAAACCCGTAGAGTTGTTATTCATTAAGAGACAATTCTCCAAGGATAAGAATGTTTTTAATAATAAATATCTACTCAAAATTATCATAATTTTCTATTTATAGACCCATAATAAGTTTTTTAAGATAATTAATTTTACGATGGTCATTAAAAATATGTTAAACCCAAAAGGAACCTGAAGAAAATTAAGAAAATAATATTATTTTTAATTTTTTATTGTTTTGGAACCCACAGAAAGATAAATATTATCTATGGGCTGGTAAATAAATATTTATCACTACACAAGTAATTAGGTCCTCTCTTCCTCCTTTAAATTTATTGAAATCAATTTTTTTTATCAATATACTAGAAATAAATATTATATTCTATCTCTAGAAAATAATGTATTTATTTTAATATTCACATATTTTATTAAATTAGTTGTTAATAAATAATTATTTATCCCCTTGAGAATAATGAAATATTAATATATTCATTAAATGAATAAATAGATAGTATATTCATTATATAGATAATAAAAATTTATTTTAATTTTTGTATAATAAAAAAACTATGTAGTTAAATAATTTTTTATTACATTTTGAAAAAAAGATATAAATAATTACTATAAATTCACAAAATTAAATAATTTCATTTTGAATAATTTTTTTATAAATATTGAAGTAAATTAAGTTAATATAAATATTAATTTTATATCTGGGGAATAATATTCTCTTTTAACCATTATAAATAATATTTAACTAAGATTTATTGAAACAATTTATGTGTGATGCCCTAGGATTCGTCTTTGTTGATATTAGTTAGGTGTTCCAAAATTCCATGATATCTGCCATTATTTGGGTCAAGGAACCCATGGATTATGAAGATATATCACAAAAACAACAACAAAATTAAAATTATCTTTATGTAATATAATCTCACTATCATGATATCTCATCAAGAATGTTTCAAAACTGTATCATCAACCTATCAAATAATAATCTTTTCCATACACCATTTCCATGAAATATAATGTGGTTGTTTAATTACCACCAAACAGCCAACATATCTATATTCACAAAGATGGTAGTTAAAAAATCGTCCTCTATATATTCATTAATAACATATCATTCATTATGAACCAAATGTACCCAAATTCATGATGAAATTTGTTATCAAGATTCACTATAATACATCTATATGTGAAATTAATGCCATTAATCAAGAATAATATTAAATTCAAAGGGTCATTAAATACTCTCACAAATATAACTATCTTATTACACATAAACATGTAGAATTCCTAGTATCGGGTCTACTTTTATAATCTAATATCTTCGTTATTATGATTGTAATGTCCTTAGATTTCTATGTAATTATTGTTTAAATCATATGGAATTATTTTGATGCCATGTGATTGGACGATATGAGATTATAAGGCCTGGAGTGCCTAGAATGATCAGTCATAAAATAATAAGCTTTAAATGGAACGCTTGACCGGTTTCACTAAAAAGTGGAATAATCTTAAACGAGTGCTCAGATTTAAATTTTTAGGGCACTGTTGTCTTCAGGATGGCGGTTATACTCTAAGAGTGACTTATGTTTTGTCGGTGTAGCCCTCAAGTGAGAAAAATCAAAAATGGAATAACTGTAAATAAAATATTTAATTAAAATTATTTTATTTTTCATATTCTTATAACTCAGAAATGATGACTCGGATTAAAAATCTGAGACCACCACTAAACTCGTTAGGGTATGCTTTCGTTAGTTAGATCCTATCATTGGATCGTGACAGCCAATGGTAGAAATCAGTTTTTGGCGTTAAATAAAATAATCAAGTAAAAATTATTTTATTTTAAAATACTTATCACTCCAAAATAGAAACTCCTATTGAAAATATGAGAGTATCATTACACCCATGATGGCATGTTACCTTTAGGTTGATCCTAATGTCAACCGATGCAGGTTGAGGGTGAAAGTAATTTTTTGATCATTTTTAAGTTACATTTTGTAAATATACAAGTGGGATTTTCTATCTATTGAACCAGTTCTCTGATTGGAAATGAGGGAGCACCATGGAATTCACAACACCAGGGTTCTCTTGGGAGAATCTTAACTTCAACCTGTAAGGGACAGATAGAAAAACTAAATTTTGGAATTTTAGGAATAATAATAAAATAACTCTTTGAGTTAATTTATTCTTTTCATCAACCATCGAGCGACGGTTAGAAAAACTAGACTATAAAGATGATAATTAAATAAGGTTCAATTAATGAGTCCTTTAGTTTTTTTGTGTAACAGAAACATCCATTTAATTAATGGTTCACTAATTATGGTTCATTATTGAACCACATTAATGAACACAACAGAAAGATCAGTTTCTTTTTATTATTCAATCTGTTGTAGAATGGATTAAGGACCACATGGGAGACCTCTGATGTAACACTGACGATATCTCCCTCCAACAAAGAATAGAGAATGAGCACCTATCATTGAAGGATTCGATCTAGAAATCGATGGGAAACGATGAGCGCCAATAAACGTGGAACATCTACGAACATTGATCTACTTCTTTGTCTGCATCACCGAATCCAGGTTGAGGATTAATTTTCTCTATGTGTTAAATGATTCCACATTACTTTATTAAAAAATACAACGAACGCGGATCAACAGACTAATGGGTTGACCTTCGACACATTTTATATTGAGAGAGGTTGTTTATGGGGTCTTAATTTGGGGGGTTTTAAATTTATATGATGATTGTTATCTTCCCCCATAGAAAAATGCTAACACGGAGGGCGTGGGATGATCCAAACAAGGCCCAGACCCTCTGCTGATCTTGGAGGTTGTGAGTTCTTAATGGGAAACTATGAAACATGGTGGAAAGATGAATATTTGGGCTTCACAGTGAAGGAAGAAACCCAGGAGGCCCATAGGCGCAGACGAGACAAAAAACAGACCACTAAAGAATCTCTCGTGGCCCACGGAAGGTGTTGCCGACAAGGCGGTGGTGGTCAGCCCACACCCACCGTGATGAGAAGTATGTGCCCATATGTCATGCAGAGGATTGATTCTATGTCTAGACAGTCATGGCATTAGAGGATGCAACGCCTACTGGCGCCTCATGGAGATGGAGCGGGTCGCTCGGGACGGTCGGTTGACGCACAAATAGTAGGTTCATGCCTGACATTACGAAGAAAAGGGGTGGTTCCTACTGGAACTGTGAGCAAGAAGAACTAGATTCCCCATTTCTAGTTTGTAACACCCCAAAATTCCACGGTACATTTCCCTTTGAATAATGCAATGGATTTCATTGTACGCAACTTCGAGATTCTAACACACCACAACCAATCAAACTAGCCGTTATGAATAGTAATATCTACCTTTTGAAATTTTATAATTTCTATATCTCAAAATGGACTTCATTATTGGATTTGGAATATCGGAATTATCCTAGAGTGAAATTTTGGTACTTTTCAGATAACATTCATATTTTGATGAATAGTGAAAATTACTAAAATTTAATTAAAAAAAACTTTTTTAATCAAAATAATTAATATTGATAAATTATGAATTTGAGTGGTTTTAATGTATATTTAGAATATATTTTTATCATTTAATTCAATTTTTGTCGTTGGACATAATTTCACAATTAAACCAGACATAAACAAGTGCCAATCTTTTAATAGTTATTATCTCTTAAAAACACGATTTTTGTTTTAACAACGAGAATTAATTTTAAATTAATTTCTGCCTCTTCTATGTTTTGAATTTGGAAAAATGGATTCCAAATATGGAATCATGATTTCCAAATTGTGTAAATAGGTATCTTTTTTTAGACAGTTTTAATAATTACTTCGGTAAATATTTTATTTACCATGGTTAAAGGGTAAATCTAGTAAATAAGGGTTAACAAATAATATTATAATAATACTAAATTACACTAAAACATGTATTAACCATATTTGTTGATACATTTCCAACCATGGGCATATTTGGGTTGATTTTGGGACCCCATGGAGCCACTTGTAAGTGATAATGACACTTTATATTAATTAAGTTAAAATAAATACAAAAATGACATAAGCATATATCGTTTAGAAAAACATTTTTTACATAGTGTTAGATATGTTGGATTTTAGATTATAAATATTAAGTAGAAAGATAAAACGATTTATTACCTAATGAAATTTTATTTATAATTTTTAAAATATAAATAATTTAATTTATTTATGACATAATGATGAGGCAGTAATTACCATAATAGTGAAAAATTAAAATAATTGATATTATACATACCCAAATAAATATAATTTGAGACTTTTTATGAATTACACTAATTTTATAGGTTAATATATCATGTTCGGAATGATTTAATTAACTTTTTTAGAAGGAATAATTATTTTATGATTTTTATAAAAATCAATTATTGAATAGTGTCAAAATAGACATAAAAGAGTTTTTAAAACAAATATTATATTATTAATTGATATTAAATTCGTAAAAATCTATGGTTCGGCCAAGAGACTTATATCATGATTGGTGTATCATTAATGGACCACTTGGGGGTCTTTTGGATGCATATAGTATGTGTATTAACCATATAATATAAAAATACAAAGAGACATTGTAATAGTGAAACTAATTAACTAAGAGTTAATACTTAAAGATAAGGTTAATATAGTAACCCAAACCTGTCTAAATCCTTTTTCATGTTCATTTCTTCACCCAATTCTTATTTCATGGTTATTTAATTCTAAAATAATAACTCTAGTATCTTCTATATACTATGATGTTATTATAAATATGGTACAACCATATTCAGTATTCTATCCATCCATTGAATGGCATGTCACCATATGTGCGTCCGTACGGCTTACCGTCTCCACGTCGTGGTGTAATTGTCATTCAATAAATTATTATTTGGATGGGTATAATAATGATGAGTAATTCATGTAAATAAAAAATATAACATGATAATTATTCTTTCTGTATGATATACCATCCATTTATAAATTATTTTAACATTAAAAGAATGATATTGTTGCTCGTGCGTACGTACGGACTACCGTCTCCAAGAACACGATGAGATTCATTCTCCATCATATCCATTCATATATAATTCACATTTTATTATTAAAAATTATGTTTAAGGACTTGATGTAATTCTGGATATGAATAAGATACAACCTTTCCATAAGAAAAATGGCTTACGTAACAAAGAATATAAAGGAAAACGAGTAAGTTAACACCCGAAATGATGAGAATACTAAGATATTATTAACAAATCAATGTTAAAAGATCATATATGATATCATTTTAATGTAAATGATTCTTTTATAATTCAATGAAAATTATTTCACCATTACACAGGAGTTTAACCTACCTTTGACCAAGGAAAAAGTACAAAGTAAGGGGTTTCTTATCTCACTTTTAATTCCGTGAGAATTCCACTATTCACCACTTATTTATTGCATGTGGTGTGTGTACTAACCATGATTTTATTCATTGTGTAATATAATTTAATTTATGGATATTTACATCATCATTGTATTTTCCTTCTTTCATGGGCTTATGTTTCGTAAGTTACCAAATCGATAAGTGAATTTGAAATTTCAATTTTCATTTATTCAGATTTATGGAAACTTCATTGATTATTTTACTCCGAGATTATGTGTGGAATCACTATTAATTTTCTTATGTCATAATTTCCATTACATTTTCTGTGGATATACTTTTGATACACATAATCACTCCATTGATAATTTCTCAAGTCATCGATATGAATTTGATAAGAGTAATTTTAACTCATTCTCCATTTGTTGAGTTAAACATCCAATTCATTGGTGTTTTTTACAAGATTTTGTGTTAATGTCCTTTGATTTTTTTACACTAAATATCCAATAATATTCAGTGTATTTATATTTTTCACACATTACTATGTCATTGATTTATCATTAACCTAAGGATAGGGCCTTTATTAGAGAATTCATCTCAATTTATATTCCATTGAGACTTCTTTGTTGTTATACACCAAATCACTTTTATGTGGCGTATATAATGTTCTTTGAAATAGTATATCATGAATCCCTTTATTATCATGATATTAAAATGTTTTGATTACCTCAATTATTTGTATTCAAGTGTCTCTCTTTTGGTTAGAAACTCTAACTAAAATACCATTTTTAAATGTTATAAATACATATTCTTCTAAATCTTTCTCATTAATGTCCATGTTTTAAAAAATGTTTTTAAGGATTTATTTATATGGACATTAAAGTTTTAAAATTAAAACTCCTTTTCCAAGCTTCAAAGTGGTATGGGACACTTTGATTCAAAAATATATTTTTAAACGGCTTCTTGACAAATAGTGTGACATTTAAATGTTTTCAAGAAAAGGGGGAAATTTCTCTCAAATAGTTTTGATGGTAATTTTCATCTATGTCAATATCATTCATTATTATCGATTGAGGTTAATATAATACAATACAATCTTCCATATTGTATCGAATGAGTTATGATTGACTATGGATGTGCTTTTTTTATATCATTCATGGTTTGCGGTTAAAGTATTGACATTTCGTATGATAGTTTTAAAACGAATGTTTATGTTTAAACATGTTCATATGAGGAATGATTTTGACTTAGTAAGTGATGGGTGGAGCCCTCTATAGCTCCTCGATGCATCGGTAGGTCTCATGAGACAAACTAGTGTCTTGGCACAAGGCCTTGACAAAATCTTATTTGTAGTCTTGGCACGAGGCCTTGGCTATGTGGTTATGATAGTCTGGCATTATGCATTCCATCATTATGAAAGTGGTTATTGATATTGAATGTGATTATTCATTTTTTATAATATCAATGTGAATAAGTAAATGGAATTATTTCATTTTATTTTTTCCATACTATGTTGAATTTCAAGTTTAAAAGGCTTTTGTTTTAGTTATACATTGACTTGAATGTTTATTCTTATTAATGAAAGTTTCTTCTATATTGTTATCCTTAATGGGCATTTGAGCTCACCCCTTTTCTATGTTTTATTTTTCCCAGGATGTGAAGAAGTAAATTATGAATGACCCGCAGGGATAGTGTGAGGGGATAAGAGTGTGGACTATGGAGACTATGTTTTTGTAGTTTTCATTTTTATGATTTAATGTAAAACATTATGAATGTATCTTGTTATTCCAAGGATACTAAACTAATAGTTCTTTCGAGACTTTATCTTTCTTGTGATCATTCCAATGTTATGTAATATTGCACCGACTCAAGGTAACTGGGGTCGGGGCGTAACAGTTGCTTTCAGAGGATGTTTAGTAAAAACCTTGGAAGATAGATTTAGATAAACTCTGATTAGAGTATGTAGACCTAAGATTAACTTTGAGGATTAGTATATAAGAACTTCCTAGAATTTTTGTATTGTAGAGATTTTGTGAGTTTTCCAAGAAACTCTATGGATACGAGCAGGATGGGGCGGCTCTGGCACAGATATACCTAGGGGTAAAACATGAAAACACCGCTTTGAGCTATACTCGAATGGGAACTGGTGAATGACAACGGGCCTTGCTGCACTCTTGGTTACGACACTCCCGGGGGATATGCTTAGGATAATTTACATTTTCTTTACAGACTGATTTGAAGTATTATATATATAAGATGAGAGTAAATGACCTTGGTTAATCCTAATGTGTTTCAAATTGAGAATATGGTGACATGTTAATCTCTAAATGATTTTATTACTACTGTTACTCACACAATGCTTTCTAGATTTAGTCAATGGCTGGATTACAAAGAAGACATAGTGACTTTGTTAATGATGTACAAGGTGGGAACGATGGTGGGAATGGGAAACAAAATGGAATGTTGATAGGCATAAAGGATATCGTATTTATGACAAATCAATTTTCCAAAAATATGATCAACAATATATATATTAACCAATTCCCAGACTCAAAAAATAAGAGAAAGGTGATGAATGATAAGAGCTCCAGTAGTGGAGACCATGGAGAAAGAAATCCTTAATTTCCATCATGCAAGAAATGTGGAAGGAGACACCCATGAAAGTGTCTCAATGGGGCAAAGAAATGCTTTACATGCAGGAAGAAAGGACATAAAGTGAATAATTGTTGAAGAAAAATGAAGAGTACTATGGAAGAAGATAAAAATGGTCCCAAGAATCCATTTACAGTCATTTTCCGTAAATGTAGGGGACCTGGCCATTACTCGATTGAATGCCCTATTCTATAGGATTTTTTCTTGGACAAAGAATAATCTATGTTGAAATAAATGGTTGGAGAAATGTTTAAAAAGTATTAGTACACCATGTTTATGGGTTTACTTTGGAATAAATTTCTCTTGTATTTTTAACCGTGCAGTTTTCCATGTGAGAATGATATTTGAGGAAGAATTATCTTTTTTATTGTGGATATAGTTATAAATAACCATTTGGTTTTATATGATCATTGGGTTTGAGGAAATTATATGTTATTATAATTTGGGATGAAAATGCAAGGTATGAGATAAGATTTGTGGTTAAATTATGTTATGGTTATTTTGAGGAATTTATCACATTTTGGTAATGTTATAAAATATAGTTCTTGAAAAAGGACAACACGCAGACCATGTGACAACCCGTCGCGTCGAACAACGCTGTAGGAATCGAACCCACAACCAAAGTGTGATTGGGATATATCAACTACCACTGGACTACGTGAATTCCATGGTTAGTGTGACTATTATTTTTAGATAAATGATTTTATTGATCAATAATAATTTTATTGGGGATCTTATGTCTTATTAAATGAATACCCTTAGTATGGGGAATGGATTTGGTGATTAAGTGATAAATGTTATTTTGGAAGTTGTTCGCTTTGTTGTGAACACTATATGCCCAAGGAAAATAGAATAGTATGGTATTTCATTTGAGGAGTAATGGTGTATTTTTATCTATGTCTTTATTGTGGATTTATAGTGATTTGGGTTATTTATGGAAATGATTAGGTTATTTACTTTTAAGTATGTGACTTTAAGAGTAATTAATGTGATTTGGAGATACAATTTAACGTGGAGGACTAAATTCTTATAATTTTTGGGTTTCAATATAAGTTTGGATTATATTGAAGTATTTTAAGGACAATTGATTATTGAATGGTATTTATTTTACTTTGGGGTATTGATGGTTTAAATTTAGAAATTAAGATTAGTGTTTTTTTTCTCTAATGGAATATCCATTTGGGGGATAATCAGATATTATACTAACCATTTTGTTTTTGATTAATCTCTAAAGACAATGTAAATATATAGTTTATCCTACGTTGATCATGTATTTCTATAGATGTTTATTCTAGATCTTCCATTGTGACGAAGTCTTCTTGAATACTCATTGTTCATAAAAAAGAGTTAGTGGTAAAAATTTATTAAAGAATTATAATCTACATAAAAATTGATTATATCTCTTTATGTTCTTATTCAATATCATAAATTAATTCCTCTTCCTTATGTAATGTAACTTAAAACAGAAAATGTTGTCCCTTTACTTTTCCAACTGGGAGACTAATGACCATTTGTCCCAACATAAGTTTGTGATTTTCTTATTGTTAACTTACTCCTGATCATGTTTTATATTGCTCTATATCAGAAATTAACCAATAGTTTATCATCCATATCCATGTTTTTCTTATATGGAATCCTAGTATGGGTTATCTTGGGTGAACTTTATACATCTTTCCTTTCTTTTAAAGTGATAGTTTTATTGACACTTTTTATGATGTGGGACTTTCCATTATATTCTCAAGCCCAATTTTTTTAAAAAATTACGAGGATGCATCTTATTGAAGGAGGGGAGAATGTAACACCACAAGCTTCCACGGTATGTTTCCCTTTGAATAATTCAATAGTGTGCATTGTACGCAACTTCGAGATTCTAACACACCACAACCTATCAAACTAGCCGTTATGAATAGTAATTCATAATTTTTAAAAAAACATAATTTCTATTCTCAAAATGGACTTCATTTTTGGATTCGAAATATCGAAATTATCCTGGGGTGAAATTTTGGTACTTTTCGGATAACTTTCATATGTTGATGAATTGTGAAAATTAATAACTTTTAATTAAAATTTTTTTTTAATAAAAATAATTAATATTGATAAATTATGAATTTTAGTGGTTTTAAAGTATATCTAGAATATATTTTTACCATTTAATTCAATTTTTTTCATTGGACATAATTTCACAATAAAACCAGACATAAACAAGTGCCAGTCTTTTGATAGTTATTATCTCTTAAAAACACACTTTTTGTTTTAACAACGGGAAATAATTTTAAATTAATTTCTGTGACTTCTATGTTTTGAATTTGGAAAAATGGATTCCATATTTGGAATCAGGATGTCCAAATTTTCTAAATAGGTAACTTTTATTTTTAGACATTTTGAATAATTACTTCGGTAAATATTTTATTTACCGTGGTTAAAGGGTAAATCCCGTAAATAAGGGTTAACAAATAATATTATAATAATACTAAATTTACCTAAAACGTGCCCTAAACTTATTGGTGGATACATGTAAAACTGTGAGCATCATTGGGTTGATTTTGGAACCCCATGGTGCCACTTGTAGGTGATAATGACACTTTATATTAATTAAGTTAAAATAAATACAAAAATGACATAAGCATATATCTTGGAGATAATCATTTTTTACATAAGGTTTTATATGTTTAATTTTCTATTATAAATATTAATTAGAAAGATAAAAATATTTCCTACATAATGATATTTTATTTATAATTTTTAGACAATAAATAATTTAATTTACTTATGACATAATGATGATGCAGTAATTATCATAATAGTGAAAAATTAAAATAATTGATATTATAAATACCAAAATAAATATAATTTGAGACTTTTATGAATTAAAATAATTTTATAGGTTAATATGACATGTTAGGAAGTATTTAATTAACTTTTTTCAGAGTTAAGAATTCTGTTATGATTTTTAAAAAAATCAATTATTGAATAGTGTCAAAATTGATAAAAAGGTGTTTTTAAAACAAATATTATATTATTAATTGATATTAAATTCCTAAAAATATAATGTTTGGACAAGAGACTTATATCATGATAGGTGTATCATTAATGGACCACTTTTGGGTCGATTGGATGTATATAGTAGGTTTATTAACCATATAATATAAAAATACAAAGAGACATTGTAAAAGTGAAACTAATTAACTAAGAGTTAATACATAAAGATAAGCTTAATATAGTAACCCAAACCTGTGTAAATCCTATTGGATGATTGGTTTTTGACCTATACCCACCTTAAACTTTAAATAATCCACTTTGGAGCCATTAGAAACTGAATATGATTTTATTATAAAATAATATTTCTAGATTTTCCAAAGGTGCCCCTCACCCCTCTTATAAAAGCGCACTCCCCCTTCTCATTAATTCACACCTTCAAAGCCTTTTGGTTCGGCCAAACCCTGCCCAAATACTCTTTAAACTTATCTCACTTCATCCTAGAGGTCTTCCTTTAGTCAAAAAGCCAACCTAAAGAGCCCTTTTGATCAAATCAAAAGAAAGAACCCTAAGAAGAGGTAATAATTTCACCACCCTTTTTCATGTTCCTTTCTTCTTCCACTTTTTATTTCATTGTTATTTCTATTATAAAGTAATAAATCAAGTATCTTCTATATTCTGTGACATTATTATAAATATGGTACAACCATATTCAGTATTCTTTCCATCCTTTGAATGGCATGTCACCATATGTACGTACGTACGACTTATCGTCTCCACGTCTTGGTGTAATTTTCATTCAATAAATTAATATTTGGATGGTTATAATAATGATGTGTAATTGATGTGAATAATAAATATAACATGACAATTATTCTGTCTATATGATATACCATCCACTTATATATTATTTTAACATCAAAAGAATGATGTTGTCGCTTGTGCGTACGTATGGACTACCGTCTCCACAAACGCGATGAGATTCATTCTCCATCGTATCCATTCTATTATAATTCTCATTTTATGATTAAAAATAATGTTTAAGGACTTAATATAATTCTGGATATGAATAAGATAAATCCTATCCATAACAAACACGACTTACGTAACAAATAATATAAAGGAAAACGAGTAAGTTAACACCCGAAATGATGATAATACTAAGATATTATTAACAAATCAATGTTAAAAGATCGTATATGATATCATATTAATGTATATAAATCTTTTATAATTCAATAACAATTATTTCACCATTATACAGTATGTTAAACTACCATCGACCAAAGAAAAAGTACAAATTAAGGGGTTTCTTATCTCACTTTTAATTCCGTGAGAATTCCATTGTTCACCACTTATTTATTGCATGTGGTTTGTGTACTTACCATGATTGTATTCATTGTGTAATATAATTTAATTTATGTATATTTGCAACATCATTGTATTATCCTTCTTTCAATGGTGTATGTTTCGTAAGATACCCAATCGATAAGGGAATTTGAAATTTCAATTTCCATTTATTTGTCTTTACACAAACTTCATTGATTATTTTACTCCAAGATTATGTGTGGAATAAATATTCATTTGGTTATGTAATAATTTCCACTCCCCTTTTTTATGGATATACTTTCGAAACACATAATCACTCCATTGATAATTTCTCAAGTCATCGATATGAATTTGATAAGAGTAATTTTATTTCATTCTCAATTTGTTGAGTTAAACATCCAACTCATTGGTGTTGTTTTTACAAGATTATGTGTTAATGTCCATTGATAGTTTTACACGGAATATCCAATCATATTCAGTGTATTTATATTTTTCACACATAACTGTGTTGTTGATTTATCCTTTACCTAAGGATATAGCCTTTATGAGAGATTTCATCTCAATTTACATTCCATTGAGACTTCTTTGTTGTTATACACCAAATCACTTTTATGTGGTGTATATAATGTAATTTGACATAGTATATCATGAATCCATTTATTATCATGATATTACAAAGTTTTTATTACCTCAATTATTTGTATTCAAGTGTCTCTCTTTCTATAAGAAACTCTAACTAAAATACCATTTTTCAATTTTTTAAAGACTTATTCTTCTAAATCTAGCTCATTAATGTCCATGTTTTAAAAACTGGTTTAAAGGATTTATTTATATGGAAATTAATGTTTTAAAATAAAAACTCATTTTAAAAGTTTCAAAGTGGTATGGGACACCTTGATTCAAAAATCTATTTTTAAACTGCTTCTTTACAAATAGTGTGACTTTTAAATGTTTTCAAGAAAAGGGGGATTATAAGGCCCCGACCTTAAAACTTACTTAATATTGAATTAAATGAATAATTCACATTGAGGTTCTTTTCAGGTTTAGAGTTCTAGATAATTAGAACATAACTTTTACATCTCAAAATATTTACAAAGTAGACACTTCTACTAAGTTTCCATAGAATAAAAAACTCTTAAAAAGAAACATGTCTAGTTCCATGTTTTATATAGCATGACATTCCTTTGATCCCATCCTTGACATTATTCCATGTTACGTCCTATTAAAAACATTTCAAAAAAACTTGGGGTGAGCATAAAAAGCTCAGTAAGGGGTACACAAAGAAGAAAACTGTTAATTTATCAAAATAACTAGTAAACCATGTATACTTTATCAAAGTAATACTTTTCACCTTTATGAAGTAGTAAAAACTCTTCACTGAATAAAATATCGTTACATACCCTTTTTTAACCAAAAGATTACCATAAAACCCATATAAATAACACATAACATATAAAGGTAACTTGGGACATAAACATACTTAAGTGGAATAACCATACGGTCGACTTCCACACATATCACTTAATGGAATAGCCATTCGGCCAACTTCCATACATACTTAATGGAATAGACATATGGCCAACTTCCATACCCAATGAATTGGAGGTTATAACGTAACCACCCATCCTGGTATTCACGGAACCACTTGTCATATGGTTTATCACGTAACCACCCGTTAAATGTCCAAGTACCATAATAAAATCATAAAACATAAAACCAATATAAAGGAATGATTACATTTCCACATCTCAATCAAAATATATCATTTAAATATATTGACATAATATAATCCTTTATCAAAACCATTTTCAATACCAAAATACATAAAAGAGTATATGGTATTTATTTTATTTTAAAAACATTACGGCTTGTTGAGGAATCCAAAGACCAAATAAAACTCGCGGCGGCGGAAAAGGTCGTTGTCACCACGTACGTTAAAAGAAACATTCCTTTTTTTCATTTTTTAAAACGTATCATAGAAAAATATTCCTTTTGTATAAAAGTAAAAGTCAAAGGGGTTTATGAACTGTATAAAAAAAAGTTGTGTATAAAACGAAATATGACTCAATGAAAGGAGATTGAGACGAAGTCCTTTACCTCGGGTCCGACTTAACTCGATTGTTCTTTAACGTCCTGAATAATAAACTTGAGTTAATTTCTACTTGATTAAGAACCTTTTTAAAGTTCATTATTCCTTTTATATCACTTGTTTTCCATGTTATAAACATTATGTAACCATTTAAGTTAATAATGTTTGTTTTGTCGATATTTGGTTCTTAAGTCGAAAGTGGACTTCATACAATTACATGTTGTTCTTGTGGTCAAAGGTTCTTTATATCCAGAATAAAATTGCTGATTTGGATATCATATATATCATATATATCCAGAATATACATCTATTTATAATATTACATAATCATTTAGATGTAAGAAATGAAATGCACCATTCATGGAGACGGTAAGCCGTACGTACGCATGAACGCTACTTTCATTTCTATGTCTTATTAATGGAATTAAAACTAAATGAGAGGTATGTATATTTTAATTCCATAATTATATTAATCATTTATATGTAACATAAATTATATATATCCATTATAAATATTTACTTATAATAGTACATTACATTTGGGGATAAGAAATGAATTGCACCGTTCATGGAGACGGTAAGCTGTACGTACGCATGAACGCTACTTTCATTTCTATCTCATACTTTAATGGAAAGAAATAATAATGATATAGATGTATATTATAATTCCAGTATAACATCATATATAATATAATTAAATCCATCCTTTATACGTCCCACATATGGCATTAACGAATCACATCACTTTGAGGGGGCGGTAGTCCGTACTTCCTTAAATGAAGATATCGCGTTTACCTATAATGGAAACCATAAAGGTATTCCCAAAATGAAAAATAAAGAAGCTTAAGTAAAACATAAAAATATAATATATCATCTATAAATATAGTGTCATCTTAATGGCCACCTTTGAAGGTGTTAAAAGAATGTTGAACAATCATCGTTTCGGAAGGCAGAAATTCGCCATCCACGGAAACAGTATGTTCTTTAACCATTAGATGTAGGTGTGTGTAAGTGTAGCTCTAATACTTCTTATAACAACATCCTAGTATATTTAGGATACTGAATTTGTTACAAAATAAAATAATTAAAAGAGTTTAGGGGGTTGGAGAAGAAAAATCAAACAGAAGGACTCAAGTGAAGACATTACCTTAAAATCGGGTAACTCCCTATGGTTTGAGCTCAAAAGCTTCCTTGGGAAGACTTCTGCCCAAATTGAGGCTTCAAGGAGTAAGAAATGGAAGTTTAGAGGCAAAATGGGCAGGTTATGGCCGAGCCAAAGGCTTTGGAAGTGTGGGTAAGTTGGTAGAGATGGGGGCCTTTTATAAGAGGAGAGGAGGGGCACTCTTGGAAGGTAAAGAAAAGTCACTTTATTTTAAAATGGTATTCGAATTTAAGAGGTCCCACATTGATATAATTCTAGAATAAGGTGATAAGGGTTCTAAATACACCCATACAATAGGTTTTGGACATGTTTAGGGCTTAGATATTACATTATCTTTCCATTTTATTTAAATCGTTAAATAATGAGGTCATCGTTGCATCATCATGATGTCATAAATAATATAATTTATTTAACGTCTAAAAATTATTAAAAAATACTATGATGTAGGAAATATTTTTATCTTTCCAATGACAATTTATAGTCAAAATTATGACTTGTATCACCCCATGTAAAAATTGTTTTAGTAAAACATCTCATGTTTTTGTAATTTTTACTTTAACATTAAATAAAAAGTTATTTTTGTCATTTCCCAACCAAAGTGGCTCCATGGGGTCCCCAAGTTGACCCAAGTATTGTCTTGGTCGCCCATGAAATATCCAAAAAGGGTAGGAAATGTTTCAAGCTCACATCATTTTATTAAAACATTATTATTACCTTAAACTACACTAATTACCTCTAATCGCGATTAAGAACTTAAAAGTTACTATTCCCCAAAAAAATATTTTAATTTCATTGAACCAAATTTTACTTCTTAATGACAACCATGTATTTTGTAATTTTTAAATTCAAAACACAGAAGTGGTAAAATTTCATTTAAATGAAAAATCAGTTTTTATAAGTACCACTTAGTGGTTTCACTATTCATCAAAAATTGAAGTTTTTCAGAAAAATACAAAAAATTCACCCTAAGATATATTTGATATTATGAATTCAAAAATGAAGTCTATTTTAAAAAATTCAAAACATATAATTCAAATGAATTAATTCAATAATTAATTCCCGCTGTCATGACAAATAGCGTGTTTTTATTAAACAATAAGTATCAAAAGATTGACACTAGTTTAAGTCCGATTTCAAAGTGAAATTAATTCCAACGAACACTATTGGATTTAATGGTAAAAATATATTCTAATTTCACTTTAAAACCAATTTAAAAAATAATATAATCATATAAATAAATTATATTAAAAAGGGGTTTTGAATTAAAATACAACTTTTTACACTATTCATTAAAAAATGAACTTTATCGGAAAAATACCAAAAATTTACACAAAGTAAATTATGATGTCCCGATTCTAAAGAAGAGTTATATTTGGTCCAATAGAATGTATAATAGTGATCAAAACTATATTTAATGACGGTTCTCCATCAAAAGGCGATAAGTGAACCTTTAGTGAAAATTAGGGTATAAATGCCTAAAATTGAATTCTTTCCGTATTTTAAGCCTTTATCATTTATTGGATAAATTTAAAAACAATTAAAAAACATATATAATCATATTTTAGTTATTTCTATCCATTCCCACCAGTACAGCGGCTAAGTGTTAACTAACATTTAAAATAATATTATTATATTACAAGTGTGCAACGTAAGTTTTCAAAGGAACTCATCATTGCGTATCGGGTACGCTGTCGATCATAGCAACCCCTTTAAAGTAAAATTAATATTTAATTCATAAATATTAATAAATATAAAAATTAATTATTCATTATTTACCTGGATTGTTACATCCTTCCCCCCTTTTGGGAATTGCGTCCTCGCAATTTTATTCACTTATCAAAATATGTGTGGGTATTTATCCCTCATAGCATTTTCAGATTCCCACGTTGCCTCTTAAACCATATGGTTTTTCCACAAAAACTTTACCTAGTGAATTATCTTATTTCGCAACACTTTATCTCTTCGATCAAATATCTGGACTGGTTGTTCTTCATAAGATAGGTTCTCTTCCACCTAAACTACCTCCGGACTCAAAACATGAGACGAATCTGGCATATACTTCCTCAACATCGAAACATGAAAAAAATTGTGTACCTGAGATAAACTCGGAGGTAAAGCTACTCGGTAAGCAACTGATCCAAATTTCTCCAGAATTTCATATGGTCAAATGAACATGGGACTCAGCTTTCATTTCTCACCAAATCTCAGCACACTTTTCCATGGAGAAACCTAGAGAAAAACATGATCACCTACCTCGAAAGATAGATCCTTCCTCCGGTTATCCGCATAACTCTTCTGCCTGCTTTGAGCTGTTCTCATGTGTTTCTGAATTAACTGAACTTTTTCTGCCATCTCTTCTTCCAATTCTTGTCCCATCAGCTTCGTTTCACCCACTTCATCCCAAAATGCTGGAGTTCGACACCGCTTCCCATATAATTCCTCAAATGGTTCCATCTGTATACTAGAATGAAAACTGTTATTATAAGAAAACTCAACCATAGAAAGATGTTGGTCCCAACTTCCCTGATAATCCATCAAATAAGCTTGTAGCATATCCTCCAAGGTCTGAATTGTTCGTTCTGACTGGCCATCTGATTGAGGATGAAAAGCTGTACTAAAATTTAATTCAGTACCCAACGACTTCTGAAGGCCTTTCCAAAAGTTAGAAGTAAACCTGGGATCACGGTCAGATACAATAGAGAGAGGAACTCCATGGAACCGAACTATCTCTTCAAGATACAAACGGGAAAGTTGATCTAGGGAAAAATTATCTCGTATAGCAAGGAAATGAGCAGATTTAGTCAAGCGATCAAAAATAACCCAAATTGCATTATTACCTCTAGATGTCTTTGGTAATCCCAAGATAAAGTTCATGGATATATTTTCCCATTTCCACTATGGCACAAGTAATGACTGAAGCATCCCTTTCGGTAACTGCTGCTCTGCTTTAACCTGCTAACATGTCAAACACTTCACAGTAAATTCAGCAATATCCCTTTTCATTCCATCCCACGAGTAATACTCCTGCAGATCTCTGTATATCTTAGTAATTCCAGGATGAACTGAAAACGGGGAACTATGAGCCTCACATAACAACTCATCCTTCAACTATGAATCTCAAGGCACACACAATCTCTTCCCAAAGCTCAAAACACAATCATTATCAATGTTGAATTCATGAAACTTACCCTTCTGAACCAGCTATACCTTTTTTTTCAACTCATTGTCTTCCCTCTGTACTTTCTTAATTCTGTCTGGTAGAGAAGATTTGACTGATACTTTTTTTACTCAAAGCATCAGCAACTGTATTTTCTTTTCCCGGATGGTAATGAATTGTAAAATCATAATCCTTGATTAATTCCAGCCATCTCCTCTGTCTCATGTTCAATTCTCTCTGACTGAATATATACATTAAACTTTTGTGATTAGTATATATTTCACACTTTACTCCATACAAATGATGCCTCCAAATTTTTAAAGCGAAAACAAAGGCAGCTGATTCCAAATCATGTGTAGGGTAATTTACCTCATGAGTTTTCAAGTGACATGAAGCATAAGCAATTACCTGATCATTCTGCATAAGGACACAACCAAGTCCCTTCAACGAATCATCACTGTATATAACAAACTCACCATTCTTAGAAGGAAGTTCCAAAACTGGAGCATTCACCAATCTTCTTTTCAACTCCTGAAAACAATCATCACATTCTTTTGTCCAGGTAAACTTAACACCCTTCCGAGTTAGCTTAGTAATTGGTCTAGATAACGGTGAAAAATATTCAACAAACCTTCGGTAGTAACCTGCGACACTAAGAAAACTACGGATCTTGGTTACATTTGTGGGTCTTGGCCATTCTTCAACAACTTTTGTTTTAGCAGGATCAATAGTTATGCAATATTTTGAAACAATGTGACCCAGGAAAGAAATTTTCTGTAACCAAAACTCACACATGCTGAATTTTCCATATAGTTTATTTTCTTTTATTGTTTTCAAGATAACCCTTAAATGTCTTTCATTCTCCTCTTTACTTTTATAAAACACGAAAATATCATCAATAAACACAACCACCATTTATCACCTGATTCAACTGAGCCATCACTACAACAAACTCTTCAATTCTGATTCTGACCATCTCAGGTTTCTTATTTATAAGGTTATTTCCCTCTGTATGCCTTCCTAAAATATCTGACATGTTTCTTCTGTGGAAAACCATTATTAACATAAAAATATCTTAGGCAAAGAAACATGGTAATCTTTAAATGATATATCATTTCAATCATACCATAAATTATCTTATAATTTAACAATTTTCTAACTCATAAAGTTGTCTAAACCGACCTTTGATACCAACTATAAGGCACCGGCCTTAAACCTTACTTAATATTGAATTAAATGAATAATTCACATTGTGGATCTTTTCAGGTTTAGAGATTTCGAGAATTAGAACATAAGTTTTACATCTCAAAAGATTTACAAAGTAGACACTTCTACTATGTTTCCATGGAATAAAAAACTCTTAAAAAGAAACATGTATAGTTCCATGTTTTATATAGCATGACATTCCCTTGATCCCATCCTTGACCTTATTCCAAATTAAGTCCTGTGATAAAATTTTCAAAAAAACTTGGGGTGAGCATAAAAAGCTCAGTAAGCGATACACAAAGAATGAAAACTTTTAGTTTATCAAAACAACAAGTAAACCATGTATACTTTATCAAAGTAATACTTTTCACCTTTATGAAGTAGTAAAAACTCTTCACTGAATAAAAGATCGTTACTTACCCTTATGTAACCAAAAGATTACCATAAAACCCATATAAATAACACATAACATATAAAGGTAACATGGGACATAAACATACTTAAGTGGAATAACCATACAGTCGACTTCCACACATATCACATAATGGAATAGCCATTCGGCCAACTTCCATACATACTTAATGGAATAGCCATATGGCCGACTTCCATACCCAATGCATTGCAGGTTATAACGTAACCACCCGTCCTAGTATTCACGGCACCACCCGTCATATGGTTTATCACGTAACCACCCGTTAAATGTCCAAGTACCATAATAAAATCATAAAACTTAAAACCAATATAATGGAATGATAACATTTCCACATTTCAATCAAAATATATCATTTAAATATATTTACATAATATAATCTTTTATCAAAACCTTTTCCAATACCAAAATACATAAAAGAGTATATGTTATTTATTTTATTTTAAAAAAATTATAGCTTGTTGAAGAAGTCAAAGACCAAATAATACTCGCGGCGGCGAAAAAGGTCGTTGTCACCGTATACGTTAAAAGAAACATTCCTTGTCTTCGTTTTGTAAAACGCATCGTAGAAAAATATTCCTTTTTTAAAAAAGTAAAATTCAAATGGGTTTATACACCGTATAAAAGAAAGTTGTGTATAAAACTAAATATGCCTCAATGAAAGGAGATTTAGACGAAGTCCCTTACCTCGGGTCCGACTTGACTTGATCGTTGTTTAACATCCTGAATAACAAACTTGAGTTAATTTCTACTTGATTAAGAACCTTTTTAAATTTCATTATTCCTTTTATATCACTTATTTTCCATGTTATAAACATTATGTAACCATTTAAGTTAATAATGTTTGTTTTGTCGATATTTGGTTCTTAAGTCGAAAGTGGACTTCTTATAATTACATGTTGTTCGTGTGGTCAAAGGTTCTTTATATCCATAATGAAATTCCTGATTTGGATATAATATATATCATATATATCCATCATATACATTTATTTATAATATTACATTATCATTTAGAGGTAAGAAATGAAATGCACCGTTCATGGAGACGGTAAGCCGTACGTACGCATGAACACTACTTTCATTTCTATGTCATATTAATGTAATTAAAACTAAATTAGAGGTATGTATATTTTAATTCCAGAATTATATTCATCATTTATATGTAACATAAATTATATATATTCATTATAAATATGTACATATAATAGTACATTACATTTGGGGATAAGAAATGAAATGCACCGTTAATGGAGACGGTAAGCCGTACGTACGCATGAACGCTACTTCCATTTCTATCTCATAATTTAATGGAAAGAAATAATAATGATATATAATTATATTATAATTCCATTATAACATCGCATATAATAACTTTAAATCCTTCCTTTATACATCCCACATATGGCATTAACGAATCACATCACTTTGAGGGGGCGGTAGTCCGCACTTCCTTAAATGAAGATATCGCGTTTACCCATAATGGAAACCATAAAGGTATGCCCAAAATGAAAAATACAGAATCTTAAGGAAAACATAAACATATTATATATCATATATAAATATAGTTTAATCTTAATGGCCACCTTTGAAAGTGTTAAAATAATTTTGAACAATCATCGTTCCGGGAGGCAGAAATTCGCCATCCACAAAAATAGTATGTTCTTTAACCATTAGATGTAGGTTTGGGTACGTGTAGCTCGAATCATTCTTATAAGAACATCCAATTATATTTATGATACTGTAGTTGTTACAAAATAAAATAATAAAAAGAGTTTAGGGGGTTGGAGAAGCAAAATAAAACAAAATGACTCAAGTGAAGACATTACCTTAAAATCGGGTAACGCCCTTTGGATTGAGCTCAAAGGATTTCTTGGGAAGACTTCTACCCAATGTGAGGCTTCAAGGAGTAATAGAGGGAAGTGGAGAGACAAAATGGACAGGGTTTGGTCGATCCAAAGGCTTTGGAAGTTTGAGTAAGGTGGTAGAGGTGGGGGCCTTTTATATGAGGGGAGGAGGGGCACTCTTGGAAGGTAAAGAAAAGTAACTTTATTTTAAAATGGTGTTCGGATTTAATAGGTCCCACATTGATATAATTCGAGGATAATGTTATAAGGGTTCGATATACACCCATACAATAGGTTTTGGACATGTTTAGGTCTTAGATATTACATTATCATTCCATTTTATTTAAATTGTTAAATAATGAGGTCATCGCTGCATCATCATGATGTCATAAATAATTTAATTTATTTAACGTCTAAAAATTATAAAAAAATACTATGATGTAGTAAATCGTTTTATCTTTCCAATGACTATTTATAGTCAAACATCTGACTTGTATAACCCTATGTAAAAATTGTTTTAGTAAAACATTGCATGTTTGTGTCATTTTTACTTTAACATTAAATAAAACGTTATTTATGTCATTTCCCAACCAATGTGGCTCCATGGGGTCCCCAAGTTGACCGACGGCTTTTCTTGGTCGGCCATGACACATCCAATAAGGGTAGGACATGTTTCAAGCTCATCTCATATTATTAAAACATTATTTTTACCTTAAACTACACTAAGTATCTCTAATCACGATTAAGAACTTAAAAGTTACTATTCCCCAAAAAAAATATTTTAATCTCATTGAACCACATTTTACTTCTTAATGAAAACCATTTATGTCGGATTTTTTAAATTCAAAACACAGAAGTGGTAAAATTTCATTTAAACGAAAAATCAGTTTTTGTAAGTACCACTTAGTGGTTTCACTATTCATCAAAAAATGAAGTTTTTCAGAAAAATACCAAAAATTCACCCTAAGCTATATTTGATATTCCGAATTCAAAAATGAAGTCTATTTTAAAAAATTCAAAAAATATAAGTCACATTAATTAATTTTATAATTAATTCCCGCTGTCATGACAAATAGCGTGTTTTTATGAAACAATAAGTATCAAAAGATTGACACTAGTTTAAGTCTGATTTCAAAGTGAAATTAATTCCAACGACCACTATTGGATTTAATGGTAAAAATATATTCTAATTTCACATTAAAAATAATTCAAAAGACAATATAATCATATAAATAAATTATATTAAAAAGTGGTTTTGAATTAAAATACAACATTTTACACTATTCATTAAAAAATGAACTTTATCGGAAAAATACAAAAAAATTACACAAAGTAAATTTTGATGTCCTGATTCTAAAGAAGAGTTATATTTGGTCCAATAGAATGTATAAGAGTGATCAAAACTATATTTAATGATGATTTGCCATCAAAAGGTGATAAGTGAACCTTTAGTGAAAATTAGGGTATAAATGCCTAAAATTGAATTCTTTCCGTATTTTAAGCCTTTATCTTTTATTGGATAAATGTAAAAACATTTAAAAAACATATATAATTATATTTTATTCATTTCTATCCATTCCCTCTATTACAACGGATATGTGTTAACTAACATTTAAAATAATATTATTATATTTCAAGTGTGCAACGTAAGTTTTCAAAGGAACTCATCGTTGCGTATCGGGTACGCTATCGATCATAGAAACCCCTTTAAAGTAAAATTAATATTTAATTTGTAAATATTAATAAATATGAAAATTCATTATTCTTTATTTACCTGGGATGTTACAGGGATATTTCTCTCAAATAGTTTTGATGGTTATTTTAATCTATGTCAATATCATTCATTATTTTCGATTGTGGTTAATATGTTACAATAAAATCATCCATATTGTATAAAATGAGTTATGTTTGATTGTGGATGTGTTATTTTTATACCATTCATGGTTTGTGGTTAAAGTATTGACATTTTGTATTCTAGTTTTAATATGAATGTTTATGTTTAAACATATTAATATGAGGAATGCATTGGATATAGTAAGTGACAGGTGGAGCCCACTATAGCTCTTCATTGGTTGGTCTCATTAGACAAACTAGTGTCTTGGTATAAGGCCTTGAAAAAATCTTATTTGTAGTCTTGGCACGAGGCCTTGGCTATGTGGTTATGATAGTATGGCATTATGTATTCCATCATTATGAAAGTGGTTGTTGATATTTCATGTGATTATTCGTTTATTATAATATCCATGTGAATAAGTAAATTACATTATTTCATTTTATTTTTGCCATACTATGTTTAAGGTCAAGTTAAAAAGGCTTTTGATTTAGTTATACATTGCCATAAATTTTTATTCTTATTTATGAAAGCTTCCTCTATATTGTAATCCTTACTGGGCATTTGAGCTCACCCCTTTTCTATGTTTTATTTTTCCCAGGATGTGAAGAAGTAAATTATGAATGACCTGTATGGATAGTGTGAGGGGATAAGAATGTGGAATATGGAGACTATGTTGTTGTAGTTTTCATTTAAATGATGTAATGTAAATCATTATGAATGTATCTAGTTATTCTAAAGCTACTAAACTAATCGGTCTTTCTAGAGTTGATCTTTCTTGTGATCATTCCAATGTTATGTAATAATGCACCGACTCTGGGTAACTGGGGTCGGGGCATTACATATTATAGAAAAACAGGTCTGCACCATGGGGTCCAGGCTCCTCAGCTGGGTCGCGCCCCACTAGGTGGTCCGGGCCACCCGCAGGTTGGGCCACTCACAGGTCGGACCCGCGCTGGCCGGGCCAGACTCACCATCAGGCCGGACAGTGGGACCCAATGGGCTGATTAGGCAGGACCCTTACCAGACCCCCTTCAGACCCTCAGGTTAGGCTAGGTCAGACCAGACCCAGACCTATCCGACCACTTTTCACAAAAACGGCTATAACTGTTAGAATGGGTGTCTGATTGATTTGATGTCTATGGCATGAGGACCCCTAAGATGAGGTTATCCTCTAAATATATTAAACTATCATTTTTTATAAGTTGGTGTACTACTGTGTTGAATCAGACTCGAATTCAACCATGTTGTGTTTACTTTTTTCCTATATCATACAGACCAGGCGTCCGGTTGATGCACTGTATGTCACATTGGATCCCTTAAAAAATTTCAACACTTTGGGTTACTTCTATGTTTGACTTCATTGAGTTTGAGATATGACTGGTGGCTTGAAGAGATGATACAATAGAAATCAACCGTGCTAAGTGAGGGAATCTAGTGGTTGACTGTGACGAGAAACAAGAATATTGATCCTCTGAGAGGTCCAGCACCAAACAATCCTCTTAGTGGTTCAACACCTTGAGATCCTATATGGTTCTGCTCCTAGATATCCTATGTGGGTTAGAACCTAGCGATACTTTGTGGTTCAACACCTATGGATTCCTTATGGGTCATCACCTAGAGATCCTCTGAGTGGGCCAGCACCCAGTGATCCTCTGAGAGGGTCAAAACCTAGCGATTCTCTAAGTGGTTTAACACCTAGTGATCCTCTATGTGGGTCTACACCTAGAGATCCTCTATGGGTCAACATCTAACGATCCCCACCAAGAAATCCTCTGTGGGTTAGCACCTATCGATCCTCTATGGGTAACCACCTCAAGACCCTATACGAGTCTGCAGCAGATCCTTTCAATGAAATAAGATGATTTATGTTTATAAATAATCATCTTTATTCATGTTCATTAAGTTGAACACCCGGTTTGAGATTTTTTTTACATTGTGTCTAGTGATTGAGATCAGTATTTTGTGGGGTTTCTTTGTTGAATTCATAGATACCTTTGGGGGCCTCAGGGTACCTATTGATTATTTTTATACTCACCCATAAATGGGGTTCAGAAACACCATGTTGTGTCTTGTGTAGATGATGAACAACTTGAATGATACTTTGTAGAGCTGGGACTAGATGGAACAATTAGGTGATCAATTGTCGTGGTGAGTGGCATTGACGAGTTTTACCTACCCTTCAAGTTGGATCCTTGGAGGATGATCTCTAGATCTGGTTTTTATTTTTTTTACTACTCTATCAGTTGGGCTACTATACTGTCTCATTTTTCTTTCAGTGCTTACTTTTCCTCTTAGTGGTGGGTTTTAGTGGTGGTTGTACTACCTCTTTTCAGTTGTGTTTTTCTTGTCTGTAGTGTACCATATATGTGTTTGTACAAGTTTAAAGGAAATTAAATTCCCTTTTGGGTTTCACCTTTTAGGTTCTAGTCACCTGCCCTTGGCCTATATATGGTGGGCTTAGGGTTGATACAACATGGGCCCTATGGTATGGGTCATAACAAAGTGGTATTATTTGGTGATCGGTTATACCAAAAGAATTAAGAGATTGTATTTTTTTCAATGGGGATAGTAGTGTTAAGTTTCTTGAGTTTAGATTTTTTTCTAGGGAGTCCAGGGTTGTAGCAGTAGCTGACTGATCCATTCACCTGGACCCTGAATTCTTTTATCCAACTCAGTACATGAAAACACTATTTGCAGGTGTTTTGAAAATGTTTTCATCTTTGTCTATATTGAGTCATCTCACAAGGTATGGCCTTTGGACTGTGGGTTATCATGATTCTATTTCAAGATGCCACCATGTAGATAACCATCTAGAATTTCAGTACGTCACTAAGAAGATGGTCCATAGAGTGATGAGGCCTCAGTACAAGGATTGTTTTCAGAGATGGTACCTTCGGGAAGTGTCCTGATAATCCCACTGCCCTTTCCTCAGTAGATACTACAGGCGCTACAGGTTGAGGAAACATGTAGGCTATGTTCCATAAACGAGTTTCACTGATAGATACAATTATAGTTCCAAAGGGAGCCTAACTCATAGGCTGATAAAGACTGGCATGGGTTTGTGACCAAGTTCAAGTCTTGATACTCTAAGCGATATATGATTAGGTACATCCAAACTAGTACAATTCATCTCTGCATTCTTACTTATGTTTGGGGGCTACATAGAACCTTTGTGGTTGAAAATTCATTGGCTAAGTAGATATAGCTAGTGAATGTCAATAGTGGGAAAGGAGGAAATTGACATTAGTCTCAGAGACTAGGACGTGTAAAATGTTTCTGTAATAGGAAGTTATAGGGGAATATGAATCTTCCTAGTAGTATACATGTAAGATAATCTAGGATAGAAGAAGGTGGTAGTGTACATTTCGACATGTTACCACCATCAGCCTAATGTAGTCCCCAAAATCCATATAGAGATAGAGGAAATGGGAAGAGTGTAACTTCATACAATCAAGGAGTATAACCCACTGGCTCCAGGAATGACTCTAGGTACGATCTGTGTCTACTACTAGTGTTCGTATTAATAGACATAGGTACTAATCATTCCTTCTTATCACGAATCTTGTTTAAGAAATAGAGTTTTTTTCTAATCCATTGACTCGATCCTTATGTCTCAAGATACCTATGGGAGGAGACTTAATAATCACACATATGCCGAAAGTGTGATATGGCCATTGAATAGAGAGTTCCGGTTGGATCCACTTGGTGGTAGCATTGAGGCCTTATCATATTATTCTGTGTATGGACTAGTCATCGATAGTTCAGTGTAAAGATTACTATTTTAAGAAAAAGGATATGGAATATATGCAGTTTTGGAAGGGGGATTTCCATGGTTGGTGAAAAAGGAAACCCACACTACACATGATAAACTCATGCATAGATGGTTGTAGATGACCAATCTTGAGTTGGCCAACCGTATCCTCCTGGAAGTAGGAGTTTTGTGTTTTTAGTTCCCAGAAGTAGTGGCAGAGTGTAGGAACAACCTTTCAAATGATGTTTTTCTGGATTATCTCCCCTTAGGAGGACAAAATTATATATAATTCTACACCCCAAGATGGCACTGATATCATCATCTGAATATTGGTGGGATTTTGTAGAGCCTCACAAGCAGGGGAATATATGATGGGATTGAAGAGGAGGAGATTAGTAAGACCTAGTGTTTGAGGTTATGTGTGGATTATTGGCACGATAACCAATTGGTCATGGAGCACCAGTACCCACTACCAAAGGGTAGATGGGAGCTTCAATTAGTTAAAGGGGGTATCCTTTCATGTGGATAGAAAAGTTCCCGAAGGCTTTTCGGCTGTTGAGAAATCAGTAATGTTTTTTTTCTTCTAGGACTTTTCCTATGAGATAATTTATACTCCTGGAAAGAGGGACATGGTGGTAGACGTGCTCAACAAGTGGTCTGGTATACAGCTGCTGGGTGAGGTGATGTATCTAGTAGCCACGATGAAGATATCCTTCATGGATGATGATAGAGAAGATTACCTCTAGTCTAAGACTATCACTCACCCACACCATCAGCTATTTAGAGAGGCAAAAGTTGTGGATGTTGACCTCGAGGGCTGACGTACTCATTTATCCTCAGAAAAATCTATTGATGAATTTTTGAAAGGTGGGGATCATATCATCCTTTTCAGAGGACACTCCATGGTACCCGCGATGTTACGAGAGGAGGAATTAAGGGAATTCCAGGAATTCCCATTTGTGGTACATCCTGGGGTGGCGAAGATGTATTAAGACCTCTAATTTCAGTTCGTGTTTCTCGGGATGTAGAAAACAGAAGTAGAGTTCATTTTAAAATGCCTCACATGTCACCATGTGAAATCCAAGCATCTAGATGTAGCTATGCTTGATCACATTGTTACAACCCTAGATAGATAGTCAGACTGAGGAGACCATACAGACCATGGAGAGCATGCTTCATGCTTTTTTCCATGATTTTGGTAACTATTGGAAGACAACCTACCACTGCTGGAGCTTTCATAAAACAACAACTATAACTTCACCATTGGAATGGAACCATTTTAGGGATTGTATGGGGGGCATGAAGATCACCATTATAATGGAAAGACCTAGGGGAGTCGGTACTCATTGGTCCTGAGTTTGTATGGTCTACTACTGAGAAGGTGCGGATCATCTAGGAGTGGATGGGGACTACACAGAGAAGACATAAGTCTTATGGTAATAGGAGACAACGACCCATTGAGTTTGATAAGGGGGTCCATGTTTTCCATCGGGTATCACCCATATGGGGATTTCCTAGATTTTCCTAAAATGCCAAGTTATCGCTGAGGTTTATCAATCATTTTCAGCTTTTGAGTAGATTTGGCGAGATGGCGTACCGCCTATCTCTTATCCCATTGATCAACCGGGTGCACAATGTTTTTCACATATCACAACTGCGGAGGTATGTACATGTTCCATTAGACATCATCGACTTGGGAAAGTTGTACATTATCGATGGGGAAATTTTTACGTAGTTCTCAGTGGAGATAGAGGACTGACAGGAGTGGGACCTTCATGGATTGTTTATTCCTTTTGTACACATTTAGTGGCAGTACATGAATCTCATGGAGAGAACATGGGACTAGAGGGATCAGATTTATGCTTAGTACACCCACTTGTTTGATTATCCTTTTTTTGTTTCGGGGATGTAAATCCCTAACGTGAGCAGAATGTAATGTCCCATAATTTCCATGTAATTATATATTTTATATGGAATTATTTTGAGACCCGGGGCTGAGATGACGTGCAATTCCGAGGCTTGGAGTACCCTGAATGATCTATCGAAAATGACAAGCTTTTAAATAGAATTCATGAGCAGTTTTCCTGAAAAGGTGGAAAAACACATTAACAGTTTCATGGATTTGAGATCTGAGAGCACCATTGCATTTAGGATGGTGTTATTCCCCTAGGTGAAACCTAATTTTAGTCAATGCAGCCTTCTTGTAAGAAATCCAAAAAATGGAATAACCATAAATAAGAAATTTAAATAATATTATCTTATATTTCAATTGCTTATAAACCACCGATGGTGAAACATATTAAAAATACAAATCCGCCGCTAAAATCATGAGGGATTTATTTCCTTAGGAAGATCCAAACATTTTTTGGTGTGGGCCAATGGTTGAAGTTAGTTTCAGGAAGAAAATAATATAATTAAGTAGTAATTATTTTATTTTACAATCCATATAAATCATAAATGGTAACTCTAATTGAAAATATGAGTTTACTGTTGATCTCGTGAGGTCTTGTTCCCCTTAGCTAGAGCCAAACCTAGACTAGCTCTAGTAGAGAGTGATGATTAATTTTTGAACTTTTTATGGTATGATTATAAAATTTGCAAGCATGATTTTCAATATTTTCAACTGATGCTCAGATTTGAAATCTGAGTGCACCGTTGAATTCGCAACACTAGAATTATATTAGGCATAAAATATCTTCTACAAGAAAGTGATGGACATAAAAGTTAAATGTTTGACTTTTTGGAAAATAATAAAACAACACTTTAGAGTTATTTTATTATTTTCTTCAACTGTTGAGAGATGGTTGGTGAAACCGTATCGTAATGATGGGCATTAACTGTAGTTTATTTATTGTCTCATTTCTTTTACTGTGTAAATGAAAAATCCAATAAATTAATTGTCCATTAATTATAGTTCTTTAATAAAGAACATTAATGAACACAATTTCATGATTGTTTTCTTTTTATTATTCAACCAAATGGAGAACAGATTAAGGGCCATGGGGGAAACCTCTGATGTAATTCCGATGACATCTCCCTCAAAAAAATAACAGAGAACGAGCACCGATTCTTAGAGGATTTGATCCAAATATTGACAGGTGATGCTGAGCACCAACAAACGTGGAACCTATACGAACATGGATCATCTCATTTGTTGGAAGCATCAAATCTAGGTTGGAGACTTATTTTCTCTAAGTGTTTAATTATTCCTCTTCCCATTCATGAAAAATGAAATGAACAGGGATAAACTAGAAAATGGGTTGTTCCTAGACTCATTCGATCTTGTGGGAGGTTGTTGGAGGGTCTTGATTTTGGCGTTTTCTTAATATATATGATGATTATTATCACCCTCATAATAAAACACTAACACAAAGGTCACAAGCCAATATGAACTAGGACCGAACCCTATACTGATCTTGTATGTTGCACGTTCTACCTGGGCAACCATGCAACCTGGCGAAAAGGAAAATATGTCAGTTTCACTGTGAAGGCAGTGACTTGATAGGAACGTAGGTGCAGATGGGAATGAAAATGTACCACCAGACCCTTCCTAGTTTCCCGAAGAAGGTGCCGCTAGTGCGGAACCACTGGTGACCGTTGGTAGTGGCTAGACCACACCGGCTGCGAGGAGGAGGTGGTTCCCGTAAGGGCCGCAACGACGGAGGACACAGTACCGATCAGCACTGCGTGGATATAGAGTGGCCCGATCGAGATACTCAACTGGAATAGAAGTGAACATCTCGTTTTGGATATTATGGGGAGATGAGGTGATTCCTGCTTACACGGTTAGCTCAAAGAACCCAATGCAATGCGTTTGGTCCTATCAAGCCAGCCCACAATGTGCTGGTGAGGTTCCTCTGGTGGGTCGTGCCCCACCAGGAAGGCGAGGTCGGCTGCGGGCCGGAGCAAGGCATCCAACATGGCCGATTTGTCTTGAACCACTCTTGACCCTCAGGTCTGGTTTGTTAAGTTTGACAGGGCCAGACCAATCCCTAACCCGACTGGTCGCTTTTCGCTTAAATGGCTATAACTTGTAGACCGTGTATTTGATTGACTTTTCATCTATGGTGTGAGGACCATTAAAATAAAGTTGTCATTATGATATAATCTACTTTAGTTTTGGAAGAAGTCAGAATATGGATGGTTGGATCAGAATCGAATCTAATCGGGCCCTATTTACTATTTTCCATATATCTTATAGACTGGGCGTCCACTTGACGTGTTGTCTTTCTTGTTGGAACCCTTATGAAAAGGCCTTCCTTTGGGTTACTTTTATGTAGGACTTCATAGTGGTTGATATAATACTAGTGGATTGAGGAGAAGAACCATCATAAATCAATCATGATATGTGGGGGTATCTAGTTGATAGCAATGATGTAACAAAAGAAATGTGATCCTCTAAGTGGGTCAACATATACAGATCCTCTATGTGGGCTATCACCTCGCAATCCTCTGTGGGTCCACACATTTTGATCATATGTGGGTCAACACCAAGTGATAATTTGTGGGTTAGTACTTAGCGATCTTCTTAGTGAGTCAACACCTAGCGATCATCAGAGTTGGTTAGCACCTGGAGATCCTCTGAGTGGTCCAACTCCTAGAAATCCTCTGAGTGGGTTCGCAGTTAGCAATCCATTGTGCTCAACACCTAGTGATCATCTATAGGTCAGCACCTAGTGATTATCTTTGGGGCATCCCCTAGTGATAATATGTGGGCTATCACTTAGAGACCCTGTATGGGTGAGCAACAGAGCCACTCAATTTAATAAGAAGATATAGATTTATGTCTAATCATCTTTATTCACGTTGTTTATGTAGTGTACCTGGTGTGAGTTATATTTTATTCTGTGTCATGTTATTGAGATCATTCTTTTTGGTTTTTCCTTATGGAATTCTGAGAGACCATCAGGTGTCTCGGGGTCCCTACTATGTATTTTCATACTCACTCCGACACAAGCTTCTCCCGCACCTTGTTGTATCTTGTGCAGATGACATACAACTTGAATTCGACTTTGGAGAGCCCGGGATAGATTGTACATGAAGGTGACCGATTGAAATTGTGATCCGTAGTAATGTACTGTACATACCCATAAGGTTGGATCCTTGGAGGATGTTCTAGGGAGCTTGTTTATACATTTTTCTATAGAACTATTTCAGTTAGGCATGTATACTAGCCCCTTTTTCTTTCAGTACTTACTTTTACTCTTAGTGGTGGTTTTTAGTTGTGGTTGTGATACTCCATTAACATTCTGATTTTCATGTGTGCAGTGTTCCCTATTTGAGTGTGTATAGGGTTAAAAGCAATGCCTTCCTTTTTGGGGTTTCACCTTTCCAGTTATAGTCACCAGCCCCTGGCCTATGGAAGGCGGGTGTGGGGTAGTCACGCCATGGGCCCCGGGGGACGAGTCGTGACAACAATGTATGAACATCATAAGATAATGTATAATCCCTAAAAAATTACTCTTATATGATAGTCAATGTATTATGTGCCACTTCAGAAAATAGTATCGTACTATAGAGCTATGTTTATAACTATCCTCATTTCATATCAATGTTCTCAACATAGGCGTGAACTACAAGTTACCTTTAAAAAGTGATAGATATTCTACAACAGTATCACATTAATATTATGCTGAAGAATAATAAATAAGTGACGAGGTATTGATTTTAAAATATATGATTATATAGGATATATAAAATATATAGAATCTAGTTCTTGAGGAACCAACACCAAAAAAAATTCAATGGGAGTGCAGAAGATGGAATAACACCATCTATTATAATTGGTTATCAGTAGTCTACTGAAGTTAAAGATACTATCACCATTTTTATAAAACCCATTTTGAAAAAATCATGAATATGCACTAGAAATATGTTAAGTTTTTCATGAATTATCATATTTGGAATTTTTTATACAAAATAAATTTTATTACTCTAATGTATGTTGAAAAAATATATGTGGTAGTGTCCTTAGCATATTACAATATGCACTAATAAATTGAATTCTGGACATATTATAGATGATTTATATAGAAATAAGAGAATATTTGAAACTAGTAATGTGAAAAAGATTTCTATATATTTCTTTAGTGCCTTACAGAATTTTTATACAAGATAGATTTCAGTTTTGAGACTTCTTTAATGATTTAATGGTTTTAGGGGTATTCATCATATATCGAGAATATCATTAAGATGAATGATTTGAAGTTAATCATCTGAAACCCACATTTTTATCAAGTTTTCATTAAATATTTAATACATATGAATTTAAATTTCATGTTATCAAAATATTCTGGACACACATTAACCAAAAAAATCCAAATTTATATACAGGTGAACATCATTTTTTTCTATATAAAAGGAAGTTGTTTTTATATGAATATAATTAATGATGTTCTTATCACATCAATGCATTGATATAATGGTTAACTTGGTTAGATATATATTATAATATTATCCTACACTTTACAAATTAATATACCACATTGAACAATGTATAGATATTTTGAAAAGGTATTCCAAAAATCGAAGTCGATCATAATTTTTTATTAATGTGCGATATATTTTAGAGAAATATGTTGAAATATACTTTTAATACTTATCAAAATCGTAAAATATTATTATACCAAAATATCATCACAACAATAACTATTTTTGTGAATGAATCTCCTAAGTAGTTATCTTTACAGTTACCATTATAGTGGGGAACTATGATCAAATTTAAATTTTATATTACAGTATATAGGAATCACCATATGTTGAAACAGACAAATTTATTCAAATAATATTTAATCCATCAACATTTTAAATTTGGATATTAAATTCAAAATATCAATTCTTTATATAATGGTTTCTAGAACATATTTGTTACTATTTTATATTAAAAATTGAATGCAATTTTGGAGCAACATTGAGGTAAACATAGGGAACCAAGTGTAATTTTTTATCTATAAATGATTATGAAATTATTAGTGATACATTCTATAAAATGGAATCACATAACTGCATTACAGTGAAAAATAGTTGGCTAATTATTATTACGGAACAAATGAAAGTATCTTGTACTAAACACAGTAATAATATTTTCCTAAATATTTCTTTTTTTTTACATCAGTGAACAAATCATTGAGTTAGATTATACAATAATCAATGCAACAATTTTTTTATGTAAATTGATTGATAACATGTGTAATGTTTGAATTGACAAATTATGTATTCATTAATGAAGGTTTTAGTATACATTTTTACTGGGATAAAATATTAATAATGAAATCATAGGCATTATTAGTATATTATATCATATATATTGTAAATATAAATTGTTCCATTAATATTTTTCAAAATAAAACAACTATACGTTCAAATATAAATTTCATTAAGGATGACTATTGGTCCCTCTGGTGGTAGAGGCATGAGATACAATAATGGGGTGAATCAAAGTATGTTAATTATTTTTAATTCAATTATTTTCATTTATCTTTTTTAATATCATGAAGATATAGTCCACTTAAATATATGGTCAATCTATTTTATCTTATTTTAGATGTTATCAAGATTATTATTTATCTTGACCAACACCTATAAGATATAATATATGGTTCATTAACCAACTTTATCTGACTATTTTATGAAAATTATAAACAAGAACGAAGAAGGGAAAAAATAAATTTTATCATGGTTGAATATTATAGGCTGATCTAATGAGCTTCTGCTCAATAATGAGTCAATGCCAGAATTCAATAAATCTCACTGATTTTGGGGATTTTAGGCTAGATAAATCTTCATTGGGATAATATACATTAAATGATTATGTTAAATTTACTTCCACCCTAGGATCTCTTGATTCAAAATTCCTTCCATCACTCACTTATCTAAAATGGAATACAAGTTATCCCGCATGACAATAGAAGTATTTAATATTACTGTCAGATTCAATGGATATTGATGTTGGGGTAATTGATCACCTCTTACTCATTTGTAGACTTACTTAAAAATTTACAATGATCCATAACATAACCATTTCATGAGATTTCATGGAAATACCTGTTTATTTCTATATCAATTCTAGAATTCCTTTTCACTTATTATTTACTATACATCTATAATTTCATCCCATTTTTCATCTTTAAAATTATTTTCTATTGATGTCACTTAATTATTCACTTCTCATCATCTTAAAAATATATTTTACCATAATTATTTATTTTGATTTCATTTCTAATATTATGTTATGAAATATCATTAAAATAAAACACTCATATGATCACCTTGATAATAAAATAATATCAGAAGAAAATTTCTTTTTATATCTTCAATAATCTTTCCAAAAAATGGGCTCATAAATTTCATAATAACCACTAATTAATTTGATTGTTTTCATCATCCTTGGTGTGTCCTTTATTTTGAATATATCCCAAAAATCTACTTTATTATCACTCTTTTTATTATCCTAAAACTTCTGACATGGATTCTCCAATATATTAACAAGGATTGGAATGTTTCTTACCATGTAATTAAACAACCAGTTTTTATAATCCCTTTAATTCTTCTAACATCATGCTCACATTTCCATTTTGAATTCTTACATTGAATTATAATGCCCACAATTTATAAAAATGCCTTAAATCATGGCATTGTATTTTATGGGTCATATAGAATATGCTTTGACTATCAAAACAGTAGTCAATCATGGTGAATGAAACCATCATATATGGATTCTCATTTTCCATATATGAACATAAAAGTCACCATAACTGTGAACTCTTGAAAATCTTTCAACCATGGTCTTACTGTTTATTTTTATTCATGATATTATGGGCCCGAATCCCAGTACAATCAAGAACCATGGTGGTAAAAATAACATGGTGTTTTCTTTCAACCATTTATTCATTGGGGAAATAGTCTTCATATTTTTTAATTCACAACCATGGCCACTACAATACAAATGGTTAGTATCGTTAGTTCACACATGTATTTCCTTGTGAAAAACCTTATACTATAGGTTGGTGTGATCTTTTTAATCATTTCAGTTGTGAATAATAATTATAGTCAATGATTAATTTACTATGTGAGTCCAACACAGTCATATTAATGCCCAAATTAGGATTCCCATTTCAGATAGGGAATCTCCCTCACCACCATGCCATTTTAAATGTTGTGGAACTCACTGTTTTCCAATATTATATACATTTTGACTTTAAATTCTCGAATTTATGAATTTCTGGAAAATGTCCTCAATCATGGAAACCTAAACAACCACTAAGATCATTTTTTTCATCATCATGTCACACAGGAAACTTTTAAGTTCGAAAAGATCCTCACCATATCGTAGTGAAGATGAGTTGACAATTTTTTAATTCTCTATAACCATGGTCATCCTTCTCCAATGTGTGGTCAATATCAATATAAAAATTTACAATTTCAAATTTATTCTTAACTCAATCACTTTAGTGATAACACCTCCAACACAAATAACTACACTGTTTAAAGCTGTAATACAACCAAAAACCTCCATACACACATTGACAATGAATCAAACATCATCCAACATTGAATCATCTATTAGATTCTGAAAATATACCCTTTCGATATTTTGGAAACACACCTATCATGAATCCAATAATACATCATACAAATGAAATAATTTCCCCAACCATAAAAGTGTGCGAGAAAACATTTACTTCAACTTATAGATTTATGATGCTTCTTCTGGACTATTTATATAAAATCCGTATAAATTTCTCTTCTTACAAATAATTTCTATGGAATCATTGAATGAAACCATACCTTGGGAACTAGGGCTTTACAATTCATTTCAAACTTCATTCTCCCTTTTTCTTTCTGATTTAAAACAATAATATTATTTTTAAATTTAAATGGTGGATGAGAACTTCATATTCATATCTATTTCCCTAAGAAATCCTCATAATACACCACTTATTATACCACTTTGGAACTACGTGAAATGATATTTATGATCATGTTTTTCAGAAGTGCTCAATTGATGCGAGTTGATATATTGAGAACAAATTATTTTTATGAGTTACCCATTATAAGTTATCTACCCTAATGTTGCAATGTAATTCTATAAAATATAGAGGGATTAATCTCACCCATTTGGAATATACTTCATGGATATTATTATTTTCAACTAAATCGTCATTTTCAATAACCTGTTAAAAATAGATACAATGTTTTCTGATATCAGCTATTAAATAAAATTAAAACTAACTATAAAATACTATATCATTTATAACTCTCATGATTTTGAAATTATTCTTTTAGTATGTTTGTGTACTGAACAAACATCAATGAGTAGACTTCCTACTTGGAATTTTGTCATCATTACAACATCTAGGCCTACTATGACATCATATAGTGTTAGAAACCAGATATTTATATAATGTAAACATTTTTTTATATTACAAAACACATCCACTAATCTCATGTAGTAACAGTTTTTAAATTCAACCATATAATTCATTATATAAACTGAGATACAAATTCACTAGGCCATAAAAGAATAAACATCAACTATATATTATGGGTCATACCATATTTTTTTTATTTTAAAATATACGATAGATATTAAAATTGATAGTTTTATTTAATCCTAATACAAATTATAAGAGTATATTTCTGAAACAATTCAATATGGTGACTTACCGTGGTTTATGGGGATATCATATTTGAATCAACAAATTCAAGATCCTCATAACTCAAATCATCTTCTACAAATCTATAATTAAATTCAATCAGGATAAAAAAATATATAATAGCCTCCTGATATCCTAAAGAGAATCAAATAATACAAAATACCAAAACACATAATTACATAAAACAAATAAATCATGAAAAACATTTGTATGGTTTTTTCTTCTCCCAAAATTGAATTTTATCATTATCAAGGTTTGATATAATTATCTGTATATTCTCTTATCACTTATAATTTACCCAATATTTATAATACTTTGTAACACCTATTTTAATTTTTCTAGTTCATCTATTTTTATATCATATATTTAAGATAACACCCTCTGTAATGATTCCACCATCATATATAAACATCAGACTATGCCACAATATCTATTGTATTCTCTGATGAAACATCCCCATGAATCACATATCATGAATTTTCTAAAAAATTTACAAATAATAAATTGTATATAAAAAGATAGGGAGAGTAGAACTATGGATTTGTTAATGCTGAGGAATAGTTCCATTGAGATTTGAAAAACCCATAATCATATATATTTCTTTTTTCCCTTAACAAATTTTGGTAAAGGAGTTCTATAATTTCTTTAAGAACTTCTTCATATTGAAAATATATATCATTCAAAAACTTCAAACCATTTACAATGGATAATAATTTTTAGAAACAAATACACACATATATTCTTGATGGAGAGAAACCATTTCCTCAATTTTCAGGAAATTTTCAATAATTTTAGAAAATATTTCATGCCCTATTATGATGGAACTATAACTGATCTTTCATTCAGCCTTATTCAATTTTAGAGGATAATATGATATATCTTCATCTATTATCTTAGTGTGATTTTTGTGACACTAATTATGTGAGGCTCTTTATTTATGGTCTTGGGATCCATCTTAAACATCTTTCAATGTCGGATAATTATATTCATGTTATTCCATCTTCTCCCTAGGTTGAAAAACACATCACATTTATTTCCTAATATCTTTTCATGATTGATATTTTTTTTTGCCATAATTAGGTTCTTAGTGAACACTATATTAAATTATATGATCCTTAACTAATGTTTTAAACAATATCTGTTGTAAAAATTTTTATTTCATGGAAAATCCACTTTGTGTATATCAAAATGATGGAAGATGTCTTTTGGATTTCATTCATTTTTTAGGACACAAAGTCTCGAGAAATGAAATGTCTTAGAATCAATAATACCTCTCCCTTTAAACCATACCATGAGTGAATAAAACATGGTTTATATTTTATTATGGGTTACATTCTCTCACCATTGGGAATTTGGGTTTTAAAAAACATACTCATAATGGGACAAAATATTCCACACAATTAAATCTTTGTTACTACCTTATTTTGGAAACATTTCAATAATTTTTTAAGAAGGCCATGGTTTTTTGTTATTTTCCAAATTTTAGTGTTATCATTTGGTTCATATTTTCATTACTGTAATATTTATGTTTATAATTTTTAGGTATACCACAGAGAGAATTATCACCTATAATTTTCACATTATTGAAACAAGCTTTTTAATAGTTTCTTGAACTTGTGATCCTTTTTTTCAACTTTATATACCTATCTATAAAATGTAATGTTCTATCCATTCAAAAATCTCTTCTTTATTTAATTTGTATATTGAGTGGAATGAATCATTACTTAAATTATTTCTTGATATATATCTAATTTACTATATCATGGGAATGTTCATCAATTATTTCACTTTAATCCATAATCTTTACTCCCATTTTCTTCATATCAAATGTTTGGGAAACTTATTCTTTATTTATTATTATATTCTCACTGGAAAAATATTAAACTATTGTACATACTACTATATAAATTTCATACCATTGGTCTATGTTGTCTTAAAATCCTAGATTTTTTATTTGATGCCACAAGATCCTCCTTTTGATTTGTAACAGAATGTTATTTCAATACCATATTTATTTTCATCAACTTGTGAGGGGAAATATGAAAGAGATGATACACATTATTTTATAATAAAAATATTTTATTTATTAATATTAATATAGTATTTGTAAATCTACGTATATTATATGTTATTCCAATGAAAGTATTCTTTTTATTTTTCTTCATTACCCATCCTTTAGAAGTATGGAAATTATCACTCAGAATATCTATTAATATTTTCAAAATAATTTTTCTGTACCATAAAAATATTCTATTTTCATATATATATTCATTCAAAACAAGAAATTATAAATACTATTGAACACATATTCTTCTAAAGAGTCTTATAATTTATTCTTTTCATTGCAATTGATTTCAAAATAGTTTAATGTATTTCAGAAAAATCTTCTTATAAACATTACGTAAAAATTACATTATTGAAAACGTTATTAAGATTTCATTCTTATTCCTTCAAGATATTAGTGATCTCATTCTCCCATGTTGTGATTATTTACATCAAATAGAGTAGTATTATATATATTTTGAACCTTTCAAAAAGATTAGATCATGTAAGATTATAGAAAAATAAAGGATAAATTAACTTATTATCAAATACTAAATATTGTTTTATCAATAATATTAGGTGTGAGATCACTTGAGGGGGGTGAGTCAAGCTATGATATTTATTATTAGTTAAAATATTTTCCTTATTCCACTCCCATCACTTGATGATCCAGGATTATTAAATATTAGGCCTAACATTATGATCATTTTAAGGTTAATATGATTAAAATTTCTCTTGACTATCCATTAATTTATATAATAAATGGATGATTTATCCACATTATTTATATTTTCGGTCTATAAAAAAATAATAGATCATAAGGAATATAATTATTTTAACATGGTTCACCAATATGAGATAATATAAGAATCATCAAATCAATATTGTGTCCATGAACCAAATCTCTACAACCAACATGCTGTTTGATTTTAGGATAGGCCACTCTTTTCTCAAATCCATACATAACAAATATTATGGTTGATAAACTATATCTCTTGCATAAAATCCCTCATAATTATGTCCATCACCCACTAAATATGAGTTGAATACAAGTTCGCTGTAATTACATGTTAATATAATGTATCATAGGCTGATGCACTCAATATATATGATATTTTCATTGATCTATTTTACTAAGAAATTAATAATGGGAGGAAAAATATCATTTCATGAGATGTAAAAAACACAATTTTCTTTCCAAATTTGTATTAAAATTCATTCGACTATTTTTATTTCATAATTATCAAAATTTTCATTCACAAATTCATCTCTATAATTTTCTTCACTGGTTACCGATGAATTTCACTTATCATATTCTCTCAAAGAACTTAACCATATAGTTATATATTTATTTTAAATCAGATATTCTATTATGAAATATCATTTAAATCCATTATCTTCATATTCACATTGATCCCCTATTTAAATAAAAAAACGTTTCTTATAAATCTACACCTAACACTAAATAATCGGTCATTAAAACCCCTTATTCACCAACAATTAATTTGATTATTTTTTATCCTTGGCATATCATTTTTAAAAACCTGATCCAGGAAACATATTCCATTATCTATATTTTCATTCTTATAAAAAATCATTACATTGATACTATAATATCTAAAAATGGCATGGATGATTTCTTCCCGTTTAATGGTGTATCTCCAGGTGAAATGCCATTTTTAATAGATAACACTACCCTCATTTATTCATTTAATCTTCCTCCTTGATAATTTTTTGTCCACAAGGTCCAAAAAATATCATCAATATTGAAACTAAATGGTAGGGATCCTATATAATCACCATTCACTTTTCATACATAGGTCCACTACAATGACTAAAATTCATGAATATAGATTCCTGTTTTTTCATCGTATAACTTCCAATGCACCTCGAACATCATCTCTTTAATTAGCATGCATCATTGTCCTACTTTAAATTTTTATTCCAAAAAAAAACAGATCAACTCCCAAAATAAGAAATCACCTTGGCTATAAACATTATGTGGTTTTTTCTATTTAATCATTTTTATGAGGGGTAATGGTCAATGTCATTTTCAATTCACACCCTTTCCCACCAAATTTCCCTAACCTTTGGTTCTCATTTCACATAATAATTCTAACATAATGAAAATCCTTATCCTTTGGAGTGGTGTTCAATTTATCATTATTTTAGTTAAGTAATCATCACTATGGTCGTATAAAGATCCTATTTGTGAGTCCAAGACAACCGTTTTCAATCCCATATTGGCTACACATTTCTTAATTGTAATCTCCCAAACTAACATTTCATTTGAAATAGTGTGGTTCTCCAACTTTTCACATATTCTACACTTTTATATATTATATGCTCTCATTCACAAATTTTCAGATCACTTGATCCAGAAATGCCTCCTCAAGGTTAAGTAATCATATTTTGGGATTGTGATTTTTTATTGGAAAATTTAAACTCTAAAACATTAATCACCATTCTGTGTTGTAGAAAAGTTGATGTTTTTTATGTTACTATATACATGGTCCACAGACTACATGTTGTGCCAGAATTATTTTAAAAACATCCACATATATATGTGTTATAGACAAATTCCATTTACTATTAACTCTTCCAAAAACAATTATCCCTTTTGTGGATAAAAACCATATTACCAAAACCTTTAAACATACATTGAAAATTATTTAAATAACATCAAATATTCAATCCTAAATTTTATTCTAACAATAACCCTTTCATTGTGATGAAAAATTATTTCTATTGATTCCAAATGTTGAAGGTGCCTTATATTTCCTAGATGACCACATTGTGGGAATTTTAATACTCAATAAATGATCAAATCCATAATAACATTATAAAAAAAGAGATTTAAGTAAATAGGTTAATGTATTTTTAATTTACAATGTGTTTCCATATAATATTATGTGTTCACTACAACACTTACACAATATAAATTGTATTATTAACCACTTTTTCAGATAATGGAGTCTTTATATGATAATCATATAAATCCCAAGGAAAAATATATTGAAAATGATGAAACCAGGTAAATGTTTGAAGGAGAACTGAAAATTTTTGAAAAAATACGGTAGGGTTGTAGTATGATAGTCTTGACAAAAAATATTAATGAAATAAGAAAATTTTTAAAATTTGATATTAGATAAAATAAAATAGGACAATATTTTGAAACCTATATGTTCATTTTTATTAGTTACATAGATATCACTAATCAAATTCTCATTCTAAATGATCTATATACATGGAATAATATTATTCAAGTTTTTAAGAAAAACTTCTAGAGAGACGTTTTGGTAACATTATTGTATAATTTATCATTATTAATGGAGAATTAAATATGGAAGCATTGATTTTTTATATATTCACCATTATAGAGAATATTTATATTATATGATTGATAGATTGAATTTATATAAATGTGAACTAGATAGGTTCATAATGTCTTTCAAAAAATTCTTCTAAATCGTTGTCTTGGGAATTTTTTGGGGAAGGTAAATCCCCAGCAACTAGATATATACACACAATTGTTATACATAAAAACATGGGTTGATTTCATTTAACATTTTTGGGATGAATAGTTTTCAGAACATTTGAATTGGTATTAATTTAATTTAAATTACACATATATATGTCACTTAGGTTAATAATTGTTAACACATAATAATGTAAATTAGTGTTGCAAAAAAGTAGTGTACATCAAAATCAATGCAACCAAACTATAAGAAAATAGTGGGGTATGTTTCTCTTGATTAAATGGTAATTATTTTAATCATTTTGTAGGACATTATATGATTCAAAAAATATCATTTTTATTTATAATTATTTATTTTTATATTGATGAATTTGAATCTTTAGTCATATCTAGTGAATTACATAAGATATGGAAGGGTAATACAATAAAAAAGGATAAATATTTGATGAAAACACATAAATTTTATTGGAAAATGGATATGGAAATATTAGAAATTTATTCCAAGTTATAACAATATTATATAAAAAATGGTACTCATTTACCTATATTTTTATATGGTTTAGATAAAATAATAACCATCGATTGTGCCCAATGAAAATCTACATTTAGTTTCTTTGATGTGAGCCAATTAATATGGATACATTAGAGGTGTAGGATTTGGAGTATCTTTTCATGGAAATTTTGAAAAATTAAAATCCCAGTGGGATGAAAATGAAAAATTGAATGACCTATAAACACAAATAAATTCCCTAAATGAAATAGCTAGTTTCTATTCTAGTTTGATAGACTAGTTTCAATAAAAATTCATCTAAAAAGAAACAAAACAACACTAAATAGAAAATAAAGAGTCAAATTCACCCAGTGTTTAAGTGATTTATTCTCCAAACAAGCCTTCCTCACCTAGAGTAATCGATTTTTTCATAACAAAATCTACTAAATCTACATCAAAAAAATACTGATACCTATCTTGTAAAATAACTCAACCTGGGATATTGATTACAATTTATATCTATCAGGACACATCTATCAGCTTATTTTGAGGGGGAATGTGTATAATGTTAAAGTAGAAATTATAAAAAAAAAACTTCCTAAAGAACAAGTGATTTTATGGGCACTCATAGCCCTTAATATGAGCACCGAGATACATGCTCTACATGATGATATAGTTATTAAAATGGTAAACCATTGTTGAGTCAATAAGGTTTTCCTTATGACTTTTCCATTCCTTCTTGTTTTGAAAATCAGAAACACCTTATCTTTAAGGAAAATCACTTTTATAAGAAAAATGCTTTCTTAAGGAAAATCGCTTTTATAAGGAAAAATGCTTTCTTAAGGAAAATCGCTTTTATAAGGAAAAATGCTTTCTTAAGGAAAATCGCTTTTATAAGGAAAAATGCTTTCTTATGGAAAATCGCTTTTATAAGAAAAATTATCCTTATCATATTTTCATCCATATTTTTCTTAAGTATGAGATTCAGATTCATTTTCTAGGAATAATTAAAACTTTGATATAAAGCATTCTGTTTTAGGATTCGGTTCTGGACAAGAACTATAAGGAAGTTTCATTCCGAATTCCGGATATGAATTCTGACTAAGTTCTATTCCAGATTCAGGATACGAATTCTGAAGAAGAATTCTCATTACTAATTCTAATGAAGAAATCCCATTCCGAATTCTCATTACGAATTCTGAAGAAGAATTCTCATTACGAATTCTAATGAAGAAATCCTATTCCGAATTCTTATTACGAATACTAATGAAGAATTCCCATTATGAATTCTAATGATGAAATCTCATTCCGAATTCTGATAAAGAATTCTCATTACGAATTCTGATGATGAATTCTCATTACGAATTCTGAGGATGAATTCTCATTACGATTTCTGATGACGAATTCCTATTCCGAATTCTAATTCCGAATTCACCTATTAAACAGAATCTGATTATCATTGTTTTATACACTCTGAATTTATTCACTCCGAACTTTCACTCCGAAATTTCTATTCCGAACTTTTATGTTAGAGTTTAGAACGATGTCGTACATTCTGTTACAATTACTTTGTTATAAAACGATGTCGTCCATTTTGTTATAAACTAACCGTTGTCTAAGTGACACGTGTACAGGTCCCTCCGAACTTTAAGGAAAATATGACCGTTGGAGAGGAGCCGACCTTACCTATAAATAGGAGCTCATTTGAAAAAGCTCACAACGGATGGATGAACAATTTGGATTTTGTGCATACATGCTGTTGAAGTGATTTCTAGAGAGAGAGTCTCTTATTAACTCTCAAAGCTTCGTGCGACTCCGAATGTTGGTGATTACATTCGAGGGCTTCCGGGGATAGGAAGACAGAGGTGCCGACTACCTTAAAGATCGAGGGCTTTCTTGCTGAGAAAGACAAAGGTTGCCGACTACCTTAAAGATCGAGGACTTCCTTGCTGAGGAAGACAGAGGTTACCAACTACCTTGAAGTTGAGGGCTTGCGGGGATAGCAAGACAGAGACTCCGATCTTCGTTAGAGGTGTTGTGAATTTACTTAGTTTAACTTTGTTAAACTTAGTTATTTCCTTTTCTTAAGGAAAATTTAGTTATTCATAACTAACTTTAAAGGTTCCAAAGGAATTTTTAAAGTATACAATTCACCCCCCCTCTTGTATATTGAGCATCTCATATTATATTTCGATCCTACAATTGGTATCAAAGGTTGGAAACCTCTTACTCTATACCATTCTTACATTTGGTATCAGAGCCAAGGTTACTGAAATACTTGTACTCACATACAAGTTTTTCTTGCTCAACTTTTTCATTCCGAACTCTGTCATTCCGATTTATCCATTCTGAACTTTTCCCATTCCGAACTTTTTGATTACGAATCTTTGATACTAACAAGTTTGTATCCTAGTTATATTAAGTATGGCAGGAATGAATGTTGGATCTATTGACAATCTGAATCCTACAAGGCCACCAATATTTTATGGTAATGATTATGAATACTGGAGAGATCGTATGAAGACATTTGTTATCAATACTGGAGTAGACAACTTTGTCATGCTTGCTGGTGATTATAAAATTCCTGACAAGGAAGTCAGAACCTTTACTAACCAGGAGAAGCAAGAATATCAACTCAACTATAAGATACGCAATACTCTATTATGTTCAATGACCAGAAATATATATAGCCAAATTTATTCTTGTGAAGCAGCTAACTGTATATGGAAGAAGTTAGAGGTTACACACTTTGGGACTTCTAAGGTGATTGAGACTAGAAGAGCTATGCTTAGAGCTGAATATCATGGCTTCAATTTTCCTTATGGAGAACCTATCTGTAAAGTTCAACAAAGATTTATGACTATCGTCAACAGTCTACAATCTATGGGAGAAAAAGGTTTAGATGATGAAGCTCTTGTGGACAAGATAATTGACATTATGCCCAATGAGTGGGAATCTAAGAGAACAACAATAGATGAGAACAGGAAGTTTACTCAAATTACTCTTGATGAATTATTTGGAACTCTTCTACAACATGAGACAAGAATGAAGAGAGATGCTGACAACATAAAGAAGAAGAATGGAAATGGAACTGTTGCTTTTACTACAACTTCAAATCAGATGAAAGCTAAGACTCCTGAGAGAGTTACCAGATCCATGTCTAAGAAAGTCATTTTCCAATCCGAATCTAGTTAAAGTGAAGTTTCAGAAAATGAATTAGCCAATCTTGCTCGAAGGATGAACAAGATAGCTGGATAGAGAAACTTTCAATCCAAGTATAAGAAGAAGGATAGGAAAGATAAGAAAGATGAAGAAGTTACTTGTTATGAATGTAAAAGAGCTGGACATATTAGACCAGATTTCCCTATGCTCAGAAAGAAAGAAAGGAAGGAAAGGCATTCAGACAAGAACAGGAAGAAGTATTACAAAGCCAAAGCTAAGAAAGTTCTAAAAGCTAATGACACCTGGAGTGCCAGTGGTGGTGACTCTTCAGATGAATCTTCTGATTATGAATCTTCAGGACAGAAGAATCTTGGTCTTATAGCCAGATTATCTATTGATAATCATTGTCTTATGTCTAAGGTACGAAATGCTGAATCTCTGACCAATGTTTCTTTAAATTATAATGATAGTAAGTATTATAACTCTTCTGATGAAGAATCATCTTCTAATGAGGAAAATACTTTACCTACTTTTGAAGAAGTCTCTAGGTTTGCTGAACTTCTTGAGATTGAGAATTCCAAACTCAACAAGAAACTTGATAAGGCAAATTCTAGGAATTCTATTCTTAATAAAGAGATATCAGATCTTTCTAAAGATCTTGATAAGAAAAATGCTGATTTTGAAAATATTTCAAAAAATCTTGAGGAAGTAAGTTCTGAGAAGAACAAACTTTCTAAAGAATTAGAAAAAGTAATTTCTAAGAAAAATGTTTTCGAGCCTAACTCTAGTTCCAAAACTAATGTTTTTGAGGATAAAAACTTGGTTGTAAAACTCAAGTCCGAAATTTTTTCCTTAAAGAAGTGTTTATCAAACTTTACCCATGGTAAGGAAAATTTTGATAAAATGTATTCTCAAATACGACCTTTAAGAAATAAATCCGGATTTTGTTATACCCATGCAAAACCTGTTTTCAGTAACAATTATTTTGTTCCTCAAAGTACCCCATTTTGTACTAAGTGTCAATGTGGTGGTCACTGGGCAAGAAATTGTTCCTTAAACAAAACCCAATCCTTAGGTTTTCATAAAGCTTACTTTTCTAAGAAAATGTGGGTTCCAAAAATTTTATTGTCTGGAAATCTCGGATCCAAACAAGTTTGGATTCCGAAAATCTAACTTTGTTCTTAATTTCAGGAAAATAAAGAAAATTCCAGCAACAATATATGGTACATGGATAGTGGATGTTCCCGGCATATGACTGGTAACAAAAGCTTTTTTGAAAAGATTATCAAAACGAAAGGAGGAAAGGTAACTTTCGGAGACAATGCTAAGGGAGAGATTGTTGGTATTGGTAATATTTTTCTTTTAGGTAAAACTTTGATTTCAAATGTTTTTTTTGTTAAAGGTCTTAAGCACAACCTCATTAGCATATGTCAGTTATGTGATGAAGGATACCTTGTGAATTTCAGGAATGATAAATGCTTAGTTCACAATTCCAAGGAAGAATTTATTCTCTCAGCCAATAGGCAAGAGAATGTTTACACCATAAACTTAGAAGACCTTAGAAGCCAAGATTTACCTTGCCTAAGTGCAATGGAAGATCATTCTTGGTTATGGCATAGAAGATTAGGACACTGTAATCTTAGAAACCTATGTGAACTCTCTAAGAAGAAACTAGTTAAGGATCTACCGGAGCTTAGATTTGATTCTTCTAAAGTTTGTGATCCTTGTCAATATGGCAAGCAACATAAATCTAGTTTTAAGTCAATCGGTGAAGTCTCAACAACCGATGCATTACAGTTGGTGCATATGGATCTTTTTGGTCCAACACAAACTGGAAGCATTGGAGGCAAATACTATGTGTTTGTTCTAGTTGATGATTACACTAGATTTACTTGGGTTTATTTTCTATCAAGGAAATCTGAAGCTTTTTCTTATTTCAAAACTTTTAGAGCTCAAGTTAAAAATGATAAAAACCTTCCATTGAAAACTATTCATAGTGATCATGGAGGAGAATTTCAAAATTCAGATTTTGAAACTTTTTGTAGTAAGAAAGGTATTACTCACAACTTTTCAGCACCTAGAACTCCTCAACATAATGGTGTAGTTGAAAGAAGAAATAGAATTCTTCAAGAAATAACTAGAACCATGTTGAGTGAATATTCTATTGTAGACATTTCTGGGCTGAAGCTGTAAGTACTGCTTGTTATACTATAAATCGAGTTTTGATTAGACCTTTTCTTAATAAAACTCGTTATGAGTTATGGAATGGTAGAAAACCTAGACTTTCCTACTTCATGGTTTTTGGTTGCAAAGTATTCATTCTGAATACTAAAGATAACTTACATAAATTCGCACCAAAATCAGATGAAGGGATTTTCTTAGGTTATTCCACAACCTCTAAGGCTTATAGAGTTTTTAATAAAAACACTTGCACTGTTGAAGAAAAAGTACATGTAAAATTTGATGAATCAGATCCTTTTGTTTTTAAACCATCTCAACTTACATCTTCGGATGTGTTTTCAAAAACTGATTATCAACCTTTGATAGAAGAACCTTCTGATAAGGAAATTGTTTTAGAAGATACTTCTGAAACATTTACCCCAGAAGACTTTCTACCCTATGTTGATGAACACGTTTTACAAAACCCAAATCAGATGTTTCTTAAGAATCATCCCAGTGATAGTATCACTGGTGATGTAAATCAACCTGTAAGGACTAGAAGTTCCTTAAGAAATGAAGTAGAACATCTAGCATTTCTTTCCCAATTAGAACCTAAAAACACTGATGAAGCTTTAGGTGATGATGATTGGATTAAATCCATGCAAGATGAACTAAATGAATTCGAAAGGAATAAAGTCTGGACCTTGGTTGAGAGACCTAAGGAAACTTCTGTTATTGGAGTAAAATGGGTTTTCAGAAATAAATGTGATGAAAATGGAGTCATTGTTAGAAATAAAGCTAGACTTGTTGCTAAAGGCTATAATCAGCAAGAAGGAATAGACTATGAAGAAACCTATGCTCCAGTAGCTAGTCTTGAATCTATCCGTATTCTACTTGCCTTTGCAGCATTCTTTAATTTCAAACTATTTCAAATGGATGTGAAATGTGCTTTTCTTAACGGTTATGTTCAAGAGGAAGTTTTTGTTGAACAACCTCCTAGCTTTGAAGATACAAAACATCCTGATCATGTTTTTAGACTTACCAAAGCTTTGTATGGCCTTAAACAAGCCCCACGAGCATGGTATGATAGACTCACTAGATTTTTGCTTCAAAATAACTATGTTAAGGGAAATGCAGATCCAACCCTTTTTATAAAGAAAGATAAGAAAAATGTTTTGATTGTTCAAATTTATGTTGATGACATTATATTTGGTTCAACTCAGCAATCTTTGACTGACTCCTTTGCTAGTCTAATGAAATCTGAGTTTGAAATGAGTATGATGGGTGAGTTAACATTTTTCCTTGGTTTTCAAATTTCTCAAAAACCAGAAGGAACCTACATATCTCAACATAAGTATATTAAAGATCTTCTTAAAAAGTATGGTTATGACAACACTAAGAGTATAAGTACTCCCATTGGTACCTCAAACTCTTTAGATCTTGATGAAGCTGGGAAACCAGTAGATCAAACATCTTTTAGAGGTATGATTGGAAGTCTACTTTACTTAACAGCTAGTCGACCAGACTTAATGTTTTCAGTATGCTTATGTGCAAGATATCAATCCAATCCAAAGGAATATCACTTAAAGGCAGTAAAAAGAATTTTTCGCTACCTTAAGGGAACCATGGATCTAGGATTATTTTATACTTCTGGAAATGATTTTGTTCTAAAAAGCTTTTCTGATGCTGACTTTGGTGGATGTAGAATGGATAGGAAAAGTACATCCGGAACTTGTCATTTCTTAGGAGATTCATTAGTTTCTTGGTCATGCAAGAAGCAACATTCTGTTGCACTCTCCACTGCTGAAGCTGAATATGTAGCAGCTGGAAGTTGTTGTGCACAAGTGTTGTGGATGCAACACACACTCACAGACTATGGCCTGAGTTTTACTAAAACTCAAATTTTGTGTGATAACACAAGTGCCATTGCCCTAAGCAAAAACCCTGCACATCACTCCCGTGCAAAACACATAGATATTAGGCATCACTTTCTTAGGGATCACACACTTAAAGGAGACATTATTCTTCAGTTTATCGGAATGCAAGATCAACTTGCTGATATTTTCACAAAATCTTTGCCTTCTGATAGATTTGAATACATTAAACAGAAGTTAGGAATGATAACTGTAAGGTAATCTTCCTTAATTAACTTTCTGTTAAAAAAATCTCCTTACAGTAATAAACTCCTTTTCATAGGGGGAGTACATTTGATTGTTTATTTAACAAAGTTTTTCAAAAATTTGTTTTCAAACTTTTCGGAACGAATATTTCCGGAATGGAACTTCCGGAACTACCATTTTCCAGAATGGATATTTTCGTACAGAATAATTCTGGAATGAAAGTATTCGTATTAAAAATTTCCGGAATGGACAACTTTCGTACTGGGACTTTCATAACCAGATTTTCGTACCACGTTTTGTTTTTCGTATTGACTTTTCGTATTTACTTTTTCGTATTGAATTTTTCGTATTGACTTTTTCGTATTGACTTTTTTGTATTAATCCTCTTTCGTATTTACTTTTTTAGTTTTTCGTATTCAGTTTTTCGTATTGAGTTTTTCGTAGTCGTCTTTATATTACCCATTACGAATAACTTTCCTAAGCTAATCCGAAAGGTATGATTTCCTTACTGAAGATTTCGTAATCATATTTTACTTGCTGGCAATTTCTTATAGTTTGTTTTCGGTTTTTGGATTTCTTAATTCTTTACTTTAATAAAAACCTCAAAAAGATCGGATTCAAGCTCTCAACCGTCAGATTTGATCTCAGATCATTCTAAACCGTTAGATCAACTGAGGAAGTTGAACCGTCATCCCATTGCCTATATAAAGGGGACCCTATTTTCTTGTCCCACATTGGTTTCAAGCTTTTGTGTGCTGAAGCTCTGACTCTCTGATTTAAGGCCATTCCGAACTTCAGTCTTCTCGATTCCGAACTTCTCAGAGACTTCAGATCCGAATGTCTGCAGAGTTAGCTTCTCAAGAAATGTCTTCAACCAAGCCTATTTCTCAGTGGTTAGTCTACAGAGAGAGGTTAGTTCATCCGAATTTCTTCAGCAACTACGATTCTATTATTTCAAAGAATATCAAGCTGAATGGCTGGCAAGGTGTTGCGGTATCAAAAACCGGCAACCAAGATGAAGTGTACTCTGACTTGCTTGTCAAGTTTTATGAGTCAGTTGCTTTCTTCGAGGAAGACAATAGAGAAAATTTTTCTTTCAAATCGTATGGCAAGACATATAAGCTTTCTTACACCAAGGCTGCAAGCTTGGTAGGGTTATGTTACGAAGGTAAAGATGAATTTATTTCTCACGTACTGCAAGATTCTTTGGGTAGTTTCAACAAGGAGAAAGCCTTAGAAATTCTCGGATTGGATGATGACAAGGCTCCGAAAATAGCAAGCCTATCTACAAACTTCCGGATGCTGGAGTTATGTGTGCAAGGGCTTATTGTACCGAGAAAAGGAGATAAGGATAGCTTGAAGAAAAGTGAGATATACATCTTAGATTTCCTGATAAATCTAAGGAAGTTAAACTTGATGAAGCATATTCTTCTTAATATTGAGAATTTGAAGAAGGGGAATCTAAGAGGTCAGATTGTGATGTACCCGGCAATATTGTCAAAGCTCATAGTTCGGTGCCTAGAATCTTTCAAGGTAGCTTCCAGTTCTAAGCCGAAAGTTTGCAAGATCATGTTGCTCAGTGATGCCACTCTTAAAAGGATGAATATAGCTTTTGACAAGAAGTCTGGGAAGTTCATTGATCTGCCTCCTCAAGTAGAAGTGACTCTGAAAGTGGCTGATCCGGAATCATCCAAGCCAATAAGGAAGAGGAAGCTGAAAGAAGTGGTTGTCGAAGCTGAGGAACCTAAGTCTAAGGAAGTCCACTCCGCACCTCCTAAGTCTAAGAAGAAGAAAACCTATACTGATGAGGTTGAAGCAATGTGGAGAGCTGACAAGGAGAAGAGAAAAGAAGGCGATCTGCAGTTCGGATTGGATCCTGCGGAGGCTAAGGCTCTGAAAGAAAAGCCTGCTGATGAGCTTGAGAAGCAAGCAAAGGAGAAGAAGCTTAAGAAGAAAATGTCAGAAGCTGAGGCTGTGCAAGTGTTGTTAACGTTTAATGAAATGGTTTCAGCAACCATTCCCGTTCCGAGATCTTTTTCTCTGGAATCTCTACCTGAGACTCCAGGAAGAAATCTTGATACTCCAGAAGAGGTTGTTGCTACTAAGGAAGTAGAGCAAGTGGAAGAAGTTGAAGAAGCTGCTGAAGGAAGTGGTGAGACAGGAGATGTTCTCAAACAAGTAGATGAATATAAGGGAACTTCTTCGGAACACCTCTCGCTCCGAACATCTGAAGCTCAATCTTCAAAGCTTGTTACTCCGACTATGGAATAAGAGAAAGGTGAAGAGGAAGTTTCTTGTCTGAGAGAAGAAGAACATATTTTACTTGATCCTGCTCAGAAGGAAAATGTAGAAGTTGGTGATGAGGAAGATTTGGTTGTTCAAGTTTCTGATAGTGAAAAGAAAACTCCGGAACATGATTCTATTCCGGAAAAGGATAAGGGGAAACAAATTCTTGCTGATACCCCGAGTTCAGAAAAGAGGATGAGGAAGGAAGCTGGTAGTTCTTCTAAGAGGAAATTGGAGCTTATTGAGGAAGAAAACTCTCCGAGCAAATTTTCAGATTCGGAGTCATCTTCGTTGGGGCATGATTTTGTTGTCCAGTCTTTGAAGAAGTTGGTGGGAACCATTCCGACCTTCTCCAGTATAGACTCCAGATGCCAGATGCTCCAACATGCGTTAAATCAGAAAACAGACTCCGTATCCATGGTTATGGATAAGTGTGTAGAGATTGAAGCGCAGTTCAAATGTTTCTTTATTGGTTACGAAGCCCATAAAAGATCTTGCAAAAGGATGACAAGCTGTTCTAAGAAAACTGTGGAAGATATGAGGCTTTTAGATGAGTTTCAGGAAAATGTTAAGGATGCATTTCAAACCGAGGACAAGAAGTTTCATGAGATGACTGCATCATTCGATGAGAAATTGACAGAGGAAAAGAACATTCGGATTCAGGAAGTGAGAGATCTGAATGGAAAGCTCAACTCCGTTAATCAAAGTTGGAAATTTGAAAGGGATCATCGGATCGATTTTCTAGAAAGAATGAAGGCTCAGGAAGAGAAGATGAAATCTCAGGAAGAAAAGTTGAAAGCTCAGGAAGAAATAATTCAAGCTCAGTCAGAAAGAATAGTCGTATTAGAGAAGCAAGCAGAGGAAGATCATAAGGACCTCAAGAAGATCAAGACGATTCTTAAGGGGCTCATGTCGAAGGAGAAAGATCCGAAATGACCAATCCGATCTTTTTGTTGTAATCTGTTTTTTTGTTGCTGACATTTCAAATATAATGAGAATTGTGCTTGTTGCTTCTATTGTTATCATTACTAATCTTTTCAGGTACTTTGTTATTTTTTTCCTTTCCCTCCAATTCCTTTTGAAAATCACAAAGGGGGAGAAGGAAAAGATCCTTAAGAAAAAGAGGAACTCTAATAAGAGTTTATCAAAGAGGGAGAAAGAAAAAATACCCAAGGAAAAAGAACTCTAATAAGAGTTTGTTTAAGGGGGAGTTTTTCTTAAAGAAACATCACTCCGGAAATATGAATACGATCCTTAGAGTTTCAAATCCTAAGGGGGAGTTAGTCGTATTCATCTATATTCTTAAACCAAGGGAGATAAGCTTTAATATGTTTCTTTCTTCTTAGAATAGCCTTTTCGCAAGGATGTTTGTGCTTTCCAAAAAGGGGGAGATTGTTGAGTCAATAAGGTTTTCCTTATGACTTTTCCATTCCTTCTTGTTTTGAAAATCACAAACACCTTATCTTTAAGGAAAATCGCTTTTATAAGAAAAATGCTTTCTTAAGGAAAATCGCTTTTATAAGGAAAAATGCTTTCTTAGGGAAAATCGCTTTTATAAGGAAAAATGCTTTCTTAAGGAAAATCGCTTTTATAAGGAAAAATGCTTTCTTAAGGAAAATCGCTTTTATAAGAAAAATTATCCTTATCATATTTTCATCCATATTTTTCTTAAGTATGAGATTCAGATTCATTTTCTCGGAATCATTAAAACTTTGATATAAAGCATTCTGTTTTAGGATTCGGTTCTAGACAAGAACTATAAGGAAGTTTCATTCCGAATTCCGGATATGAATTCTGACTAAGATCTATTCCAGATTCAGGATACGAATTCTGAAGAAGAATTTTCATTACGAATTCTAATGAAGAAATCCCATTCCGAATTCTCATTACGAATTCTGAAGAAGAATTCTCATTACGAATTCTAATGAAGAAATCCTATTCCGAATTCTTATTACGAATACTAATGAAGAATTCCCATTACGAATTCTAATGAAGAAATCTCATTCCGAATTCTCATTACGAATTCTGATAAAGAATTCTCATTACGAATTCTGATGACGAATTCTCATTACGAATTCTGATGATGAATTCTCATTACGATTTCTGATGACGAATTCCTATTCCGAATTCTCATTCCGAATTCACCTATTAAACAGAATCTGATTATCATTGTTTTATACACTCTGAATTTATTCACTCCGAACTTTCACTCCGAAATTTCTATTCCGAACTTTTATGTTAGAGTTTAAAACGATGTCGTACATTCTGTTACACTTACTTTGTTATAAAACAATGTCGTCCATTTTGTTATAAACTAACCGTTGTCTAAGTGACACGTTTACAGGTCCCTCCGAACTTTAAGGAAAATATGACCATTGGAGAGGAGCCGACCTTACCTATAAATAGGAGCTCATTTGAAAAAGCTCACAACGGATGGATGAACAATTTGGATTTTGTGCATACATGCTGTTGAAGTGATTTCTAGAGAGAGAGTCTCTTATTAACTCTCAAAGCTTCGTGCGACTCCTAATGTTGGTGAATACATTCGAGGGCTTCCGGGGATAGGAAGACATAGGTTCCGACTACCTTAATGATCGAGGGCTTTCTTGCTGAGAAAGACAGAGGTTGCCGACTATCTTAAAGATCGAGGACTTCCTTGCTGAGGAAGACAGAGGTTACCAACTACCTTGAAGTTGAGGGCTTGCGGGGATAGCAAGACAGAGACTCCGATCTTCGTATTGAGGGCTTACCCTGGTGTGGGTAAGACAGACTTGCTTGAAAGTATAAATCAAGGGACCTTTATCCAAGGTTGTTGGATACCCTTCTCTTTGTTACTAGTAGTTTTACATTCACCCCTCTAATTCCAATTCCATATTTATTAACATTATATATTCACACAGATTAAAAATTCAATGGTAAAAACACATACTATATTTCATTTTAAGATTAAATTTATAGATATCCCATTATAGTCATGATCAGGGTAGATAATTTAAATGAAATTCTCAAGAGTGAATAAATTTGGGGTTAGTTGTGAATGAATACATAAGGTACATTTTAATAATCTATATGTCAAATAAATGATATAATTTTTAAATTATAGTTAAATAAATTTCATTATATTTATAGGCATATATATATAACTACTCTATAAAGGTAAATTACTATAAATAAAATTTTGAGTCATTAGTCTACATATCACTTATACATAGTTTTTTCTTTTAAAAAAACAATCATTTAAAAAAACCAACAACTAGTAGCTGAAGCATTTGATAATAAAATAATAGATTATGCAATATTATTAATACTTATAATTTATGTAAGAAACATTAAAATAAAATATTATAAAATATATTTTCAGTTTTTTCATTAAATATTCATTTATTTGGTTTTTGGATGCATTGGGTGCCCACTGTGATCAAAACATTTGTTATGCAGAAAACCTGAGAAAATACACTCTGATTATCTTAACACTTTAGGTATAAGATACATGATTTATTTTTTATCTATATTAAATAAAAAATTTAATTCCAACACACTATGGGTATAGATTTACAAAAATTGTGTGTTTTCATATTAATAATGAAATTTTAAGACAATATTTGTGTCACATACTTAAAACTAATAAAAAATTATTTGATTATATAGTTACTTTCATAAATTGGTCATTGATTTAATTTTGATGTTTAGAAATTTTAAAAAACCTAAAAAAAACTATTTTATTTCCATTATGACTTATTGTGAGTGTTTTCAGTATAAAAGAATCATTTTAACTCATAATATGTGTCAGTTAGTCCCAATTGATATAAAGTTCACATATTGTTTAGATATATTAGGAATGTGATACATGGTAAATTTTTTGTGTATTAATTATGCACACATTAATTTGGATCATGGTGTGGATTGATTGAATAAATGTGTTTAATTTTATTTAGAAGCGTCATTTTAGTTCAAAACACTAGTCACATACTCAATAATGTGAAAATAAACATGATTTTTTTTGTTAATATATGATATGAATAATGGTACATTTTTAACCTGTATAAATTAACCACATATTTATATGATATATGGTGTTTCTAGATTGACAAAATGTGTTTTGTTTTTATTATAGAGTGTCATTTTAGAAAAAAACACTCATCACATAAAATTAATTTATCTAACATGATCAAATTTTTATGATATTTTTGGAAAAATATCCTTTATTAACTTTTTAATTTTTGGAATTACCCTCACGTCATTTTGACACATTTTTCATCCATATTCACTAATATTGCATGCTTTTAATTAAATTGTTATTTTTTATGCCAACACATGCATTATATTATAAAAACTCAGCAAACACACACCAATATTTTATGATAATTTTAGGAAATGATTTTTATGAATTACTAAAATTTAGGATTTATCTTCAAATTAATTTGATATAAAGTCTGAACTATTAGAATCCAATTGAATTTATTTAGAATAAATGAATCAATTTAGCTCAACATTTTAATCACAAAGAAAAAAAAGAAATAATATTAACTCATATTATCTTGATATTTTATAAAAATGGTCAATGATTCATTCTCTACATTTATGAATTAACCTCACAAAAATCATACACATGGAGTGGCTGGATTGACTAATAGTGTATGTTTTCATTTAATAGTCAAATTTTTGTTCAAAAATGTTTAACATTATTAGAAAAGATAATGACTATTTGGATTATAATTATACTTTATGAAAATAATCCATGATTCATTTGTATTATGTATGAATTAACCACTCATTAATATGAGAAATGGTGTATCTGGATTGACTAAATAGAATACATTCAGTTTAAAAGGGACATTTTAGTCCAAAACACACATGAAATACTCAAAAATGAATAAATTACCACATTGTATTAATAATTTATAAAAATGATCCATGATTCATTTTATACATTTCATAATTAGTTCCATAACAATCTGACACACAATGTTGTTGAATCTAATGAAATTTCATGATTTTAATTTTAATGTGACACTATAATCCAATATATGTGTCACATATGATGACTAGAAAAACACAGTCAAATTTTATTGATACATTAAAAAATGTTACAAGATACATATTTTGACATGTTGGAAAAAACCAAAATAAATTCTACACATTGTGTGGCTAGTATGATAGTATTGGATTATTTTCATTTAAAATTTACATTTTAGTTTAAAGCATTAGTAAAATACTAAAAACAAATAAAAAATTCTTATATTATCCTCATAATTTATAAATATGATCTACGGTTTATTTTGAAAAGTATTAATTTACCGCAAGAATCACCCAACCACTTACTCATTGGTTTCACAGGAGGTGGAGGTCCTTTTAACATTCTATTCTGTTCACCAGACACCAAAGACTAACAAAAATTTCCAAGGGAATGCATGGCCATTGGGGGAAGATATTCCATGGGATAAAAAACCCACTAACTATGACACAAAAAATAAATATTGAATTCTTCATATAAAGAATGATAATAAAATTCATAATATAATCAAAATATTAGAGTATATTATGTAATAAAAAGGTAAATCATTGACAGTAATAATAAATCTTGATCATAATGTCATTAATGTGGCAACAAAACAAGTGTCGCCCCAAACAAGATCCAGGCTGCAAGTCCAAGTCCCAAGGCCACTACACCAGGATGAATAACTATAGAAATAAAACACCTTACCTTTTCATGTATCTCTATATATAACATCCATAAAGAAAATAATGTGACCATGACAGGGTGAGTATAAAACTTAGTAGGTATACCCAAAATACTTCCCAACACAATCCATTATGATAATTTCATCATAAAACTATTTATACGTAAATGTAGACAAGTAGATACATATTTTAAAAAATATATAGATAAGTTATACTCTTGAAAATAATTAAACATGTTTGTTGAAAATTAATTCCACTTGGAACATACCTCTCATTATCTATCTCCCACAAAGACACATTCATCGATATCAGAAATCTTTATATACTCATGAGTGTAAAATCATTCTTTAACAAAGTCGTAGTGTGTTGACCCCCATTGATAGTGGTACTTCATGACCACACTTCGTCCAAAATTGACAGTGGTACATCACTACGGTGATCCCACCAACAAGAAAATGAACACATAGAAACCACATATTATATCTTTCAACAAAAACATTTCAAAAAAAATCTATAATAATTTTTCCAAACACAATATGTGAATCCTTACAAGACCGTGGATATAGATACTAAAACAATGATATTTTTCTATGAAGAACATATAATTGAATTTAAAAACAAATAAATTATGTTGTTTAATGAGTACAACATGATAGAATCCACCTACCTCACAACTATAAATTAAAATGATAAAGACACATGAAACATCTACATCTAGCCATGGAACTCCCAACCATCATTAGATCCTAACCAGATCTCATTAAAAAAATCTTCATCAGACATAGATATTTATATAACATATTAGTTCTATGGATTTTGGTGTGACATCCCACCATTTTAATACATTACTATTTTTAATAAATTTAATTTTTTCGATAGATTATGTTGCACACAATACACAGCTTAGAAGAACAATATAATATTATAATAACCTAGAAGTTAAAATGGGGGGAATGAATAATATAAACACATTATGATATTTTAATATGATATATTAAAAATAATTTTTAACTATCTTATTATGTTTTTAATAAACATTATAAAACATTAAATCCACTTTTTTGAATAAATATATATATATTTCTCAAGGTAGTTTTTCCACCTTTTGATAGCGCACTTGTTTTAAGTCTTTTTTTTGAATCATTTATAAATTATTTATGAAAACAATAATTTTTTTTATAATTAGAATATCAAAATTTAATTTTGTTTTTTGGTATAATTTATTATACATATCATGTTTTATCAAAAAATGAAAGTAGATAATTTTAATTGAAAATTGATTTTTCATCTAAATAATTGTGGGTGTTAAATTATGTTATTGATTGTTTTTAATGAATAATTAGTTAAATATTTATAATTTAATAAAATTTATACCATTTGATAAAATTTTTCATTGAATATGTATATAGAAACATTGCAATCATTCGATCATTTTCTCTTTAAAAAAGTAGTTTTCTCACCACATCTATAGGATAAATTTAAAAAAAAAGATCTAATTCAATGTTTTTAATTTTGGTAGATGGGACACTTATTTTTAATAATAGTTTCAAAATTAATTAAATACATCCCCTTTGTTTTATTACTATATGAATAGTAACTTAGTAATATTTGAATTTCCACGGTTAGTGAATTATCAGGTAATTATGCCTAAAAATAATATTATAAATATTATAAACGACCCTAAAATCTACCTAATTTTAATTGAATAGTTTTTTGTCCCTAATAATTATATAATTGTTTATTTGAATAATTATTTCCATTTGGATGAGAATATAATCCATATAATATTTTATTCAACAGAATGTCAAATAAGTCAAACTGTTGTTTTCAATAAGTAATACAGTTATTTATATTTTTTTCTTCAGAAAATATATTTTACTATATATATTAATTTTATATATATTCTTATATCCTTCATCATGATAATTTGTTTTTAATTTTAGGGAATAAATAATTAAATTAAAGACATGCACAATGATAATGTAGTAATTGTTTAATTAAGGAACATATTGATTAAATGTAATGAACAGGGTTTAAATAAATTAAATTTGATATAATTATTGTAGTTCACAAATTATATATATTACATAGACATATTATGGATTTATTACTGGTTTTAGTGTAGTTATCTTATATATTTATATTTATTAAAAGTCATTTAATTAGTAGTGAAAAATTTTATTTTAATGATATTTTAAAATAAATAATATTTTATTAACTTATATACAATTCATTAAAATATATAATTATACCATATTATTTGGATAATATTCAAAATTTCTTCCATTATTCATTTATGGTTTCTTTGAAATTTTATAATAAATATATTAACCCTTAAGTATGAAAAACACATGATGTATTTGTAGGAGTTAAAGTGGTTAAATATGCGTTGAAGCCAAAATATTATGGTAATAATGTGACTTAAACATGTTCAAAAATCATTGGATGAAGATTAACTGACCCTTATCAGATTAAGAAAAAATTGGAGTTTTTTAATATGGACTTTCCCCTGATAATAACAGATATATTATTTAAATCAATGATATTTACAAAATGTCCCCCTCTTTGTATTTAATATCATTTTTGTGTCCATGTAGTGGATAATAAATTATATGAATCAAACTAAATATCAATTATGATATTAATGAATTTAATTTCATTATAGAATTTTAGTTTCAATTTTTAAAAATTATACAATTACCCTAATGTTTTATTCAATGCCAAAATAATATTTATTTAATTATCATAAATATAAAATAATTGAGTTTAAAAGTATTAATTTTGATATATTTTTGATGATTTGATATGTATAATAAATTTATATATCTATGTGATATATTTTTGAATTTTTAAATGATTCAATTTGAATTCCTACTTTTTATAGATGTATTTGAAGTCAAATTAAATGAATACTATGAAATTTGACAATAATGATATTTTATAGAATTATATATAATTAAACTGTTTAAAAATAACCAAAATCTTAAATAATGACAAATTGGAGAATATATGGTCTAAAATTTATTCCAATATTATGTTATATCCCATTTTGATGTCCTTATCTCAGGAATATAATTATTATATTTTATTATTTTGAGTATTTATCAAGGTGCCTCTCTCCTAAATTATAAAGTGAACTCCTCCCTAACATCCACGCACCGTTGTGATCAAACAGGATTTACCATACCTAAATTGTTTCTCTTCCCTAAATACTTATTTATGTTCATGATTTTTTTGATTTCCCCAAATTCTTACCCCATATTACAAAAGAAGAAATAATAGGAAGTCCTTTGAAGTAAGGACAATCATTTTTACCAACTCCTTCAAGTAAATTTATTCATGTACAACCCCATCATCATTTTCTTCCATGGATAATTAATAAAACTAGTATAATATTTATTTATTTATTTTGTTATGCTTTTGTGGAAACCATGTTCCACTACTTATCCATTCTATGAAAAATGAAATCGCTGCACGTGCATACGTATGACTTATTTTCTCCACGACATAGTGTAATATGTTGTTCATCATTAATTTACATTGACGGGTATAATTATGGAAATAATATATATATATATGATAATTATTAAATAATATGTATTCAATAGATTTTAATATTCCATCCACTTTCTTACTATTTGATCAATTCGGGTATGATACGGTCGCTCATACGTACGTATGACATGCCATCTCCACAATGCTATGCCATTCATTTTCCATGCTGAAGTTTAAATAATCGATATAAAATGTATTCAATGATTTAATATTTTATTTATAAATTAGTTATAATTATAGATATTTTAGATATATAACCTATGTTAAATGACAAATACCTACATGAAAAACCTGCATAAGAAAATGAAGCTTTTAACACCTGAAACATGGGTAATAATGAGATATTATTAAGAAAAATGTGATAATATGAAATAATAGGATCATATATGATAACATAAACAATAATATGGTTCTTTTATATAGTAATAAGATGATTTAAACCACTATACATATGGTCAAAAAATGAACTTCAATATGAATCTATGAGGTAAGGGTTTTTCTTGAATCACATTTATTTCAGTGAGATATTACTTATTCACTACTTATTTATTTGATGTGTTATAAATCAACTTTGATATATCATATCACAAACATGTAGATATATATATGGATTTAAATTTTTTATTTGGAAATTATTTACTTTAATGGGGTTTATGATTCAAATATTTCTAAGTTGAATGGGACACATAGATTTAGAAATATCTTTTTAGATTTATTATTCGATATAGGGGGACTGATTTGGACATGAAAGGAATAGTTTGGGGAAGTGTTAATTAAATCACTTGATGCATCAGTAGTCTCTTGAGAAAAAAATTAATGGGATAAAAATCCTTCATGCATGTTTCCATGTACAATCAGATGGGTTTCTACACATAGAATTAAATTGGAATGAGAATTAATCTAGACTGTATCTTTCTAGATGATATATCATGTTTGTTAAGACATCCAAAATTATTCAATTCCTTATTTTTTATTAATAACAATCTTATTTTCCTTGTGATGAAATAGATGGATTCGTTTTCATTCAAAATTTACTTATTACATGGAATGTATGTTCAATTATTTAAATTACTATGTTTATTTTTTTCATTTATTGAAGTCACCTTCCTTTCTACATTACTATTTTTAATAATTTTAAATCACCATTTTATTATGTTTTATTTTCCCTAGGTATCTAAGAAAACTATTATGACTGATATGTAGGGATAATCTAGAATTATAATGTGGTTATCAAAGAAAAGGCTTTTGTATTTTAAGACTAGTAAACTAATATATAATTATGAATTATTTTTATTCTACCATGTGAAAATACGTTTAATTAAGGAACTGACTATGTTCTACGTGGTTCATTGTCTTTTCATTTGGTGTCATATAAAGGTTAGTATAAACTATTAGAACTAGATTTATTTAATGAAATTAATAAAGGAATATAATCCAATGAATTACTATAATGATATTTCTATGTGTATGATAAAATCCATTATATATTTTATTGACATCCGATAATTTTGGATAATGATATGGAAACGTATATTGAAGAAGAATATAAATTTATATAGACAACCTATGATGTAAGATTCAATAATTTATCACTATTATTGGTGCTTCTCACATTATGCTTTGTGTTTTTGGTCAATGGTTAGAATAAAAAAGGTTATATAAGTAATGGTTATACTAGTAATGATAAAGATACTAAAAAATAAATAAAAAATAAATGATTTATAATGGAATTCTATTTTCAAGCCTATTTAATGGTTTGAAAATGAATTTGAATGATATATGTTGTTGGGTATGTATATTCATGATTTATTTCATCAATGGTTCTCTAGTAAAATGAATAATTGGATATTTAATTATTGAAGTACTATAATTATACTATATGGTTTCATTAGTATTACCATTTTAATTATGATTTTAATTGTGATAAAATATTATGTATGTGACAATAAGGGAAACATTATTTTTTTTTGGGAAATATCATTTTAAGATGATTTTTGAAATCTAGGGACCATATTTATAAATTTATAGACATTGAATTTATAAAAAAAATTCAAATGAGTCGTAACGTAATAACTTATTGAATGAAATAAGTGGAATGTTAGATATTATTGGTTGATGTTAAAGTAGTACATATCAATTTAGATAAATTTTATGAACTATTTTGGTTTTGATAAATATTTATAAGATGAAGGAATGACATGAGGACATTTTGATTCATTATATGTTCTTTAGGTAAGAAAAAATTATCACGAACATTAATTTTATTGTGTGAGAGATGATTTAAAAATAGATCAAATAGGAACCAAAGGATGATAATTTGATTATGAAAATCAAATTAATCATGTGTTTTGTTCACAAGTTATTATTTATAATGGGTAAGAATTCCACTACTCTAGGAAATGAGTTTTGAAAAAAAAAGGTTTTCCTTTAAATTTTCATACTAGTAAAATAATGGTATTTTAACACATCATAAGATTTTGGATTTTGGGACTGTGAACTATATAATGATCATATTCTCTATCATTATCCATCATAAATTCATTTTTATATTTCTATTTCTTTGTAATTAATTAACTTCCCACAAATTTTGACCAAATCAAAAGCATAGTTTTTTGGTGACCTTCACATTGCCCATTCCCTCTTATTATAAGGATATTTTATTAACCCTATTTCTAATGTGGTATTCACACAATGTAATTGAAAAGTATCAACTAATGATTTGTTAATTTAAATATTATATTGATAAGAAATAATTTATACAAGGATCGGAGAATTAATACCCTATGATTTTATTGTATATATCTTTTGAAAAAAATTAATTTCGTTGCTAGCTTATGTTGCTTGCAATACATTGCTTAAACTAAAAATGAAATATTATTATGGCCTAGTAGTTAATTTATATGGAATTAATAGTGTTTACCACATTAGTAAATATATATATATATACTAAATATAATGTTTACCATTAATGTTATGTATTTCTTGAAGTTAAATAAAAATAATTCTACTTTTACACAAAAATAAAATATTTATCGAATGAAACTTTTCCACCTTTTGATGGTGAGATTGTTTTACATATAGTTTTTTAAACAATGATAAATTATATTGGAAAAAATAAAATTATTATTTTAAATAATTATATCATATTTTCTTAAGTTTTATTATTTTTATTTTTCTAACAATTTCATGTTTTGATGAATACTTGAAAATACTTAATTTTTATTGAAAACATCTTTTTCATATAAATAATATATAGTGCTAAATAATTTTATTGATTAGTTTTAACATATTATTATATCACTATTTTATCAATTAATATAATCTAGTCCACTGGAATCAATATCACTTTGAATATGAATATACAAATGTTGCATTATTTTTAACGTTGTAACATTAAAAACTCGTTTTCTCGTCTCGTTTACTGGATTAATTTTAAATTAAATAAATCCTAAACTATGTTTTGAATTTTGAAAAATTGAATCAATATTTTTAATCATTTTTTTCCAAATTTTAGAAATAAGCCCCATTTATTTTCAGCCAATATGAATATTAACTTTAGTAATATTCTTATTATCATGGTTGATTGTAAATTTGGAAATTAAGGGTAAAAATAATGTTATAAATATTATAAAATGATTGTAACACTTGTCCCAGCTATATTTATTCAGTATTTCCAGTCCATAATCATTATAGTATCATTTAAGAGACCAATTATGGCCCTTTTAATGATAATATAAACTTTATAATATTTTGATCAAAGGAAATAAAAATATCTCAGACTCAATTATTTAATAAGTATTACATTTTTCAATTGTGTTTCTTAAAAAGTTATAATTGAATATAAATATTAATTTGGAATATATATTTATTATATCTATCATCATAGTATATTCTATATTTTTAGGGAATAATGAATTAAATTAAATGCGTCCTTAATTATGATACAATTATTGTTTAATTAATGGACATATCAAGCATGCATTATTAAAAATGTTAAAATAAATTTAATTTTATACAATTAATGTCATAAAATAATTTTATATATTAATTAGACATATTAGGGATGTATTAAATGTTTTAGAAAAATTTTAACTAGTGTATTTATTTTTTCAAAAAAGTCACAAAACAAATAGTGTAATAATTGAAATTAATAATATTTTAAAATAAATAATATTTTATTAATTATTATAAATTTAATATCAAAATAAAATTTACCTTTCTTATTGTGATAATATTTTTAACAAAATACATTTCACATTTTTGGTTCTTTTTCATTTTAATGTAACTATATTAATCCTTGAGTAGTAAAAACACTTGTTGTCACGGTAAGAGATAAAGAGATTAAATAAGGGTTGAAGCCAAATTAAAATGGTATGAATGTGACCTAAAAATCTACAAAAACTATTGAATGAATTCAATTTTACCCTAATCGCATTAATATCTAATTGGAGTCATTTAATGGACACTTCTTTATGAAACTATCATATATATTATTTAAATTAAAGATTGTTACAAAATGTCACTCTCTTTCTATTTTATAACATTTATGTGTCCAAATAAAGAAAAAATTTAATATATGAATGTCCCTAATGTATATTTCATTCCTAGTAAAATTGATTTCATTATGTAATTTTATTTTCATTTTTTATAATTTATATAATTACCTTAAATTATTCTTCCATTCTAAAATAGCAATAATTTAATTAGTAGTGAAAACATTATTGATTTAGAATTATTAATATTGATATATAAAAGATTATTTAATGTTTCGAATAAAATTTATACACATATATGATATATTATAAATTTTTAATGCATTATATTTTAATTCACAATATTTCGTGAGGTATTTTATGTCAAATTAAATGAATGGTATCAAATATTAAAATAATGATATTTTATAGAATTAATATTTTGTTAAATTGTTTACAAATCACATAAATGTTATGTAATCACAAATGGTATAATATATATATTTTAAAATCCGTTACCATATTCATTTATATTCAATATGTATGAATTTGGATCTAGAATAACCTTATAATATTTTAATATTTTTTGGATTACCAAAAGTTCATGTTGCCTCAATTATAATTGGGAACCTCCACCCTCACTTCCTCACAAAAATTTGAGACATATATCAAGACAAAACTGTGAAAATTTATCACACATAAATCCATATTAAATTTATAGTGGTTTTGGTCCATCTAAAATATATACAATATATCACTTATTATGATATTAAAATAAGTCCACCGAATAAGAGGTGATCATTTTTACAAAATCATTGAAGTTCATTAATTCTTATACTTTCTCTTCATGTGTTTTCCAATATAATGTAATAAATATAGTATACACTATATTAATAGTTTTTATTATGGTTATGGAACAAAAATATTCCTTAATTTATATATCCCAAGAAAAATGAAAGCATTGCGCGTACGTTTGTACAACTTACCATCTCCCTATCATGCAGTAATCTACTTTTCATCACCACTTTACATGGATGTGTATAATGATGTAAATAAAAAATATATATGATAATTATGACATGGTATTGATTCTTTTAAATTAAATATACCATAAAATTCCTTACTCTTTATCCAGTAAGGGAATGATACCATCGCTTGTGCATACATACAACCTACCGTCTCCAAGAAATGATGCGATTAATTTTCCATATCAACATTAATGAATTTATCTACAAATTAATTTATTGATTAAATATGACCTTTTTAACATTAATATAATTATTTAAATGTAATATACACAACATATTCAAATAAACATGACTTTCAGGACAAAAAATGTATCGAAAATTAAAGGTGTTTACACCCAAAACAAGGGTTATAACGAAATATTATTAACAAACTAGTGATATTATGATATAAGATGAACATATATGATCAAATAAATATGAATATTCTTATGTTATAAATTAAAAAATTCAATAAACCATTATACATGAGTATAAAACATGTACAACCAAACAGAAGTGGTAGGTAAGGGTTTATCTCATCTCGCTATTGTTTTTTTGAGACATTCCTTATTCCCTACCTTTTTATTTTATGTGTTATACAAAATAATTGAAATATCATAACATGAATTTTTTTATATATATGATATTAAATGTTTCATTTGAATTTTTTTTACATTTTTTGTCTTATGATTCAAATATTTCAATGTGAGATGGGACACCTTGATTAAAAATTTTACTTTTAAATTGATTACTCAATTTGGGTGGAGTAATTAGGACATGCAAGACACAGGTCGAAACAGGTTAACAAAAGACCCTAAATACATAGATGGTCTCTTTAGATGAAATTATTTGGTAAAGACACCTTCATGTTTGTTTCATAGTATAATAATACGTGTCACAATCGAGAAATATAAACTAGAAATTTTATTGGTCTTGAAAGTAACTATCTAGAGGATATATATAAACAGTTCTGATATTCGGCATTCTGAAATTCCATTATTTCAATTATTACTATCAATTTTAATTTAACAGTGAAAAAATATATGGATTCATTTTCATTTCTAGTTTATTGATTACATTGCATGCGTATTTAGTTATTTACCTTTTTATGTTGATTATTCTAATTGATTCAAGTTATATTTCACAACACTTTTCTCTTACATATCATTTTATGACACCCATTTTGTGTGTTTTATTTTTTCATAGTTTCAAAGATATATTTATGGCTGGTATGGAGGGTTATTCTAGGATAATAATGGTTATTTGAATGAAAATAAGGTTGGTAAATTTATTAAAAATTTAATTTGAATTTAAAATATATATATTGTTTCCCAAGACTAATAAACTATTTAGTCCTTAGGGAATGTGATTTATTGTATCATATATTAATTTAATAAATTAAGGCCCAAGATCCATGCCATAGTGGTCCCAGGAATTACATTATTAGAGAGGAAATGGTAAGGTCTAGAGAGAACAAACAGTAATGATGACTTATAATTGATTTTGTAGAGGTAATACACCATGAATCATAAAAACCAACCACCAAATAAAAATGAAATTTCCAAGATACATTTAATATGAGATGAGTTTTATAGATTGGAGTAATAAGAGTAAAATGTTATTTTATTTGTGTAAAACCATGTTAAAATCTAATTTTCAATGTATTTAATCCATGAAACTTGTTTAGGTAGAATGGTTTAACAAATCATGCACCTTCTATAAGACAACACTAGGGGGACCCATGATTTTCCACATTTTTCTAGAGAAACTTTCACTAACCATGTGTTGCTACTACCCCAATAGGCCCAATTAGCATAGATTCTATAAACCATCTATCAATCATGTACATACATAGTAACTCCCAAACTATCCTATATGAATTATTGGGGACGTTATGTAGTTTTTCTAAACATGATCAATCTATTAACAAAGAAAAATGATTCCAAAATAAAAAACAGACTACTAAGAAATTGAAAGTCAAACTAGGTATTATAAATCATAAAAATAAGTGAATAAAATAGAAAATTTCCTAAAACTTTGATTGTAGTGTTCTCCCCCACCATTAGGATTTATTTCCTTGCAAATATGGATACAAATAGAGAATAAAAAAGGTAAAACTACCACCTGATATGTAACAAATATAAAAAAGGATCATGTTAACTAGGAATGACATTATCCTTCTTGTTTCAAGATTTATGGTGGAGTAGATGAAAATATATCATAAGATATACAAGAAACTAGAGCTTATCCCATAAATAATTAGGATATAACTCTTCATATATTGTATGTACAAAGGACGACAACAAAAATAAATCCTAAAATATACGATGAAAATAATTTCCATTCTTATGAATTTCTAGACCAAAAAATAATGACATTAATCACTTGAAAACAATATAGATGAAGTTTCAATTCACCTAATTAGTTTATATAATACATTTATAATGTATAAAAAACTATTTAATCCCTACATAGGTGAGTATACCTTCAATGAACCAGTGAAGATCATTATATACTTCCCACTATAAGAATGGTCTTATTAGATTCCCCCATTTCTTGAAGAAAATATCAATTAATCACTGATAACCTAGATTAAAAAATTAAGTGCATCAACCAATAACGAAGAAATAAAAAAGGTTTAAAAAAATATGAGGATAATTTGAAAAATATAAATGGTATTTAGTTCCCAAAAGATCCCTAAGATAAAAATCAATGACACAATTCCCTGAATATGAATAAAAAATGTTGAATCTATCAATTGACTAACATGGACATTGATGACATCTATAAACATATAAATTTTTTTTCATAGGATTATTAGAATCCTCCTTCTCCACTATAAAGACATATGTTATTACTACCATGAAGCCCCATTAATAGTTTTAGGTTTTACTTATAAAATAATTTCATGATCATTTAAGAAAAAAAATATAATGAATTATTAAATTAACTAAAATTAAATCAATAATCAATAGAAACTAAAATGGTAAATCATACCTACCATATTCTAAAAATCATTTCACAGAAACTATTAGTTTCATTTAAACAAAATATTCAATTTCAACCAGAATGGTTATCATGTCACTATTTACCAAACCATAAGCATTCAAATACCACTTGAATAATTTCACCCATGTTGGAATTACATTTACTATTTAATGGTACCAAACTCTCATTAGATAATCCCATATTGATGTGATACCAATAACCAAAGAAGTGTTTTACCATAATTTATCATCATGAACCACTTTGGTGACATGATTTTTCACATAAAAAGGTTATATACATATTTTTATTCTAAAAATTTAACGTTATAAAATTAATATCATTTGGATAACAACAGCTGATGATGGACTAACCATGACTGATACCATGTGTGACACCTCGTACCTCACCAATTATTCATGGAAGATACAGAGGTTCTACTATCCTTAGGTGATGCAACAAAAAATTATAAAGGGAATAAATAATTTCCAATGGGTTACAAGATTTTCGGTGGTTATTTTCCTATATATTATAATAAATTAATTAATAAGATAACCAGAAAAAATTTTAAATGGTTCATGTAATGAAATACAACACAACTCAAACCCTTAATACAATATCATTGTATGATGTGGAATAAAAATGTAAGCTCCAAACCCTAGTTTCTAAGATCCAGGGCCTTAATTTATTACATTGACATATAAAAAATAATAATCATCCCAATGGAGAAAATAGTTCTGTAGTTTTGGAAATAAATATACAAACATAATTTGGACATTAAAACATGAAAGTAAATACAACATAAAAACATCTTTGGAATCACTCCCAATTTCCTAGATTATCCTTGAATGGAATTCCTAATATACTTCTACAAAACCTCGGGAAAATTAAATAATGCAATAAAACATAACCATTTATATTATACTAGTCTAATAATCACATGGAACATAAATATTTATTTTCATAATGAGTGATTGAATAATTCTAGAAATTATGAAATAATCATTAAGGCCTCATCCAAGACATCTGAAAATGATTACGGCCAAAACCGTGTTGGAAAATGGGCAAGGCCTCAGCCATGTCAATATCTATTTTGTCTCAATAGAAATACCGATGCCTTGAGGGGCTATAGACGAAACACCCATCACTTATTATTTCCAACTATTTCCTCATATGAATGGGTAAAAACATAAACAATATATACATTTATATTAAAAATAATATATGAAATGTAAATAACATTCCCCATACATAACCACTAACCATTCAGAATAACATGGTGAATGGTTTCAAGATAGCTCATCCATAGTCAATATAATCATAGACAAATAAATAAAATATGTTAGATTTTTTCATGAATTATTATCCCTGATAACATGTATGTTTCAATAAAAGCATTGAAATATAAGTAATTACTATTATAAAATCAATGAGTAATTCTTGAGATAAATAATATTTTTCTTTTGAAAATAAGAGTAATTTTTGAATTTTTTTTTGATAAAACCAGAAGTGATATAATTTATTTTCTAATAATAAATTTATAATTTTTTAAAAATAATTGTTTTTAAATCCAGATTATAAAGTACACTTTAAAATAGGATAGAATTCAAAAATATCTATTGAATCAGGCTTATATTTTAGGATGAATTTTTGAAGGATCCTTCTAAAACATTCATACATCTCAAAAATAAAGAAGGATTGTAGTTAGTCACATATATATAACATTCAAAAATAATTTATGATGAGTAAATAATAATAAATAAAAATTTAATGTGGATTAAGAGTGATAAAGAGTAACCTAAATGAAAATGGAGGTTCAGGTAGAAAACCCTTACCTTATGTCTGAATATGTTCAGATCATGATCATAAGGTCTTGGAATATTAAATTAGGAATATTAATAACTTAATTATAACCTAGTAGAAATTATTTTTATTTATTATAATTTTATTATGTTTATTTTTTGTCATTTTAATGGGTTATGATATTTAATATCATCGTTTATTAGTGATCGTTTCAATAGTGTTTGTGGTAAGTTTGCTAGTATGGAAGTTAATGAAAAATGATAATTGAATTCATAAATTTGTTTTCTATGTTATTGAATTTCATAAATGATTTTATATGATCATATAAGTCATTTTGTTACATTGTGTTAGGATGAATCATTAGATGTAATTTTAATGATAAATGCATGGATTGATTTGTTGGTTTTTTGATCACCACAATATCATTTTTTCTATAAAACATTATGATCTTTACCAAATTATTCATGAATATTAAATAGTATATATTAAATATATTATGATCATGTTCAACCCTAAAAATGGTTTTAATAACATAATTGACGATGGTGATAGAATTTAAAAACCCATCTTCTATGAATATGATAAATTAAGACATCTCGAATGGTTTTTTCATTTATAGTATAAAAGAAGGGGAATGAGAGATGATGATGATTTATTCCACAATCATAACAAATTTAAATAATATGAAAGGTACTAGAGTTATCATAACATTTGTAGAAAATAGGGCGAGGAAAAAAATGATTTCAAAGGAAAATTAATGAAAATAAATGAAATAAAAAAGAGGAATTTACCTAATGAATATATCTTCTTTGAGGGATAATTTAGGGGAGTGGATTTGCCCTTTTGAAAATCAAAAAGGCTGATAGACGTGAGGAGGATCGTGGGACGATATTTTAGTTGAATTTAGACACGTCATAAGGTTTGAGAGGAGTGAAGAGAAGAGTGAGTGAGGGGTCGTTTTTATAGTGGATGGGAGGAGAGTTTTTTCATTAATTTAAAAATTATTTTATTAGTTTGAATAAAGACTATGAATAGCCTTTATTATTTTAACCCATACAATAATCAGTGAATGTTAGTTCTAACCAATGATATTATATATCATCCATGACTCAAGAATGATGACTAAATTCATTTATTTAGATTATTTCGAAAATTATCAAATTTCACTCTTCACCAAAAATTCAAGTATTTTGAAAAAAATATAAAAAACATCACATAAACATTTTAAAACATGTAGAAATAAAAAATGTACCCTCTTTTTTCAAAATAAGTTTCTATATAATTAAAATTAATTATTTATATAAAATTATTATTTTCATGAAAAACACAAATTTTAAATTCAAAACTCATTTAATAACACTTCCAAAAAATTTCTGGGATCCAATAAAATAATCCTAAATTCATAGGAAAACACCATATATATTTAATAATACATTTTATAAAAATTATTTTTATTTTAAATTAATTTATTAATTAAAAATTGTTATTATATATTAATTTCTTAAAAAAATATCAACACTAAATTATTATCTTTTAAAAATGTCACTCTCATTTATAGGGTGTCTATATTTTATTTATACGCTCATGGGTGAGGATACTATTCGAAATAATACATTAATATTTATATGGGTAAGTTATTATTCATTATGGTGAGTTACTATTCACCAGAAATATAGGTTGGTCCTATCCGACTCTAAATATATTACTGATCGCAACTGTAATTGTCAGTTTACTGAAATTCAAATCACAGATGTGAAAAAAGTATATCCAACGACCTAGTTATAACAATCTCCTATAAATATCAAAATGTTTGTTTTTTCTAGAATCACAGTTGAATGCATTCTATAATAAATTTATCTATAAAATCTTATGGTTCAACATTCTTCCCCATTACAATAAATTCATCCTTGAAATTACGAGAATATTACCTCATAAAAAGATTTGGGTAGGTCTTCATCTTAAGTTCCTTTACCTCCCACATTCCGTCATTAATTTTATGTTGATTCCAATGAACCTTTTCCCTTTAAGACATTTCCTTCCTCCACAGTAGATCATTTGTGTCCCGAATCTGGATAGGATCTTCCCTGAAAGATGAGTCAGGTTCCGACTATGTACCTTCATAATTGAGGACATGCGTTGGGGCTAGCATGTATTTTCAAAATAATGAGACATGGAACATATTGTGTACCTTAAAAAGGCGGTGAGGAATTTCTTAATGATATTCCACAACCCCAATTCTCTCTTGAAATTCAAAACGTCCTATGTACCATGGGATCTGTTTCCATTTCATTGAAAATATTATTTTATACATCCACTGAGATACTTGCAATAAAAAATGATCTCCATCATGAAATTCCAAATCCTTCCATCGATTAACAACATATATTTTTTTTGAACAATGAGTTTCTTTGATATGGGTCCAAATAGTAATTAAAATTTATATTGTTTCCTCAACAAGATCAAGGCCCAAAAGCTTCCTTTCACCAAGTTCCCCCCAAAATGTTAGTGTACGACATATTTTTCTATAAAATGCATAATAGGGTTCCACTTAAATGTTATAATGAAAACAATTTTTGTAGGAAAACACAAAAAATGGTACATACAGATCCCCCATACCTTGAAAGTCAAGAGAGAATGATCTCCACATTTATTCTAATGTTTGGATCGTCCTTTCTAAATACATATTAGTTTGGGGGTGATAAGTAGTGCTCAAACAAAGATCAGTGTCCAAATAATTTTGAATTATTTTCTAGATTTTTTATGTAAATCATTTATCATGATCTAAAAAAATTTAGAAAGTTTCTCCAGGAAGCATCCAAGCTTGATTTATATAGAGTCATTCAAGGCAGTCCAGTGGAAAATTCTCCCTTATTGTATGTAAATTTTCATAATACATATGTCGATCGATAGTTACTTATATTGTATCAATATTTCATGGTGTATTGTGTAATCCAGTGTGACAATTCAAGGTGATGTAATACCATTTCAATATAAAAATAGGTAGAGGGTGGATGAATCATCTAGGTATTTGTTGTTTAACTTTCACTAGTTGATAAACTAAACATCTAGATACATAATCAGCCATTTCCCACCTCATGTTATCTTACATGAAATGTTCCTTCAATTATCTACACATCGTAATGATACTAAGATGTATATATAAATTAATACTATGGGAATAATCAAATAGCATCATTTATAGAACATATATAGATCGAACACAACTCATATTCCTAAATTTCCTAATTCCAACTTCACATATGATGTCTTAAAACTTATCATCATTCATAGAAATAATTTAATTTTGAATAATCATATAACTAGGTTAAGAAATTTGAATACATTATACTAAATATTTTTGGGAAAACAATTGAAAAAGTATTGAGGTTTCACCTTCATTGGTAATTACTATGTCCATCTTTAATAGATTAATGAATACCGGATCACTTTTAATCTTCATTTTGATTAAAACTCCATGATCCTCCCAGATCAAAGCATTAGCTACATTATTTACTTCTCATGGTTGATAGTGTATAGAAAAATCATTATCCTTGATTAGTTAAATCCATATTCTTTGTCTCATGTTGATATTCATTCTATGAGAAGATATATATGAAGCTCTTATGATCCATATATTTCTCAACTCTTTCACTGTAGAGATAATATCTCTACATCATCAAAGAAAAAAATTTAGATGCTAACTCAAGATCATGAATATTATAGTTCTGCTCCTAAATTTTAATTGCCTTGATTAATTGGTAATAACTCTATCATTCTTCAAAAAGACACAACCAAGACATTTCATTGATGCATAACTATATATCAAAAACCAATCATTCACTGATGGTAGAGTTAAGAATATAGATATCACTAATTACATCTATAATTGTTTGAAGCATTATTAACATTTTTTTCATACAAACTTAAACCCATTACGAGTAATCTTAGTTAATGGGTTTTCTAATCGGGGAAATTTCAAAATGAAAGGACATTAAAACCCTTCCAAACTAATAAAATTACATTCCTTGGTTATGTTGGATGATGTAGTCCATTCCTGAAAAACCTTTAACTTCTCATGATCAACAGATAAAGGATCGTTAGATAAAAATATGGCCTAGAGAAGATATTGATTGAAGCTAGAATCCTTACTCTTTAAATATCCCATATAATTTATTTATTCTAAGATTATTTATAATAATGCAAAAGTGATTTTCTTGAAATTTACTTCTTTTGGAGTATACCAAGATATCATCAATAAGTAGACCAAAAAAGTTATCTTGATATTTCATGAAAAACCTATTCTATAGAACCATGAAAAAATATGGTGTGTTAGTCATTCCATAAGTCATTATTATAAACTAATATTTCTCATACCTAGTTCGAAATGCAATCTTTGGAAAATATACCTTCCTCACAGGCAACAAATGATATCCAGATCGATGGTCAACTTAAAAAAAATATTAGGCTCCATTACGTTGATAAAATAAATCCTCATTATAATACATTGGATACATGATCTTTATTATAATATCATTGATCCCCCTGTACTAAACACACAACCTCATTGATCCATGATTTTTCTTGATGAATAGAATAGTGTCTACCCATGGAGAAACACCGGGGAATGAAAATCCTTTTTCAACCAAATTCCTCAAGTTGTTTAATAAGTTATACTCACTCTATATTTTCTATTATATAATTAGTCTTTGAAATAGGTCTTGAAATAGGAATTAAATCAATAGAGAACTCATCTTCCCACTCTAGAGGATGGCTAGGTTAATCCTATTGAAGCACATAAACATATTCATACATAACAGGTACACCCTCTATTTGAACATTCATTTCCTCACCCATGGATATTTAATTCTATTCCTCCCCAATAATTGATTTCATTAGAGCTACTAGGGGTGGATCTAGATTAGAATTATATGGATAGGGTTTTTCTCTAAAGATAAAAGACTCTACCATGTTTAATAAAATTGTTACTTTCTTCTTCTTGTAATATATTTTTTCATCATAATTTTAATGCCAATCCATACTAAGGATTATATAAAATAAAATAATGGGTATGATGATATGTTTTGCAACTAATGCATTTTTATGTTTCATAAAGGGGATTGATCATTTTTATTTTTTGCAAAGATACTTCCCTTAGGAGTTTTTACAAAAAACTCCTTTTTTAATTTAACTTCGAAATATCCAATTTTCCTAGCAAAATGGGAAGATATAAAAGAGTGTGATGATCCATAATCAAATAAAGCATTGGCTAGGTTTGAGGAAATAATTAAATTACTTTACACCACAACATTAGGATTTTCAAGCTTAGCAGTTGTGATAGTATAATCATGTCCATGATCCATTGGTTTTTTTGGATGCATGTTTCCTTGACACTTTTTACAATCATTAGCATAGTGCCCCAAATCCCAATAATTGTAGCCTAAAAAATTGGTATCTTATTTCTTTCCCTTGAAATCACCAGCATTATTGACATTACATCCACACTTATATCTCATTATTTTTCCTTTTAAACATATACTAGGGTGTTTCATTCAACAAGTATTTCATGTTGGGACATTCTTCTTTTTATTCATCCCATTAACCATTCAATCCTCTGCCACCCTATCCTTCCCTTGTTTTCCTTTAACATCATAAGACATAGAGAAATATTTCTATGTCACGATAGTACTAGAGACAATGTCTTCATATGATGAGAAACTTTGGGAGACTAGTTCCCTTTAATGGAATTTACATTAAACCATCATTTAATCGATCAATCTGACACCTTGGATAACATATATAGTCTACAAAATTCCATTCTATCCTTTTAATGTTTTCCTCACACTTTTCAACATTTTAATTCTTCTTCTGTTTGAGACTCTTGAATTTCCCCACTATAACATCTTTTTTAGAAGGGATGTTTTTTCACGAAAATTTCATTAAAATTCTTCTATTGAATTTATTCTATTTATTCTTTCTTCATTGTGTTTTGAATTGATGACCACCATTGACTTGAATCTCTCGATAGATGAATAAATCCATGGAAAAATTTTCTCTATCATTATATCTCAAAGGGATAAATAGATTTTTTAAACATCTTATACACTACTACTCTATGAATTATTTTCTAGTCTCATTGAATGATGGTGGATATTGTCATGTAATTCTATCTAACATTGCAAATCCAAATTTTGAATTAAGATGATCCACATAGGTAGGGTATTGTCCAAAAATGAGTTAGTTTTCCCAGTATAGATGTAAGTTTCTTATCACCAATCATACGCTAGAGCCAACATCATTATATTTCATAGGTGGAAAATTCCTACATGGGATGTGGGCATTCATGCAGATTATATTCCTTCCATTATGACCCATTAATAAATAATGGAATACACAAGATTAGTTTATGATTCATAATGTGCAATCTCAACTTAGGAAAATACTTATCATAAATTGAAATCATATCCATATCTAATATCATAATCATTATTTCATTGAGAAAAAATTTACATTTACCTCCTTCATAATAGGTTTTAATGAATATTTAAATTATCCTAATCATATCCTCCTGTAGTATCACACTATGTTTATAGTAAATCCCATTCCCGTGCACTTGGATACCCTGGATCAAGCCCAAAACTCTTTGTTAGAGCTGTTACTTCTAGGCACATCTGTGTTAGAACCATTTCCAATTATAGTATCCATAAAATGAAATATTTTTTAGAAATATCCATATAATATATTCCTTCGAAAACACGATGATGATCTAGTACAATTATCCTCAAATACTTTCTTATAATTTTGTTCCCTAATCTATGTTTTCTATGTCTAGTTTAAAATTTTCTACTAAACATCCAATAATACCCACATTAACGACCCGACCCTAGTTTCCCAAAGCTGGTGCCTTAAATTGTTACTGTAAAATATAAACTAGGAATACACAGCTTGATGGGGAAAATATTTTATTAGTTTTAGAAATCCAGATGCATACATAATTTAACAATTACAACTTAATGGGAAATACAACATAACAAATTTTTTTGAATAATAAATAATCGCCTAGATTATCCATTCATGTCATTGATAATATACTTCTTCAAAACCTAGGGAATATAAAAAAATGTGAAATGGGTGATCTCAGATGCTTAGTAAGGGTATATAATAAAAAAACAATATATAAACTCTAGGAAAAATGAATAACTAAAAATACATTCCTTTAAATATATACTTGAGCATAATTCAACAAAAATAAAAACTAATTAAATACATAGCTAAAAAATAACCATGGATATTTTATTATTCGGATAATCCCATATCAAATCGATCTATAGTATCATAATTAGTTGATGAATAGTTTCAGACATTCTAAAATATAATGTTGTGGCCTCTGTAAAGACATTTCAAAATGAATAAGGACTCAGCTAAAACAATATCTAAAAATTGGAAAGGCCTCAGCCAAGACCATATTTGTTTTGTATCATGAGAAATACTAATGCATCAACGGGATATAGAGGGCTCCCTAATCACATTCTAATTACGTTTTTTGTTCATATTAATGGGGATAATCAAAAATAATATATACATTCATATTGAAACTAACATATGACATGTAAATAAACTTCCCCAACCAAAAATACTAACCATTATGAGTAACATAGTGAACAGTTTCAAGAAAAAACATCCATAGTCAACCTAATAATAAACCTATAAATACAATACAGTAGATGATATCACAATATATTAGTTTCAGTTACATATAAAATTCAACAAGAGTGTTGAAATAGACAAAATTTCTCTGATAAAATATTTGAGTAATTTTGGGGATAAATACTCTTTTACATTGAAAACAAGAGTTATTTTGGAAAAATATTTTTTTAAAAAATAAATTGAAGTAATATATTTTTTTCTCATAATAAAATGAGTAATTTTAGAAACATACGGTTTTCTACTAATATATTATAGTGTTCACTTGAAAATAGTTAAGAATTCAAGAAATTCCATTGAATCGATCTTCTATTACAGGAGGAATTCTTGAAAGGTCCTTTTAAAACATGTATCTCCACATTAAATAAAGTAGTATTCTGGTTGGTACACATATATACAAAATTCACATATAATATATGATGAGAAAAAAAGAAAAAATAATTTAATTGGGATTAAGATAGAAAATTAGTAACTCTAATGAAAATGGTGGTTTGGGTAGAAAACCTTACCTTAAGTCTGAATATGTTCCACTATTGAACATAAGGTCATGGAATCTGGAAATAGAGGGATTAATAAAATAATTAAGAACATATTAGATATATATTTTATTTATTATAATAATATAATATTTATTTGTGAGTTTTTATGGGTTAATATATTCAATATCAGCATTTATGAGTGGTCGTTTCATTAGATTTCTTGATCAGATCTTTTTTATGGAAATTAATGTAAGATGAAAACTGAATTCCCAATTTGATGTTATATTTTTTTAATATTAATACATCAGGTTAAATTATCATATAAATCATTTTGTTACTTTGGGTGAGGATGAATCATTAGATGAAATATTAACGATAAATGCTTAAATTAATGTGATGGTTTTTTGCTAACCACGAAATCGGTTTGTTCATTAAATTAATAACATGTATAAAAAATAATTATATAAAATTAAATAGGATATAATAAATATAATATGATATGGTTTAACCATAAATATGGTTTCATGATTAGAATAGATGACATTAATTGATGATGAAAACATTTCATCCTTGAATGTGATAAATTAACACATCTCGGATGGTATTTCCATTTATAGTATAAAAGGAGTGGAATGGAGTTATGATGATGGATTATTCCATTATCATAAAAAAATTCTAGTAAATATAGTTTACTAGAGTTACCAAGAAATTTGGATTAACGTAGTTGAGGAAATAAAATGAACGAAAGGAAGTAGAAAGAAAATAAAAGGAATGAAAAAGGGGAACTTACCTCTGGAATTTATCATCCATGACAGCCTATTTAGGGGTGTGGATTTGATTTTTGAAGAGACTATGAGATTCTAGACGTGGGGAAGAGATGGGGAATCATTTTAGTAGAATTTAGACAAGTCACATGGCATGACAGGAGTGAAGAGAAGAGGGAGTGAGGGGTGGTTTTATAGTGGAGTATTGGAGGGGTTTTCAATTATTTTAATCAATATTTTATTATTTTGGCCCAAGACTCTGAATAGTCATGATTATTGAAACTAAAAATAATAATAATTACATGTGAGTTTGAACCAATAGTCATTTACAACATCCATTACTCATGCATGATGCATAAATTCATTTGTTTAGCATATTACGTAAATTACCAAATTTCACAATTCACCAAAAATAAAAGTATTTCAGAAAAATAAAAAACATTCACCATAATTTTTTTTCAACATTTACATTTAAAAAATTAAATCCATTTTACCCAATTAATTTTCTAAATAATTGATTTTTTTTAAATAAAATCATTATTTACATGAAAAATACATATTTTATATATTAATTTTATTTAATAATACTTTCAAAAATTCACTTTGGTCACATAAAATTATAAAAACTTTATAGGAAAATAATATATTTATTGAAGAATACATTTTATTAAAATGAATTTTATATTAATAAATTTTAATAATTTAAAATTTTAATTAAAATATTATTAGACACAAAAATTTGAAAAATTAATTTTTAATTTTTAAAATATTCAGTGTCATTTATATGGTGCCTCAATTTTCATTATACACACATGGGTGAGGTTATTATTCGAAAGGGTACATAATATTCTTAAGAGTATGTTATTATTTATTATGGTAGAATACTATTCTCCAAAAATGAAAGATGATCTTACCATACTCTAAATATCATACTGATCGCAACCGAGTATGTCGGTTTTTCCAGATTCAAATCACAGAAGAAGAAAATTTTTATCCAAATGATAGGTTATAAATATCTCATACAAATATCAAAGTTTTTGTTTTTAATAGACTTAGTTTTTAATGAATTATATAATAAATTTATTTTTAGATCCTTGTGTGATAAAAAAAAGGTACAACAATGAAACAATAATGGGAAAACAAAATAAAATAAATTGATTTGGAATCCACAAATCACCAAACCCGAAAATTTATAATATTGAACATGAAGTTCCAAACTCATGGCATTATGATGCATCAATATATAAGTATGACACCTTGAGTTTACATGTATCCTAATATATTACATTTGTAAATGCTCTAATGTTCCTAATCAAGGGGTGAGTATAAAACCCCGTAGGTCATCCACATTGACTTCGCAACACATTCCAAAAATAAAATAATATCTTATCACGTTTCATATAAATTTTTTGAGAATTTGATTAATAGTTTATTTTTATACCACAAATAACTCCCATTTAAAAATATCATTAAAGAGGATTATCACAATTTCTTCCAACATGGAATAATTATCCAATTTTCTCAATAACACACATACACATGCATGAGTGACCTAAATATCCCTATACTCCTGAGTTATGAGTCATATTTTTAGAAATTCATCACTTAATTACTTTCATTGATGGTGTTACATCATGATGATGCTTCATCTGACATTGATGGTGGTACTTTGTGACCGTTATTCAACCCACATGCAATTGAATTCTTGTCTTCCACACATGAAATGTTATAAAAACTCTTTTTCTTTAATACCATTAACATTCAATCATTTTATCAAACACCTTATGTTCATAATACCAAAACCAACAAATTATTTATCAAACTAATATAAAAAAACTAATGTGCATCATTCCAAAACCAAGGATTTATTTACTAAATCCATGTGGGTTATCCAAAATTATAGATAAATGAATTATAAAACAAATAATTTGTGTTGAGAATGACTATAATGGGAGACAGTCTACCTTACACAAAAAGGGATAAATAAAATGAAAAAGGTATAGGAAACTTCTAGATCTAGTCTGAAAACTCTTCCCACATTCAATCCGAACAGGATATCAAAAAAACTCATCACTATACATGGATTTATTTATAGAAGATTAGATATATGTCTAAATACTATAGTAGATGAGAAGATATGGATAGAAAAAAAATGAATGAGTACTTACCATCATTATGTATATGGAAAGAACCATGATTTATTAAAAAAGATCACCATATCCAAAGGAACCACACTATATTCCAATGACAGGAGAGGTGTATGAGATTTTGGGTGAATATCAAAAAACTCAGTGTTATAGGAAGAAAATCTAGTTTAAACTATAATTTTAGGAGCTTTTAATTCTAGTTTTATGATTAGGACATATGATTTAACAAACTATTTACAATCATAAAAATTCTATTAGAAAAACCATGAGGTTTCATGGTCCTGTAGCATGGTTTGAAAAAACTATATGTTATTTATGTGTTACTACTATCTTAACCCCGCAATTCATAAGGGTTTTTAATACTATTTACATGCCCAATAACAACCAAATACCCTTTTTTATTTCCTTGAAATGGTGAAAATATCTCATAATCTTTCTCAAAATGCGCCCCTCAAAATATAATTCCTAAATATGCTAAAAACCTAGAATCTTAGAGAACCCAACACAATTATTATATAAAATATATACTAAAAATAAAAGGATAATGTTTCCCAAAGTTGGGGTGTAGAACTGTATTTATATCAAACACATTGTTTGGTAGGATTGATTGAATGAGCACATTTTTAATTTTAATGTAACATTTTTTTAAATTAAAATTGTCACATAAACAAAACTAAGAGAGAAAATTTGGAGTCTGGATAATTCATAAAAATTATTCAGTAATCATTTGTGGCCTGTAGGAATAAACTTCGCATAAATTAGATGCATTGTGTGGATAATATAACTTAAAGTGTGTGTTTTAAGTACAAAAGTAATATTTTTTCTCATAACACATGTTACATTGCATAAATATAGAAAACGTTCATATATTTGGTTGATACTTATTTAAAATGAATCATGATAATATTATGGTGTATAGGAATTAAATGCACATCACTGTAACACACAATGTGGTTAGATTGACTGGAAGTGAATGTTTAAATTTAAAATAATAATTTTAGTTCCAAACAGGCATCACATATTCAAATTTGATTAAATGATTTTGAAATGTATTTATACTTTATAGAAAAGATACATGATAATTTTTTTTGTTTTTATAATTTTTCGCTCATAAATATAACCCATAGTGTTCTAGTATTGACTAAAAGTGCATATTTCTAGTTAAAATGTGCCATTTTAATCTAAAATATGTATTATATACTCAAATATAAGAAAATATTCTTCAAAAATCCTAATAAATTAAAAAAAATTATTTGTGTCTCATTTTTTAGGTTTTGAATAAAACTTCATGTCAATATCACCATTGTATATCGAATAAGTCTAAATTATGGGTTTTCATTTTAATGTAACATTTTAGTTCAAAATGTTTGACACATAATAAAAACCATAAAAGAACTATTTTTTCCTCATAAAAAATGAAAAATATCTATGATTTATGTTTTCCTTATATAAACTGATCTAACAAAAATCTAAACTCAGTGTGGCCAGTATGACTAAATATGCATGTTTTCATTTAAAAGATACTTTTTAATTAAATACAAACAACACAAGATCGTAACATAAGAAACAAACTAATTTTAATGACACTTTAAGTAAATAATACATGATTCATTTTGACATATATATAGTAGTGAACTATAGTCAAATCTGACACACAGTGAAGCTGATATAACTCAAAGAACGTGTTTTCTATATAAAAGCAACATTTTATCTCCCAATGAATTTCATATTCCTAAAAATAATAAAACTCACATTAATTTTATTATTATATTAGAAAGATGATATTTCTATAAATTTTAATATTATATAATTATCTACATTTCAATCTAAAACATAGTGTCATTGGATTGACTATATGTGTGTGTTTATATTGAAAACAATCCTTTTCATTAAAAACACATATCACATGCTCAAAATAGATTAAAAATACTAATATTTTTTCCATATAAAGGAAAATGTTGCATGATTCATTTATAATGAGTAATAATTAAACCCACATAAATTTGACACAAGGTGTTGTTGGATTGGTTGAAAAATATGGTTTTACGTTTAAAAGTGACATTTTAGTAAACAAAACCATGAACCATCATAGATCAACCATGATACCGGAACCCATGTAGGTCTATGGCATGTACTGATGTGCATTCCCAATTTCCTAATGTTGGCAGAAAGAACCAGGGTATACAAAATAAAAACATGTTAATGATTTCACACAATGAAAAAATAATATTACATAGTAGAAACTAGCTAAGATTTTTTCATGTTTCTTCCACGAGTCTGACATCTATTCAAACCAACAAAAAATATCCTAATATAGAACAAATAATGACCCTATAACTAGAAATAAACATTGAAATAATATCCATTCTATAAATGAGTATAAAAATCCCTAATATATTCTCACAAAAAAGGAATGAAGGGACAATACAAACATCATATAAAATATACAAAATAAAAACTAAACCACAAAAATATTATATATATGATTCACATGTATTACATTCTTCCTTAACAGTAAATTATTTTTAAACAATATAGTTGAACGGATTAAATTATTGAAAAATCATTAATGACCATTGAAAAACATGAAATTTTTATATAGGTGTGATGGTGAAAATTCCATGAAGGGATCATCCCCACTCTACATGAATAATATTAAAATTTAATAACATTTCATTTTATATCTATATAATTTTATAAATACATAATCTTTTTTATATTTTATTTAAATTAAAAAACATAATTATATGAAAACATTAAATTCATGAAAATTATACTAGTTTATTTATGAAAATGAGCCTTTTAAGAAAGGTTCACATAATTACACTTTTTAAAAGCAAAATAATAATATCATTTGAAAACAAAACATAATAAAAACATGACATTTCAACCTAATTTTATTTTTTGTTTTTTAAATCCATTACAACATGACTCTCAAATTATATAAAATGTAGTAGCCTCAATTTGTCTGCAGCATCTGAGGGGAATAAATTCTTCATTTATTGTCCACTTTTCAAATAGGTTGAGAGGGAACCCTTACATCACCCATAGGATTAGAGGCCCATAGCCGTATTACATGGCCCATAATTCCTTAAGGACCTACAACCATATAATAATTCCCCTTGAAAATTGATATGTTTTTATTATGTTTGTAACCCCTAATTGGTTATAAAACTAGAATTTCTAGATACAATGATGTCTGGTTCTGGATCCCTATGGTAGACATAATACCTTCTCATTTATCTGATTTGTTTTCCATGAAATGATTGGAGGAACACCTTATATTATTTTTTCCCATTCCTGGAAAGGCGGCTCTCACCAAATTCATTATTTTTTAAAAATAATTTTATAAAATTGAAATTATTTTTTTCAATCCTCAGGAGTAGTACTATATATATTTGATTAACAATTATTTCTTAATTGAGTCCACAATTATTAAAGAACAATCAAATACTAGAAAATAGTAGTAGTAGAGAAGGAAATGTATTCAATGTAGAAGATAATAACATCATCACAAGAGATGATAAAAAATCAATAAACATGGTACACAAAATAAAAGATTTAAATAAATGTAAATATCTTTATTGGAGTATCACTGGGTTAATGAGAACCACTAATCTATAATGAAATGAAATTTCATGTTTTTTGCATACCCCCAATGAGTGGGATAGACATACTAAATTCATTAGCTAGTGGTGGTACCATATATATTACTTCACTAGTAAGGGTGACATGTTTAACTTGTTAAAAAGACACCACATATTCTATGTTCTCCAACCAGTGTATCGTAGTTACCATGACCGGCCATGTAGATGTTGGTAGATAAATCATAAGGTAGAATAAAAGAAATTATAATACATATAAACGACCCATTCACCTCACTTGAAACACAACACTTTCCTTAGGTGAAATCTTATCCTTGATACCTATTCGAATAAACATAATCAGGAACACCATTTTCAATTCTCAACATGGTTAAAATCATTGAATGAAATATCAAAATTTATATAAACCCAATTCCATATTTAAAATTTTAATTCATTCCCAAAAAACCAAACCTCAATTAAATAATAAATTAAAAATCCTATTTTAAAATTAAATTAGCACCAAAAACAATATTTAATAATTCAAATGAAACCAATGGTATTATGGATGAGGAAAAATTAAATTATTCTAAAATATAAAAAACCAATCATGGGTTATTTAACACATGAAGGTCTACTCATGATTTAAATTGAATAACAGATGTGTGAAAACCATTATAATAGGAATGAACCTTAGATCTAAAGGTAACCCCATTTCACTTTCCATGAAATAAAAATGAAACCAACTACTTATAGTGAAAAATGTTAAACATACTTAATAAAATTCATAAAATGTTAAAATATTTTATTATAAATCCCTAGAAAACATGGTTTAAAATATTGTCATAGATGGAGTAATAATACCACCAACTGGAAGTGAATGATGCTAATCCTTTTAACAAAGGAGTTGGAGGACCCATTGAAAAATCATCACATCCTAAAAAACATATGATTTTTAGATAAATGATAACCTATGGTTTAACCAATATTGTTATAATATTTGTAAGAAGAATCATTATGAGAAGGATAAGAGGAATTGGGGAGAAAAAGTATCTCACCGTGAAAAATCAACATAAAATTGATGAACCCAATAAATCTACTGAATACGGGAGGGGGATTCTCCTAGGGATCATTCTGCACTGGTTCATGATAGTATAGAAAGAGGTAGTCAAATTTGTATCTTAAATAGTAAAGGATTGAATAAGAAAATATAAATCTTTTGAACTATGCAATTCACATAGTTTGGCCACATAATTTACCAAACCATGTACCAACCATGATCTCCTCAAAAAAACACATAGTCAGCTAAATAGTTTGACCACATAGTTGGGAAAATCATTTTCCATGTATGAAAATAACTATAAATAATAAATTTCAGTTTACCCATTATTTTCCACATGGGTATCACTAACCATGTGAAAGCCATCGTCCTTCCAAATAAACTACAATATTAAAAAAATACACAGAATTTTAACCCAAAATAGAAGGATATAAATAAAAACCAATATATAAAGATAATAATAGTGTATTTGGAAATTAAGATGTTGTAATTCTTCCAAAAATAAAAAATTCTTCTACCAAAAAGTGGTTGAGTTATATAAAATGAAACAGAAAACCTAAATAACAGAAGAAGGTACAAGTTCAAAATTGGAACAAAAATAAGGCCAAAAAAATTAAATTAGATACCCACAAATGAAATCATCTATAAATATAAGACCACTATATAATATCCTAAAACGTTCATAAGGAAAACTAGTGATGTGATGTTCCGAGCGTCTATGGTCTATTCCATTATGAAAATCTAGTGATTGAGGTGTTCCAGGAGGTCTAGGTGACATATCCCCAACAATTTTCCAAATTTCCAGTTTGTGAACAGTTCATCGGTGAGGTAGACGTGAACAGTTCAATTGGGGTGTTCAATGTGAATAGTTCCGTCGGCAAAGTCGATGTGAACGATTCCAACAGTGAGGTCAATGTGAACAGTTCTATTGACGAGGTTGATGTGAATAGTTCCATCGGTGAGGTCGAGGTGAACAGTTCCATCTGTGAGGTCGATCTGAACAGTTCCATCATTGTGGTCGATGTGAATAGTTCCATCATTGAGGTCGATGTTAACAGATCATCGATGATGTTGATGTGAACAGTTCCAACAGTGAGGTCCAATTGTAGCCTCTTTCTTTTCCAAATTTCATGTTCATGAACATTGTTTTCATAATGGTGTGGCTCCAACAGTAGCATCTATCCTTTTCCAAATTTCAAATTCATAAACACTGTTTCATGAATGGTGACGTTCAAATCACAACCACTTTTATTTAACAAATTTTGAGTTCATGAACAATGTTTCCAAAATGGTGATGTTCCAATAGTGAGGTTTCAACAGTGATGCACATGGATTGTGTTTCTCTAATGGAGTGGTTCAAATGTTGACGTTTCAATGGTGAGGTTCATGAACAATGTTTCTAGAACTGTGAGGATCCAACATTGTGGTTTCAACGGTGAGGATCATTAATAGTTTTTCCCAAATGGTGAGGTCTTAATAGTGATTTTTTAATTGTGAGGTTCATGATCAATGTTTCCAGAATGGTGAGGATCGAACAACGAGGTTCATGAATATTGTTTTCCGAACGATGAGTTTCAAATAGTGAGGTTTCAAAGGTGAGGTTCATGACCAGTTTTTTTCCTTTCCCAAATTTCGTGTTTATAAACAGTGTTTCTAGCTTCCTAAAGTTTCAAACCTTTGACATTTCCTATGATTTAAAATGCATTTAAAGACTCGTTTTAAGGACTCTAATGATGATTCAATGGTCATAAATCCTATATTAATTTTCCTAAGTAGAATGATGTTTTAACTTGTTCAAACCGCATGGTTTAATGTGATCTGCTTTTAATGGAAAATCAATTGTATCTTAAACCGCTTCTCCATTAAATATTCTAATGGGATGAGATATCTTCCATCCTAATCCTTCCTCCTTGTTTTCGGGTGTTTTATCCTTCCATTCCATCCCATCGGAGTTTTGTGATCAATCATTCCTCCATGGATTTGTTCCCCTTTGTTTCAGATGCAACCAAACAGTATCGATCAATATTCGATATTAGGTATGATCTATCATCATTCTTTTGGGATTATCTCCTTCGGTTTCTCCTTTTCCTTTTTATGGAATGTTATCTCAATGTTTCTGATGGACTTTTCTTGGGAGTTGACAGGTGCGGTGGTGTCTCTGCATCCTCAGGGGAATACATTTATCAAGGGGGGAGGAGGTCTTAACACATTATGTGCCTCCTTATCATATAAAGAATGTCAAGAACTATTTGATGTAGGGGATTTGTTGCATCTATTTTATTTATGTGAAACTGTATAGTTAGCATGTTTTATCCCACTAGATCACAATGTAATTGACATAATAAATATTTTAAAGAGATAAGTAAATTAATATCGATTGTATGTTATTTCTTCTTCTTCTAGATAGTGGGATATATATCCTTTCTTTGTTTAGTTTTTTTATTGATGGAAATTGGTAAAGAACGTAAAGATGGAATTAATTTATAATAGTTTGGGTAAAGATAAAGAATAATGTAAATGAATCAGATTCTTTTGTTGTAATTTGATGTTAATCAAATTGGTACAACAAATCAGGTTTAATTATTTTTTATTTCTTAGTTTTTAGGTTTCCCAAAGTTGGAACCAACGAATAATAAATCGGTTAATCCCAGATGGATTATAGAACTATTTTTTGGTAAAAGATAATTCCTTGTAGGGTTCTATGTTACCCTCTTGCTTGTTTATGGGCTAAGAGCCCAAATTGTATGTATTTTTCCTGCTTCTTGTGTCATGATTTGTTATTGCATGGCTATTGTGATATATGGGGGAATGAAGGCCTATTGGTTGTGGCAATAGTTGACGCCTATAGTGGTAAGATGCATCGGTCCATGCATGTGGGGGTCAGGGTGGACAATATGGATGATAGAGTGAGTTGGATGTGAATGTTTGGATGCTTTCTGATATTCTTGGTTATTTATCTTCTTAACTTTCTCCACTACTCAAGGAAGCTGGTTTTGCTACCCTTCTTCCAAAATAGAGGAAGACACGTGGGGTATTCCAAGTGATTTCCATGTTTAGATTATCCAGAGTGGATGGGTTTAAGATATTTCAATTGGTGGAAAAGACTTGATGGGTTGTTCATCTACTCGCTGAGTTGATCCCCATTATGTTTAGTAGCTTCGAATTCTTTTCTACAATTTTGGAGAATATTTGAAAGTAATAATGTTGTTAATAAATGATGTTAACCCAAGGGTTTGGAGCCTTCAGGGACGCAATGCTGAGGAAAGTGGACATTGGGTGTGATTCTTAAGAAATTTAATGTGGAATTGTTAATGGTTAATTAATTTTTAATGTATTAATTAACATAAATTTCAACTGATAAAAAGTTAATGAAGTAATGTAATAAATCTCTTTAAATTATTGTGTACTTATAGGACACCTAGTCTTATAGGTGGCAGCCAAAAATCTGAGAGACATTTGTTGTAGTGGAGACAAAGACTATGTTATACACATATTGTGGTTGTGAGATGTAGTATATTCTATACTTTTTGTGTTTCTATATGCTACTCCACCACGTCAGTTAGGAAAACTGATAGCCCAGGGATTTTGATCCATGTGGGGGGGGGTGTTTTCCCGAACATTCTGGTTGGAGTATGGATGGATGAAACCCATCTTTATACCCACTATCTTCTCTTCATAGTTACTTGTGCTAGTAGGCATAGTAGTTAGTTTTCCCATATAAGTGTATAGAGGGCTGTAATGTCTTGTGGTTATTCACACACATATATTCTGGATATAGTTTCATATAGACTACTATCGGTGTAACATGCAAAGGATGTGATGGCTTGAGGATCCTTACTTGGTGTATAAAATATAATGGATTGAGATTTAATAACTGACATATTATACACATTATGCGAGCTTTTGTGTCTCCTATAATCTATTAGTTTACATTTCTTATAGGTACATGGTGGTTGTGTTGCACGAGGATCATGTTGTGGTGTTTTTCTCAGGTGTCTACGAGCAGGCCTTTTGGATAGAGATGATTAGGACGTGCAATGTTGGGGAAAAGAGGAAAACTAGTGGGGAAGTAGTAGCAGGGAACCCTTGATAATATTTATTATATATTATACTCTTGTATGAATTACACGGTGAGGGTATCCATGGTGAGGGTGGGAACATAGTATGCCTTTTTAGGTGACGAATTAGTTTCACTTGTGGGTCACTGTGCTTTTTCATGATTTCTTTACTGTTGCATGAGAGGCTTCAGGGAGAATCCTACTAAGTATATTGTTATGCTCACCCTATGTTTATTTAAACTATTTTCAGGTCACTTAGATTAGGCTGGAGATCAGGTATGTTTCTACTATCTTGGGGTTGCAGGTGAAATTTGGGCTTCATGGTTGCAATAGTTTTTACATTCTTTTGGTTACTTTTAGTTTTCCCCTTTGAGTTTTAGTAGTTTTGCATGACATTATATATCATTTCTTGGGATTTCATTTATATTTCAATCAGACTTGGATTTGTTTGGATTCTGTCTTATATCTCTCTTGCACAAGTGTTCTCTTATAGGGTAATGCCTCCCATTTGTGTGTTTACTATACCCTCAGTGCTAGTTGCCAACTTGGGGCCTATAAGTAGTGGGACTCAGGGGTCATTATATCCCTTCCCACATTGCTAGCCCAGGAGGGGAACACCATGTGTGGAGGGGGTCGTGAAAGAGTGGTATCAATGGTTTGGTTGAGGGACAAGATGTAGTTTGGAGTTAGGCACATGTGAGGTTTCATGGGTTGGTAGGGAAACAATGTCAGTCATGTTTATAAGGTGATGTAAAAACTAGAGACCAGCTGAGACATACGTTTTTAGGGACCCCCTACGATCAGATGTACAAACCTTTATGTTTAAAATGTATACTCAATGAGGTGATACTAGTTGCAGGGTAGAGAAAAAAGAAAGGATCACACATTATTCTTCCTTGTGCCTGCGTTTGAATGGGTAGACCTTGGAAGCGGTTAACCTAAACTGAATAGAAGAAAACAATTAATTAATTAATGTCGAGTCTTACTTATTCCTGGTTTTTGTGCTCTAATAGTTCTTTATTTTTCATATCTAGCTCCAGGTCAATGTACAAATCAAAATAACATAGAAGATGTACATCAGGTTGTGCCAGCAGATCACCGCAAGGTATTGGTTGACGATGATGATGCTTGGAGGAGGACACTTAGAGAGTTTCAATGCAAGAGTATACAGAAGTACGTGGTATCCTTTTCAGATGCAGTCACAAAATACTGGTTGGAGGGGGAAAAAGGATTTAGTTCGATCCATTCTCAGATGGGGCACTGGGTGTCCTTGATTGTGGTGATGTTGCATGGAGTAGTGAGGTAGTGGAGGTTCTTATTCCTTGGGGATCACGAGGATTTCTCGATCTCGTTGAAGGAGTTACAATAAAAGATTAGAGTCGAGATTATTTCCTCGACCATGAAGTCATCCAGTCCCTCGGAGATCTTTTCCCTACGATGGGGGAGCTCTAGTGTGTAAGAGTTTGGAATCAATTTCAGGCACCTTAAATGATCTGCTTTAGACATTTTTTCATGATGAGATGTCTAGGGAGAGGAATTTCAAGGAGGCATTCCATTAAAATATATAGTTCTAGATCACCCCATTTAGGATGAAGACATATCATGAGGTGCTCGCAAAGGAAGAGGATGTTGAGAGGAATTTAGCCAGAACCAGATCATCACGAGAGGGTATTCATCATGGTTCCCCACAAATCAAAGTTGTGATCTGGGGTTCTTACTTAATAGGTAAGAATAGTTTCTGTTCAACATGGGGTAGGTCCAATACCTCTACATTTCTTTTCTCTAGAGATATCATCTCTCAGAACTATACCAAGAGATCAGGAACATGATTTTATTTTGGTGGTCAAGGTCATCAGCAGCGAGAATAGCCGACATTTTGGAGCAGTCATCTAGCACAAGGTGTTCCACTCTATGTTCCCCCTTGGAGGTTTTTCCAGCCGAGGCCGCAGTAGCAGGTTGCACCAGCTTGGGATTCGCAGAGGGTAGATGGGGTAGGTAGAGGACTTCCCTGTGATACTCCCCATCCTCAGTGAGCAGAGCATAGTAATGGTGGTGGTCATCATCAGGGTCAGAGAGGCCGTGGAGGAGGTCATGGTAAGCTTCAAGATTTAGCTTTTCCAGCTCCAAGGGATCCAGACATCGTTCAAGGTACCCTTTTATTGTTTTATACCATGGTGTATGCCTTGTTTTATTTAGGATAAAAAAACTCCATCATATTACATACCCTTGTACATGCTTTGGGTCATGAGGTAGAGAGGATTTTAGTTCCCATGGCATTGACTACACTAGTTGGAGGCTGAGCTGACTTGTTTGATGTATGTAGAGACTGTGAGCTAGTGTTGGGGAAGCACCATTTATGGGTAGTTTTCCAATGATTATGAATACAACCATATGAATTCATCATTGGCATGGATTGGTTTTATTTGATTCGGGCTATAGTGGATTGCTTCATGAGGTAGGTTGTGTTCTACGATGTGGATGGAGAGCATGTGGAGTTCATTGGTGAGATAGACACTTAGGCGGGTCTGAGGCTTGTTCTGTCCTTGACATCTATGATGGCTGATCAGATGTTGAGTTCCTCATAGGTTCAATAGCTTGCGTTTCCTAGGGTTATAGAAGAGTACCCAAATGTTTTTCCAGAATAGGTTTTAACATTACCCCCTCGATGAGAGATCAAGTTTAGGAGCAAGCTACAACTAGAAGCATCTCTTATCTCTATGTCTCCATATTGTTTGGACCATCCTAAGTTATGATAACTACATATACAACATGATTGTTTTTTGTAGTGCATATTTGTTGGGCCTAGTGTGTCACCGTTGGGTGCACTAGTTTTGTTCATGAAGAAAGCTGATGGCAGTTTGCAGTTGTGTTTCGATTATCATTGCTTAAACAATGTGACAATAAATAATCATTATCCTCTTCAGTGTATTGATGATTTATTTGGAAAACTAAAGGATTGATGTGGGTTCTAAAAGATTGAATTGTGGTTAGGATATCATCATATGCATTCGAAAGATAAGGATATCCCAAATTCTTCTTTTCGTTGTTGTCATGGGCATTATGGGTTTGTTGTAATGTTGTCTGGTGTGAAAAATGCTCCACCTATGTTCCTGGGATTGGTGAACTCTGTGTTCCGTGAGTTCCTGGACAAGATCCTGGTGGTTTTCATCGTGGACATACTTATCTACTCCTTGTCTGAGAAAGAGAATTCTGAGAATCTACATGTTGTTTTGGGAGTTACTCATCAACATAAACTATTTGGGAAGTTGTCACAATGTGCATTTTGGGCTCGAGAATTCCATTTCACGGGACATGTTGTGTCCCAGTAGGGAGTATATATGGATCCATCGATGATATTAGAAGTTTTTTCTTGGGAATCCCCCAAGATAGTGTTAGAGGGGTGAAGTTTCCTTGGTCTTGCTGGCTACTACAGAAGGTTTACAGTGGATATCACTCATGTTGTAACTCCTCTGGCAGCATGGACCATGAAGTATCAGGCATTCATAAGGACTGATCAATGTAAGGAATCTTTCGAGTATGTAAGGGAGATGTTAGTCAGTGCTCTAGTTTTTTTTCTTCCAGTAGAGGGAGTTTAGTTCATTGTTTTATGTAGTGCTTCGCGTCTGTGGTTAGGCTGTGTTCTGATGGAGTAGAGATCAGTTGTTTCTTATGGGTCTTCGTAGTTTCGTCCCCATGAATTTAACTAGGCCACCCATTATCTTGAGTTTGCAGACGTGTTGTTTGCTCTGAAGTTGTAGAGAGATTACCTCCTTGGTGAGTGCTTTGTCGTTTTCACTGATCATAAGAGTTTGAGGTATGTTTTCTCCCAGTGTGACTTCCACTTATTATAGTGTTAGTGGATGGTGTCCTTATAGGAATAATTCTTCTAAATATTGTATAAACCTAGAAAGGGTAATTTTGTAGCTTATGCACTGGGTCATAAGTCACGTAGTGATGCATTACATGAATATGGTTACTCCTAGAGAGTAATGGAATAAATTTCATCATTAAATCTTGATATGGGTAATGTTGAGGGTATATGTTTTCTTTTTCATATGACTGTGCAGTCATCTCTGGTGAAGCAGGTGGCAGACTCCCAATTGGGGGATATAGAGGTGGATGTATGGAGCGACAGAGATGTATGTGGCGAGGCCCCTGGTGGTTGGTCTGAGGATGAACAACACTAAGTGTTGTATCACGAAGGATATTTTTTCCTTTGACGATGAGTGATATGGTTCTCAGAGAGTTCCATAGTTCTAATTTAGCGGAGCTTCCTCGCATAATAAATTTGTACCATGCCTTGAGGAGACAGTTTTGGTGGCCTAGGCTAAAGCATGAAGTTGTAGAGTCTATGTATCGAGGTTCGGTCTGCCAGAAGGAGAAGGATAAACACCTTATTCCTAGTGGTCTTCTCTAGCCATTAGTTGATCCTCATTAGAAGTGGGGGGACATCTCAATGGACTTTTTTTTACTAGTTTACCTCGAGATCAGGGAAGACCTGATGCTATTTGGATGGTACTGGATTGTATATCCAAATCAGCCCACATCATAGCAATAACGAAGTCATGCTCAGTGGATGTTTTGTCCAGGATGAATCTGAAAGAGGTGGTGAGACATCCTAGAGTCCCAGGGACAATCATTTCCGATCAAGATCGTCATTTTTCCTATAGGGTGTGGAGAGGTATCCAATATTATTTTGGTTCTTTTTAATGTCATTGCACTATTTTTCTTCCTCTGATAGACATTCTGGCAGAGCGGATCATCCTGACTCTAGAAGATTTGTTATGCTCTCGTGTCCTGGTTCATGTTGGTTTGTGGATAAAGGACTTACCCTTGGTGGAATTACCTTACAACAACAGTTTTCACTCCACCATTAGTATGGAACCATTTGAATCCTTGTATGTCTGGATTATCTGTTTTCCATTGTGATGGACTAGGGTCAGAGAGTCAGCAATTCTCAGACCGGAACTAGTGTGGAATACAACAGAGATGGTTCAGGGGATTCTTTAGAGGATGAGGATAGCGCAAGATCATTAGAAATCGTGTGTCGGTCAAAGGAGGAGAACCTTAGACTTTGATGTTGGGGATCATGTGTTTTTGAAGGTGACTCCCCATCGTGGGCCACAAAGGATTGGTCATGGGTGTAAGATTTCTCCCTGGTTTTTTGGGTCTATCGAGGTGATAGCTTGTGTTGGAGATGTGGCATAATGAGCATCACTGCCCTCACAGATGAGGAGGATACATGATGTTTTTCATGTGTCATATCTCCATATTTATCTTCATGATGAATCTCACATCATCAATTGGGGGGTTATTGATGATTATGATGATGTGGCATTTGAGGAGAAACCTGTCGAGATCCAAGACCGCAAGGAAAAGGTGTTGAGAGGGCTTTCTATCCCATTGGATCAAATCTTATGGTGACATGGTGGCATGGAAGAGAGTACCGAGGAATGTTATTCATAGATAAATGCTCAGCACCCAATATTGTTTAATGTTTAACTATTTTCATGTAACAATGTCCGCTTAGTTTTTATAATCCTTTCATGTTTTTGAGATGGATTTATTTGGTTGTTTCTTGTGGATTACTCTCTTTTGGGAGATATCACGATAGGGGGTGGATCATACTTTTTTTATGATCCCTTATTGGTTGGATTTGAATTCTAAAGAAATATAATGTTTTGATAGGTATATGATATGATTGCTCGGAAGTATATGGTCCATTACTTTGTGAAAATTTGGTGTTTGAGGTGTTTTGGGAGGTCATGGTGACATATCCCAAACATGTTTCAAAATTTTTAGTTATGTGAATAGTTCATCGGTGAGGTCGATGTGAACAGTTCTATCGTTGTGGTCGATGTAAACTGTTTCATTGGGGAGGTCGATGTAAACAGTTCCATCGACGAGGATGATGTGAAAAGATCCATCAGTGAGGTCGATGAGAATAGTTCCATAAGTGTGGTCGAGGTGAACAGTTCCATCGGTGTGGTTGACGTGAACAGTTCCATCGGTGAGGTCGATTTGAATAGTTATGTTGGTGAGGTCGTTCTGAACATTTCACCAGTGAGGTTGATCTGAAACATTCAAACGGTGAGGTCCAATAGTAGCCTCTTTCATTTTCCAAATATCAATTTGATGAACAGTGTTTCTAGAATGGCGAGTCTCCAACGGTAGTCTCTTTCCTCTGCCAAAATTTCAGGTTCATGAACAGTGTTTCTAGAACAGTGAAGTTCCAAAGGTAGCCTCTTTCCATTGCCGAATTTTGAGATAATGAACCGTGATTCTAGAATGGTGAGGTTTCAAATTTTATGTTTCAATGGTGATGTTTCAATGGTGAGGTTCACGAATCGGTTTTCCAGAATGGTGAGGTTTCAATGGTGACATTCATGAATAGTGTTTCTAGAATAGTGAGGTTCAAATGGTGAAGTTCAAATGGTGTGGTTTCAATGGTGAGTTGTATGAAAAGTGTTTCCATAATAGGTATGTTCCAACGGTGAGGTCTCAATGGTGAGTTTTATGAACAATGTTTACTGAATGGTGAGGTTCCAATGATGAGGTTTCAATGGTGAGATTCTTGAATAGTGTTTCCCAAACAGTGAGTCTCCAATAGTGAGGATTCAACAGTGAGGTTCATGAATAGTGCTTCGAGAATATCGAGGCTCAAATGGTAAGGTTCATGATCAGTGTTTTTCCTTTTCAAAATTTCATGTTCCTAAACTGCGTTTCCAGCTTCCTAGTATTTCTCCCCTTTGACATTTCCTTTGACGTAAAATTATTTTAATGCCTCGTTTTAAGGACTCTGAGGCTAATTCAAAGGCTATAACTACTATATTAATTTTCCTAAGGCTTGAAATGTTTTTACTTGGTCAAAATGCGTGGTTGATTGTGATTCTATTTTAATAGAAAATATAGCATATAATAATCTTCTACTACGTTAAATCTTCTAAATGGATGAGATACCATCCTCTCTAATCCTTCCTCCTTGTTCTCAATTGTGAGATGCTCAAACCTTCAATTCCCTCCCGTAGGAGTTGTGCAATCATTCATTACTCCTTGGATTAGTTCCCCTCTATTTCAGATTTAACCCAGCAGTATCGATCAATCTTCAATATAAGGTATGATCCATCTTCATTCTTTTGGGTTCATCTCCTTTTGTTTCTCCTTGACCTTTTTATACAATTCTATCTCCATGTTTTATATGGGCTTTTCATGTGTTGTCTGGTGTGGTTGTGTCTCTGCATCCTCACGGTGGATACAGTTGTCACAGGGGGAGGAGATCATAACCCATTGTGTGACTCATTCCTGTATGAAGATCATCAAGAATTGTTTAAGGTAGGGGATTCATTTCTTCTCTTTTCTTTTACGTGAAACTGTATTGTTAGAATTTTTTTCCCACTGGATCACAATGGAATTGAAATATTAAATATTTGTACTGGATAAATAAATTAATATCGATCGTATGTTATTTCCACTTATTTTGCTAGATAGTGTAATATCTATGCCTGCTTTGGTTAGCTTTTCATTCATGATGGAAATTGGAAAAGAACGTAAAGTATGAATTAATTGATAGATGATTGGATAAAGATAAAGAGTTATTTAAATTAATCTGGTTTATCTTTTTATAATTTGAGGTTAATAAAATTGGTTAAGTAAATCAGGTTTAATTATTTGTGATAGCTTACTGTTTAGGATTATCAAATTTGTAAACTACGAATAATAAATCGGTTCATCCATGATGGATTAAATAACTGCTTTTTGGCAAAAGATAATTCTGTATAGAGTTCTCAGTTAAAATTTTTCTTGTTTAAGGCCAAGAGATCAATTGGTATGATGTTTTTCTTCCTACTTCTTGTGTTGTGATATGATCCTGGATGGCTGTTGTGATATGTGGGGGCATGAAGGCCTATTAGTTTTGGAAGCAATTGATGCCTAGAGTGGTACGATGCTTCAGTTTATGCATGTGGGTATCAGGGAGGACAATGGGGATGATGGAATGAGTTGGATGTGACTGTTTGGATGCTTAATGATCTTGTTGGTTGTTTATCGGATTTACTTTCCCCATAGGTCTAGGTATATAGATTTTCTTACCCTTCTTTTGAAAAAATCGAACACACACAATGTATTCCAAGTGATTTCCGTGCATAGCTTCTCGAGGGAGGATGGGTCTATGCAATTTTAATAGTCGGCAAAGACCAGACTGTTAGTTCATCTACTCACAGAGTTTATCCCCCATCTGTTTAGTATCATAGAATGATTTTCTAGAATGACCGGGAATATGGGAAAGTAATAAAGTTGTTAATAAATTATTTAATAAATGATGTTAAACCATGGGGTTGGAGCTTTATGGGATGCACTGCTGAGGAGAGTGGACTTTGGGTGAAATGCTAATGAAATTTAATATGGAATTGTTAATGGTCAATCAATGTATAATGAAATAATTGATGTAAATAGAAACTAATAAAAAGGGAATGAATTAATGTTATAAATCTCTTTAAAGGATTATGTGATTATAGGATACCTAGACTTAGAGGTGGCATCCAGTAATCTGATAAACGTTACCTATAGTTGAGCCTAAGAGTAGGTTATGCCCATAGTGTAGTTGTGATATATAGTATATTCTGTATTTTTTGTGTTCCTATATGCTACTCCCCCCTGTTAGTTGGAGAAATTGAAACCCCATGGAGTCTGACCCCTAGGGGGTTTTCCCCCCACATTCTGGTGGGATAATGGATGGATGACTTCCCCCTTTTGGATCGGCTCTCTTCTCTTGGTAGTTACTTGGGATGGTATGCACAGTGGTCAATTTTCCAGATATGGGTGTGTAGAGGGCTGTAATGGATTGTGGTTATTCACATACACGTATTCTGGATAAATTTTCATATAGACTAATATAGGAGTAATGTGTATAGGATGTGATGGATAGAGTATCCTTACTTGGTGTATGTGCTATAATTGCTTGAGCATTAATACTTGACACATGATACACGTTATGCGAGTTGTGGTGGCTCCCAATAACTGTTGGGTTACTTTTCTTACATGTATGTGGTGGTTTTATTGCATGAGGTGCATGTTGAGTTGCTTCGCCAAGGTGTCTGTGGGAAATCCATTTTGGTGAGAGATGCTTTGGATGTGCAACGTTGGGGAAAAATTACACACCAGTGGAGATGTAGTAGCGGGGTTCACTTGATATAACAGATTATATTATATACTCTTGAATGATATACTTGGTGAGTGTATCCATGGTGAGGCTTGGAACATGGTATATCTTTTTAGGGGATGAGTTAGTTTCACTTGTTCTTCACTGTGCTTTAGCAATCATTCATTATTGTTGCACGAGAGGCTTCAGGGAGGATCCTACTGAGTATACTGTTATACTCACCCTTTGTTTAAATAAACTATTTTCAGGTAACTTGGAGCAGGATGGAGATCAGGCTATATTCTACTAGCTTGGGGTTGTGGGAACTGCTTGGGCTTTGTGGTGGCTGTTGTTTTTACATTCTTTTAGGTACTTGCAGTTTTACCCATCTAGTTGTTGTATTTTTGCATAACATTACATATGTGTTCTAGAGATTTAATTTATATTGCAGTCTAACTGGCATTTGGTTGGAGAATGTCTTATCTCTCTCTTTCACATGTATTCTTCCAGAGGGTAATGCCTCCCATTTGAGCATTTTCTGTACCCTCAGTGCTAGTCGCCATACCAGGGCCTACATGAGGCAGGACATGGGGGTTGCTATCTCCCTCTTCACGTTGCCGGCCCAGGAGGGGTACACCATGTGGGGAGGGGGTCCTAACATGGGATAACCATAAATGATAGTTATTTATGAATATAATAAATATAAATGGTCACTTGGCATTTTAATTTGGCCTTAACTTGTTAATACTAAAGTACATAGTGTGGGGAAATCCTTATTCACTAAGGAAAAGATGAAGCATAGAATCAGATGGAACGCCCTAAAAATGAATAAACCATTTCATTCTCATACAAAGATGTATAGTCATCAAATATCTAAAGGTAAAATAAAAAAATGCATATAAACCAATAACCTAAATCAAGGAAACATGAGGGTCATAAAGGGAAAAAAAGAATGAAAGATGAACTATTTGACATACTCCACTTACTACTATCCAATTTAAACTATGATACTTCAATATTAAATGTTTCTAAAAAAATTCAACCATCCATTATGATCTCGGTATGAAGAGACTCTTTAAAATGTAGAGTCCTAGTACCCACCAATTATAAGGTTAATATCCAATATCAACACTAAGATTATGAATTAGTGGATTATATTATAAAACACGCTTAGACATGGAAGAAATACATCTAATACAGGTCTTGTGAAATGGAAACCATAAGTAATCATGAATTCATTGTATTTTTACCCACTAAAATAGAGATAATTATATCACTCAATGAAGGAAAAACTTATATAAACCATGATATTTTGGGTAAGGATCAAATAAAAAAGGAATAGTCATTATTACCACTCTATTTAGAGTCTTAACTAGGCTATAATTTGAATGGATCAACCATCTCATTATATAATAAAAATAAGTTTGAGAAGCATCCAAAATCATGAACATCCCATGATATGGTGATACTTTATCGGAAGGTATACTAATTAATAAAGGAATATGTAATTGAAATAAATAAAACACTATAATATGAATCATTTCAAACTAATTAAAAAAATTAAAATAAAAAGCCCCAAGAAAAAAAAATTATTACCACCATATGAAGTAAAGAACCAAGTCAAAATTCACAAAGGTTTTCCTTATGTCATTATAAGTCATGAATTTTTACCAAAAATAATTTTTTAAATCATAGGTTCATTATTAAAGTCACCCAAAAAACCTATCACATAAAATTCATTAAAATTAACTTTATAATATTACTTTATAAATTTCAACTATAAAAATTAACCATTTAAAAATTTATTTTCTCCACCAAACCTCAAATCAACCTATATTTGATTCAAAATAATTTTACAAATTGAGGTTTAAAATAACCCTTGCATTTTTTAAAAGTGAAAAAATATACATTAAAAAAACATAAAACATCCAAATTCCCACTTTGAAATCTATTTTTATAATCAAAATATCACATTAATTTCAATTTATCTTATAATATGGATTTATTGATTTTTGAAATCCACTAATAATAACATTAAAATATAATAAATCCCTAGTGGGAACCATTTAGAAATACCAAACATAATAATGGTTCCAAATAATTCTGGAAAACTCATTAATTACCATTAAAATATATCAATTTTATATTGAAACCACATTTCTAACATAGTTTATTATAAATTTGTTTTACCTGATAACATCAAAACACCATTAAATTCTTTTTGATTTAATCAAAATAGTACAAAATCATAAGGATAAGAAATTATTAATCATAATGAATCTAATACAAGGATTTTATAGGGAATAGTTTCTATACATATTTTGGATTCACAGTTTGGTGGGGGAAAACCCAAAATGTGTAACTACCACATGGAGATCTATATAGAACCTTGTGGATGGGTGCTTTACAGTTTTCAAGATAATGTGAGTTAAATATTCACCTCTAGTTCTTTCCCATTCCCCCCCCACCCACATTTATAATCTTAGAATACCCCACATAACCATAATATCATCCAAAATATTTCCCATATAGATGAAAATAAATCAAAAAATGAAAAACAACATCAAAATTAAATACTCACTATCGAAAATCCCAGTGTAACTCATGTCTTTAGGAATGAGAGACCTAGTTAGGATCTCCCCACCCCAACCATTCAAATTCCAACTTTCAAAGCTTCAATATACTAATCAATCCAAAATAATAATGAAAATTAGAATAACCTAGTTCCATTTAATATCCAGGACTATAATTAACAAAATTATCAATGAGACATAGGATACCCTATATTATGAGGCTCATACAGACATATGACATGACCTTGGGAATGTTCCAGATCCCAGAGGGATAGTGAAAAGAGCTACTTCATCAATCATAAGAAAATGAATATAATAAAATAAGTAGCATAAACATGGGAATAATTTATCATGCCCTATCTGTAAATTGGATATCGTTGAAAACCAAATAAAGAGTATCAAAATAATGAACAAAACAAACAAGGAACATCCTAACATTAACATATAGATAAATTCCATATCATAAAAACTGATAAAATTCATGATTAGGCCCTTAAGATACAAGAATACATGATGTCCTAGTATATATATGATACAAAATAAATAAAATAAAAACTATAAAATCAAACATATAATCTTATTTTGACAAATGGTCTCCATCTTTCTTCAACATTGAACCAAATCCAGATCCATCTAGTGGAAAGGTGTCAAGAACTCATAACTCCTATAAAAGATGAGGAGATATAGAAATTTGTTAACATATATCTAATTTTTTTTGCCCAATCACAAAAGATGTCGATATGTATATTGATCTACCCCTTCTATATTCATTTAAATTGAAATCTCTTCACTCTAATTTCAAATAAATTTTAATATGAAAAAATAATTTTAATCCTTTAGGTAAAAATATAATTAAAATCCAATATTAAATTTTGGAGGATAAAATTCTTGTTTTTATTAAATCCATCAATTTGATAAATTTCCACCTAGGATCTCTTTTTAAAATATTGCACAGAAATAAATTTTGAAATTAGAGATGATAAAAAAATGAATTTGAATCAAATTATACTAATTTCATATAAAACCCTTTTTGAAATTTATTAACATATATTATTAAAATTATTATGCTAAATATATGAAAATAAATAACTAAAAATATATTAAAACATAAATAAAGAATATCCCAAAAAAGAAAAAATTAGTAGTAGATAAGAGAAATGTAATAAAATTAAAAATATAATCTCTTAATATTATAGGATAAATAATTAATAATAGTATTTAAAAATAATAAATTAATAATTAAAAGTTGATAACATCATGGGGTAATCCCTAAGGAATCTATTGATATTTTAACCTATTTAAATTACTTCACAGGCAAGAGAAATACATTTAATGAGTAGCACAGGCATAATAAATCAATTTTCGATTGTAGGTACTATATATATTACGTTATTAGTCATTGTGACACACATAACTAGTAGGAATGGCCTCATCCATTATATGTTCCCATACCCCTATTCTCGGGTTCTGATGGCCAACCATGTGAAGTAAACTACATAAAAAAGTAAAAAACATAAAATTCAAAGACATATTAACACTCCCATTCCACTCCCTTTAAAGAAATCCCTTTTTTAAGGTGCCAATATTGAATTAATCTCTCTATGAACAAACAAAATAAAAAAATTCATCTAATAACAAAAAATATTTAAAACATGAAAAATGATACTTTTAAATTTAAAAACCTATTTCCCTTATAAACTCATTTAATACATTTGATAAAAAAACCAAACCTAAATTAAAACAAAATATAAAGAACCACATTAAAAACCGAATAATAATCCCAAAAAATAATTAATAAATCCAAAAAACATACTATTTTTAATTTATACCCTATTTATTAAATTGGAAACTAATATTCCCATCATGGTTTTATAAAATAATCTGAAAGGGATAAAAATGTATTTCATTAATCATAAAATCTGCATAAACCATTAGAACATGATTGATCACAAAATATTGAGTGGAAAAAATTTATTATTCCATGAAATATAATGTAAACTAAATTATTTTGTAAAAACATTTAAAAATAATCAAAATTCCCAAAACATTATAATCTTACATTGTAAATTAAAAAAGAAAATTGGTTTTAAATTTAAATAGTAATGCATTGAAAAAAACCATACCTCAAACTTGGTGTGGATGAGGTGTATAATTTTTATATTGGAAGTGGAGGACCTAATGAAAAATATTCAAACCCTATCATAAAGAAAAATTAGTGATCTAGACAAACCATCAACAAGGGTTCTGCAAACATAGCCTCAAGTGGAGTAATAAGATGAAGGAGGAGAAGTAGAAGAAGATGAGAGCATAAAAGGTAATATCACCTTGATAAATCCTCCTATAGTTAAAGAAGAACCTAGAAAATCCATGTAGGAATGGAGGGGTTCTACCTTAGGCTGCTTTTTTGTGTTCGAGTCTGAGTATGGGCAGAAGGGTGCCAAATGGATTCATAAACGAGGTGAGGTCGTATAAAAATTCTAAAAATTTATGATTTGGGTAGATTGATTGTTGTAACAAATCATTTTATAACATTGTAACCATCATTGAAAAAATGGTAAACTTCAATACTAGTCAATATAATTTAGAATCCTGTTAAAATTTCTATTAATAAAGAACTATATGTTTTAAATTTGTTGACACCTGATTAACAGTAACTATGCACCGTGTAATAAAACCTTAAAATATATAATTTTAAAGTAATTTCAGTGCATAACACATGATAAGTATGAAAATATACAATAGGTTGATTATTGGGATTAAATATAAATAAATACACACACAAACATATGATAGAAGGACATGTGATAACATCCCCCAAGACAAATCATCTAACCATCCACTTTATTACAATGAGTTACCCAAAGACCCAATGGGAATGAAATTTCATTACATGGACCAAATACCATGCACTGCATTTGTGAGGATACATGTCTCCCCCATTTCATGCATCTTCCTACTTGCGTCATCAAACATTCATCATCCTATGTTAATATCATCACATGTCACTTTCTACATCATTATCATCTCATGCCACTACCATTCTATGTCACCACTCACGTTACTATATATAAATTCCACCCATGTGTTCTTGAAATTGATCTTTTATTTAGTTTATATGGGGGCTATATCTTCTTACCATTCAACAATGGATCGTGACACAATAAGTGTACAATACAAAAAATAATAAAAATAATTGTGAAATTTAAGGTGACGATGTGAAAAATTGTGGGTCACATAATCAAATATGAGAAAATGTGATCTAATTAATTTTATACTCTATGAAAATTATTTTTGATTAACTTATGATTTTTAGGATTTAAATAGATGTTATTTAGGTACATAGTGTGGTCAGTAGGACTAAAAGTTTCTATTTTCATTTAAATTTTACAACTACGTTCAAAAAAAGAGTAACATTATCAAAAACTACAGAAAATATCTCTGGTGGTTTGGATTCTTTTAAAAAATTATCTATAATTTATTTTTTAATTTTTTTAATTAACCTCAAATCAATTTGACTCATGTTTTTACTTGTATGACTGAAAGTATCGTATTTAATTTTACAGTGAATTTTTACTTCATTATATATGTCATGTAATCAAAACCAATAAAACACACTCATATTTCCATGATACTTTAGAACTACTATATAGGATTAATTATTGATATATCATAATCAAATTCAAGGAAATTCTACACATGATGTGGTTGGTATAATTCAATGTTAATGAATAAATTATAAAATTAACATTTTATCGCGCAATATATATCACATAATCAAATCGAGATAACACAATTGAGTTTTCTTTATTTTCTAGGAAAAGATCAATAATTCATTTTGATGTGTAAGAATTAGACTCTGGTTAATCTGACACATTGTGTGGCTATTATGACTGATAGAAATTGTTTTAATTTAAAAGTGTCATTTTATTAAAAAAACAAATGTCATATACTAAAAACCAAAAAAATACACTCTAATTTCCTTGAATCATTATAACAATGATACCTACATCATTTATGGCATACAACAATCAATTTCATGTCAATAAAACACACAATGTACCCACTGTGACTCAAAGTGGAAGCTTTCAATATAAAAGTGACATATAAATCACAAGACACATTACATAATTAAAACTGACTGAACATTCATGGATTTTCCTGACACATTAGAATAATAAAGGATCATTCATTTGTGGCCTATAGGACGTAACCACATATCATTAGAACTTAAATTTATGAGGGACTATATAACATTCCAATTATAATATTTCTCTTGTATACAATTAGAAAAATAGATATATTTTTTTTGTTAGAAGAACATAATTATTTTTTATAAAATTGTATTGATTTACGGAGACAACATACTCTGAGATATTTACATTTTAATTGATTGTAACTTTTTATCTGTTAGTAAATATTATATAATTATAATTTTATTTTACTGGAATTATTTAAGGTAACATTTGTAATAAATGATAGTGTATTATAAATTTAAATTCATTTTATGTTTAATTAAGAACTTTTATTGTAATTATTTTTTTTATGTTTTTTTCTAATTTCATGGATTAATTTATAAAGCCTCCACCAATCTTTAGCATGGGTATGTTACTTGCAACAATTGTAGCGGTTTAGGTAATACAACTATGATGAGTGCCTGACTATGATGGGGAAAATATTATATAGGTTGTGTCAATCTCATTCACTAATGTTCCTTTTAGAAAACACCCTTTATTCACCTTTGTTAATGTCATCCATGAAAGCCTTTAATATTTAAAACATCTTACATGAATGGTTTCAATGAAATAAAATTTTTTATTTTTTAAAAAAAGTTATGATTTTATTTTTCATTATACATATATATAATTTTGAAAAATTATTTAAATTATTTTAATTTTTTTAATAATTATTTTCATTCAAAAAATTCTAAAATATAAAAAAAAACTTATCCAAGATACCCTTTTATATAAGGGTGGTGGTTGACAATCCTGTAGGATTTTCCACAAAAAATTCATCATTAATTTTTCAAGTAGTATGATAATAATATATTAATAATACTAATTCATAATTAGTGAAAAATGATTAAAAATTTGGTTAGATAATAATAAAAAATAATTTTTTATTAATTAATTAATATTAAACAATTGTAATATTTAAAAAATATTTTATTAAAATTAATAATTAATAATAATATTTTGTAATTTTTTTAATTAATAATTTAATATTTAAATAAAACTCTTTTGAAAATAAAAATGTAATCAATATTTTTAAATTATTCTTTATGATTAGGATTAATAATATACTTATTTATAAATTAATAATATAATTGATATATAAGTTGTAATATAATATAATATATATAGTATAATTATTAATTGTTTATAATAAAAAAATAAACAAAGAAATAATGAATAATAATAACAATAATTACAAATTAATATGAATATTAACAATACAATAAATTTATATTGTAATATTTATTAACAATTACTAATTAATTAATATTATATTAAGTTGTTAATTATTATAATCAATTATTATAGTTAATCATATAATTAAATATTAATTAGAAATAAAATTAATTTATAATTAATTAATAAATTTTTTATTTTTTTAATAATCATAATTAATTAATTTAACATAAAATTTATACCATTTATTTGGGTTTCAGTACAACCAAATTAATCACCCAAAAAACATGTAACCCGTGTTCTGAGGAAACAAATTAGGTTCTCCATGATCACCTACTTTATTTTATTATATTTTTTTTATGGATATATACCCCAATTTTGTTGATGCAAACTCCTTTCCAATTCTGACTGTCTCCTCTTTATCTTGACCTCAGTACATTCAGCACCATCCATTCATCACCAAAAATATTAATTAATTAATAATAAATTTTTTTCCCACACCATCAATATTGTACAAAGCCGATCCCACTATATGTGATGTTCAACTACATTCAAACTAATTCCCTTCATGATAATTCAAATTTAGATAATATAATGATTTTAGTTATCACTATTTCCATTTAATTTAGGCGTTTTACACATGAGGAATCTGAAGTGAGGTTAAGTAAATGTTCGTTAGGTTAAAACAATACATGTCAAATAGATCATTAATAATAAGAAACCTTAAGGAAACCATGATTATTAGGCATTAAATACCAAACCATATATTTATTAAAATGTTGAACTATTGTGTTGAGTACCTTACACAGTTTTCACATTTGATTCAAACAAAGGATCTTGATGAAGATCATTAAGAATACAATAATTGATTAACTTCTCAGGGGTGTATTCATGGGATGAAATGAATAACCCATCTTATGGAATGATTTTATTTTACATGGTACTATAAAAAAACATCAATAAATTACACATTCCCTCTTATGATAGTTATGGTAAACTATATTTAAAATTCCCCTTCCATGATTACTTATGGTGACGCATAGTATGTTTTTTACTTTTTTAAAATAATCCACCACTAGTGGTGTAGGGAGGATTCTGGTGTGTGAGGATATGGTGATGTAACTGAGGTGTCCATTTAGAAAAGGATAGTTATGGAGAGGCATGAGGTGGGTCACAACTGTAGAAGAATCTGGAAATAATGAGGTGACAACATGGAAATGATAACAATAGAAGAAGATGGTGACAACAAGACCGAGGTGGATGAAGAGAGTAGTGGCAGATGATAATGGAAAGTTGGGATGTTATATTTGTAATAATAAAAAATTTAATGTAATGTTATATAAATTTTTAAAACTAAAGCATAAAGGCAACATTGACATTCCTGCCATTGGGCTATAGTACAAAGGAGGTAAAGTCAATGCTGAAATTGTACATATTAAAAAATTACTCAAAAAATTAATTTTTTTTGAATATATAATATATATATTGTTTTAATTTTATTTTATTTATTACATATATATAGAAATTATTTTCTAATAATACCACTATTATTAGATATTTAAATATTAATATTACTAATTAAATTATTCTTTTTTTAAAATATATTGTTAATTTAAATATTTGTTACATTAATATGTATATTATTTAGATCATTAATAGGATTTATTGATTTATGTTTTTTAAATAGTTCATGTTATAATTAATTTATATTAATAATATAATTAATAAGATGTAATTATACTAACAGAAGTAAAATTATGTCATTGTAATGTTATTAATATTATAAAATTTAATAACAACTATTTCAATTAATTATTGAAATAAGAAATGTAATGATTTTAGGATTAAAATATTATTCCATGTAAATTATATTTCATTCACTATATTAATGATTTATTTATATTCAATTTTTATTTATATGTAGAGTTATTTTCTAAAATTCTATTTCAATGGAATTTAAATATTATAAATTATATACATTCAAAGTCATCTACATCTAACATAATGATGCTTCATGTAGGTGAATTTGAACTTCCCAAAATAATAAATCTGAAATTTATTCAAAATGACATTAAACTCACTTATGGAAAATATAAATCATAATTTAAAATTACAAGTACGTGATAAAATAAATAATGGAAAAGTAAATTTAGTGGCATAATATATAGTAGTTTGAAAACATATCATAGTTATTTATGATTTTGTTGACATGAAATTTTCATTTAATTATTTTCTATTAATTTAGCTGATGATATAAATTTTATTTACATTATTGTTCTAATATTATTTGTTGAATATAATTTTTAGTTGTAAATTATTATGATTTTAATTAATAATATCAGTTTCATATAAATTAATTTCGGTTGAATGTATTTATGAAATTAAACTTTTTTTTTTCAAAAACAACATTTATTTTTAGAATATGTTTTAATTTTAAATTAGATAGTTAATATATTTTATATTTTATATTATTTTATAGATAAAAGCATTAATTTTATTAAAAAAATTTATGATTTAGGTATCTGCATTGAAATCATATAAAATTTAAACTAAAATAAACATATTATATAAAATTAAAACACTGGAAAATCATTTTAAAATGGTAGATAAAAAATAATCTCATCATTGTATTATAAAAAGAAAATATAGATGATATAATAAATTATTGTGACAAATAATTTAAGTCAACATAAAACATATAAATCAATATGTACAGTAAATATCAGTGATGATGTCCCACACAAAAATCTAGTGTGATAATTTTATTCTCATATCGAGATCAACTACATATATGATGGGGTGGAATTTGATGAGATGCAGAGGACTCTTACTCAGGTGCAGGAAACTAGAGGGTTATATAATCTGATTGGGAATCATTATTATGTTGTGCTATCTAGATGTTATCTAGGTTACCCAATCCTTCTCCCAGTATGTAAGTAGAAAGTCCTTGCATCATTTTATATGGGATCCATAAATCCTATGAAGGCTCAGGAATGAATGGTTGAGGCATATGAAATGTCACATGAACCACATCCCAAATTAGCTGATGTAGGACTGCTAGAGGGGATACCTCTAGCTGTGGAATATGTGAGGTCTCACATTCATCATGAAATAGTCTAAATTTTTACCATCATAGATATTTGACATCAGGAGCGGCTAGAGGAGGTTCCTGAACAAGAACCTCTTCTCCCCCAGAAAGAATATAATCTCCCTTGGGTGGAAGATTAATGATACTCTTACGTAGAACATATTATGCATGCATCATCCCCTCTGTTGTAGCATAGCAGTTTTGTAAATCAGGAATATTTCATAGTAAGTTATTTCTTTAAAGTAATTCTAATAGCTTATACGACACACAAAACTATCTTGTCTTGCATTATACCCAGGAATGAGTATCTATGAGACCACACATTAGTATTATAAATATTTTAACAATATATATATATATTTCAATTAAATATAGTAAAATGAATTGTAAGAAATAAATTATAAATTTTATTTGTAATGTTTTCAAATAAATAAATCATATTTATAATTAAATGTATATGTTTTGTTAAAATAGTCATATATTTAGAAAAAAATATATTTTCTTAAAAGAACAACATTTTATGTCCTTTTTTGAATAACAATAAAATTAATAATAGACGCTCTTAATAATTGAATATGGTAAAATAGACTTCATTTTTGGATTTGTAATATCAAAATTATCTTAGAGTGAATTTATGGTATTTTTTAGAAAATTTCCAATTTTTGAGGAATAGTGAAAAATACTGCATAGTATATAAAAACTGAAATTTTCATTTAAATAATTATTTTTAACTATAATTTATCTTAAAGTAAAAAATAGGCACATAATACACATATTTTCACAATATAATTCATTTGATTCATTTTATAATTAGATTACATATATAGAATTTTATTGAACCTTTGGACCTCTTTTATCCAACTTCTATGCACATTAGAAAATTTTCATAAAACATAATTTTACTACTTCTGTGAGTTGAATTTCATAAATCCGACATACAAATTTTTCATTAGTAAGTAAAATGTTGATCAATGGGATGAAAATCATTTTTCGTGAATAGTAACTTTTGAATTTTATTTATCACGATTAAATGTAAATATAGTAATTGAAAGTAAAAAAGATATTATAATTACCCTAAAACATGTCCTAATTCTGTTGAACAAGTTTATTATGACAAAAATCATCCTTAGGAATAAATATATGATCCAATTGGATTAGATACGGATATTTATTATATTTTATTTAAAGAAGAGTTAAAAGTAAAAAAATAAAATATTTAATAACTAAATCATTTTTAATACAGGGTTATACAATAGATAAATTCGACTGTAAATATTCATTAGAAAGATAAAAATATTTACTACATCATGGTATTTTATTTATAATTTTAATACATTGAATAATTAAATTTATTAATGGAACAATGATGATGCAGTAATTACATTCTTAATGAAAGATTAAAATAATTGATATTATAAAAATTATAATAAATATAAATTGAAACTTATGATGCCATACAAGAATTTTAAAGGTGAATATGAAATGTTAGGGTTTATTCAATGTATTTTTTTGATGTAATCATGTTGTTATGACTTTCGCAAAATCCAAATACTAAATAGTGTCAAAATTGACATAAATGAGTTTTTAAAACAAATACTATTTTCTTAAATGATATAAAATTATCAAAAATCTAGGAATTGGGAAAAGGTCTTATATGATGATAGGTATTTCATTAATTAACCACTTTAGGTACTCTTATAATTTTATAGTATGTTCATTAACCATGTAATATAAAAACACTAGAAGACATAGTAAAAGTTAAATTATTTAACATAGAGTAAAATCTAAAAGATAAGGTTAATACAGTGATCAAAACTTGTCTAAAACCTATTTGATGAGAGTATTTCTAGCCATACACAACATATCCTTGAAATAAATCCTTTTGGATAAATTAAAAACCAAAAAGTATTTTATAATAAAATAATATTTCACGCTTTTCTTAATGTTCCCATCGCCACTCTTATAAAAGGGTACCTCCCATTCTCATTAATTCACACCTCAAAATCCACTTCCATGAACAAACCCAAGTCAAATCACCTCCCAACTACCATCAAATAATCCTAGAGTCTTTACATTGATATTAAAGGCAACATAAGGAGCCTTTTTGTTCAAATCAAAAGGAAGCACCCATAGAAGATGTAATTACTTCATCACCACTTTCAATGTTCTTTTCTACTTCGACGTCCTCTACCATTGTTTTTTACATACAAAAATAATAACTCTAATAACATAAACATAATGAGATGTTATTATAAATATCATACAACCATATTCATTACACTATACATCCTATTAATTCCAAAGTCACCATACGTATGTACATATGGCTTACCGTCTCCACGTCGTGGTGTAGTTGGTTATTCGAAACATCATTATTTGGATGGGGATACTATTGAGTATAATAGATAAAAATAATAAATATTACATTTTAATTATTAATTATATATAAATTACCATCCAATAACATTGTATTTCACTACTAATAGAATTATATTGTCGCTTGTGCGTACGTACGGCTTACCGTCTCCGCGACGTGATGAGATTTTGTTCACTATTGTATCCATTCAAGAATAATTTTAATTTAATGATTAAAATTAATGTTTAAAAACTTAATATCATTCTATATATTAATCAAATACATCATATCCATAAAAAACATGACTTTTGTAACAAATCATATAAAGTAAAACAAATCAAATAACACCCACGACAATGATAGTAATGAAATATTATAAACCAAGAAAAATTAATGGATAATATATGATATCATATTTATATATGTGGATATTTTATAATCTAATAAAAATTATTTAACCATTATACATGTGTTTAAACTTTCCCTCGACAAAAGGAAGGTATAAGGTAAGGGGTTTTCATCTATCATTTTATTCCTACGAGATTCATGCGTTATTTTCACTATATCATTTTGTGTGGTGTATGTTCTACCCATGATTGTATTATTTTTGTAGTATATTTTAATTTATGTGTATTTACATATTCATCTTATGATCCTTATTTCAATGGGTCTTTGTTTTGTATGTCACCATATCAGTAAGGGAATTTCTAATTTCAATTTCCACTCATTGGGTTTTACGCCTAATTCATTGTTTGTTTTATTCCAAGATTAAGTGTTAAATCACTATTTGTTTATTTTTTAGGAATTTACACTCCCCTTTTGTCACGACCCGCCCTCGGGGTCCGTGCCGTGACTACCCCAAGCCCGCCTTCCATAGGCCAGGGGCTGGCGACTAGCACCAAGGCGTAAATCCCAGAAAAAGGGAAGGCATTGCCTTTGTAAAGTAAACAAACACCACAGAGTAAGCAAGCGGAAATAAAACACTAAGTACAAAAAGAAGAGCTGAAAAGTAAAAAGGGGCCGGAAATACAAGCCCAACTGTAAAGTACAACTCGAAATGGAAAACAGCGACTGAAAAGTAAAGCTGCTACGCTGAGATGTCCACTGGAAATCCCACCTGAAGGGTGGGTACAGATAGCTCCTCTGCTCCTCGGGTCCCGCCATCCGCTCCGAGTATGTCCCGCCCAGTGGTCCACCTCCGGGTACCGTCCAGTCCTCGAACCTTCGGCTTCTGTCAGCACTGTCCGTCGTCTGCAACCAACACAACGAGGTGCGGGCATAGCCCGTGCAGGGGTGAGTATAACGATACTCAGTAGGGACCCCGAGACCCTCAAGGTCTCACTAAACCAACAAGGATAAACACAAGAAGATCACAACAGATAAACTCTACTTAGGTATATGCCCATACATATACCTAAGTTATCAAGTAACCCAACTCAGTCATGAGGAAACACAAGAATCATGAGATCAACGGATAACCACTACCCAGGTATATTCCCATACATATACCTAAGTTATCAAGTAACCCATCTCGATCATGAGGAAACACAAAGGTCAAAGTCTCAGCTCAAACCAGGATTTTCATTATCGAAACCGTAACTGCTGAAGAGCTCCGTCTCTGGAGTGTGCAGTGGTCCTGTCACGACTCCGAGGTACTGCTCACTAACCTAAGACTGCTGAAGTACCCCTCCTGTCGAGTACTGCGGGCCAGCCACCCAAACACAGTAGTGCTTCCCGCCGAGGTATGTCACCCAAACTCCGTAGTGCACACCCCCTAGTAGCCTGCTGAGGTACTCTCCAGACGAGCACCGCGGGTCTGCACTGTCACACAGGTAGTGCTCCGTCCGCCATGGGTCTACACCTCAGAAATTAGTGCTCCGTCCACTGGGCTAGTCGACTCACTCCAAGTCGAGTCGGTCAAGCAGTCGTCAGGTCTCAGCCAGCTACACGGTCTCCGTACATCGCATGCTCGTCACTGGGATGGTCCGCTCCACGAGCTACAGGTCGATACTCCAAGTATATCAAAGTCCCACGAAGAAGTGTCTCAAAGGTCCGTCTCGTCACAGGGGTCTCAACGCAACAGACGGCGCGTCGATCGGACGCCCGGTCTGTGAGTTATTAGCCTTTTCGTCCCAGGGGCCCGGTTGGTTTCGAGTGCGAACCAATCCCGGCCGTATCTCAACTGTACCCCGAACTCCCATAGGGTATACTCAAAGGGACCGTTACTCAACGTAACCACCAACGCCGCTGACGGCTCGTCAAGCGGACGTCCTGACTGAAAGATATCAGCTTTCCCGTTCCAGGGACCCGGTTGGATTTCGGGTACAATCCAACCCGGCCATACTCCGACTGCATCCAAAACTTGGGCGGAGTATGTCAAAAGTTCCGTCTCATCAAAAGGAAGTCAACGAAATAGACGGCGCGTCAATCGGACGCCCGGTCTGTGAGTTATTGGCTTTTTCGTCTCCGGGGCCCGGTTGGTTTTTAAGGCAAAACCAACCCGACCGTACTCCACCTGCGTCCAAACCTCGGGCAGAGTATGCCAAAAGATCCGTCTCACTAAGAGGAACACTACGCGACTGAAGGCACGTCAATCGGACGTCCGTAGCTCAAGATATGAGCGTTTCCGCTCCGAAGGCCCGGTTGGTTTCGTGAACGAACCAACCCGGCCGAACTCAAAGTAACCCGAAACCTTGAGTGCGATATACCGAAACGACCGTCTCGATCCAAGGATCACGTTGCCGCTGACGGTTCGTCGATCGGAGGTCCGAGGCTCAAGTTATGAGCCAAAAACCAAATCTGGTTCGAAACGGGGGGGGGGGTCCGGGTCCGGGCCGACCCGGCCCGACCCCCCCCCCCCCCCCTGGGGCGGCGCGGCGGCCGGCGGCGGCGGACGGCGGCGGCGGGCGGCGGCGGCGGGCGGCGGCGGCGGCGCCTGGCGCCGCGAGGGAGCCGCACGCGGGGGGCTCAGCCCCCGCTTCTTTGGAGCGGCGCGGCCTTGTGCCGCGCCTTTTTCAACAATCGGCCCCCACGTGGGGGCCGGTTTGATTCAAGGGAACCGGGGGGCTGCTGCCCCCCTTTCATGGAACCGCCCCCCCTCATTAAGAGGGGGGTTTTGCTGAACGGTCCGGGGGATTTATTCCCCCGGTTTTCAGTCATCCGGCCGGCCAGCTGGCCGGCCGGTTTTTACCAAAGGGACCGGAAATTCCGGTCCCGCCTTCGACTACCGACGCCGGCGGCCCGGCCGCCGGCCTTCTCTTCCGCCGCGGCCCGGAACCGGCCGCGGCGTTCGTCGTCCGGCGCGGTGCGACGGCACCGCGCCCCTCCGCCGCACTTTAAGTTCTTTCAACTCGGCGCGACGGCGTCGCGTTCTTGATGTTTCTTCCATGATGTGCGCGCGACGGCGTTGTGTAAAATAAACGCACGATCAACCGCGTGGTGCGACGGCACCACGCCACTTGCTTCCACCCGCAAGAACAAACAAGATCGTTGGAGGGGGTTCGGCCGTGTTCGTGCGGTCCGGCCCCCCCTCACGTTAAAATAATAACGCAACTTTAAATAGTCAACATCCTCACGTTAGTCATACGAACCACGAGCAAGAATGAGATAATTAAATATTAAAATCAACATCCCCTACCTTGGTATAAGGTTCAAAGATCGTTCTACGTTCCGCGGAAGACGACGTCGCGGAGGTCGGGCATCGCGGTCGTCGTTCGTCAAATTCGACGATGAAGAGGCGCGTCCGAAGAGGCACGTCGTTGGCGAATCCTTGTACGCCGACGAAGGTTATCCGAGGAAGGTGCGGTGTTCTCTCTCGTTGACACCGAAGACGAAGAAGAGCGGAGCAGCGTTCTTCGTCGGAAACTTGAGCGTTCTACGTCAAGTCTTGAGGAAAGTCAAAAAAAAAAGGAAACAACGAACTCAAGAACCCCTACCTTGATAGTCGCACGTTGATGGAGTCGTGGAATATCGGTGTCGATTCCTTTGACGTCGGAGGAAGAGTCGTTGTCGATGGCGTTCGTCGCGGAAAACCGTCGCGGAAGAGATGACGCAGAAGAAGTACGTCGCGTCGCGGATACGGCGTCGCAGATTGATCGTGTTCTTCGGCGGAGAAGTTCTTCGTTGAAGAACGACGTTCTTCGCGTTCTTCGTTGAGTTTGAAGAAGAAGAAGAGGCTCTCCAAAAGCTCTCAAGGAGACAAACAAAGAACCCAAAATAAAATAAGACAACTTCTTATTTTATTATTACAATACACATTAGAATTTCAAAGGTTTGAAATTCAAAATGGATAACTCCAAAATTAACTCACTTATTTAATATACATGAATTGTATAATCAAGTAGAAGTTTACTTGTCAAGCCATTAAGAGGGAGAGAGGGGAGTTGAAAAGGTGGGGGTTCGTGTGGACCCCACCACACTTAATCCTCCCAAGGGAGGTTAAGTGGGTGTGGGTCCCACTTCCAACCCCCTTTGGTAGGATTTTAACAAACTAAAAATAAAATTTGTCTTACACAAATTTTATTTAGCTCAACTGAAAACCCAAAACTTAACTTTCAACCCGCAACAAACGCAACTTCCGAAAAGGTCTCATTAAGCGAATATCGGCGATGCGAGTTCATCGGTGCCCTTGGATTTCAATTCCGAGCACCGGATCAAAAGTTAGGAATTCCCGCTAGTTCGTTCACTGAACGTACCCGAGCCAAACTTCGGAAATTAATTCCGGGCACTCCGGGCCTCGGAATCAGGTGCCGTCTGAAACCGCGCTCTTGTAAAATTAAAGAAAATTAAGAAAAAATTTCCCTTGAATTTTACGGGTCTTTACATTACTCCCACCTCAGGGCTTTACGTCCCCGTAAAGCTACATCAAAAACTAGGGAAACAAAAGAGGATACTGAGCACGCATCTGAGCCTCCCGCTCCCCTGTGCTCTCCTGGAGATTCCCGTGCCGCCATCTGCTGCGCACAAGAGGAATCGATCGCCCATGTAGGACCCGCTCCTGTCGATCCTCTATCTCCACCGGGACCTTCATAAAAGTCGCCCCATTGTCAACGTCAAGCTCCCCATGGTCAATGATGTGCGTCGGGTCGTGCACGTATCTCCTCAGCTGGGATACGCGGAAGACGTCGTGCACCCGGTGCAACTGAGGTGGTAGAGCCAGGCGATAAGCCACCTCACCAATCCTGCTGAGGACCTGGAAGGGTCCGATGAAGCGCGGAGATAACTTGCCTTCTCGGCCAAATCTCTGAATACCACGTCGAGGTGAGACCCGCAAGAAGACGTGGTCACCATCCTCGAACTCTAGTGGCCTCCGCCTCCTGTCAGCGAATGACTTCTGCCGGCTCTGTGCTGTCCTCATCCGCTCCTGGATGACCTGGACCTCCTCTGACGTGGCCCGGACCATCTCTGGTCCCACATGAGCTGCAAGATTTCTTCTTTGCCGATAAGAGAAACCTGGTCTCATCCCCTGGATGAACCACATTCTTTGCCTAAAACAGTCAATCCTAACATGGATGATACTAATCCATACCAAGGATGACGTCGTAAGGCCTCGACGCTACTACTAAGAGATCCAACCGTTACTCTCGCCTCCAAGGGTTGAGTCACACTGTCGGCATCAGTTTGTGGTAACTGGTCTCCTCCAGTAGATGTCTCACAAGTGAGGGTCAAGTCAACAGTCAACTGGAACCTCTTAGTAACATCACAAAAGAGGACGGGAATGAAAACATCACAAAGGATGCGTCTTTTATTATTGCAGCTCATATTACAAGACGCTACACAAAAGCAACATCAACATGGAACTAGAAGTACAAAAGACGTATCTACTAGTTCCTCCCCTGTCCACCTGCTCCCAGAGCTCCTTGATCGTAAGCTTCAGCTGCCTGAAGCTGTGCTCTTGCATGTTCACCTACTCCCTATGGTCGGGGTGGACCTCCTGGTGGTGGTGGTGGCAGAGCCTCAAAGCGTCGTCCACCACTTGCTGCTCGGCCAGCTCCTCTGCCTCGTCCGCCTCCTCCCTGCGGACCGCCACGGTCGAACCTCTTCCTCTGGCTAGGTGGTTCCTCAACCGTCTACTGCTCCTCCGCATGGCGGGTCGGGCAGTCACGATCCATGTGGCCTTGCCCGCCGCATGCAAAGCACTGTCTTCCACTCAAAAGACTGACTCCGCGCTGTGTGCCCTGCACTACTGAGCCAGTGCCCTGAGATCATCTGCCTGAAGGTCTGGTCTGTCTGGACCCCTGAGTCATCTGTCGGCTACCTGCTACCGAAGACTCCGCTACGTGCCGCCCTGCGGTGGGTTGCTACGCTGGTGAAGACTCAGCAAGGAAGCTCTCAATCAGAAAGGCCCGCTCCAGTACTCCTGTCTGAGTCGGTATGCTGAGGGAGATCAGCGATGCCCTGATCTCGTGTCTCAAACCCTGCTCGAAGTTCTGGGCCCGAAAGAATGGGTCCCGTACCATGTCGGTCGAGTAGCGCGAGAGATCGGTAAATCTCGCCGAGTACTGAGCGACCGTCATGCTGCCCTGCCGCAGCTGTAGAAGCTCCTGGATACGCACCGCACGAAGGGTGGCTGGGACGAACTCCGAGAGGAAGAGGCTCTCAAAGTCCGTCCAAAGTAGAGATGCCTCATCGTGCACCTGGAGCATCAAGCTCCACCATAGTCCTGCTGCTGCGTGTAGTAGGCTCGCAGCGAGGATCACCATGAGGTCTGCTGGTGTCCTCACTAGCCTAAACACTCGTACTACTGCCTCCAGCCAGTCCTCTGCAGCCTGGGGATCCGTCTCCCCGCGAAACCTGGGCGGTCGCTGGCGCTGAAACTCATGCAGTGCGCTGAGGCGACGTGCATCGTCAGCGGCTGCTGCTGGAAGCATCGGGGGCTCGGCGGGTAGAGCTACCGCCGGTGCCACTGCTGACAAAGGGCCCTGCACCGAGGCCTCGTCGCTCGGTGGGCTGTCGTCACGTTCGATTCTCGGAACCCTAGCTGGCTGCCGTCGTGGGGCCATCCTGAAGAAACAACGTAACACGATCAAACGATTATACCTGGTGAGCTGACCTGGTTTGAGCAGTTTTAAGGGGAAAAAACCTTTGAAAACACACACGCAATCAGTGTTTTCGTGCACAAAGTCGGAAATCAGTTGTCAGGGTCCTGGTGTATGGATACGTCGGCCGCCCGCACCAACACTGGACTCCCTGAACTGAAAACCACACTCGGTACTCTCAACACTATTGCTTCACAGAAAGAAACATCAGAGTTATAAGTTCTGCGGTAGAACCGAACTCCTCTGATACCAATTTGTCACGACCCGCCCTCGGGGTCCGTGCCGTGACTACCCCAAGCCCGCCTTCCATAGGCCAGGGGCTGGCGACTAGCACCAAGGCTTAAATCCTAGAAAAAGGGAAGGCATTGCCTTTGTAAAGTAAACAAACACCACAGAGTAAGCAAGGAGAAATAAAACACTAAGTACAAAAAGAAGAGCTGAAAAGTAAAAAGGGGCCGGAAATACAAGCCCAATTGTAAAGTACAACTCGAAAGGGAAAACAGCGACTGAAAAGTAAAGCTGCTACGCTGAGATGTCCACTGGAAATCCCACCTGAAGGGTGGGTACAGATAGCTCCTCTGCTCCTCGGGTCCCGCCATCCGCTCCGAGTATGTCCCGCCCAGTGGTCCACCTCCGGGTACCGTCCAGTCCTCGAACCTTCGGCTTCTGTCAGCACTGTCCGTCGTCTGCAACCAACACAACGAGGTGCGGGCATAGCCCGTGCAGGGGTGAGTATAACGATACTCAGTAGGGACCCCGAGACCCTCAAGGTCTCACTAAACCAACAAGGATAAACACAAGAAGATCACAACAGATAAACTCTACTTAGGTATATGCCCATACATATACCTAAGTTATCAAGTAACCCAACTCAGTCATGAGGAAACACAAGAATCATGAGATCAACGGATAACCACTACCCAGGTATATGCCCATACATATACCTAAGTTATCAAGTAACCCATCTCGATCATGAGGAAACACAAAGGTCAAAGTCTCAGCTCAAACCAGGATTTTCATTATCGAAACCGTAACTGCTGAAGAGCTCCGTCTCTGGAGTGTGCAGTGGTCCTGTCACGACTCCGAGGTACTGCTCACTAACCTAAGACTGCTGAAGTACTCCTCCTGTCGAGTACTGCGGGCCAGCCACCCAAACACAGTAGTGCTTCCCGCCGAGGTATGTCACCCAAACTCCGTAGTGCACACCCCCTAGTAGCCTGCTGAGGTACTCTCCGGACGAGCACCGCGGGTCTGCACTGTCACACAGGTAGTGCTCCGTCCGCCATGGGTCTGCACCTCAGAAAGTAGTGCTCCGTCCACTGGGCTAGTCGACTCACTCCAAGTCGAGTCGGTCACGCAGTCGTCAGGTCTCAGCCAGCTACACGGTCTCCGTACATCGCATGCTCGTCACTGGGAGGGTCCGCTCCACGAGCTACAGGTCGATACTCCAAGTATCTCAAAGTCCCACGAAGAAGTGTCTCAAAGGTCCGTCTCGTCACAGGGGTCTCAACGTAACAGACGGCGCGTCGATCGGACGCCCGGTCTGTGAGTTATTAGCCTTTTCGTCCCAGGGGCCCGGTTGGTTTCGAGTGCGAACCAATCCCGGCCGTATCTCAACTATACCCCGAACTCCCATAGGGTATACTCAAAGGGACCGTTACTCAACGTAACCACCAACGCCGCTGACGGCTCGTCAAGCGGACGTCCTGATTGAAAGATATCAGCTTTCCCGTTCCAGGGACCCGGTTGGATTTCGGGTACAATCCAACCCGGCCATACTCCGACTGCATCCAAAACTCGGGCGGAGTATGTCAAAAGTTCCGTCTCATCAAGAGGAAGTCAACGAAACAGACGGCGCGTCAATCGGACGCCCGGTCTGTGAGTTATTGGCTTTTTTGTCTCCGGGGCCCGGTTGGTTTTTAAGGCAAAACCAACCCGACCGTACTCCACCTGCGTCCAAACCTCGGGCGGAGTATGCCAAAAGATCCGTCTCACTAAGAGGAACACTACGCGACTGATGGCACGTCAATCGGACGTCCGTAGCTCAAGATATGAGCGTTTCCGCTCCGAAGGCCCGGTTGGTTTCGTGAACGAACCAACCCGGCCGAACTCAAAGTAACCCGAAACCTTGAGTGCGATATACCGAAACGACCGTCTCGATCCAAGGATCGCGTTGCCGCTGACGGTTCGTCGATCGGAGGTCCGAGGCTCAAGTTATGAGCCAAAAACCAAATCTGGTTCGAAACGGGGGGGTCCGGGTCCGGGCCGACCCGGCCCGACCCCCCCCCCCCCCCCTGGGGCGGCGGGCGGCGCGGCGGCGGCGGCGGCGGGCCGCGGCGGCGGCGCCTGGCGCCGCGAGGGAGCCGCATGCGGGGGGCTCAGCCCCCGCTTCTTTGGAGCGGCGCGGCCTTGTGCCGCGCCTTTTTCAACAATCGGCCCCCACGTGGGGGCCGGTTTGATTCAAGGGAACCGGGGGGCTGCTGCCCCCCTTTCATGGAACCGCCCCCCCTCATTAAGAGGGGGGTTTTGCTGAACGGTCCGGGGGATTTATTCCCCCGGTTTTCAGTCATCCGGCCGGCCAGCTGGCCGGCCGGTTTTTACAAAAGGGACCGGAAATTCCGGTCCCGCCTTCGACTACCGACGCCGGCGGCCCGGCCGCCGGCCTTCTCTTCCGCCGCGGCCCGGAACCGGCCGCGGCGTTCGTCGTCCGGCGCGGTGCGACGGCACCGCGCCCCTCCGCCGCACTTTAAGTTCTTTCAACGCGGCGCGACGGCGTCGCGTTCTTGATGTTTCTTCCATGATGTGCGCGCGACGGCGTTGCGTAAAATAAACGCACGATCAACCGCGTGGTGCGACGGCACCACGCCACTTGCTTCCACCCGCAAGAACAAACAAGATCGTTGGAGGGGGTTCGGCCGTGTTCGTGCGGTCCGGGCCCCCCTCACGTTAAAATAATAACGCAACTTTAAATAGTCAACATCCTCACGTTAGTCATACGAACCACGAGCAAGAATGAGATAATTAAATATTAAAATCAGCATCCCCTACCTTGGTATAAGGTTCAAAGATCGTTCTACATTCCGCGGAAGACGACGTCGCGGAGGTCGGGCATCGCGGTCGTCGTTCGTCAAATTCGACGATGAAGAGGCGCGTCCGAAGAGGCACGTCGTTGGCGAATCCTTGTACGCCGACGAAGGTTATCCGAGGAAGGTGCGGTGTTCTCTCTCGTTGACACCGAAGACGAAGAAGAGCGGAGCGGTGTTCTTCGTCGGAAACTTGAGCGTTCTACGTCAAGTCTTGAGGAAAGTCAAAAAAAAAGGAAACAACGAACTCAAGAACCCCTACCTTGATAGTCGCACGTTGACGGAGTCGTGGAATATCGGTGTCGATTCCTTTGACGTCGGAGGAAGAGTCGTTGTCGATGGCGTTCGTCGCGGAAAACCGTCGCGGAAGAGATGACGCAGAAGAAGTATGTCGCGTCGCGGATACGGCGTCGCAGATGGATCGTGTTCTTCGGCGGAGAAGTTCTTCGTTGAAGAACGACGTTCTTCGCGTTCTTCGTTGAGTTTGAAGAAGAAGAAGAGGCTCTCCAAAAGCTCTCAAGGAGACAAACAAAGAACCCAAAATAAAATAAGACAACTTCTTATTTTATTATTACAATACACATTAGAATTTCAAAGGTTTGAAATTCAAAATGGATAACTCCAAAATTAACTCACTTATTTAATATACATGAATTGTATAATCAAGTAGAAGTTAACTTGTCAAGCCATTAAGAGGGAGAGAGGGGAGTTGAAAAGGTGGGGGTTCGTGTGGACCCCACCACACTTAATCCTCCCAAGGGAGGTTAAGTGGGTGTGGGTCCCACTTCCAACCCCCTTTGGTAGGATTTTAACAAACTAAAAATAAAATTTGTCTTACACAAATTTTATTTAGCTCAACTGAAAACCCAAAACTTAGCTTTCAACCCGCAACAAACGCAACTTCCGAAAAGGTATCATTAAGCGAATATCGGCGTTGCGAGTTCATCGGTGCCCTCGGATTTCAATTCCGAGCACCGGATCAAAAGTTAGGAATTCCCGCTAGTTCGTTCACTGAACGTACCCGAGCCAAACTTCGGAAATTCATTCCGGGCACTCCGGGCCTCGGAATCAGGTGCCGTCTGAAACCGCACTCTTGTAAAATTAAAGAAAATTAAGAAAAAATTTCCCTTGAATTTTACGGGTCTTTACACCTTTGTGCGGAGATAATTTTGGTACCTGTAATAAATCCAATGATAAATTCTCAAGTCATTGATAGGAATTAGATAAGGTTAATCTTAACTCAATTTCCATTCAGTGTGTTAAACATCCATGTCATTGGTTTTGTGTTCACAAGATTTTGTGTGAATGCAATCTGATTGATTTGCACTGAATAGAAAATCACATTAACTATATTTATATTTTTCATACATATTTATGTAATTTATTTATCTGTAATCTAAGGATATGGTCTTTATAAGGGATTTCGTCTCAATTTACATTCCATTGAGACTAATTTTTTGTTATGCACCTATTCACTATTATATGGTGTATATATTGTCCTTTGACATATTATATCATGGATAAATTTATTCTCATGATATTATAATGTTTTTATATATGTTATTCTTCAATTATGTTAATTCAAGGGACATTCATTTGGTAATTAACTCTTTAACTATAATAACATTACAAATGTTTTAAAGATTTATTCTTCTAAATTGTTCCAAATAATATCCATGTTATAAAAATGGATTTAAGGATTTATTTATATGGAAATGAATGTTTTAAAATTAAAATTCCTTTCAAGAGTTTCAATTTGGTATAGGAATCATTGATTAAAAAATATCTTTTAAATGACTTCTTTGATAAATAGTTCAGCTTTTAAATGATTTCACAAAAAGGGATATTTCTCTCACACCATTTTACAAATCATTTTCAACTATGTCAACATCCATTACTGGAAATTATTCTTCTTTAAGGTATATTTATTATAATAAAATCTTCTATGTTTTATTGAATGATTTATCATATAGTTTACTGTGCATGTGCTACTTTTATACCATTCATGGATTATTGTTAAATTATTGACATTTAGTATACTATTTTTAATTCGAATTTTTATGTTATGTTTCACCAATTTCATATGAGAATTGTATTGGACATAGTATGTGATAGGCGAGGCCTTCTATAGCCCCTTGATGCATCAATAGGACTCATGAGAAAAAATACTGTCTTGGCACAAGGCAAGGACAAAATATATATTTAGGTTCATGGAACGAGGCCTTGAATTTTGGGATAAGATTTCTGGTATTATGCATTCCATCATTATGATATTAGTTATTGATGTTAAATGTGATTTTTTGACTTTTATAATATCAATGTGAATATGTAAAATGAATTATTTAATTTAGCATGGACATATTATGATGATGTTTAGGTTTATATGTCTTATATTTCAATTTTACACATTTCCATAAAAGATTGTGATTATTTATGATAGACTATAATATATTGTTTATACTTACTGAGCATATAAGCTCACCCATTTCATATGTTTTATTTTCTCAAGATTAAAAGAAGTGTATTGTGATTTATATGTAGGTTTAATATATGATAATAATAGAAATCCCATAGGATTACTTATATTTTATTTTAAGTTAGAAATCATAATGTAAAGATCATGTATGTAATCAATTTCCAAAGACTGAAAAACAAATCTATTATTCGGGAAAAGATTTCTTGTTATCATGCCAAAGTTATATAATAATGCACCAGCTCTGGGCTTCTGGGATCGGTGCATTATAGTTTTTATCAGAGGAAGTTTAGCAATAACCATGGAAAAAGGATTTAGAAAAACATTGATATGGAAACATTACCATATCATAGAATTTTAAGATTAATATAGGATAAATTCTTATAATTTTTGTAATTTAATAAAATTGTGAGTTTTCAAAGAAATACATCCTTGTCTGGATCTTACAAGTAGACCTGGTTCTGGAACAGATGTTCCTAGGTGTGAAAACTCTGACAAGGAGTTTCGGGGTTTACCTAGGGTATCCTGGAATATGACAACATGACTTACTACACACCTAGTTTGACACTCCTAGGGGATATGATTAGGATAATTCACATTTTCATCACAAACCAACTTGACGGATTTTAGTATATGATGAGATTAAATAACCATAGTTAATTTTAAGGAATTTTAGATTGAAAATATGGTGTCATGATATTCTCTAAAATATTATATAACTATTGTTACTCACACTATGCTTTCTGGTTTTAGTCAATGTATAGATTCCATGGAAGTCAAAGTAACATTTAACATGATATTCAAGGTGGAAAAGATGGTTCAAATGAGAATCTAAATGGAATATTGATATCTGTAAAACATATCATGTTCATGCTGAATCAGATTTCCAAAAATATGGTCATCAATTTATATATTAACCCACTTCCAAACTCAAAAAAGGAAAGAAAGGCACGGAATGATAAGAGCTCTAGCAGTGGAGACCATTCTGAAAGGAAATATTAATTTTCATTATTTGGGGAATGTGGAAGGAGACACTGCAAAAAGTGTCTCTATCGAATAATGAAATTATTTTTGTGTTGGAAATATGATAATAAATTAAAGAATTACATTGCAAAAATGAATATTACTATAGAATAAAAAATGAATCTAATAATCCATTTACAATAATTTTCCATAAATGTAGGGGACATGGGAAATACCTGAGCCAATTCCTTATTCTATATTATAAAAACTAGTTCACGGAAGAACCTATGTAGAAATAAATGGATGGAGAAATGTATAAAAGTATTAATTCTCTTTGTTGATGAGATTATATTGGAAGTCATTTATCTTGTATGTTTAACCCTATAGTTTGTTATGTAAAAATTCTATTTGAGGAAGAATTATCTTTTATTTGGGGAATATAGTTATAAACGACCATTTGGGTTTATATGATCTCTGAATTTGAGGTAATTATAGGTTAATATTTATTGCAATTAAAATTAAAGGTATGAAATAACATGTGTTGTTAAAATATGATAAGATTATTTTGGAGGAATTTATCTCATTTTGGGAATGTTATAAAATTATATAGTTTTTTAAAAAGGACAACATGTAGAATGTGTAACAACCCGTCACATCGGACAAAGATGAAGGAATCCAACCCACAACCAATGTACGATTGGGAATTATCGCATACCACAGGACTACATGAAGTCCCTGATTAGTAGGACTAAATATTTTTAGCTAAATGATTATATGTATCCTGAATATGTTGATTTTGGAAATTATTGATTTAACAAATGGTATCCTTAGTATAAGAAAATTATTTGTTGATTAAGTGATAAATATTATTTTGCATGACGTTCAATCTTTTGGGAACACTATATGCCTATGGAAAATAAAATAATATGGGATTTTATTTGAGGAGTAATGGTATATTTTTATTTTATAAGAATATATGTAATTATTGTGAAATTATATAGATTTGGGTTATTTGTGGAAATTATTAACATCTCATAGAGAATATGATATTATGTCAATTAAATTTATGTATGCGACATTAAGAGTATTTGATTGTGTTTGGAGATAAATGTTACGATATATTTTGGAAGACTATGTGATCAAATCCTTATGAATTTTTTTTTCTGACATATTTTGGATTATTTTTATGAATTTTAAGGACAATTGTTTATTTAATGGTCTTTGTTGAACATTGGGTATTTTTTTTTAATTTTGGAGATAAGAGTAGTATTTTTTCTATAATGGATTATCAATTTTTGGAATCATATGATCTTGTACTAACTATTTTGGTTTTGGTTAATGTTTAATGACAAGGGAAATATATAGCTCATTTTTTGTAGAATATGTGATTATTTAGAAGTGGATTCTATCACTTCAGGTGTGACCAATTCATCTTTAATACTCATCCTTTGGGGAAAATTTGAGTTTGTGGTATAAATTTATAAAAGGATGAAACTCTACATGAGAAGTAAGTATATCTTTTTTTTTTGTTATTCAATCGCATAAATAAATTCCTCAACATTATGACAGTGAACATAAAACAAAAACGTTTTTTGTTTACTCTTCCTAATAGGTAATCAAACACCATTTAACCATCACCTATTTATGGTTTCATAGTAGATAACTTTCTCTTGATCATGTTTTCTACCACTCTCCATCATAACATGATGGTTTTTTCTCTTCCATATCCATGTTTCTTACATGGAACCCTAGTACGGGTTGTCTCGAGTGACCTTTTTACTTGTCTTTATTTTTAATAACGTGACAGTTTTATTGACTCTTTTTCTAATGTGGGACATTCAAAGAAGTTTCAAAGAACAATATTAAAATTGTGACGACACAATTATCAAAAGGGGGAAGAATGTTACACCCCAAGATTTTATATTATGTTATATCTTTAAAATAATTCAAAAGCTTATATTTCACACAATAATGACTTCTCTTGCATTATAATCAAGATTGAGTTTCAATAAGACAACACATTAGTATTATAATTATTTAAATTATATTTATAATTGTCAATTAAATATTGTAATATGAATAGTAATAAATAATTTTTAAATGTTATTTATAATGTTTTCACATAAATAAAACTTATTTATAATGAAATGTATATGTTTAGTTAAAATAGTTAAATATTTAAAAAAACATTTTCATAAAAGAACGACATTTTATGTTCTTTTGTGAACAATAATAAAATTAATATTAAACACTCATTAAAATTTACTTTTCTAAAATAGATATCATTTTTGGATTAGGAATATCAACATTTTCTATGGGTTATTTTTTGGTGTTTTTTTTTTAAAACTTTCAATTTTTGTTGAATATTGAAAAATACTAGATAGTACATAAAAACCAAATTTTTCATTTAAAATATTATTTTTAATTAAAATTAATTTTAGAGCCAAAATAGATACATAATACATATATTTTTGAAATTTAAATCATTTCATTCGTTTTATAGTTCGATTACATATATAAAAATTTATTGAGCTTTTTAACGTCTTTTATCCACCTTCTAGACACATTTTCATATTTGCATAAAACGTAAATTTACCGATTCTGTGAATTGAATTTTAAAAAACCGACTTACACGGAAGTCCTCAATATATAAAATTTGGTTCAAAAGGATGAATATAATTATTGGTTTATAGTAATGATTTAATTATACTTACCATTGTTAAAATTAAATAGGGTAATTAAAGGTAAAAATGATATTATAATTACCTCAACACTTGTCCTAATTTTATTGGATTAGTGTATTTTGACCGAAATCAACCTTAGGAAAAATATATTATGTTTTTTCATCTATATGGATTAGATTTGTACATTTATTATATATTATTTAAAGATGTTTTAAAAGTGTTAAATTCAAATTTTAATAACTTAACCATTCTAATTATAGGTTTATGAATTAGATATGTAACGCCCTGATCCTAGTTACCTAGAGTCGGTGCATTATTACATAACATTGGCATGATCACAAGAATGATCAAATCTCGAAAGACCGATTTGTTTAGTAGCCTTTGAAACACTAGATATATTCATAATGTTTTACATTACATCATAAAAATGAAATCTACAACAACATAGTATCCATTTTCCACACTCTTATCCCCTCATACTATCCCTGCAGGTCATTCATAATTTACTTCATCATATCTTGGAAAAATTAAACATTGAAAAGGGGTGACCTCAAATGCCCAGTAAGGATAACAATATTTTGGAAAATTTAATAAATAAGAATAAACATTTAAGGAAATGTATAACAAAAACAAAAGCCTTTTAAAAATGAACTTCAGCATAGCATGGAAAAAATAAAATGAAATAATATCCATTTACTTATACACATGGATATTAAACTAATCGAATAATCACATGCAATATAAATAAAGACTTTAATAATGATGGAATGCATAATTCCAGACTATCATAACCACATAGCCAAGGCCTTGTGCCAAGACTACAAATAAGATTTTGTCAAGGCCTTTTTCCAAGACACTAGTTTGTCTCAGGAGACCTACCGATGCATCGAGGAGCTATAGCGGGCTCCACCCGTCACTTACTAAGTCCAATTCATTCCTCATATGAACATGTTTAAACATAAACATTCGTATTAAAACTAGCATATGAAATGTCAATACATAAACCACAAACCTTGAATGGTATAAAAATAGCACATCCACAGTCAAACATAACTCATTCGATACAATATTGAAGATTTTATTGTATCATATTAACCTCAATAGATAATAATGAATGATATTGACATTGATGAAAATATCCATCAAAACTATTTTATAGAAATATCCCCCTTTTCTTGAAAACATCATAAAAATCACACTATTTGTCAAGAAGCCGTTTAAAAATAGATTTTTGAATCAAAGTGTCCCATACCACTTTGAAACTTTTAAAAGGAGTTTTAATTTTAAAACTTTAAGGTCCATATTAATAAATCCTTAAACCCATTATTTAAAACATGGACATTAAAGAGAATGATTTAGAAGAATAAGTCTTTAAAACATTTAAAAAAGGTATTTTAGTTAGATTTTCTAACCAAAATAGAGACACTTGAATACAGATAATTGATGTAATAAAAACGTTGTAATATCATGAGAATAAAGGGATTCATGATATACTATGTCAAACTACATTATATACACCACATAAAAGTGATTTGGTGTATAACAACAAAGAAGTCTCAATGGAATGTAAATTGAGATGAAATATCCCATAAATGTCGTATCCTTAGGTTAAGGACAAATCAACGACATAGTTATGTGTGAAAAATATAAATACACTGAATATGATTGGATATTCAGTGTAAAACTGTCAATGGACATTCAAACATAATCTTGTAAAAACAACACCAATGAATTGGATGTTTAACTCAAAAAATGGAGAATGAGTTAAAATTACTCTTATCAAATTCATATCGATGACTTGAGAAATTATCAATGGAGTGTTTATGTGTATCAAAAGTATATCCACAGAAAAGGGGAGTGGAAATTATGACATAAGAAAATGAATAGTGATTCCACACATAATCTCAGAGTAAAATAATCATTGAAGTTTGCGTAAAGCCGAATAAATGGAAATTGAAATTTCAAATTCCCTTATCGATTTGGTAACATACTAAACATACAAAAATGAAAGAAATATAATACAATTATGATGTAAATATACATAAATTAAATTATATTACACAATGAATACAATCATGGGAAGTACACACACCACATACAATAAATATATTGTGAACAATGGAATTCTCACAGAATTAAAAGTGAGATAAGAAACCCCTTACCATGTAATTTTCCTTTGTTGGGGGTAGGTTAACCTCCTATATAATGGTGAAATAATTGTTATTAAATTATACAGGAATCATATACATTAATATGATATCATATATGATCTTTTAACATTGCTTTGTTAATAATATCTTAGAATTATCGTCGTTTCAGGTGTTAACTTAATCGTTTTCTTTTATATGTTTTGTCACATGAGCCATTTTTTTTATGGATAGGTTGTATCTTATTCATATCCTAAATTATATAAAGTCCTTAATAATTATTTTTAATCATCAAATGAGAATTATACCTGAATGGATACGATGGAGAATGAATCTTATCGCGTTCGTGGAGACGGTAGTCCGTACGTACGTACGAGTGACAATATCATTCTTTTGATATTAAAATAATATATAATTGGATTGTATATCATATATACAGAATCCTTATCATGTTATATTTATTATTTACATGAATTAAACATCATTATTATTCCCATCCAAATAATAATGTTTTGAATAACAATTACACCACGACGTGGACATGGTAAGCCGTATGTACGCACGTATGGTGACATGTCATTTAAATGATGGATAGAATACTGAAACATGGTTGTACCATGTTTATAATTACATAAATGTATATATAATATTTTGGAGTTATTAATTTATAATGGTAATAACAATGAAATAAGAAGTGGATGTAGAAAGGAACTTGAAAAATGGTGTTTAAATCATTACCTCTTCTTCGGGTTCTTCCTTTTGATTTGATCAAAAGGGCTCCTTAGGATTTCTTTCTGACTAAAGGAAGTCATTTAGTATGAATTTAGAAATTTTTAGAGAGTATTTGTCCAGGGTTTGGGCAAAAAAAAAAGGCTTTTATGGTGTGAATTAATAAGAAGGGTGAGTTCCCTTTTATACGCAAGGTGAGGGACACCTTTGGAAAAGCTAGAAACATTATTTTATAATAATTTCATATTCGGTTTATAATGGCTCCAAAGCGGATTATTTAAAGTTTAATCTGAGGATAAGTCTAAAACCACTCAACCAATAGGATTTAGACAGGTTTGGGTTACTATATTAACCTTATCATTAATTATTAACTCTTAGTTAATTAGTTTCTCTTTTACAATGTCTCTTTGTATTTTTATATTATATGGGTAATAAACTTACAATATACATCCAAGAGACTCCCAAGTGGTCCATTAATGATACACATATAATGATATAATTCTCTTGGCCGAAACATAGTTTTTTAGGAATTTAATATCTATTAATAATATAAAATTTGTTTTAAAACCTGTTTTATGTCAATTTTGACACTATTCAATAGTTGATTTTTTTAAAAATCATAACAGAATTATTACTTTGAAAAAAGATAATTAAATAATTAATAATATGTCATATTAACCTATAAAATTAGTTTAATTCCTAAGAAGTCTCAAATTATATTTATTTGGGTATTTATAATGTCAATTATTTTAATTTTTCACTATTATGGTAATTACTGCATCATCATTGTGTCATAAATAAATAAAAATATTTATTGTCTAAAAATTATAAATAAATTATAATTATGTAGGAAATCGTTTTATCTTTCTAATTAATATTAATAATCGAAAATCCAACGTATATAACCATATGTAAAAAAACAATTTCTAAAAGATATATGCTTAAGTCATTTTTGTATTTATTTTAACATAATTAATATAAAGTGTCATTAACACTTACAAGTAGCTCCATGGGGTCCAAAAATAGACCCAAATATTCCCATGGTCAGACATGTATCATCAAATAAGGTTAGAACACATTTTAAGGTAATTTTTTATAATATTATTTTTTAACCCTTATTTATCGGATTTACCCTTTAACGATGGTAAATAAAATATTTACCGAAGTAATTATTTAAAATGTATACAAAAAAAGTTACCTATTTACACAATTTGAACATCCTGATTCCAAATATGGAATCCATTTTTACAAATTAAAAACATAGAAGTGGCATAAATTAATTTAAAATTAATTCCCGTTGTAAAAACAAAAAGCGTGTTTTTAAGAGATAATAACTATCAAAAGATTGACACTTGTTTATGTCCGGTTTAATTGTAAAATTATGTAAAATGACCAAAATTGTATTAAATAGTAAAAATAAATTCTAAATATACTTTAAGACCACTCAAATTCATAATTTATGACTATTAATTATTTTGATTAAAAAAGTTGTTTTTAATTAAAATTTAGTAATTTTCACTATTAATCAATATATAAAAGTTATCCGAAAAATACCAAAATTTCACCCTAGGCTAAATTCGATATTCTGAATCCTAAAATGAAGTCCATTTTGGGATATAAAATTTAAAAAATTGAAAAAAGTAGGTATTACTATTCATAACGGCTAGTTTGATTGGTTTTGGTGTGTTTTAGAACTCGAAGTTGGGTACAACACACGCTATTGTTTTATTCAAAGAGAAGCGTACCATGGAAGCGTGGGGTGTTTCATTGTAAATTTTTGATGTCCCAATTCTAAAGAGTAAATTTATTTTGTCAAAATTAATATATAAAAGTTTAAATATTGGATTTAAAAAAAGGTTTCACTATTAAAAGTAGGTAAAAGTGCATTTTTTGAAAAATACATCTTTTATCTAAAAAAAATGAATTTCTTCTTACATTATGTCTTTGAAACTCATAATATGGATTCTAAAATTATAAGGATTATATAATGTTTAAAATTTAATTAATACTATTCATAACATCTTTTGAATGGCTTGTTTGGTAAGTCATGGTGCGCTTGAACTCAGTGTTGCGTTTATTACGAGTTATTGAATTATTTTGAAGAAATAACACACTATAAAATATTGGGGTGTTACATTCTCCCCTTTTCAATAAATTGCATCCTCGCAATTTGAAATTTATCTTCGAAAATAAAATGTTTAATATAGAAAATATCTTTGTGGGAAAACCCACATCGCAAATTGGGTTAATAAAATATAGTCTTAATAAGAGGAAAAGAGAAATGAAAGGGTCACCACTAAATTATGATCTCTATTCGGAGAACACTAGTGGAAATTAGAGACATATAATTAGAGGAAAAACATAAATATTTATAGGTAGGGATTGAGGTCATCAATCACAAACAAGTGTAAAATTGAGGTCCTTAAATTCATCAATCTATAGTGATATGAAATACCATCGGTTCAACAAAACACAGGGTTTTAGGATAACACATTTTTGGTTTTAGTATTCCTTAAATAAATTATAAGAATTAATTTCTTCATAGAATAAGAGAAGAAGAAAAATATAATCTTGACAAGTAGAGTTCCATCCTATAACTAATTTCTACCAAAAACTCATCGTTCACTCTAAATGATAATAGAATTTAAAAAAAATATATTCTATTTATCCTATTCATATAGGGTTCCAAAAAAATGAATTTATAATTCATCTACCAGATCCTTTTAAAAAAACTACATTATTTAATCCATGACATCACGTGGGCCAGTGTTAGGTGATACACCCTTGTCACCATTCGGTTGTGGGTTCAAGTCTCACAGCCTTGCTAGACGTGACGGGTTGCCGCCCGACCTCTGGCTTGTCCTTTTATGGAAATCCAAAAACTATCCAAAATACATTAGTCCAAAATTTATAATGAAGGTAAATAAAATGAAGATCCTTTTTTCCGCATAATAACATGTGAACACCTTTTTCATGTATTGTTTTAAAACACTACAACATCCTGAATTACCATAAAACCTTATTGATTACATTCATGATCCCTTATTCCTTAAAGAATTAGGGATATACTCCTTCAATCCAAAAATGTTGTAAATCCCAACAATGATGGAATATACAAATCATTAATCAATTTCAAGGTAGTCATGAATATCCAATATAATTTATCCAAATCAATCATGTATTATTCTAAAATAACTACCTCGGTATCAGAAACATATTATGGTTTATCCTTCTATCAACCATATATTTTCCAAAAATTTAACTTTCTATTGAGTCACTTTCCTTTATTCCACACAATCTCAAGTCCCAAATGAAATAGTACTGCAGTACAATCCTTATATACTCCATAATTATTATAACAAGTACATTGTTGATATAACACTCAAATGACATAATCAACATAAGAACTCTAATCATTCCTCTTCATCTATGGTAGTATCATAACTTGATTATTATCCAATATCATTATTTGCGGCATAGTCTGATGACTGGGACATAGGTTCGTGTAGTGTCCATACTCCTTGGAAATGAAGCATTGTACATTTGCAACAATTTTCTTACCCTTGCAGTCACGTACAATGTGCCCTTTTCCTCCACACTTATAACAAACTCCCATTCCTTTCAGGCAAGTTCCAGGGTGTTTCTTCCCACAGTTATCACATATGGGAAAATTATTCTTTTCCCTATTCCCATTATCCATCTTTCTCTCTTCCATCCTTTTCTTATCTTGCTTCCCTTCAAATCCATATGACTCAGTAAACTCTTTACTTGTCTTATCAACACATGATATTATTTCTTCATGTGATGATAATACATGGGAGACTATTTCTCCTATAAATTCTGGCCTAAGGCCATGAAAGATATGATCCTAATTTCTCTTTGGATCATGTCCATTACTGGAGTTCTCATTCCTTCTACTAGGCACGATTTCTATACAACAGCATAAACTAGTTCAGTTTATGAATTGAAATGAATAATTCCAAACTTGTAAAATACCTAACGCAAATTGAACAGATCATGGATATAATCCATAATCATAAAAAAAATTCTTGAGTAAGTATATTCTCACGATCCCATCATAATGGTTTGTAAAGAAAATGACAATTATCCTAAGCATATCCCCCGAGAGTGTCGTAACCAAGAGTGCAGCAAGGCTCGTTTTTGTGCACCAGTTCTCGTTCGAGTCTATCTCAAAGCCGTGTTTTCAGGTTTTATCTCTAGGTACATCTGTGGTAGAGCCGCCTCTACCTGCTCATATGCAGACAGGGATGTATCTCTTGGAAAACTCAAAAAATATCTACAACAACAAAATTCTAGGAAGTTCTTCTATACTAACCCTCAAAGACCATCTTAGGTCTACGTGCTCTAATCAGATTTTATCTAAATATAGCTTCCAAGGTTTGTACTAAACATCCTATGATAACAACTGTAACCCCCTGAACCTAGTTACCTAGAGTCGGTGCATTATTACATAACATTTGCATGATCACAGGAAAGATCAAATCTCGAAAGAACGATTAGTTTAGTAGCCTTGAAACACTAGATATATTCATAAAGTTTTAAATTACATCATAAAAATGAAAACTACAACAACATAGTCTCCATAGTCCACACTATTATCCCCACATACTATCCCTGTAGGTCTTTCATAATTTACTTCATCATATCCTGGGAAAAATAAAACATAGAAAAGGGGTGATCTCAAATTCCCAGTAAGGATAACAATATAGCGGAAACTTTCATAAATAAGAATAAACATTTAAGGCAATGTATAACGAAAACAAAAGCCTTTTAAACTTGAACTTCATCATAGCATGGAAAAAATAAAATGAAATAATTTCCATTTACTTATTCACATGGATATTCTAATAATCTAATAATCACATGAAATATCAATAACCACTTTCATAATGATGGAATGAATAATGCCAGACTTTCATAACCACATAGCCAAGGCCTCATGACAAGACTACAAATAAGATTTTGTCAAGGCCTTGTGCGAAGACACTATTTTATCTCATGAGACCTGCCGATGCATCGAGGAGCTATAGCGGGCTCCATCCATCATTTATTAAGTCCAATGCATTCCTCATATGATCATGTTTAAACATAAACATTCTTATTAAAACTAGCATATGAAATGTCGATAATTTAACCTCAAACCATGAATGGTATAAAAATAGCACATCCACAATCAAACATAACTCATTCGATACAATATGAAAGATTATATTATATCATATTAACCTCAATCAATAATAATGAATGATATTGACATATATGAAAATAACCATCAAAACTATTTGAGAGAAATATCTCCCTTTTCTTGAAAACATTTAAAAGTCACACTATTTGTCAAGAAGCCGTTTAAAAATAGATTTTTGAATCAAAGTGTCCCATACAACTTTGAAACTCTTAAAAGGAGTTTTAATTTTAAAACTTTAATGTCTATATAAATAAATCCTTAAAATCATTTTTTAAAACATGGACATTAATGAGCAGGATTTAGAAGAATAAGTCTTTAAAATATTTAAAAATGGTATTCTTGTAAGAGTTTCTAACCAAAAGAGAGTCACTTGAATACAAATAATTGAGATAATCAAAACCTTTTTATATCATTAGAATAAAGGGATTCATGATATACTATGTCAAAGTTCATTATATTCACCACATAAAAGTGATTTGGTGTATAACAACAAAGAAGTCTCAATGGAATGTAAATTGAGATGAAATATCCCATAAATGTTGTATCCTTAGGTTAAGGACAAATCAACGACATAGTTATGTGTGAAAAATATAAATACACTTAATATGATTGGATATTCAGTGTAAAACTGTCAATGGACATTCAAACATAATCTTGTAAAAACAACACCAATGAATTGGATGTTTAACTCAACAAATGGAGAATGAGTTAAAATTACTCTTATCAAATTCATATCGATGACTTGAGAAATTATAAATGGAGTGTTTATGTGTATCCAAATTATATCCACAGAAAAGGGGAGTGGAAATTATGACATAAGAAAATGAATAGTGATTCCACACAGAATCTAGGAGTAAAATAATCAATGAAGTTTGCGTAAAGCCGAATAAATGGAAATTGAAATTTCAAATTCCCTTATCGATTTGGTATCATACAAAACATACACCCATGAAATAAGGATAATACAATGATGATGTAAATAGACATAAATTAAAGTATATTACACAATGAATACAATCATGGGCAGTACACACACCACATGGAATAAATAAGTGGTGAACAATGGAATTCTCACGATATTAAAACTGAGATAAGAAACCCCTTACATTGTACTTTTCCTTGGTTGGGGGTAGGTTATCCTCCTGTATAATGGTGAAATATTTGTTATTAAATTATACAAGAATCATATACATTAATATGATATCGTATATGATCTTTTAACATTGCTTTGTTAATAAGATCTTAGAATTATCGTCGTTTCGAGTGTTAACTTACTCGTTTTCTTTTATATTTTTTGTTACATAAGCCGTGTTTGTTCTTGATAGGTTATATTATATTCATAACCATAATTATATCACGTACTTAAAAATTATTTTAAATTTTAAAATGAGAATTATACATGAATGGATACGATGGAGAATGAATCTCATCACCTTCATGGAGACGGTAGTCCGTACGTACGCACGAGCGACAATATCATTATTTTGATATTAAAATAATACATAATTGGATGGTATATCATATATAGATAATCATTATCATGTTATAATTATTATTTACATGAATTACACATCATTATTATACCCATCCAAATAATAATGTTTTGAATAACAATTACAACACGACGTGGACACGGTAAGCCATACGTACACACATATGGTGACATGCCATTCAAAGGATGGATAGAATACTGAAATATGGTTGTACCATGTTTATAATAACATAAAATTATATATAATATACTGGAGTTATTATTTTATAATGGTAATAAAAAATAAAGAAGAAGTGGAAGAAGAAAGGAACTTGAAAAAGTGTGGTGAAATCATTACCTCTTCTTCAGGTTCTTCCATTTGATTTGATCAAAAGAGCTCCATAGGATTGATTTCTGACTAATGGAAGGCCTCTAGGATGAATTGAGGGAATTTGAGAGAGTATTTGGGAAGGGTTTGGCCGAACCAAAATTCTTTGATGTTGTGAATTAATGAGAAGGGGGAGTGCCCTTTTATAAGAGTGGTGAGGGGCACCTTTGGAAAAGCTAGAAACATTATTTTATAATAAATTCATATTCGGTTTCTAATTGATACAAAGTGTATTATTTAATGGTTAAGGTGGGGATAGGTCGAAAAACACTCTTCGAATAGGATTTAGACAGGTTTGGGTTAAATATTACCCTTACCTTTAAGTATTAACTCTTAGTTAATTAGTTTCACTTTTATAATGTCTCTTTGTATTTTTATATTATATGGTTAATGAACTTACTATATACATCCATGAGACCCCAAAGTGGTCCATTAATTATAAAACTATCATGATATAAGTCTCAGGGCCAAACCATTTATTTTTAGGAATTTAATATCAATTAATAATATAAAATTTGTTTGAAAAACTCTTTTATTTCAGTTTTGACACTATTCAATAGTTGATTTTTTTAAAAAATCATAACAGAATGATTAATTCAATAAAAGATAATTAAATCATTCCTAACATGTCATAGTATCCTAGAAAATTAGTGTAATTCATAAAAAGTCTCAAATTATATTTATTTGGGTATTTATAATATCAATTATTTTAATTTGTCATTATTATGGTAATTAAAGCATCATCATTGTGTCATAAATAAATTACAGTATTTATTATGTAAAATAATAAATAAACTATTATTATGTAGGAAATCTTTTTATCTTTCTAATCAATATTTATAATCTAAAATCAAACATATATAACCCTATGTAAAAATGTTTTTCTAAAAGATATATGCTTATGTCATTTTTGTATTTATTTTAACTTAATTAATATAAAGTGTCATTATCAATTACAAGTGGCTACATGGGATCCAAAAATCAACCCAAATATGCCCATGGTCGGCCATGTATCAACCAATAAGGGTAGGAAACGTTTTAGGGTACTTTGTCATTATTATAATTTTATTTTTTAACCCTTATTTACCGGATTTACCCTTAAACCATGGTAAATAAAATATTTACCAAAGTAATTATTCAAAATGTCTAAAAATAAAAGTTACCTATTTACACAATTTGAACATCAAGATTTAAAATACAGAATCCATTTTTCCAAATTCAAAACATAGAAGCGGCAAAAATTAATTGAAAAATAAATCCTATTGTTAAAACAAAAAGCGTGTTTTTATGAGATAATAACTATCAAAAGATTGACACTTATTTATGTCCGGTTTATTTGTAAAATTATGTAAATTGACCAAAATTATATTAAATGGTAAAAATATATTCTAAATATACCTTAAAACCACTCAAATTTATAATTTATCACTATTAATTATTTTGATTAAAAAAGTTGTTTTTAATTAAAATTTAGTAATTTTCACTATTCATCAAAATATAAAAGATATCCGAAAAGTACCAAAATTTCACCCTAGGCTATATTTGATATTCCGAATCCAAAAATGAAGTCCATTTTGAGAGATAGAATTTATAAAATTTCAAAAATTTGTTATTACTATTCATGATGCCTAGTTTGATTGGTTGTGGTGTGTGTTAGAACTTGAAGTTGCGTACAACACACGCTACTATTTTATTTAAAGAGAAGCGTACCATGGATGTTTGGGGTGTTTCATTGTAAATTTTTTATGTACCCATTCTAAAATGTAAATATATTTAGTAAAATTTAATATATAAAAGTTTAAAATTTTGGATTTTTAAAAAAGGGTTTCACTGTTAAAAGTTGGTAAAAGTTCATTTTTTGAAATATACATCTTTTATCTGATAAAAGTGAATTTGTTCTTACATTTTTTCTAAGAAACTCATAATAAGGATTCTAAAATTATATGCATTATATAAAGTTTAAAATTTAGTTAATACTATTCATAACCTCTTTTGAACGGCTTGTTTGGTAAGTCATGGTGCGCTTAAACTCAGTGTTGCTTGTAGTGCAAGTTATTGAATTATTTTGAAGAAATAACGAACTATGAAATCTTTGGGTTTTACATGATAAATTTGACCGTAAATATTAATTAGAAAGAGAGATATATTTATGACATCATTCTACTTTGTTTATAATTTTTAGACATTTAGTAGTTAAATTTATTTGTGACACAATGATGATACAATAATTAACTTATTAATGAAAAATCAAAATAATTGATAATATAAATATTAAAATAACTGTAAATTGAAACATTGTATGCCATACAAAAATTTTCTAGGTGAAAAATACTTGTTCTGATTATTTCAATATATTTATTTGTAAGTAATCAGGTTGTTAGGACATTCCAAAAAACCAAATAATAAATAGTATCAAAATTGAAATTAATAAGTTTTTAAAACAAATACTATTTTATTAAATGATCTAATATTTCTAAACATTAAATATACTATAAAAGGACTTATATAATGATATATATGTAATTAATGAACCATGTTATGTTCTCTTGGCATTTTATATTATGTTTATTGACCATTAAATTAAAAATACAAGAAGACATGGTAAAATTTAAATTATTTAACTAAGAGTTAAATCAAAAATATAATTTTATTATCGTGTAGTAAACTAGTATAAAACGTTTTGGTTGATTGAATGTTGACCCATCCCCACCTCAGCCTTGAAATAATTCATTTTGGAGCAATTGGAATCCAAAAATAATTTTATAATAAAATAATATTCCATGCTTTTCCAAAATTGTACCTCATCTATCATATAAAAGGGTACATCGCCTTATCTTAAATTCCGACATCCAAAGAAACTTGTCTCAGACAAAACCTACTCAAATATAATCTAAAATACCCTCACTTCATCATATAGGTCTTACTTTTATCAGAAATTCAACGTAATGAGCCCTTTATTCCAAATCAAAAGGATGCACCCGATGAAGAGGTAATTACTTCATCACCTCTTTCAATGTTCTTTTCTTCTTCCAATTCCTCATTCATTATTTCTTCAATAATAAAATAATAACTACATTACCTTATATATAATGAGATGTTATTATAAATATTTTATGTCCATATTCATTATTCTATATATCCTATGAATGTCAAATTCACCATACAAGCGTATGTACCACTTACCGTATCTACTTCATGGTGTAGTTTATTATTCCACACTTCATTATTTGGTTGGGTATGATAATGTTTATGATTAACGTAAATTATAAATATAACTAATTAATGATTTGTTATATATAATATTTCATCCAATTACATATGATTTCACCACTAATATAATGATATTGTCGCTCGTGCTTACGTACGGATTACCGTCTCCATGATACTGTGAGATTTCGTTCCCCATCATAACAATAAGAGAATAATTTTCATTTGAAACTAAAAAATAATTTTAATGAATTTTATATCATTGGGGATATGAATCAAATGCATCTTATCCATAAAAAACATGACATATGTTACAAAACATATAAAAGAAAACGAATCGGGTAACACCTGAAACAATGATACTACTACAATATTATTATCAATGAAATATTAGAGAATCATATACAATATCACATTTATTTATGATTTTCTTGTATATTTTAATAAAACATATTTAACCATTATACTGGAGGTTAAACTTACCCTAGATTAAAGACAATTATAAGGTAAGGGGTTTTCATCTCACTTTTTATTCTAAGAGAGATTTGTGTGATATTATCCACTATTTCCTTTTGTGTGGTGTATGTACTACCAATGATTGTAATATTTTTATAATATACTTAAATTTATAGGTATTTACATATTTATTTTATTATAATCCTTTCATGGGGTATAATTTTATTATGTTACCAAATCAGTAATGGAATTTATAATTTCAATTCCCTCTCATTGGGTTTTATTGTGACGCCCCAGGTTTTATGAACTAGTTTATGTAAGAAGTGTTATGCCTTTAGTAATGTATCTTGTCTTGTTTATTTTTGCTAATGAGGAATTAGAAATGAAATAAAATATAGAGAATAAGGTAAACTGACATTTATTAAAACATTACTTTACATCGAGACCCAACTAGTTGAGTGTACCATGCACAAGACCTATCACGGCCACAGCAAGACTACAAAGAACCACAACACGGGCAATCAGATAGTCGTCGTCTTCAGGGTCCATCAGCGTGAAAAGTATAATCGCCAGGGCCACGGCACACATGATCAACGCCAATGGTATGAGGAGAGCCATCCTTCTTGTTCAAGTGTTCTGTTTTAAAGGGTACCCCCACATCCCTGTATTTATACTAGTTCTTTGAGTTATGACCGTTATGTTTAAATATAAATCCGTTGGGTTTTTTTTAAAAAAAAGGCTACCGTTGTGTTTCCACTAAAATTTACTTTAAAAGAGAACTAAGTTTTATTCCCTCATTCTTAAAAATATTATTTTATAGAAGATTCTTCGTTTTTACTCTTAAAAGTAAATTTCCTCGCTTATACAAAATTCCGAGAAATACCTAGGTAGTTGGAAACTTCGTAATATTTTTATAAAAAAAATATGTTTAGAGTGAATTTGTAATAATTAAACTTTTTTATCTCTTAAATGACAAAAAAAAAATTTTGGGAAAACTTTTGTTCTTTAAAGGAATTTTACAAAACAAATAGTAGAGTGTTTTAAAATACTAATGGTTTTAATAATATTAAAGATTTAGATCAAGTGTTAAAATATTTTGTATAAATTTGTAATTTTTTTCTCTTTTTCTAAAATTTTGAGTTAAAACAATTTGTTTTACTAAATTACTACTTTTTACTATATTTTGAGCTAAGTACATGATAAAACTTTTTATATATATATAAAAAAAAATTTTGAGTGAGGCCCCGGCCAGCCAAGGGAATCCTCAAGGGACAAGCCCTCAGGCCAAGGCCGAGACCCCATCGGGCTCCCCATGTGCATGCATGCGCGTTTAGGGAGCCAGCCCCGCTGAAGGCTCGGGCAGGGCCGGCCGCATAGGTTACCGAGGTATCCGCGAGCGGGCCCGTGTATAAGGCCGCGGTTCGCGGTGCGTGCGGGTGGGCCAAGGCCCGCGGGGGTGGGGGGGACCCATGTATAAGGCCCCGTGTGAGTGTGTGTTGTGCTATTGCACTGCTACCCGCACCCCTTGATATTTATACCGCGCCTCAAAACGTTGCGGTTTCGATGTGGGACGCGCTCCGCGCGACCAGAGCCGTCCGATCGACTTCTGCGTCGATCTCCGCCGTCCATCCTGTTTTTAAACGCGATGCCTCTCCCGTGGTATCTCCATCGCCGTCCGATCTCTTCGGTGATTGAATCACAACCCTCCATCTCTTTAGTCTTTTAAACTGAAATTCTGCTTCTCCCTCAGCCACACGATCTCGCCTTCTTCAATCCGGACCGTCCCTTCATCTCCCGCGTCACCCCATCGTCCTCTTCCTCGAGTCGGCCCCGACCAGTAGGTCTGCACCAAGGACGTCGGGCCCCTCCCTTTGCACTGCACCGCTGACCTCCGAATGCTCCCCCTCCTAGGTTCCTGTTCGTCCATCTTCCCCACGCCAGTCTACGCCTAGGTCGGGCAACCAACGAGGCACCGAGGCCTATATAAACCCCCTGCCTCATTGAAGCCCGAGGCGGCCCCTTCCCCTCCTCTTCCATCTTTTCCACGGACTCCCAGCAACCCAGCGGTGCACCTGTCCAAGCTTCCTCCTCAAACGCGGTAAGGGTTCCTGCATACTTGTCCTCTTCAAAGAAACATTCAGTATATACCCAACTTTTATATATATATATATATATACACACTTGGTATACATACCCCTCGGTTCTGTCTTCAGAGGGTTGGCCTTCACACTTCCAGTGGTTGTATACGTGCGGGTGCGTGCATACCTCGTTCTAGTTTCTTTTTTTTGAAACCAGTATATACTGCTCACATATATTTATACAAGTTCATCGGTTATTATATATATTGTGCATATATGATTTCATATATATGGGAATGGTATATTCACCGTGTATACGCACGTTTGCAGGTTGTCTATTTTACGATTTCATATTTCGGTTTTCAAAAAAAATGTATATAAATGTATATATATACATATCTCAACCCCGTTTTTTTATATGTATGGTGTGTATATATATATATCTAGTTAGTGAATGTGTTCTCCCTACTTAACCCGATCTGTTTTGGGCATCAATATTTAGATAAAATTTTTAGATATATTTGTAAACTATGCCCTTTTGGTTTAAGTGGAGATATGTTTGTAAGACCTTAATCTTCTTACACATAGTTACTTTTATAACAAAACTTATATGGGTTTAGTTTCAACCATGTAATTGAATTATGATTGGAAACTTTGAGTTACTTAAGGGATTTAATAAACCTTGCCTTGAATTGTGCACTTCGGGTATATGTATGTGCACGTGTGTATATGTTTATAAGATTATTTTCTTTTATAAATAGAAGGACTTAAACTGTTCTTGGATGCTGGGATGTTTTTATTTAGATATGAATTGTGTGATTGCTAAACCAACATGTTTTAAAATACACACGAATGAACATGTTTTATCAAGAAGTCTTATCTAACAATTCCCTGATGAGTTTTATGATAAAACTTGTATTTTGATCCAAGGGCCCGTTTACCACCAGAATTGATTTCATGTGTTTTTCTTGAGATTATCCCTTTTCCAAAGATTTATAATGACAAAGATTCATCATTTAGTATAATTCTGTTTATATGCCTTAGTGAAAAGAATGTTTTATTAAACTATGTATGTCATTAATTTGTCTTTGCCTTTTTTTAGTGAGAACTGCCACATCTTGTAAAGTGTGTAATAATTTATTAATTATGTTGGTTATTACTTACATAATGCATTTTTATGACATATCACTAAATGGACTAAGAAATTGGATTACCCAAAGTGGTATGGGACACCTTGGGTAAAATTAAAATGAATGAGATGTTCAAGGTGGAATGGGACATCTTGAATTACGTACCATTTCAATAAAGCATGAACGATGTGGCTCACATGATAATAAAGGAAAATTTAAGGGTGTGCCCTGATAGCGCTCCAATGCATTGGGTAATGATGTAACCACTAGAGATTACAACTTTCACGATACCATGGTGAATAACCTTGGTAATTTTCCAATGACACCTTGGGGATGGACCTTGGTGAAACGAAACGATTGTCAATATTAAATGTTGATGCCACATAATTCAAGTTATATAACAAGTTTTTCCAAGATAAAGTTCTTTCATGACTGATGCCTTTAATGTTTGTATAAAGTTCATAATTCCCTGGTTTTAAGCTTGAAGCATGCCTAGTGTTATCACATAAATAGAATAGTAACCAACATATGAACATTTAGTTGTTTCCTTGTGCGCAACTCTGATTATGCATTACTTTTAACTGTTTAAATTTTATGCTCAAGTAAATCACATGTAGTACTTGTTTATAACAACCATTATCAATCCTTCAAGAAATGACGTATTCGTTTCATGTTTGTCGTGAAAACTTTGATTAAAGCATTGTTATGTTTGGTGTGTTAAAATCTTTCTTAGCCCAAATTATTTTAAAATAATGTTTTCAATTGTTACAATATTGTCAATTCCTTTTAAAACCCCCTTACTGAGTATTTCAATGCTCACCCTACGTTTTTGATTTAAACTTTTCAGGTATCAGCTTTTAAAAGATGGATGGTTTCAGAAGTTTCCGGTTTCCCAGAACCCGAACCGTACACGATCCTCTGTATGGAACATGATGTGTTGTTGACAAAGTGTATTTATTTTAAAGATAACACATCATGTTCAGAAGGCACTGACTCCTATGGTTTTTCTGGGGTCGGTGTTTCTACAGTTGGTATCAGAGGTTCGGTTTGGATAACTCTGGAAAGCCAGAAACTGAAACAAAAATATATATGTATATGTATTTCAATTTTATTAAAAACATGGTTTTCTTAATTTTCAGATGGAAAATGAAGGCACAAATCTCTTATCTCTACCCACAGAGGCCCTAGAGACCATTGTGTCTTTAGCAAGCCGTGAGGACTTTCTAAACTATGCCCATATCCGTATGACATGCAAATACCTTTACGATGTATCCAACTCACCTCGAGTGCTTAGTCTGCACCAAGGGTTGGGATTGGATTACCTCCTTATGATGATAACCCAATTTCCCTCCTATGTACGTCGAGGAAGGTACTACGAGGGACTTTTCCGGATTTTCACGGCGGGTGAAAACTTTGGCACTATGCTCGATAACCCCTTTCATGAAGCTGCTGCGGACGGAGACCTCCGAGCGAGCTACCTTTGTCAGATTTTAAACAATGGCTTCTGGGGTCAGTTTTTGGACTTCAGAAGGTTAAAAGACGAGTCCACCCGTTTTTCTTACAGACTACAAGTGTATGAAGATGTCTCTCAACTTCACATCCCCCATGCAAGACTCATAAGACGTCATAGGTGTCCTCATGAGTTTTTCCCTGAATGCTCGGCCTGTGTTTGGTTCGAGGAGTTAGGGAGTTTTGCTTCTCTGTGTGGAGTTCGTTTAGTCAATGAGTAAGGGAAACTCAAGCACTAATAATAATGAACGTATGTTTATTGAAATGTTATCTTTCTCCTTTCCTTGTCCGTACCTTGTTTTTGCCCTTGTATGATTTTCAAGTAATGGAACTCCTGTCTTTAAACTTTCAGATGGAAGGACAAACCCACCTGTTATCTCTTCCCACCGAGATTTTGGAAATCATTGCGATCAAAACGTGTGAGGACGAGTATGACCCCTTCGCAAATTTGTGAAGAACGTGCAAGCAATGGTTTGAGATAACAAACGGTCCGGAGATTCTCCGCACCTGCCAGGGGAATGCCTCCATCTATTACCGCATTGGCTCTGCTCAGCTAGCCGGACGTGAACAACGAGGAAGTTACCACGAAGGGCTCTTTCGTTGTTTCACCCTAGGCTGAAACTTCACGGCCAGAGTGAAATTCCAAGAGGCTGCATTAGAGGGAAATCTTTATGCAGCTTATATGCTCCAACTTCTCAGCTTTAGCCTGTTTGACCATATCTATGGCCTCGATATCCTCGATCGAGACATAATTCGGAAAGTTCTTCGAACGTTGGTCTGCAAAGACATTTCAGAACTTTGTACGGTTCGAGCTTCCCTTTGGAGGCCTGAAAGCCCGGAACATAAGTGATACCCCTCCTGTCTTAGGTGTGTGTGGATTAGGGAGCTGGAAGAAGTGAGCTTCGCTACGGGGATCCCTCTAAATACACCTGTTGACCCTTATCGTTGGTGGAGGTGGTAGGAACTTTTCTGAACCTTGTAATGTCGTGAAATAAATTGCGAGGACGTAATTTTCTAAAGGGGGGGATAATGTGACGCCCCAGGTTTTATGAACTAGTTTATGTAAGAAGTGTTATGCCTTTAGTAATGTATCTTGTCTTGTTTATTATTGCTAATGAGGAATTAGAAATGAAATAAAATATAGAGAATAAGGTAAACTGACATTTATTAAAACATTACTTTACATCGAGACCCAACTAGTTGAGTGTACCATGCACAAGACCTATCACGACCATAGCAAGACTACAAAGAACCACAACACGGGAAATCGGATAGTCGTCGTCTTTAGGGTCCATCAGCGTGAAAAGTATAATCGCCAGGGCCACGGCACACATGCTCAACGCCAATGGTATGAGGAGAGCCATCCTTCTTGTTCAAGTGTTCTGTTTTAAAGGGTACCCCACATCCCTGTATTTATACTAGTTCTTTGAGTTATGACCGTTATGTTTAAATATATATACGTTGGGTTTTTTTTTAAAAAAAGGCTACCGTTGTGTTTCCACTAAAATTTACTTTAAAAGAGAACTAAGTTTTATTCCCTCATTCTTAAAAATATTCTTTTATAGAAGATTCTTCGTTTTTATTCTTAAAAGTAAATTTCCTCGCTTATACAAAATTCCGAGAAATACCTAGGTAGTTGGAAACTTGGTAATATTTTTATAAAAAAAATATGTTTAGAGTGAATTTGTAATAATTAAACTTTTTTATCTCTTAAATGACAAAAAAAAAATTTGGGAAAACTTTTGTTCTTTAAAGGAATTTTACAAAACAAATAGTAGAGTGTTTTAAAATACTAATGGTTTTAATAATATTAAAGATTTAGATCAAGAGTTAAAATATTTTGTCTAAATTTGAAATTTTTTTCTCTTTTTCTAACATTTTGAGTTAAAACAATTTGTTTTACTAAATTACTACTTTTTACTATATTTTGAGCTAAGTACATGATAAAACTTTTTTTATATATAAAAAAGTTTTTTTGAGTGAGGCCCCGGCCAGTCAAGGGCATCCTCAAGGGACAAGCCCTCAGGCCAAGGCCGAGACCCCATCAGGCTCCCCATGTGCATGCATGCGCGTTTAGGGAGCCAGCCCCGCTGAAGGCTCGGGCAGGGCCGGCCGCATAGGTTACCGAGGTATCCGCGAGCGGGCCCGTGTATAAGGCCGCGGCTCACGGTGCGTGCGGGTGGGCCAAGGCCCGCGGGGGTGGGGGGGGACCCGTGTATAAGGCCCCGTGTGAGTGTATGTTGTGTTATTGCACCACTACCCGCACCCCTTGATATTTATACCGCGCCTCAAAATGTTGCGGTTTCGATGTGGGACGCGCTCCGCGTGACCAGAGCCGTCCGATCGACTTCTGCGTCGATCTCCGCCGTCCATCCTGATTTTAAACGCGATGCCTCTCCCACGGTATTTCCATCGCCGTCCGATCTCTTCGGTGATTGAATCACAGCCCTCCATCTCTTTAGTCTTTTAAACTGAAATTCCACTTCTCCCTCAGCCACACGATCTCGCCTTCTTCAATCCGGACCGTCCCTTCATCTCCCGCGTCACCCCATCGTCCTCTTCCTCGAGTCGGCCCCGACCAGTAGGTCTGCACCAAGGACGTCGGGCCCCTCCCTTCGCACTGCACCGCTGACCTCCGAACGCTCCCTCTCCTAGGTTCCCGTTCGTCCGTCTTCCCCACGCCAGTCTACGCCTTGGTCGGGCTACCAATGAGGCACCGAGGCCTATATAAACCCCCTGCCTCATTGAAGCCCAAGGCGGCCCCTTCCCCTCCTCTTCCCTCTTTTCCACGGACTCCCAGCAACCCAGCGGTGCACCTGTCCAAGCTTCCTCCTCAAACGCGGTAAGGGTTCCTGCATACTTGTCCTCTTCAAAGAAACATTCAGTATATACCCAACTTATATATATATATATATACACACTTGGTATACATACCCCTCGGTTCTGTCTTCAGAGGGTTGGCCTTCACACTTCCAGTGGTTGTATACGTGCGGGTGCGTGCATACCTCGTTCTAGTTTCTTTTTTTTGAAACCAGTATATACTGCTCACATATATTTATACAAGTTCATCGGTTATTATATATATTGTGCATATATGATTTCATATATATGGGAATGGTATATTAACCGTGTATACGCACGTTTGCAGGTTGTCTATTTTACGATTTCATATTTTGGTTTTCAAAAAAAATGTATATAAATGTATATATATACATATCTCAACCCCGTTTTTTTATATGTATGATGTGTATATATATATATCTAGTTAGTGAATGTGTTCTCCCTACTTAACCCGATCTGTTTTGGGCATCAATATTTAGATAAAATTTTTAGATATATTTGGAAACTATGCCCTTTTTGTTTAAGTGGAGATATGTTTGTAAGACCTTAATCTTCTTACACATAATTACTTTTATAACAAAACTTATATGGGTTTAGTTTCAACCATGTAATTGAATTATGATTGGAAACTTTGAGTTACTTAAGGGATTTAATAAACCTTGCCTTGAATTGTGCACTTCGGGTATATGTATGTGCACGTGTGTATATGTTTATAAGATTATTTTCTTTTATAAATAGAAGGACTTAAACTGTTCTTGGATGCTGGGATGTTTTTATTTAGATATGAATTGTGTGATTGCTAAACCAACATGTTTTAAAATACACACGAATGGACATGTTTTATCAAGAAGTCTTATCTAACAATTCCCTGATGAGTTTTATGATAAAAATTGTATTTTGATCCAAGGGCCCGTTTACCACCATAATTGATTTCATGTGTTTTTCTTGAGATTATCCCTTTTCCAAAGATTTATAATGACAAAGATTCATCATTTAGTATAATTCTGTTTATATGCCTTAGTGAAAAGAATGTTTTATTAAACTATGTATGTCATTAATTTGTCTTTGCCTTTTTTTAGTGAGAACTGACTCATCTTGTAAAGTGTGTAATGATTTATTAATTATGTTGGTTATTACTTACATAATGCATTTTTATGACATATCACTAAATGGACTAAGAAATTGGATTACCCAAAGTGGTATGGGACACCTTGGGTAAAATTAAAATGAATGAGATGTTCAAGGTGGAATGGGACATCTTGAATTACGTACCATTTCAATAAAGCATGAACGATGTGGATAACATGATAATAAAGGCAAATTTAAGGGTGCGCCCTGATAGCGCTCCAATGCATTGGGTAATGATGTAACCACTAGAGATTACAACTTTCACGATACCATGGTGAATAACCTTGGTAATTTTCCAATGACACCTTGGGGATGGACCTTGGTGAAACGAAATGATTGTCAATATTAAATGTTGATGCCACATAATTCAAGTTATATAACAAGTTTTTCCAAGATAAAGTTCTTTCATGACTGATGCCTTTAATGTTTGTATAAAGTTCATAATTCCCTAGTTTTAAGCTTGAAGCATGCCTAGTGTTATCACTTAAATAGAATAGTAACCAACATATGAACATTTAGTTGTTTCCTTGTGCGCAACTTTGATTATGCATTACTTTTAAGTGTTTAAATTTTATGCTCAAGTAAATCACATGTAGTACTAGTTTATAACAACCATTATCACTCCTTCAAGAAATGACGTATTCGTTTCATGTTTGTCGTGAAAACTTTGATTAAAGAATTGTTATGTTTGGTGTGTTAAAATCTTTCTTAGCCCAAATTATTTTAAAAGAATGTTTTCAATTGTTACAATATTTTCAATTCCTTTTAAAACCCCCTTACTGAGTATTTCAATACTCACCCTACGTTTTTGATTTAAAATTTTCAGGTATCAGCTTTTAAAAGATGGATGGTTTCAGAAGTTTCCGGTTTCCCAGAAACCGAACCGTACACGATCCTCTGTATGGAACATGATGTGTTGTTGACAAAGTGTATTTATTTTAAAGATAACACATCATGTTCAGAAGGCACCGACTCCTATGGTTTTTCTGGGGTCGGGGTTTCTACATTTATGCACATTTCATTGTTTATTTAATTCCATGATTATGTGTGTAATAACTATTTAATTATTTACATAGTCATTTACACTACCCTTGGTGTCGATATACAATGGATACACATAATCAATCCATTTATAAATTCTCAAGTTATTGATATGAACATGATAAGGGTAATGTTAACTCAATTTCCATTCTTTGAGTTAAACAACCAAGTCATTTGTTTTTACAAGAATTTGAGTGAATATCCTCTGATTTTTTTAAAATGAATATCCAATAATATTGAGTGTATTTATATTTGTTGCACAAAATTATATCATTGATTTATCCTTAATCTATGGATATAGTCTTTATAAGGGATTTCGTCTCAATTTACATTCCATTGAGACTTCTTGGTTGTTATGCGCTAATTCACATTTATATGGTGTATATACTGTCCTTTGAAATATTATATCACAAATCCCTTTTTTATCATGATATTATAATGTTTTGATTAATTTTAATCCTCAATTATTTTAATCAGATAATCTTTCTTTTGGTTAGGACCTCTTTACCAAAAATATCATTTAAGATATTTTAAGGATTTATTCTTCTAAATTATTCTCATTAATGTACATGTATTAAAAATGGTTTTAAGGATTTATTTATATGTACATGAATGTTTTCAATTTAAAATTACTTTCATGAGTTTCAATGTTTTATAAGACACATTGATGCAAAAATATATTTTCAACAACTTCTTTGATAAATAGCATGGCTTTTAAATGATTTTACAAAAATGGATATTTCTCTCAAAGACTGTTATTGACCACTTTCAATTATATCAACATTTATTACTTGAAATTATTATTGATTTAGGTTGATTTAATATAATACAATATTCGATGTCATATTGAATTATTTATGATATGTTTGACTATGGATGTCCTATTTTTATAACATTCATGGTTTATGTTTAAAGTATTGACATTTCTATGCAAGTTTTTATATGAATGTTTATGTTAGGATTCATCATTTTCTTATGAGGAATGAATTTGAAATAGTATGTAATGGTCAGGGCCCAATATAGACCCTTGATGCATCGGTAGGTCTCAGGAGACAAACATGTATCTTGGAACAAGGAATTGACCAAATTTTTATTTAGGTTCATGGAATGAGGCCTTGACTTTGTGCTTAGGATGTATGGAATTATGAATTCCATCATTATGAGATTAGTTATTAATGTTACATGTGATTATTCGACTAGTAGAATATCTATGTGAATAAGTAAATGGAATTATTTAATTTATCTTGCCATATTATGCTGATGTTTTGGTTTAATGGGATTCTATTTCAATTTTATACCATTCCATAAAACTTTTTGATTACTTATGATAGCTTCCGCTATATTGTTTATCTTTATAGAGCATCTGAGCTCACCCATTTCATATGTTTTAATTTCTAAGGATGTCAATAAGTGTATTATGATTTATATGCTGGTTTAACCTAGGAGAATAGTGGAATTATCATAAGATTATCTATGTTGGATTTTTATTTTAGAAATTGTAGTGTAATGTTCACGCATGCAATCTATTTACTAATACTGCTAAACTAATCGGTCCATCAGGACTTTATCCCTTGTAATCATGCAAATGTTATATAAAAATGCACCAGCTATGGGCTTATGGGTTTGGGTGTTATAAGTTTTCGGGCTAAAAATATCATCCACCTATAGATCTAACATGATTATAGTATATCGTAGTATATAATAAAGAAAATATATTCAATGTAAATTGAAAAAACTAAAAACAAAGTAATATAAATTTTTTACCTTACCAGATTATGAAGTTATATAACATATGGACTAAGATAAAATATATACATTATTATATAACATTGATCATACTTGAGTTTCTATTCTTGATGGAATATCCTCTTACACATAACCTCATTATGAAACAATTCAATTTTAAACTATAGGTACAAATACTATGATTGTCATCGATGGCATCCGACATCCTCCCTCATTATCAGCTTTATAGAATGAAGTGTTCCTGACAGTCTAGGTGGATTGAAAATACAGTAAACATATCCCCACTGGTTCATGACTCTATTAGGCATATTCCACCAAAAAATATGGATGTTAATGGGTGGAAATTCAACTGTGGCATCATGAATCCAATCAGTACAGTATACATGTATATATTCAAATTTATTCAAGTATAGAATCCATGCAATCTTAAATGACATGTGAAAATTATTAAAAATATTTATTATGAAAAAACAAAAAAAATGATACTATGAAATTGATTAGTCAAGTGATGACAATATATACCTATATCAATGGGTACTAGACTATCCATCATTAGATGGTATGCATCCAATTTATTTCTCAGCATCCAAACAATGTTGTGTACCTAACTACACCTGGTACATAAGAATTGCTCATGATAGAAAATTATAAATTAAATATAGAAACTCATATTAGAATCAAAAAATTATAAAGATGAGTGATCAAACCATCATCCACATGGAGTGTCATGTAGCACATATATAAGAAGATCCCCAATAGTAAGAAATGGGATAGGGGTGGGGGATACACCCTCATTCGCACATTTGAATTGCGATGACACATCCTATGAAATTAGTGTGATATGATCGATATGTCAGGCATAATTATATGTTTGTTTTTTCCAAGATTTAATACCTTCAGTTGTATCTCATAGACATATCCAAATGTTGACCATTTTGATCAATGTGTACTGTCCCTCCAATGAGATGTATGATATATACAAGTTCTTTACACATGATAGTTTTCTCATCTGCATTAGTGGATAACTATGAAAATTCCATCTCATGTCATCTCATACATATATATCCACTATGGGTAGAATCATCACATCCAAAAATTTCAGCTGCTATAAGTTATTTTAAAATCTTATGCTAGTCTCCATGGGTGGGTCCTATAATTGTATTCCCCTATATCAAAAGACCAAGAAGATTTTACAGATCATTTAGGGTGATGGTAATCTCTCACTCTATAAGGGGGAATCTGTGTGTATCCATTCCCAATATCTCATTTAGGGAAGAAAGGATGTGATTATCATGGAATGATAAATTAAATACAACAGTATTATAGATTCCAGCCTGACATAGGTATTGTATAATATTAGCTAGTGGTGGAATGTGATGATAATGGTTTTCTCTATTGACCCAGATATTTAGATCCTCGTGACTCACAAGCACATCATATGAAACATGCATGTAATTCTATCTTAGTAGGGTAGAATCTTCCATCCATACATAAAAAACTAATAACCATTTCATTTAAGGGTAAAATATACATATAAAATTATAGTCCTTATAATTTTATTATTGATATCGGGTAACACATAAAGTTTCTAGTCTTTTTTGTTTTATAACTAATTTTTTACCAAAAGCAATAGTATTGTTCTCATGTTTCAGAAAACATATTTCTACATTGTTTTTTTATATGTACTTACATTTAAAAGGGTTCTTTTTTTAATTGGTCATGTGTGATTTATGAAATTTATAGTGACTTTTAGTTTTTTTGTGGGAACATGTGATTTAAATTAATTTTGTTTTTTTAATGTGGTATAGTTTTGAAACTATTTCTAAAATTGTTTATATGTTTTCATAGATAAAATCCTTAATTAGATTCGTAATGGGATCTATCTTGGCATCATGCCACAAACTATGCAGGGGCCCTTCTTGATCATTTTCATATTTTATTATCTCAATCATAATTTTCAAAGGTGATTGTTTTTTCTTATATTCTTGTTGGAATATAGTCATTTATTGAAATGGGTTTTACTTATAAAATATATTTGTGCACACATTGGGTATATCAGTCTAAAACAAATAATAGATTGAGGAATTCTTTTGTTTCTAGAAATTATAGTAATAATTTCGATCCAAAATTGTGTGATTTTTAATTTAGGTATTATTTATCATATTTTGGTATACTTTTTGATTATTTTCTCACATGTTTTATTTATGGTGTATCCCTGGATAATTTTATTCGAATTTCAAGTCATCTCACATTTACATTTCGTATTCCTTGTAATGTGAATATGAAAGAATTATTATAAAAACTTGAATGTGATTTTGAAAATGGTTTTATCATGTGAAATAAAATTATAAAGGGAAGGGAATTCTGTAGATCATTTATTAATTAATTGAAAAGTTGTTTCATTTTGTAATGTATATATTTTCGTTGAATTTTGAATATGGTTCTATAATTTATTATATATTTATTGTTTTATAATAAATGTATTTTTCAATATCTCAAAATTCAATGTAATGATGGATTTTATATTAAAACTAGGTAATTGATAATAATATGAGTTCATATTGTAGGAAATACATCATTAAGCACGAGAGTGTGAACAGAAGCCATCAATTTTGGGGATCCAATTCTTGTTATGAGCTTCCAAATGATATAAAATTCATATCAAACATTTCTCTTGTTCTTGAGGCCAGTCTAGCTCATTTGGTATCATGTTGGACTTCGGTCCCCGTCACTGTCAAGACCTATTGATCCTACTTTTATATATCAGCTGGAATGATAACATTGGGAAATTTTAATAATCTCTAGTAGACGTCTGTGGTGTAGAATAGAAGATAGATATGGTGTTCATCCAATACACTGGGTCACCATATTCATCCCATAACATGGTCACATAGCCCGATGATGCAATGGTGTGTGCACATAGAATCTTTAATGCCTAATTTTCCCACGTTGAAATTGATTGGAATCATGTAATACTACCAAGACATGAAAAATGGTATTTTTGATAGATTTTGGGAACCGGTTCACTTCAATTTTAGATTGTTAATAGTGGAAATGGTGAACTCCATTAGAAGGAACTTCATAAATGTTCTTTTAAAACTCTTGTTGAATGTGTCTTCTGTACCTTATCCCCTGTTGAATCCTATCCAAAATATATTTTTCTATAAAAATGATGTACTTGGGATAATGATAAAATGTATCTTGAACTAGAAATGTAATGGGTATGTTCTAAAGCCCCATCATGATACCATTAATGCTCTCCACAGTGTATTTGGTTATGTGTTCATACCTCTTCCCTATGTCGTATTCCAAAGATCATTTTTTATTTGGAATGTGCATCATATAATCATTAAATCCATCATAATCTTAGAGGAATACGTTATTTTTTATACATTAATTTAATGGGATCATATGCTACACATAAGTGACCATATTTCACAAAAATTATTATTTTTTCACCGTGTTGAAATAGTAAAAAATATGTAAGTGATTTCATACAAAGCCTCATGATTTCCTTATCCATCGGTTCATGAAACAAGCATGTCATGGGGTGTAACCAAAATACGTATTTCCTATTTTCAAATGTAGTAAATTGTTTAACATAGGTTTTATATAGAGAGGATCACACAACAATCTCATTTTTCTCTTGAATTTAGAGAAAGAAGTGGAGGTTTGATTTTTTTTCAAATTTAAAAAGAAATAAATAATTAATATAAAGGATTAACAGAAATCGCTGAAGATTGTGATGGTTTCAATGTAAGATCACATTTTTTTTAATTTGATTATAGTCATAAAAATCATTCCCCATCATTTTTTATTGAATGATAAATGAAACAGTCCTCGATAAAATTATCGATCACCCAGGGTAGATAAAAGTAATGGAAACCACTCCCGTCCACATAAAAATAATTAAACTATTCCCAAAAAACTATATAGACAACCAATTGGGAATTTTTTTTAACTTATAAATATAGTAAAAACGTTCTTACCACACACATGTGAAACAATCATTAGACACGCAACACCTAACATGATATGCTTGATCAACACAAACTGCACTTGGTGGAGGGAAATTGAAGAACCAAAACCAATGATGAAAATTATGAATGAAACCAAATCCCTAAATTAAATATAATTAATATAACTAAGAACCACTAGGAATAGAAATATTTTAATAGAGAACATGAGTTTAAAATTATAGCACTAAAATCTGACACTATAAAATGAAAAATCTCCTTCCCTGATCACCAAACAATTTTACCCCTCAATGTAATGTTTAATATACTTTAATGGGGAAGAATATAGAATTATGAAGCTAATAAAATATAAAATATAAAATCCATAACACTTTTGGGTACCAATTTTCCAGTCCAACCCCACTTTCTCCTTTTTCAACCCCTTTGAGTAGAAGTGGATTCTTGTATTTATATGTTTGAGGGGTGGATAATTTTCCATCAAGTTCATATCCAATAAAATAATTACCCTATTTCACATAGTAAATGGATGAATATCAGGAAGGGTTACTCATAATATTTATTCATTTCTCTCTATTTTTTATTGTCCAAAATAATATCATCTTCATTAAATAGGTTTCAAAAACATTATATCCTAATTTCGAAATAAAACTTGTTCTATCCAGTGATTCACATCAACATCCTTCAATTTGATTCTTTAAATGAATTCTTTAATGTTTGAAAATATCCATTAATTTAATTTAAAAATTATTCTTCATGACCTTATTCAAAGGAAACTATAATCACCTCATTTGGATGATTTTATATCGAGTTATGTCATAATAACTAAAGTGGGATCCATTCTATTGGATACAAAGATATATAAACAAGATTGGTTTTTCTAGACATGTGGATTTCTAGTTAAATTGGGTTCGAGAAAAATAAGTTTCATGACATAAATAATGGAATAATAAAAAATATTCATTAAAATTGTATCAAAATTTTAAAATTTATTCTCAAAATACATGAGATATAGAAACTATAAAAAATATTAAAATGAGAAATTTTAACATTATAGTCAAAAAATAACCAAAAATACAAAAAAGATGAAATTATAATCAAATTATTAAATTGGTAGCTATTAAATAATATTCAAATATATGAGAATTAATTGAAATAATATCTATATCAATTCCGACTCACATAATACATGGATTGTAGGACAAGTATTCATCAAATTAAAATCAAATAAAATATGAAACATCCACAAAAAAAGCCACCAACATGATAACAAGAAATTCTATATTGCTTCAATAAAAATAATTATTTCAGATTCTTCATTAATATAATTGAGTATATATCGAATTCATTTCTCCTCCCATGAATAGAAATCTCCTACCTCACATGAATTTTCCCTCATCACATGAATTTCTCATACAAACCCATACATGATTCATCATAGGCAAGATACATTCCTATATATACAACCTTTGTGAGACAATTTCATTTTTACCTTGAGAACATTTAATGGTTGATCATTGGACATCATTTGGTCAGAATTGGATGTCCAAAATTCGTTGTCCAAATAGGAAGGGCTTGAATTTATTGATGAAAAATTTAATGACACTAATTTTTACTCAAGTATGGTATCCTACTAACTCCTCATAAATGAAAATCAATTCCATGTTAATGAAAAATTAGTTAATTTTAACTCAATATTTCATTTTAGTAGAATAAATATCAATCTTATCAAAAATAATATTTCTTCAAAACTCTTTATAGGCACAAATTTCATTCACATTTGGAATTTCTAGAAAGCCACAAATTGATTTTATCATTGAAACACCATATAGAAAAATATTTCAAAATAATTTTTATTTAAGAAACAATAATATCATAGTCAATTTATTTTCTACCAAACTTTTCGGTAAATAATGTTGCACACCACATGATATATTCATCCCACGCTTAATTTCAATGAGATCATATAATTACACATCATGATAGGGTTATATATAGGAACATGGCTTTTAATGTAGAAATCCAAATATATTTTTCATGGATTATAATGGCTACAAATATTAAAAGTATAATTCATGATATATTGAAAAAGATTCTCTTAGAAAGGGGACATCAAACCAAATAAATGAATATATTGTTTAAAACTCAATGACCCAAATCCTATTATATTAATGGGAATAAATAAAATCATCTTTAAATATGTCAAGGATCAGTTCTATAATTAATTGAGTTGAATGTGAAGAATAATAAAAAAGGCCCCAGAAGCTTACTGTAAAAGTGATTTATATGATAAAGGTAGTTATATGTTGCATGAGATTAAAAATTAAGAGTACTTTTCAAGAAATTTTTAAATATGTGAATAAGAAATAATTTCCATTTCAACATTATTATTTGGTTAGTTCCATGAGTTAAATTGGTTCACTCGTGACATGGGTTTAAAAAAATGAAAATATAATCTTTTCAGATCACTTGTTTAAAAAAAACAGAATCGTTGAAAAAATAAAAACATAATTTTTTTAGTAAAATTAAACAATGTTTTACAAAAATAGAATAAAAAATAGATATATTTTTTAAAAATCCTACAATTCAATTGTTCCCCAAATTAATTAAATTATAAAAGTTACATAATTATTTCAAATTAAATTTCCTTGTATGAAAATTCTGATTTGAATCATAGGAATCTAGAATGTGTTATTGATAGGTATGACCTGATTTATTTTATTAGTAAAGAAATTAGAAGTGTTTGATCTCATCCACTTGTCCGAATGGAATGGTACCATGGAATTTAATCATCATATTTCAATTAATTGTTAGGGGATCCTACTCTCTATCATTTTAAAAAAATTCACAAAACCAAATGGATACACATGAGTAACTATAAATGAATATTCCAATACAAAACAAAGAATAGAAACTATTTTCTTGATTCTTGTGTTGAATAAAGGTACTATGTCTCTACAATGGATGTATTTTTGTTAGATCATCTTATTATGGGCCACATTGTCTCTCTCCCTATAAATCATGAACCTTTCAAAAGAATCCGTTCTAATTTCCTCTATATCATAAAATTCAAATAATCTCTATTTCTTAGAACTTTATAGATCGAAAGTAGTCTTCATCAAATCCTAATACACCTTATTCTCTAATTCCACATGAAGATGATAGCTTTTCAATTAAATAACCCTATATGGACTTATTATATTAAGGGTTTTGTAGCATATCCAATTATCCAATAATGATTCTTTGAAAATTTGACACTAATACATTCTTTTTGGTATAATAGTCTATTAAAAAATTCCACAAATTTCATTTTTGGATACGAAATATTGACCCTTTCTCCATAGATTATTGGGATTTTATGTTTTATGATATACCCAATATTTCATTATAAAAACCTCTATTATCAAACTAAAAAAGTTACTCCCCAAATCACTGATGATGTCTTGGGGAACACCAATCCTTCAAAATAAGTAATCCCTAAAAAATCACAAAAAACATTAGTATCTTCTGAATTGTTGGATTTTTATTCCCTTCATTTTGAAACATAAGAAATTGTGAAAAAAACCTAAAGCATCCAAAAAGACATTAAGAAATTTACAAATAAAATATATTACTTAGACTTCAATATTTTAACAATGATTTTGTGGTTTTTGATACATTTCTTTCCACATTGAATAATTTCATGAAAATTGGATTTTCAAAAACATCTCAAAATTCATGAGAAACTTTAGAATGGGTGGAAAAATTTAATCCAAATTCCAAATCCATCCATTATATCCGTTGAGTACCAAAGTTTCCTCTATAAGATAATGTGGGACAATAAATAAAGATAATATCAATTTCGATTTCATGGAAAATCTAATAATCACATGTTAGTTGAAAATTTTCTAATGAAATTTATCATGCCATATGTAATATTTGAATTCAAGATTTCAGGTTTTTATTTTTTTGAAAATTTATAATATATGGGACATGATACATTTCTATATAATTAAAAATTTCAACATAATAAGGAATTTATCTTCTAAACAAGTACATCATATCTCCTAGAAGGTGATATTTCTATGGAGTTTTTCTAGAAATTCTACTTCAGTAGTTTTGGGAATTCTACCAAATTGATATGCCACATGGTTCACAAATCCCATCTTGTATTTTATATCTATGTTGATCTCATTAAATAGTCACATCCATCTCAATATCATTTGATTAGTTTCATCTATCTTCCTAAAATATCTAAGAACATAATGATCCCAAAACACTATGACATTAGATCTTTAAAAATATGATCTAAATATCGATAATAAAATATAAACTACTAAAGAATAATTTTTTGCGGTTGTGTAATTGAATTATTATGATTCAACGGTTTTTTATTCATATGTAATTTATTTTTTATGCCCCCAATTCATTGAAAAAGTACTATTTCAATTTCATAGTTGGAATAATGACAGTGTAGCTTAAATTGGTCTTCCCAATTTTGTGGCTACATCAATATTATCTCCATGCCAATGTTAATTTTTTATTATAAACACATTAAAGGGGGAAGTGAGAACCCTTACATCTTATAAGTTTCAAAACCAAAGGATACACTAGATTTATTGAAAAAAAGTTTAAGTTGGTTGGAGCCATTCTCCCTAAACAATTTCCAGGGGATAGAATGAACATGGAAGTCAGGGTAGTGCACTAAGGTGTCTTCATATAGATGATCCAAATTGACCCATGATTGTCTGTATTCCTCCTTGTTGATCTTCCCCATGTTGCGCTGTCTAAGAAAAATATGGACTTGCTTATCTATCCACTCGTTTTACGCTTTAGTAGTGTTCACCAGGGGAGGTATCATCTTCTTTGACTCCTTAATATCCAGATCAACCTCTACCGTTTCATCTGAAAGCATTGGAAGGTCCATGTGTTCCAGCACCAATGACACTTGTTGCTGAGGGACTTCCTTGAAACCTACATCGTTATTCATCCTAGGATCGAGCATCCATTTATCACTCAAAGGAGTGACAGGAGCTACATTCTTATATCCTGCTTCTACAAGGTCCTTGGAGACGTCAGCCACATCATGCTGGTCAGAACCTTTGAGTTTCTTCGGGGGGATGGAGTCCACAACTGTAGGAGCCTTCGGTGGTAGCTTAACCTTGGATGTGGATCTAGTAACTGGAGGACTAAGATGATTGGAATAGTTCATCCTACGTTGCACCCTCCGATTTTCTATTATGAAGCTGTCTGAATCCGTAGTTATGTTCTTGCCCTTCTGTGAGGAGGATCTAAAGTATTCCTCTTCTATGACACAATCCTTGGGATCATCAGAATCTGTGGCCTCGTCCATCCCTCTGACATCCTCATTCCCCTGGAAAACCTATTCCCCTAAAACATCATCCCATAAAACTGCAAACCAATTTTTGAGAATATAGAGACGAATCCCCATCTTTAAGCTTCTCTGCATAAGAAATTCTAGTTTGCATGACCTACATTGGATCAGCAGACCATGTCCATTCGAACCCTCGACCCATGAATTGAAAAGATGATGAGTGTTCCTCCAGATCCAGGCACTGGGAAGTCTCTACATTATTTTAGGCATCCAATACCGCCCCCTCACCTGACCTCCTTTTTCTAGATTCCACTGCATCAAACAGTTGGGGCTCCTTTTGCTCTGATCTATAATGTTGATCCTCCCTCCTCTTATCAAGCCTTCATTGGTCTGGTTTAAAATCTTCATCACTTAGCAAGGATACCTTCTATACTGAATTTCCAGAAAACATGACCTCAACAGAGTTGTCAACCCCTTTAGCAACACTACCCGGGGCCCCTTGAGTGAAATTAGCACCCAGAACCAGCAACGAAATGCCTAGGTTCTGTTTCAGACAGTTGAACACAGATACCACCTTTGGGTTCCCACTCAACCTTATTTATTTACATGATGAAGGATCCATCACACGCAGATCAGCCTCCTTTCATTCCACAACCTTCGCTGTCACTAGAGGATCTAGGGGAGGCCACTCCACACCTGGAGCATCCTGAACTGCAACCATTGCCATTGGAGCAGACCTACTCACCTCCTCCAGCTGGCCCACTACCTCACCAGCCCACAACTAGTGACCCACCTCATGAACAGCCTACACCACAATACCCCTAACCCTGGTCTCACAAACATGACCAAAAACGTGGTCACCCTCCTGCAATGAAACGTTTCCCTAATTCCCCCACCTGCATTGAATGTACGAGTGGACCAGTCTTTGGTAAGAAGAAAAAAACTCCACCCAATTTTCAAAGACAAACGGATGCTTACACTTGACCTCCTCATAGGCATCAATTCACACAGACTCAACCGGCGGGCTTGATACATCGACCTCCACACACATCCATGAGTTGATCAAATAGAACACTGAGGCAGTACGAGAGTCGACGCAAAGAAATAGACTCACAAGATTACCTAGAATACAGATTATTTCATGATTTTGAAAAGGGAGAGGAAGTTGAGGAAGACTAACACAAACTGGGAGAAGACGGGAATCACGATTCAGGTAGATATCATAACTCCAACGAAATTAGAGGAAGTCGCTGCCACTGCATCTTCTAGTGGCAAAGGACAAAGCATGAGCGAGATCCTCCGGTGAAGAGAAACGCACTATCATGTGTCTTCTATCCATCAGGACAACAACCGATTGATCTTGAAGCCCCCAAGAATAAAAAACAAACCTTTCAAAAGTGTCCACCGAAGGCCGATTGTGCATGAAACGTGCAACCAATGTTAGGTTTAGAAGACTCTCCACCTCTGTAATCTCCCGCACTGAGAGCAGAATAAAGGGGTCGCCATCCCTAGAGCTAGGGAACATCGGACCGAGATGAATATCTGGAAAGCATGGAAAAGAATACGGGTCATAGAAGGGTTGGAAGTCGCGTCCCCTGCTGCTGTGAGGAAGTCATGGATCATCCCCCTCACGTCGTCTATCGGCGGAGGGAGGGGGGGTGCCGCAGACCCTATTAGGGTTTTACCATCGACACTGCGGGCTCTTTTTCATTAATGATCTCCCATTAGGTGATTCCTTATAATATTAGCTCCATAAATCTTCTCTACAACACATAATAGACAACCTTATATGCACCATTGAAATCAAATAATTCACCATCAATAGAAATCTAGAGAAGGGGAGAGGAATCTTACTAAATGTTTTGACGAAACATCATAATGAATTTTGTAGGTCATAAAATGATCTAAATTTTTTCAAACCAGTTGGGTAAGTAAATGAATTTTTAACCATAATTTTTTATTTATCCACCAAAATAATTTTTTTAAAATGAAAGAACAATGTAAAATTCCTATCTCAACCATTAAAATAAACTTTTCCAAATTTAAAACTAGATTACATACAATACATGTTTTTAGAAATTTTTTATATTTTTCAAATAACAGTTTGAATTATTTCTAAAAACTGTGATATCATCAAATAATAACTCTATTAATTCGTCAATGTTATCATAAATAATAATTACCAAGCATCGATAAAATCTACCTACATAATTACATAATATATATGGAATCCTTTTTCATGAAAAAGTTCTAATGGGATAAGTAAATGTAGTCTTCTCTTGTTCATTGGGAGAAATATGTACATTAAAATCCATCAAAAAATCAATAATAAGATCTCTCTTCCAAACTCTCTAACATATGGTTAATAAAGGGGATACTAAAATGATTTTTTCGAGTGAACGCATTAAACATCCTAAAATATTTTCACACAATCCATTTATTTTGAATTCTAATAATGATTAATTCATTCCTTTCATCCCTAGTAGTGGATAGGCCATTTTATGGAACTATATGAATGGGGATTACCCATTTTGAATCATAAATGGGATTGATGATCCATAATTTGAAGAGAATCATGGTCTCTGTCAATATAATGTTTATTAATGTGGGACTCAATGTCCTTTGGGTCTGTCTAATTTGTTTGTAATGTCACTCATGAAGAATTCTATGTGTGAATAATTTTGTGTTTATTAATGGGATATCATCTATATTCCACCCTATTTCATGGACATTATTACTAAAAATCGTAGTCAAGTATTTTTATTATGATTCAAATAAATTATTTGAGATTATCACTAGTTGTTTCATTCCCAATATAGGGTATACATATTTCAAATCATCGGTGGTGATTTTAATTCTAGATTATGGGGATGCTCAAGTGATTAAAATATATTGAGTTTCCCCACATAAAAATTGGTGTACCTCATATAGGCAAGAAAACATATCACATTCATTATCAATTAAAAAATTATTGAAGACAACATATTTTACCTCATCTTCCGACATAAAACATATAGTTTCATATGAATTCACTTGTCTGGTGATATTTTCATTAGAGAAATTATCACCTATGCAAATGAATATAGTGAATATTCCTGAATATTTGATTATCATAGTAATAAATTCTTGGGAGAGTGCAATGAGTGAGTAATCATCTGATGGGTGCCCCCGGGTTTAATAAATATTAAATTGGGTAGTTATATCACCAAACACCAAAATGAGTTTCCATTCATGGACATCGATGATAGTATTTTCCATCTTTAAGAATGTTCATCCCAATATTATGGGTGAGTGTGATGGGATCTGATGTTCTTCCATATTCATAACATTGAATTCAGCTGAGAATAAGGGATATTTGCCTATCATAATGACATACTCCAAAACTCATATGGGGAAAATGTAGATCTATTATGAATATAGACTAGTACTCTTTTGGGATAAAAGTATCCAATCTATAAATAAGTTTATACTGAGTGTGATAATTGATTATGTTTAGAACCAATATCACATAATAAATTTGAGAAATTTGAAGAACGAATAGATCATAGGATGGAATAACAACCATAGATCATAAAATTTAATTTTAAATAGTGGCGTAATAAGGGATGAGAAACTTCATCCCAATTTATTCATCTCATTAACTTGATGAAACCAATTCATGGTTCAATGATTTATTAAAAATTAACAATTTGATTAATTTTTTGATTGATTCTAGTAGGGGATATTAATTTTCAATTTCTTGATCGTGTCTGTAATTTTTTTGAACTTATTATTCCTATAATATAATTGATTCAATCATCATTGATGAAAGTTTTGGTGGTTAGTATACTTTATTCTATTAATTCATTAAAAATGGTGTCTCTTTTATCTTCCTCCTTGGGATATCCTTATCCTCCTCCTCTTTATTTTCATCTTCCCAATTTGTTTTCACTGTATTTTTAGAATTCCCAACTGCATTCTCATTAGCACAAGTGGTCATGTATTAGGTACATGGGTGGATGGTGGTGGGAGGACATTTGTAATTAATTTTTTTATCATGATGAAATTATTATTTTTTGGTATTTTATATGAATGGATTTTTTCTATATTTTTTAGAAAGTATATGAGAATATCTACCATGTTTGAAAAATATTTTACATTGTCTTTCATACCTTAAAAATATGATTTATATTGTCGGTTTTGAAATAGAGGCTTTGAAATGTGGACGGATTCCCATAAGTTATATTTAAATTTGGTAGTTGGTGGAAAGAAGGATGGTTATAATATTTCTATTATTGAAAAGGTTTTGGGTTTTGAAATTATTAGTGGAATGGTTTTTAGTTCTAGAACTAGTTTTGGTAAGAGGTTCTATCATTATTCTGAGCATTTACAAATGAATATTGGTCTTGATAAGTATATATCCATAATTTATTTTTTTGTAACACAATAAATTAAAGTCTTCTTGAAAACATTTTGCTTCCTTTATTTATGACCACTGGTCAGCGAAGTGATTAGGTGATGAGTATAGACCATACACCATAGACAGTTCTTATAGTTCACTCACTTCTTTCAAGTAAATATATCTCAAAAAAAAGTTATTAAATAAACATTACATTCCAATAAAGGTATTGGATACAACGTTTTTACCTCATGAATTCACCTTGTTCTAGTACCTCTTGTCAAAAAATGTTGCGAGTTCTGAGAAATATTATCAATCAATCCCTTGTTTTTCTCTGGTGACATGATAATCAATGCACCACAAGATGAGTAATCTAGAGTATTTCTGTAATTTTTTAGTATGAAATGATAAAATATGACCATAATTTGTTGCTACCCAATTATATGATGTGGGAAGCTAGCACATAGCTTCATAAATCATTCACATTACTAGTAAAGGGTTTCTCTATATGACTGTTTTATGGAGTAAATTTCTTTATGGCAGTCATACTCTTTGAGGTGGGGAAGAATAATTCCATGAATCATATCACAATGTAATTAAAATCAATCAAATTCCCTAATAATTTTTTTATAAAACCATTCCTCAGAATAACCTTCCAATGATAAAGGGAATACATTCCACTTTATCATTTCTTCAGATACACCTCTAGTCTGAAAAGTAGAGAAGACATATGTGAACTCTTTAAATTGTTTTTTGGGTATTCTCCATTTCAGATATGGAATTCTAGAGATATTGGGATCATGATTGGTTTCATCTCAAAATAATTTTCCAAATTAGGAATAACATGTTCATTATGTTGATTAAGGAATTTTATTGCACATAGGTATCTACGGAATGGTCTGATTTCAAGCCATGATGAAAGAGTCAAAATGATCACTTGATGTTTCACTAGAGTCTACAAGATAAATTTAGATAATAAAATATTCAAAATTAATCTATATAACTCTATTTAATAAGGTTATTTTCATTTAAGTATCTAGGTGGATAGTTTTAGTTTTTGTGGGTTTTCCCATGAAATTTGAAAAAAAAAACAATTTTTGGTACCTCCTCCCTAGCGACGGTGCCATGGTTTGACACATGACTATCATGGGGTGTGAAAAAAAAACAATTTCTTATGTTAATATGTATTAAAGTTGTTATAATAGGTTCTCTCCTAACAAGAGCACACAAAACTCCTGTTTTTCACTTCACTTTGGGAAATAAGTGGAGGTTGTTTTAGAAATAGTTTTATTTCTAAAATAACGAATTAAATAAAATAAAGTTTATAAAGAAATGATGAAGAGTGTAATGGGTTTAGGTAAGGATAAATTTTTGTAATTTCATTATCCTCATAAAAATCAGCACCCCTCTCTTCATATTTAATGATAAATGAATGACACTTCGATGGAGTTTGCAATCATGATGTGTTGAATAATGAAATTGGAACCCATCATGTGTGGATAAAAATTAGTAAATAATCCCAAAAACACTAAATAAGCCCCAATAATGAATTTTTTCTCCTTATAAATCTTGAAATAATTCACTTATTCAACACACATTCCAACGATCGCTAGACACTAACCACCTAACCCAATCTAGAGGATCAAGACAAACTGCACTCTATAGATGGGGATTAAGGAACATCATCCAACATTTCAAAAAAAATAAAATCAATCCTTTAATAAAATCTCATTAATATAATTAAAAAGACCTAAAAGATAATTCAATAAAAAAAGAGTTTTAAATTAAAACACAAGGCTCCGAAATTATAAAAGTAATACTCCCCCTCCAATGAATGTAATTAATTGTACCCCTCCATAAAAAGATTGATAGAGTTAAATGGGGAGGAATAAAGAATTATCAAAATAATAAAGGAGGAAATATAAAATACATTGAATTTAAATTATCTAATTCTAAAAAAAACATTTATTTATCCTTCTTCAACCCATTTTAATGGATATGGATGCACATATTCATTGGTATCAGGGGTGAAATTTTATCCCTCTAGTTACTATCCACAAAAAGATTACTGATATTTCTAGTGGTAAATGGAAAAATATAGGGAAGGGTTGTGGATAATTGTTTTTCATCTCTATATTTTTAATTCACCCTAAAAAAATCACATTTATTAGACATGTGATGAAATGGAATTCTCTAATTACAAACGATAACATTTCGGGATGAAGAGGCTCTTCAACATCTCATAATTTAGAACATTAAATGAATTCATTATTGTGATAAAATCCTTAAGAATGTTAATCTAAAAATGTGTCTTCAATTAATACTTCATATATAGCTGTTATTACCTCATATTTAAGTATTCCTCATAAGATATGTCTCAATTACTGAGGTTGGTCTATTCTTTCTTCCATAATGATTTTTTGAATTCATTTATTTTTCAGGGCTTATGAATATCAAATTAGAATTGGGCCTACAAGAATAATCTTGAGGCCCTGAAAAAAGAGAGTTTACAAAAAAATAATGACTCAAATTGTATTAATATTTTAAAATATATTGTCAATATATAGATGTGACATAATACTATTAAAATTCTAGAATTAATTAATTTTCTCATTTAAACAAAAAAATCGCTAAAAACATAGAAATGATGAAATTAATCTCAAATTGTTAAATTGTTAAGGAAATAATCATTGTAAAATGTATGAAAAATAATGATCATATTATCTATATATGTTCATGTAATTTGTTTCACATGTTGGTAGTAATGTGTCTCCTGGAGTACCGAAGATATTCTTATCGGGGCCTCTATATATCAAGATCATTATGTATTGCCTATTTGATTTCCTAATAACATTCAAATATCAAACTTAAATCTAGAATGTGGATGAAATGGTTTCTAATATATATCCAATAAGCACAATTTATGTTTTATAATTTTTATTATCCATTGTAAAAAATTAAAACACCAAAGGTGAATAGTTTCCAACATGGGTTGCATCAATCAAAAATATGAATATGAATTTTATCTATACAAATGTTTTTAAATAAATATGAACTATTTTCAGAAATTGAATTCTAAAATACATTGAAGGAATTCCCAAATAATTCGATGAAATTTTACATTTATTGGATCAAGTAAATTATCTTGAGAAACATATTTGTGAGTATCAAGATAAAAGTTCACTTTGTCATTATATCTTAGTATGGCAAGAAATTTTGGTCAACACACAATATGAGTCATCCCAATCACCATAGATTTTGGAAATTTCCTTTTATTTAAACATCCATGCCTTATTATAGTTAATCATATAATAGTATGGTATACATTAGTTAGTGATTATTTAATCATTAGTTAATAATTAATTAATCATATATTGATTATTACTTAATCATTAATTAATCGCTAGTTAATCATTAATTTATTAATCAATATCAAATTGTTGCTTTATTTGTTATTACTACTTAATTAATATTTAATCATTATGTAATTAATAATTGATCATTATATTCTCATTATTCAATCATATTTTATTAAATATGTAACAATTAGCTAAAAAGTACATATGAATTAGTTAATTCAACATTATTTATGACATAATCATTCAACAGTGACTAGTTAATCATATGTTATTCAGTAGTTATTTATTATCCAATCACAAGTTAATCATAAGATAATCCTAAATTAATTATTCCCTAACAATACATTAATCAGAAGTTAATCATTACTTAAATAATAGATATCATTTAGTTACTCTGTAGTATACTATTAGTTAAACAATAGTTAATTATTCATTAATCATTAGTCAATCATTTTATAACCAGCAGTTAATCGCATGAAATTATTTAGTTAATTATTTTCTAATAATTATGTGATCATTCTTTAATACTATGTTATTCATTTTAAAATGCATATTTAATCATCACATTATAATTAATTGATCATTAGTTTTTTAATATTTAATTTCCATTTAACAATTATTTCCCAAAAATTTATTCATCATCTAGTTAAAATTAAATTCATATAATGTCAGTAATATTTAAATACTATAAAGTTATACAAAATAATATACTTTTTATAACCATAAATAATTTAGTAATTCAAATTAAACATTCATTACAAAATAGTCATAAATAAATAATAATATATTATTTACCAAAATACTACTCTTTCAAAACTATACCTAACTATCTGGACTAATAGGTAACAAAATATTTAAAAAAACTAAAAATGAAAAAAAATATTAATAAATATATATATTTAATATGAATAATAAAAATATCTCAAAATAATGATTCAGAAAATTCGGCCCTCATTTAGGACACTGAAATTGTCACACACAAAGTAAGAAACACGTGGAAAAATATCGAGAGAGAATCAGTTGAATTAGTGTAAGAGGGTGTTATATGAGTGAGGAGAAGGGTAGGGTGGATTCATAATTATATGGTGTGGGGAGAATTTGACATTAGTGACGCTTCCTTCCACCATAATTTTAATTAATTATTGGATCTCAAAGGCTTCCCTGCACAATAACTAAAGTGAAATGCATCATCACTGCTGCGACCTTTTCCACATCATCAATCTGAGTCGATGAGTGGAAAAGGTGACATCATCCTTTCCCATTTCTACATTACAGAATTGCGGCAACACCAAAGATACAGTTCATTCAATATTTGTTGAAAAAAATCTTAGTATTATGTTAGAAAGTATTTTAAATAAAAATACAAAAACTCTATAGAGGGTGATAACAGGGTATGTCTTCCATATTGGTGGTGGTGAGTTACAACAATGATGATGGAGATAAAAGCCAGAAATAACAGTCAAAGAGAGAAACGACATGATCGATTTCGGTATCAATGATATGGAGGGGAACAATATGATTATGGTATGGGTGAAAAATTAATGTGATATGTATGATTCTGTCAACAAAAGGCTTGAGGTGGGAGATAATTGATTCCTATTTTATTACCATAGAAGAGGGAAGAAGCGATGGAATCGATAGAATATGTAGTCATAATTACAGAATTGGGAGAGAGAAAAACATAATTGGTGTTTTTTGGTTGATAATTTTTTAGTTTTAGCATCCTCATTAAGTTGTCACAAACTAATGGTATTAAAGACCTCCAAATGGGGTCATTTTTTTAGCCTCAGCATTTTATACTTTTAATAGCCATAACTAGATTACAACATAGTGCCACTTATATCATATAATTAAAAGTAAGAGAGTTTCCAGGATAGGGATAATCGATAATAAACCAGGAAATATAAAACCTCACACTCTCACATGTGTACACATCCTCATAAAGATATTAGTATACTCCCAATAATTAACTCATATGTTCAAAATATAGAAGTTATTGTTGCTAATATCCATGAATTTGGATCATGAATTCAAAAATACCCTCATGAATTTCAATATAAATAACACTTATTTTTATGATATCCAGGAATGACGAATTCATGTTGATATGCTTTATCATTTTACTAGAATGTAATCATGGAATGTTAGTATATATTATATCAAATTATTAAAATTAAAAAAAACCTAAAAAATATTTTTAAATCATACAACAAACCATTATACAATAGTGAAATTGAATTTATATTTCATTTCTTATGATATACTCATATTTTAGGGGACAAAATTGAGAGGTATGTCTTGATGAACAGCCTAGGATGACTAAATAGATGACCAGTTTCTACTATGTTGTAGAATATGTAATTTGAATGATTGAATTAATAAACTAGAAATAATAGACATCGAATCATAGAGAATGAAGATGATATACAATATAAAATGAAAGAATAATTCCATATACATTAAATGATAACTGAATGAAGTAATTAATACAACGATTTAATAATATTTCAACCATTTTGGACATGTATGAATGAAAAGAACACCCCCATTCACAAATTTTACTAAGCTATTAAACAAATGATTACAGAAGATGAATAAAGAAAAAACAATTATAAACAGAACACTATATAATAGAAGAAATGAATGTTAAGTGAATCTTATAACCTGATCAACATAATACTAATATTCATTCCTACTATATCCTTAAAAGATTGATGTTCTTTCGTCTATATGTGGATGATAATATCAAAGACATTTCTCACTAGATTACTAGAAATAAGATTTCATTCATTTTTCTACACTAATGTCATCTCTTTATAATATAATAGAACATGGTAAAAGGTGGGATCATCATATAAGAATAACTTTGGAGAAAACTATGGATTTATTTTCTATTTCAGATCTATGGTTTAACCCTTCTTTAAATAATTTTGATGGTAGGGAATGTTGAGTGATGGATAAATTTAGGGTCTTATTATATAAAATTATTACCATATATAGGTAATCAATGAGACTAACATGTGTAACAGATGATGCGTAGCTGAATGAAATAATCCATGATAAGAGGCCACCTAGTGTACCCATGAATGATTATGATAGTAACTAGAATATATTAATATTATTGGAATAGAAAGATCCCCATGAACTCAAATATGGATCAAAATAGTATTGATAAAATAGTTGGCCAAACCAGTAGGGAAATAGCTATGGTTGGCAAGGAAAATGCCATACCAAAGACGAAGAGAAATACCCAAGATGGATAATACAATAAAAACTATCCCAAAAAAATTTATAATTTCATTATATAAGATGTATAATAATTTGAATAATTTATTATGAGAATAATACAACTATTATAAAGACTGATATTATCTAATAAAAATTTTAATATTGAAAAAAAAGTTGAAATATCCACCATTTTCATGTAAAATTAGGGATGTTATATCACTTAATGTTATGGAATTGGTACTAAATTTATTATATATTAATATTTTTAATTTGGAAAATATCATGAAAAAAGTCAAACTATCTATCTAAATATTGTAAGTGTGTAACTTTTTGAAACACACTATTTCAAATTAAATAATTTATCTAATAAAATGATGTCTAATGTTAATATTGTTTCACATACCATGGAAAATAAATTAATAGGTAAATTTAATGTAGTTTGGATATTAGAAAATAAAGTAAATAGTAAAATTACAAATTGATAGTTCATTCTGTAAACTCAGTAACTATATTTAATTATTAAAAGCTTAGGTAAGAGAAATATAGTCTACATTATTTATAATTATTGCCATAATATATTCCATGTTACACTTCAAATAATTTTTTTCATTCCTAAATATTAAAAGTGTATCATGTGAGATGATTTATAATATGAAAATTTCTTTTAGTATAGAATTTAGAAAAACCCACAACTAATTCATATTAATTGATATTTTTTAACAAAGAAATGGATTAGAAATATAAATATAAATGTATCTATGAAGCCATTTAGGCAAATTTAAAAGGATAATTACTAAATAAAACAGAATCATTCATTATGTGAAAGTAGAAAAGTACACATAAGGCCTAGTATAAATCCTTGCATATGAGATACTAATACTAATTATATTATAATGGATTTTTGAAATTCATTCAACATCAGGATTTGTAATAGTTGTTTGTAACAATGAATAATTATTGTGTAGTGAAAAATCAAAACTGGGAATATTATGTTACTTAATCGGGTATCACTTAAGAACATTCAACATAAACTCTTATTGAGTTACATATAAAAATTTCTTCTATCTATCTCTAAAAATATCCGTCTCTAGATTTTTTCTATAACTACCAAGGTATTTTTTATATAATTCATTAATTTGTATTTAAGAGTGTTGATAAAAATAATTACTCTATATAGGATTATCACGTCACAAGTACATGGAATTAAATAAAGAATGAAATTTTAAAAAATTACAAAACAAATATTCCCTTATGTTATCTTACTAAACTGATTACCAAGGATGAATGAATGGAATTTTCTCCATTATTATATAGATTCTAAATTCATCATATAAGATTATTTACTCAATATCCCTAACTATTTTTTAATCTCATACATAAACCCTTTCAAAGTCATCATATATAATTTATCATAAATATCACTGTGATAAAAAATATTTTTAGCATAATGTTTCTCAGTGTGAATGTTATGGAATGTAAAAAAGTAGAAGAAATCAAAAGGATGAATTCTTCAAAATGGAAAAAAAATTCATATTAGTCAATTCCCTATCATTATAGGAATCCCTTTGGAACAATATTATATTTAATAAAAATATCTAAGAAATCAATTTTATCTTCTTTTATTTGGAATATCCACATTGAAAAATTTACATTATCATCGACGGGGTTATAAACAATAGACCAAAAATTATTTCATTAAAAGGATTTAATATCATAATTCTTGGTAGAGATCAAATGATTAGAAAATCTATCAGTAATTATAGTTTTACATGTTTGAGGATCATCACCAATAGAATCATGGGAAATGTAGAAGAAAAATGATTCATTATCATATTGGAAAATGAGATAAAGAGTTCTAATATTCCTCCTATCTCTATATTTAGAAATCTAATAGTGTCCTACTTCATTCGGTGGCTCGCTATTTGAATATGAATTATATTAGGATAGAAATTTTGTCCCAATATGAGGATAACAATGAAAGGGTTTAATAAGATTCTCAATTAGGGCTTGCTGGTCAGTCAGAACAATCTCATTTTGGACTGTATGATAACTATCATTATTGAAAGTATTTGTTTTATGAAAAATAGATTCATAGAATACTACATACAAAAATTTTATGAATTTTTGATAACCAGGTTTATCATCAAACAATTTGTATCTATTAACCCCTATGTGGTAGCCCACATACATGCATTTGAGAGCTCTTTGTTCTAATTTTTCATTTTCCTGGAGGTCTAATGTTGTACACCCAAAAACACTCAAATGGTTGATGATTGAGGCTTATTGTTCTATATTTTTTCTTGAGATTTTAATTAATTTCCAATTTATTGGAATAAATTATTTATATAGTCTATAGTATTAAAAAAATTCCCAAAACTATTTTGGAATGATTGACCATGAAAGCATGTAACGGACCCACTCCAATATAGTTTGATCCATACACTTGGGAAGCCCATTCTATAGGCGAGCATGCCAAATAGAATGATGTCTCACAATTATTTCAGACTCATAGAATTATATGAAGTCACATGAGATTTATTCTAAACCATTAACCATTCTCATTGTTTTAATTTATCATCTAAATTGATTTTCAACAAGGGATTTACAGGATCTGAATTTTTCAAAAACATTATATTTATTTTTTATAATATCAATCAAAACCTTCTATGAAATTTCATCTATAAATTCAAGAAAATATGAGCCTCCACTGTTAGAGTAGGACATAGAAATTATCCCTAATTCATAGGGGATATATTTTATTAGATAAATGGTATTAATTTAGGATCCACTAAAATTGGATCTTTTGGATTTACCTTATACCCATTCTTCACATAATGATAGATTATTGGGTGAGATGTAATTCAATAACCCATGTTTATATGATTCATCTTGACCAAGAGAGTTTATATTCCTTGTGATTTTTTTCTATATAATGGTATTATCAATATTTTTAACATGTGTACTACCTAAATACCCCCAATCGGTATCCCCATTCAAAACATAAATCCCATTCAAAATAAAACCACTATTAATTATTCTTGACCCGTTGGAGATCACAAGAGAACAAAATTTAGAATTTTCAATAAATCCAATATTGTTTAAAAATATATATATATCACACTTCTACGATTGTTTGGGACCCACCTAATAACATGTAGGATGATAATCAAATGGCCATAAAGCTTAATTAAAATATATCCTCTATCCTAGACCACATAACCCCTATTGTTTCCTTGAACATCATCTCCATATTTAATAATAGTTAATTAAAAAAAGATCTAAAATATTATGTATGTTAATGAAAGAACCATATTATATGTCCCAATCATAAGTGGGTAGACTCCAAGAAACATTGAGGAATTCAAAACATTCATAACCTGCATCAAAAAAATATTGGTCCACTAGTTCATGGGGTTTCTAGTTCTACATTAGCCTATATTCTGATTTAACAAGTCGTGATGCCCAAAATTGTATGTGGTAACCTGAATATACATTGAAATAAACCTACTTTTTCTATATATTTTTTTATTTTGATTATTTCAATTTCATTACTATTTTCATTCTTTTTTTGGTCCACCCATAGAAAATAGACACCCTCCCTCATACATTACATTTTTTATTCAAAGAGAATAATTTTAAACTAACTCAAATTAGCATATTTTATATTTAAAAAGTAACAACAATACATTATAATTTCAAAACTTGTGAAATATAAATTATCAATGGAAGTAAGTTGGATTATATCATGGAATTAACTATTAACATAAACATTAATATTAGATAGACCAATCATAATTATGTTTAATAGATCTAGATATTAATTTATAATAGTACCAAAATTAATCATAAATGTAAAAAACGTATTTATTTTTAAATACAACCAAACTATGAATCAGACATGTATAATTTCACTAATTTTTTAAAAATAATTTCATTAGAAGATTCAAAATAAACATCCCTTAACACTTTATCACATTGGGATAACAACATGGAATGATATCCCTTAAGACGAACATTGACATAAATAAATTTATGGGAATTATTGGTATGAAAATCATTATTCCAAATTAAAATGGGTTTCTTAAGTCCATACATGAATTCAATGAGCCCATGCAAAATAAGAAGGACCCACATCTTGATTATCCATAGATTAATGTCATTATCATCATTGCTTCTATATTTATTAAATAATGATGATTCTATAATTTATTGTGTGATATCTAATACAAATTTTATATGGATAATATTGATAGAAACAACCCCAATAATATATTAGGTCTACTAAATAAATGATCAGCTTCTATTAATTTATAGAAGAAATAATAAAAAGATGAGATGGTGAAAATATATTATAATAATGGAATTTTTTGAAATGGAATGATATGTAACCAAAAATTAGAAGGAATACCATACCCAAATAATGAAAACGAAATGAAGTAATGAATGGAATTATTTAACACAAGTCAGAATCTTATAGTTCTACATGAAAAGAAATTACAAAATGAACTAGTGAATTTAATTAAGCTTAAAAACAAGATTTTAAATTATAAACTAGAAAATTCTGATCAACAATATAACCATAAGAACAACAAATAGTCAAATCAATGAAAAAATTTTGTAAACATATAGCATAGTCAACTAACTACAGACATGTATTACCTATATTAGATAAAAATGTTATTGTTCATTCCATTGGATATGGATGTGCCCATGTAATACATTCCTCATTGAAATATGAGCACAAAATCCTAGTCATTGTTCTACACTGGGATATTCTCTTCATTAGATTATGGAACATAGAATAAGGTGTGGTAATCATTGAACAAAATTTTTAGATAAAAATTTAGTTTTCATATCTTATCACAATGTAGGGTTTACCCTTTTTTGAACGAGGAAGAATGAATGTAATTTCAATTGAGAATGCATTTTTTCGATTTCACACTGATAAATGATGTGCCTTTATAGTAAATCAATGCATCTCACATTTGTAACATATGAGGTGAATCCTAACCATCCAATATATGAGAATAAGTCACATTGATGATCATGATGAAAACATGCACAAATTATAATAAATAACTCAATAATATAATCAATAATTCAGTAGAGGAACTACTTAGAAATGAGAAAAATAGATGTCCAAGATGACAGTCCAAATAGATGAAGTGAGATGGACTTGTGGAATCCAAAAAACCAGATGAAAAAACCCATGATGGAGAAACATGAACAAACCAAACCAACCTCAATAAAAATCACATAATATAAAGAGAAAAATAATTAGGATTATTTTTCTTGAAAAAATTACATAATTAAAATGAAATGGTTAGAAAAATAAAAAACATTATATGGAATATATATTTAAACATATCATCCTCTATGATATTCCAAATAATTCTAACATGTATAATGGCTTTAGGATAGATCCTTTAAAATATATCACATATACAACATGTTACTAACGTTCTATAGTTGACAACACATGGTTTTAAAAAAGAAGATTATTTTTACAAAAAATAAAATTACAATTTAATGTAATTTTGTTTTTTAGGTATGTGAGACATTAAACATATCTAGATAATTCTTATTGAATAATGATTTTTGGAAGATATGGGAGTTGTGATCGAGGTTCTATAAAATGGGAAGTTGGTAGCCACTCATTATTAAATGATAATGATGGTTGTGAAATAGGTGGTGTGAAGTGAAACCCCAAGAATAAATGGAAGTAGCCTATTTCGGGCAAGGAGAATCGAATTCAGTGGCATGCACCATGCATCAGAAAAATTGGGTTCTTGAAATATTTATTTGAGGTGTTTGAGAGAGGTTTTGAGTTCAGTTTTTTATCTTTTAATGGTGATATATTATCATTATTTTTTTATTAGAGTGGTGAAGAAGGCATATCAAAGTGTGGATATTAGCATGATTTTTGTGTAATATATTTATATTTCATGTTCAGGATTCCACATGAAAATTATCATCAAACTAATCCACTTTGGATTGAATAAATTGTATTAAAGGTATTTATCTACGTTTCTTTTTTATTTCATATGTGTGATTACACCATGGTATCTATTCCCACATTGAATTCTTTATTATGAAAAAATATTTTACCCCATATAATCAATGAGTTATAAATATTATATTCCAAGAGGTGGTACTAAAATCACTGAAGATAAAATTAATGAAACCATATAAAATGAGCATTGGTGATTGTCATGATATGATAGAGTTGGCAACAAAACATTTTAGATGTATTTGTTTGATAATAAACTATGGTAAGTGATAAATTGTACATATCGGGAGGTGATCTCGTTGATGCATGAATTCATGGATTAATCTTCATCTATCAAAACTCAATTATATCATAAAAAATTTGTGTATTATTTGAAAATTCAAGGGAATGTATATTTGGGAAACCTTGTAAAAAATTCCACTGCTGTTTTTACAGGTTTTTCTTTCTTTGTGGTTAAGATCAAGGATATGTTAATGTAGTAATTGTTTAAATGGATGAATAATAATAATCTTTTCATCTTTAGGGTTTTTTTCTTGGTTTATATGACAATCTCATAACCACATTATTTTTAATAAAAGACACACCGAATTTGGATGATGTGGTTTATCATTGTTTATGAAAGTGGCTCTGAAAAGGACTAATAACGGTGAATCATTTTTTAATATTGGTATTCTTGTTATCAGATATAGATTATGTAATTTGATAGCATAGTTAAAAATAAGAAGAAATGTTAAGTGCTTATTTTTCAAAAATGAGAGTTATGTACAAATAAACTACAACGCAATGAAAAATTTTATGGAGTAAATGCAGGTACATGACACCAATTATGAGGATACCTAACTATGTTGTATTGATGGTGAGTGTGATTTAATTTCAGTTGGCATTGATTATTTCTAGTCAGATCTATACACTTAATGGGTGGTTGATTCATCATCATTGTATCATAGTATCCCAAAGAGGGAATCATTTTCACTGTATGAGGAAGGAAACATTGGTATATTGAAAATGACCAATGGGTATTTTTTTGGATTTCACTGGTGTTTATAATATTTTTTTAAATATGAATGCATGGTGTGCACTAGTGTTTCAGGACATGAAACATATGACTGGTATATTCCATAATTATTTTGGTTCATTTATACATGATAACGATGAATCAATAATTTTATTATGAAATGGAAGATGGACATTTTCCTAAGGAATTATGGTAAATGTGTGATACAAATCAGATTAAATTATTTATAAGATGGTCATAAAGGCATGTAATGATATAGAGGAGTATTGTGAAAGTGAATTCATCATATTTGTGGCATATGTGTTCATCGTTAATAATTTTAGAAAACAATCCACAGGGGAAAAGAAGTATTGCAAGCCGATGAAGGATATTTCTATTGTTTCATGTCTAACTCCAATTTATTTATCATTATATATTTTCACTAGTGAATAAATGATTAAAATTATAGATAAATTTTATGTGATTGGAGTTCAATATTCTAAAGGGATGATGAGAAGATAGATAAACTAATTACAATATGTTATATATATTATGTGGCGATCATAATTTTGGTGAAACTAGATATTCTTGATTATGGTATTGGTAGTGGAGAGACATGTTTGAAAAATATTTCTGAATTTGGATTTCTCTTATAGGGGGAGATTTTATGTTTCCTTCAGAGTTTCGTAATAGGGATATCATATTTTCTATAGGGGATAATGGTTTGTGAGATACTAACGAGCATATGATTCATCTAAGTTTGTTGTAATTAATCTCATTAATTGATGGGATGGTGAGGGAGATTGTTGGAGTTCAAGCTACATGGTATAAGAAAATATATAATGATTTATTTTAAAAATATAACATTCAAATATTTCGGCCTTTAAAATTTTATGAATATTTGACATGGGAGATATCCATATATATATATATTGTGAACATAGATGTGGGGTAGATATGGGATATGAGGATGATGTTTTATAAAATGGGTAGATGGTAGGGACTCATCGACGGATGATTTATAGGGTTCTATGATAGTAAGTGTGAATCGAAACCCTAATCATATTCAAAAAAAGATGGTTTGGGCATGAACAACAATATGTTGTGGCTTGTACCATGCTACAAACAAATCGTGTTGTGAAATTGTTGTGAAACAGTTTATGTGATGTGATATACTGACAATGCATGTTTAGTTTTTGATATTCGATGGGTGACATAATATCACATGATAATTATCAGGGAGGTGAGGGAGCCCTATCTATGTGTGGATTTTCACACTTGTTTTCTACATTATATATATAATTCATGTAAGGTATTCTACATAGATCCTATGTATGCTCTAATTCATTGTGTATTTTTTCTGAGTTTCCCTGTGAATTCTTAATAATATATAATTGGGGTTTTTCCATGTTAAAATCCATTTCCCCATTTATTTTATGTTATTTGGTTTTACACTATGTATTCATTGGTGATTCTCATTTTTTTTAAAATTGAATAATTATCTTGGGGTTGATCCGCATTGGACACAACATAAAAAACCTATGTAACCCCCAAAACATCCACCTAATACGGTCTACGGAATGTTGAAAATGGAATTTCGAATCCATAAGGGCTGGAAACTAGTGAATATCCATCTAAAATCACTATTGGGACCCATTTTCATAATATATAAATTTGAAGGATCTGAACTGAGGAACCCACATTACCTTTCCATAGCTTGGAACATCATGCTCCCATGTAAATGAAATTGAACCACGATGATAATAATAATAATAATAAACATGAGTAAAATAAAAATGAACCAACAATAATGATGTGGATTTATTTGAGTATTTATTTACACATCTATTTTTTACATTTAATGATGTTTTATTTCAAAATTGCATTTAACTAGAAGTAAAATTTAATATCACTTAACATTAGTGGAATATGAAATTATTTTAAAACAACAGGTGGTATTGAAAATTTGGTATTTTCAAATCTATTTCACATATTATTAATTTCATCTATTTTAAGAACAATCATTTTATACAGTATGAATAAATATATAAAAAAATATCTTTTGTAAATTATATTATTTACCTACCAAATTATTTTATGATATTATTTTTTATAATTCAATTCATGGAATATATCTATGAGAATTAGGTTTTAATAATTAGTTATTGAAATTATGAATAAATTTTGGTAAAATTAATTTAATATAATTTAATTTAGTGATTTTATGAATGAAATTTTTATTTAAAAAACATTCATTTGTATTACATTGAGATATTGTGGTTAGTACATATTTGAATAGTGATGAAATTTTAAAAAAATGTTTATAAAAATGATTTTTGGAGTGAGATATTTATTATTTATAATTATTAAATTAATTGCAAGTTGTTTAAAACAATTATGATAATTAGATACTTAATTTGGAATTTTTTAATAGTGTAATGAGATGTCAATTGACTACCTGTGGGTCTACTTCAGTCGGTGTGCTAATACTAATGCCAGAAAAACCTTTTACCATTGCCTTTGAGTCGGCTACTACTTCGGGACTTCATCCATATGGGATTTGATACCAACATAGGAAATACATACTACTGGTGCTAACATCATCCTAAATTAGGAGCCCATGATTCCAATTATATTCATCTATAATGGATCTTCACCCACTACTATTTGTTTCTACCTCCCTTGATGCTTCAACCCTGACTTGAAATAAATTTACAATTCTTCTACCACACATTTCTTTCTTCTACCACTAGAAAACAATAATTCTTCTACCATAAATTGTGTAATTCTACCATTTTATATTTTCATTCTGAATAAATTCAATTTCGGTGAGATCAATGAATTCAATGAAATAAATGGATTCCTAATTCCATAAAAATTGAGTTAGAGTTCAGCGAGGAAGAATGGAACAATGAAAAAAATTTATATGTTTCTATTTTAAAACAACAATTGATAAATATATGTGATTCAAAGTGAGGTAGTGAATTATTCTTTCATCCAAATATATTAATGAAGGCCACCATTTTGACATGATCTAACTAGATGAGTGTTCAACTGGGCTTCCCATTGGTAAAAAAATAGGATCTTCAGATGTTGGAATCCAGTTTCTGAATAATAATGATTGTTAAGACAAAATAATATTAATCAATTGCTGCAATTTGTGTCTCTTGAAACTGAGGATGAGCAACACCAATGATCAATGAACCATAGGGAACCAGACAAGACATGCCTTGGGAAGTATATAACTAAATATATGTCTCTAACTCTTTCCAAACAAGGTAACCATGACTTCTGTATTAATAGATAATGATGATGAAGGTGTCAATTAAGCTGGTACATCAAGTCTCTCTGACTAAGTCTCCTCTATAAATAGATAATTAACAAGTCATAACATGATAATTTAGGTTCTATAGAATGTGAACCCTCAAGCATGACTGGAATAAAGAAACAAAATTGATTCCAGTTCAAATTCTATAATTGGTTGAATATGAAATATTCTCATGATTGATTGAAATTGTATTTTTTATTATGATGGTTTAGTGGAATTACACATCACTCATTACATTAGAACACTATTGTTAGGATGTCTAAATAGAATAAATTAGTGATGCTTGATGAGATTACATTATCGGATTCAAAATCATGATTGGGTTATGGATTTATAAATTAGGTTAAAGTTATTAGTGGTGTGCTAGTGTGTGTGAATCTAAATTCCAAAATAAGGTCTTTCAAAATTACCCATATTGAACCAAATTCTAATGATGGATTAGGATAAGTCTTAATAAATAGTAATGGTTTCGGTAAATAATTCATTCTTGGTTGATGATATTGGGTATCTTTGAAACAAAAAGGATGCTTGATATGAATTCAATGTCTGAAAGAAATATGAGAATTTTGGCATGAACTAGTTTTTAGTGGTACTAATTATTTATAAATTTAGTTCAAGTGTGGGGAAGTTTTTGTTCGAGATGATAGGAATTTAAAGATAAAAAAATTTATAAAGGAATAAAGCAAGAAAAACATTTGGATTCATTTAAAGGGGAATTTATTTATGATTGATTTATTTTTTTCGAAGATTATTCTAAAATCATGTGCATGTAGCTAAGAAAAATGATTAGCTATAGTTGTTTTTTGATTTGGTTGGAAAGAGAATTATATTTATGCACGATAATTCTTACAAATTAGAAAAATAATAAAAAAAAATTTAAAAATGATATTGAGGATAGATAAAAGAATTATCAATGAATATAGTCAAATAGTTTCTTATATAGAATACCTCAATTACACATTAGAATGAGTTTTTAGTGGGTTTCCAAGGTAGATTATATTAGTTTTAATTTGTGATAAAGATTATAGGGGAGATTATCTTCATATATATTCGTTCATTCATGTATAATATTAAGAATGTTTAAATTTTGTAAAATATTACTAAATTTATTCTTGGATAAATTTAGTGTTTTTGGAAATCATGACTTAATTAAAATTGTTTTGACTCTTAATTTATAAAATAATTTCAAATCTATTTCATGGATTCTAATAATTTGAAATATATTCATAGAGAATTAATGGTCCTCAAATCAAATTATGCAATATAAAACCATGTTACTCTAAAATAAATTTAGTATCATCATTAACTTATTTCCAATATATGATTCAACAATTGGGAAATAGTTGGATTCACCTCCCCCATTTCTCGAGAGGGAAAATAGTAAAACATTTTGTGGTTTTATAATCCAAAAAAATATTCTAAATGAATAAGAATCCATATTTAGTAATTCAATAAATGTTTTCACATATTGGGTTTCTAAATGTTTTTATTTCTTCATCATTTCTTAATTTCATCAATTGTATCATCCAACCATTCATAGTTTGTGCTTGTGCATTTTTTTAGTGGTCTCAATTTTATTTTGTTTCTCATTTTAAAGCTTATTCTATTCAATAATTTTTTCCCTTCCCACTTATTTTACACCATACACATACTTTTATTAAAATATTTGAAATACAAAAAAACAAAAGAGCTTTATTTATTTGGGATTTTATCAAATATCCCAATGATCATTCCTTTTATCTGTGACCTATTTCAAATTTATTCATATGTAAAATCACTGGAGACATTTTTTTCATATAATAAAACATTATAATAGTTTGAAACAAATAATCTCAATTAAGATTCATGTGTTATCCTTCGAAATAAAATTTCAAAAAAATATAATGATCCCTGCAGTTTTTTCATTCACTCTAACATAGGGAATATTTGAAATATAAGTTATTTTTATGACCATATTACTACTATTAATATAATTCCTTTCTCGTTATTTAAAAATATTATTGTGGATGATTTAAAAACCAAAATTTATATTCAATAGTCGGATAAAATATATTTTTCTCGTCCCTTCGAATGATTCAAATACATTCATGTTAGAGTATGTAAACAATTTTTGTGGGATGAATTTCTTATTTTGGACAAGTTGTGTGACCAAGAGGTTCCCATCAGTTTGTCCTTTATTATCCATGGGAGATTTTAATATCAATGTAGTATAAGGTAAGTTTATTTTTACATTTAGAGAGTAGGTAAAATAGTTTCAAATTTTTTAATTTCATGTAACATACCTCTTGGGTGTACTACTCTATAGTATAATTTTTAGAATCTAATAACATAAAGTACTGGAAGAATATTCTTTTCCAATGGTTATGAACAATTTGTATTGGCCCCCAAACATTTTTTTAGGCTATACCAATGGCTTCACGGTTCATTATCTTATCTTAAAATGGTAATCGCTTATACTAATTGTTTTGGGAAACCATTGGTCTTAGTGCGCTATACTAATGGTTCCCAATACATTTCTATAGGTCATAAGGAATTCTAATATAATCTATTCTAAAAAACATGGTATCTGTAATGTTAAAAAAACATAAATAGTATTGATCCTAGTGCCTCTAACTTATATTTCAATGATCTAACCATAATGATTCAATGAATTTGTTAACATAATTTGATAAATATTTTTATATATATTTAAAATTAATTAAATTTTTGATGCATTCAGTGTAATTTGATAAAATAATTCCTAAAAAATATGAATACATATTCAATTGTTTTCCAAAACCAATGATATTGTTATACACAAATAGTTACTAGTATTTAAATTTTTATTTTTCGGTTTTATACCAATGGGTTTTCCTTAAATTTTGGTATTTGGTCTTTTAATGAAATATATACTGATGGTTTTTCCAAAACCATTAGTATAATGTATTTTTGAGGAAGCTCAACAAATGTTTTTCGAAAAACCATTGTTATAACAATCACAAATATCTATGGTTTTTCTAAAAAGATTTTTATATAATCATTGTATAATACATGTATATATTTTTTTCCAAAAAACATTTGTATGTGGTCTCTTCAGGGTTCGTATACTAATAGTATTGGCCAAACTGTTCGTATAGGTACCTTATACTAATTTTTTTTCTAAATTATTGGTATAGATCCAATTTCTAGTGTTATCATTTAATAATTAAAAATAATTTTAAAATCAATCCATGGTTATGGAAATTCATTTTTATGTTAACAATGATGCTTCATATATTTTTTTGGTTAAACTGGAAATACGAAAATATTTATTGATGTGGAATATAATTCTATTCTTACTCTAAAATATCTTGTTGAGAATGAATTTATTATGTTTAAAATTAATCAATGATTATGAAATTATGTGGATGATTTTACTTCAACAAATAACATTGAAAATTTTGATATGGTTATAGGAGAGTATTAAAAATAATCTGGTCGGTTTCCAATGAAAAAAAATCAAAAATCTAATCTAGAAACCCATGATAGTGAGTTTTCGACTTGAGAAATTAGTGAATTAAAATAAGAAACTGGTTTAAAAATTGAAACTATTTCTAGTTTTGAAGTCATTTTTAGAAACATATTGAAGTTATTGTACCTTCTAGGGCCAAGATTCATTCTTCTTGCAAAAAAAAACATTGTAGCTAAAACCACTTCCATCAGACCTAAAATATTGATTTATTGGTTAAAATTCAACACTGATAGTTATTAACTCTAATGATATTATCTAATATAAAATGGAAAAATATTTTTTGTGTTTTTAAAAAGCACAAAAATTCAATAAGTTGGTGTATAACCAGAATCCAATTTATTTTCCCTTAATTTTATATGCATAGGATTCATATGGAATCAGACCACTAACTGAGAGTTGAGGGTCAAAGTGGATTCAATTGAAATATGAAATTTGATGTTATAGAATAGGTTAGTAAATTGATTGATTAATCTACCAGTTTCTTCATTTTAGATAGTTCTCAGTTCAATCTTCTTTAAGTAGTTCCAAAAAAGTGTGGATTTATTGTTATGAGAATTGAAAATAATGAAAAGAATCAGGTTAGGTTGGAAACCAAATGGAGAGCCTATATAGACAACAATAAACTCAATTCATAAACTAATTAGAATAATTTTACAAAATAATTCCAAGATCAAAATATTTAATGTATTGATGGGAATAAATTATATTTTTTATGGATGGTTATTTTGGTTACAACGATATCCTTGTAGCCCCAGAATACAACGAAAAAACTACTTTTAGATGAAAATTCAGAAAATTATCCTTCCAAATGATGTCCTTTGGTTTATTTTTTCCCTAAAAACAATTAAAAGGTTTATTATTGATATATTTTTAGACCTAGAGATGAAAATTTATTATGGTTTATTTTTATATAATTTATGTGAACATTATATAGCTTTTTTGAAAACCTAGAAATGTTCTTAGTGGGGTGTTAGAAAACCAACATAGTTCTTAATTGAAGAAAATTTGACTTTATAATCAAAAAAAATTGTGTTAGTAAATAATTTGTATATTGGTGGAATTTAGGAATAAAATACTATGATTGATGGTATTTATAAATTTTCCCCTCCTAAAAATTTTAGGGGTCTTCGGAGGTTGATATGGCATGCCTGTTTATTATATATTTTTTAAAATTCAAAAAGTGATTATTTTTTATGTGGGATAATGGTACACCATTTATCAATGTTTTATGTTCCTAAAACATTAATTTTATTGAGGAAAAATTCATTTCTTTCTCCATCATCACAATACCTAATTGGGAGTTTCCTTTTAAAATTATGTATGATTCTAGTGATATGGATGTTACAAATATTTTAGGCTAATGAAATGATTGGAGATTAATTATATTTGTTTATGATATTATTCTACAAAATGATTCTAAAATTAAATATACTTGTAATAAGATGGTGTTATTGAATTTTTTTTTCCTATGCTAAATTTTAGGTAGTTCATATTAGGTTCAAAAGATATAAGCTTTACAGAATATGATGCCTAAAAACGTGTGATATCTCAGAAATACAAAAATCACAAACTCATTAGGTGGATGATTTTGTTATAATATTTCAATTTTGGGATTATATATATTACATGTTGGGAAATTGTTGTTTCAGAAAATTTCTATAGGTTTTCTACTAAATAGTTCAAAAATCCTAGGTAGAATACACAAAATTTCCAAGATCTATGAAATCCCACTCATAGTATTATTTATTAAGTAAATTAATATTATACATGTAAAGGAATAAAATTAACAGAGTAAAAAATAGGGATTCCATCATCATTAGGAGATAACAACTGATCAAATAGATCATGTCTATTCACATAATCATAGATAGAGTCATCATCACCTTCTGTAGTCTCCCACTCTCATTGTGAATTCCATTAGTTGAAAATGAAGGAGATATTTTACATTATATTATCTTACTCAAGAGTGAGTTGGGTCATAGAATAAGACCTTGTGGGTACATTTCAACCACTCATTTATGTTGCAAACCAATCACCTTGGCTGCATCCCAAACCATGGCCTTTTGTATGCCTACCACATCCACAATAGTTTTTATTACAATCTAATTTCTATTCCACCTTCTCAAAATTCATCTTGACCTTCCCTGTCGAAAATTATTTTATAATGAGGACATAAATGGAACAAGATTCTTCAACACTAATTTCGTGATCTTTATTGATGTCATTGGCTGAATAATGCACAAATAAGTTGTTTTTATCTTCTATGATAGAGGATATACCAGATTTTATAGGGACAATTACATTAGCATCATTGGATGTGGGATGGGAGTTTTTTTTCATATATATGACCATTTTAAACCCTTCATTATCCACAACACTAGTTTATTGATTTTCTATTCTCCTTTGAGTTAATAGTGGAATTGAAAATAACTTTTTTAACATTATTGGTACAGAAAACCATTATCTTTTAAATAATGTGTTTATTAGCCACAGATTTTGCGTCATTATCATTGATTCCTTTATCATCAAGGGATTCCATTCCATCAACCATTTTATGATTCGGAGGACAAACCACATTCCTATCTTGGGGAATTATATAATGTTACATCACCATTTTACTTTTCCCATTATCATCAAGTGTAGATTATTCCTCACAAATGCTATCTGAAAAAAGATATGTACATGATGTTATACCGACTGCTAGATGTATCTACCCCTAAATTCATTTTCAAAATTTAATTAGCTAGATATCTTTTATATTTAACAACATCATGTCCAATATCAACATAATAAGAATCCTATAATTTCCCAGTTGTTCAATAATCATTACCTGAACTTTTTTGATAATCTATATCAGAATGAGCACACCATTTCCATATCCTTTTGTAATAAGTGTTCTTACCATGACTGCTAGTACATTAAAATACAGAGACAATGAATCTTCTATAATTATCATGATCCTGAGAAATAACATTTCATTTTATATAGAATTTTGGAACCCTCTCATAATGAAATATCAATTCAATCTCTGCTACATCAATAGAAAAAATACCTGATCAACCAGTGTTCAACCCATGTCAAACTCAATGATAAAATTGGAAAAGTGGATGAAACTTGGAGTTTCTGTTTCTTAATCCATTTTAATGGGAAGAAAAATTAACCTGGATATTTCAAGTAGTATTTTTGGGTTCCAATGGATCTAATGAAGACCATATACCATTAACTTTATTTTATAAAAAACGTTACCTGCATCCAGGTAATTGAATTTTTTTCCCATTAATTTATGTGAATAAATATAGGCATTACATAGACACAATCATATCCCCATTCTCACATCATTAGCTTCTCTGAAGGGAAGAGGCTGTGGTAAAACATGAGTCCAAATGTAACACAACTTCGGTTGCATAAGGCCCAAATCTGTGATAACTGGTCAACAAAATCACTAATTTTTAGTAGATTGGAACACCATTGAAAAATAATACATGTGATGAAAGAGTGTTTACTAATTTCGTTTCACTCTAATATTACATCCCAGTCCACATTCACAGGGGAGATACTTTTCTTATGATGAATGGTGATGGAAGCCAACCCATTGTAGAGAGAGAATGAACAGTTAGCCGCACATTCATAAAAATTTAGAGCACCCACAATATTTTGTTACATCGATTTTCATCCAATGTTTTATGATCTAAAGGAATCAATGCACCTAGTCCTAAGGTACTATTTCTCTATCTAGTTGGGATGAGGAGTAGGCATCTCATGGAAACCCGAGTATACAACATTTTGGGAGTAGATCTCCAGTCACAGCCCACTATCCATCCCAAAGAAAGTGTTTATAGAAACATGAGGGGCTATATTCCAAAAGAACATATGTTCCCAATTTTGGATATTTTTGACTCCTCACCATGTGGAGGGAATCATGGAATATAATGGACTCCCCAAAACATCAATCAAATTGGATTATATTTGAAAATATTTTTTAAGTAATTGAGGAGTTTAGTTTTGGGTTGTGATAAATGTTGGCATTTAAGAAATTTGGGTAGAATGCAGGAGATTACATAGATAATAATTTCTAAAATTGATATTTTTGATGTATTGAGGGTGGATTTTATTTGAAAATTTTCATATTAAAATGGGAATAAGTACACATTTTTAGTTGTTGACTATGATTCCAAATGGGTTAATGTTGCGTAACATCCCAACAATCCAGAAAAAAAATTTAAATTTCATCAGAAAGAATATATTCTCATGTTTTTTGTTCCCTAAGATTAAGTGAAAGGAAATTTAACCCATTTCGAGATATCTAAAATTAAATATATATTTATAAGAATGTGTGTTTCCATTGAATAAGAACTAGTTTACATCCACAATATAGTGGATATGTAAATATTTCAAACAATAATACTTAGACTATTTTAAATAACATTTTCAATAAATCATGAAAAATTTAGATCATGAAATAAGATAAATTATTATAAAATAATATAAAATCATTACTATCCATAATTAATAAGTCTCTATATATGTTTTTGATTATAAATGCTTATCATTTACCTATGGATTTGGATCATCAGTAATTTAAGGTTGTTAATGTTTTAAAAATTGATTTAAGACTATTGGATAGAGAATAATCAATATGTTGAGTGAGTTATATGTGATTAAGAGAGAGACCAACGATAGATCATTGATTTATAGGTACTGGGATAAATATTTTCATTATTCCATCATCCAAAATAGACAATTGAATATTAGAAATAAGGTTATTCTATTCAATTCGAATCATAATCCGTTTCCTGGGAAGCATAAATCCAAATGTCCTAGACCTTTCACTATCCTTAAAGTCCATTTACATGGGGATTTTGATCCTGTAGGATTTGATAAAATACAATTTCTGGTTAAAATTTAAAGGATTAAGCCCTATTTTGAAGGGAATAATGTGGTTTTTCCTACAATATTTATTCAAATATGTATTTCTTCTATAGTCTGATTAAATTATATAATTTTTTTGAATCATGAGAGTGATCCCATGACTTTTTTTTGTTCATATTAATTTTTTTTTGGAAAAAATTAAGGATGAGATCCACCTTTTCATTTACATTTCCTACTATACTAAATTATTGCTTTATGCCTTTAATTTTTTAAAATTATTTTTGGTGTGGTGAAGTATGAAGAGAAGAGTCCCAATTTTTTCCAGTTAACGAGATGCTTCATCCTTGAGCATTATAAGATAAACTTCAATAGGCTCTACATATGGCCACTTTTATATTCTATATTTAATTGTTCAAATCTAATTTTTATATGTTTGATATTTTGGTATTGAAATTTTTATATTTAGGTTGTTTCCCCGATTTAAAAAGTGAATAATTTTAGGATTCACATAAAAAAGATAAATATTATTATATTAGTGGAGTTTTTTTAATCATTATTAATTTTTTTTAGAAAAAATATATTTCTCAGTGTTTCTAATTATGCTCTTTATATGACATTAATAGTGTGGGGATATTAATACTCACAATTTTTATTTTATGTGAATACACATCTCTTTGTAGTGTGATAAGCAATATATTTTATAAATTATTGAAAATTTAATTAATTCAATGTTTTAATCTTGTTGATACACTCCAAAACCTTTTAGTCTAATGATGTAGTTTTTTATGGTCTCAATGATTTTTATATTATTATATTGGAAATTCTTTGGAAATATTTGTGTTATTCCTTAATGATAATCACTGTATCTTTTTATCCTATTTATGGAAATCACATTTTTTAACTTTCTTGAACTGCTTAAACATACACATCATCTCCTTCTTTATTTCGTTTGAATTTTAACTACCAAATTTTTTTCTCCCATATTAGAATTCAATAATAGTGGAATTTTTTGATTTTATAAGTGAGGTATAGTCTTATTTGATGTAAATTTTACTTCAATTCAGAAAATATATAAAAATCACTATTTTTATTAAAAAAATATTATTTTTTAATGTTAAAATATCATATTTAGTTTTTCAAAAAAAATAAAAGATGATTTTTATATTTCAGACAAGAGAAAATTAAATTTTCCTTCTTTCCCACGGATTTAATATATTTCAGTAATTTTATTATCACTTCAAATTTTTTTATTTTTGGAAAATATTTAGGAATAAGATTTATAATAATCATTAGTTCTAAACATTAGATCTAAATTTAGGACATTAAATAAGTACAATTAATTAATATATGAAATAAAAATACATTTTCATACCACATCATATTAATTTACAACAATTTTATAGAAGAGAGGGATTCTTAAGCTTTCGTCACTTAATGGTGACCTAGCAAGTTGTTGTTGGATTTGGCATCCCCTTATCCAATGACGGGGGAGGGGGATAGTTACTACTTAGCATCATCTTCAGGCTTAGGAATGGTTCTCATAGATTTTGACCATCGAAGTAAGACTAATGGTTCCTTGGATCAAAGAGGGTCTCCCCATGGAGGATTTCCCTTCCTTGGAATTGTCTTCACATAGGATCATCATGGCTTGACACTATTTTTTTCATCAGTTTTATTTATCAATCATTTCATGATTTTGTGCTCCATGTATGGTCGGCTTGGGGTTTGAAGAACAATTCCTTGATTATTCATCTTGATTATAAGATTTTATTAGACAACATGTGTCTTCATTAGACAATTATTCATTATTTAATACATAAGATAACATGAAATTCATATTAGGTGCTTGAAAATTCTAGTGTTTTTAGGAACTCAAAACAATACATAACACAAAAAACATGGGGTACTTTTCAATTATTTAAAAGTTCTACAGCATACTCATAATATATCATCATACTTGAAACTGTATAGGATAACATGGGGACATACATAAGAAAGGGGAGAACTATAAATACTTATAAGGGAAAAACATTTCAAAACTTGAAAAAAGTACTACATTTTAGATAATAAGAAAGAAATGGGACATTAAATGGATGGTAATAATAATAATTAATTAAGTGGAATGATATAGAATGATAACATAAAGGAAACATGGGAAAGTTGAAACTACATCAAAGAGGACGTCAGAAAAATAGGACATGGATATCCTCAAAGTCAACCTAACAAGGTGGAATATATCCATGATGGATTATGTTCACTCCTAAATCTTTTTATGGACATTTCATGAGATAAAAACATTACCTAAAGAATTAGAGTGTAATATATTTCCATGTGCACATGCCCCGTTCATCTCATGTACAGGAAGTGTTCCATAGAAATATTTCAATACAGGATCATATTTCATAATATTTAATTTCATGATCAAGAATCATAGAATAAATACTTGAAATTTCTTAATGAATTGATAATAGGTATTTCTAGGTGAATAAAATTAAGTGTAAATAGTGATGGTATTCACAATAAAAACATTAGAATAGAATAATAGTAGTTTAATTTTTGAGGCATAACGATAATATATAAATATTAATAATATTTTTTAATGATAAAAATTTGCCTATCATAATTCATACATAATATTTAAATTAATATGGACATGGAAAAAATATCCCATTATTATTAATTTAGAAATAAAATACATAAAATGAAGATGATGCAAGAATAAATATGAGAATGATTAGATCCCTTACCTTGAGAGGGTGATTACAAAAGCATGGGAAGATCTTATATTGAGCTTGGAGGAAACATAGGAGGAATCTAGAGAGATGAGGTAAGAGAATTTATTTGATTCAATTTTTTTACTAGAGAGGTAGGGGAGCATGGGTAGGATTATTTTTGAAGAGAGAGATGGGTACATTATTATTTCAAAAACCTAGGTTTTAGACCCCCCAATACTAATGTACTAATCACCAAAAACACTACCATGGTTTATTAAAATGGGGATTTATTTTTTATTTTTTATAAGGTAAAGGTCTGTAATTATTAAAATATTACTCCCAATGATGTGGTAATGAGTCATGGTTATAATGATTTCATTTAAAATCTTAAAATATATTATTTATTTTAGGGGATTCAAATAAAATTTTTAAATTTATTCAAATTAAATATAAGTATAATTATTTTAAAAGGTACACAATTATTTGGTTTTTTCATAATAGTAATAGTATTTATACATCACTTTTGAGTAATTGAGACAAATTAATAAAAATTGTATATCTTTACAGTAATAAATTTTTTCAAGAAAAAACAATTGTCTCAAAAAATTATGAAAAAATCACCAATGTATAATTTTGATGCGATGATTAGAAAAATATAATTAATTTTACATAATTAATTTTCTAAAAATGAAAAATGAGAAATTTATTTTAAAATCACATTTAATTGAAATATATTTGTTTTTGAAAAAAATTGTTTTCCAATACTTAAAAAAATTACATATGCATTGAGTAAAAATATATTATCATTTATATTTTATATATAAAATTTTATAAAACTAATTATTTTAAATACTATGTATTAAAAAATCTTAAGTTAATCAAAAATGTGTTACATCATTAAAAATAGATTTTACCCCAAATACAATTTTTGGGTCAATATATAAAATATAAACTTTTTTACAAAATCTAGTTTAAATCATTCCAAAACTAAAAAACATAAATTCATTATTATATTTAAATTAAAATATATATATATTCGTAATATTAAGGTTACTTTATTTCTAGACATTGTAAAATTATTTTTACAATTAACTAACCAATTTTTTTCGATTTTCCACTATAATAAATAGTTAATATCGTTCTTATTCATATTGTTAGATATATTGTATTTACATTATATCTTATTATTAATCATGAGGATTAAAAATATAGAATCAGTTTTATCAAAATTAATTCAAATATGTTGATGTAATTAATTTTAAATGAAACATGCAATCATGTTAGAAAGTGTTTTTCTGGAAAATTCATTTTAAAAGAAAAATAATATTTAACTTTAACTCTATAACTAGTGAACTTAATTATATATATTTTAATTTCACATATATATATTTATAATCTAAAAATTTAATTGGAATAGGTAATATTTTGGGGTTATTTAATATAATTATAATTGAGAAATATTTTGAGTTTTGAAATAGTTTTTAGAAAAAATGGTTTTTTAATCCAAAAAATAAACAAATAAAACAATCTAATATAAAAATGATTAAAATATAATAAAATTATTTTCATATAAACTAATAGTAATTTTATTACCTTTAAATAAAGTTATTATAATATATGTATTCTATTATTATTAATTTACAATAATATAGGACAATTTTACATAAAAATGTAATTTTTTAAAATTCAATAGAAATTATATATTTTTAGAAAATTCCCAAAAATTCCCCTATGTTAAATTTGATAGAAATATATTAAAAATATGGATTATTTTACTGAATACAATTTTTAAATTTTCAATAAAATAATTATAATAGATTATATTTAAACTGTATAAAAATAATTTTTGAAGATATCATATTTTGAAGATTAAAAATGACTTCACCAAACAAAATTGAGTTAATATTTTTGAAGAATTTATCAAAATATTTATAATTATAAGGATATATATTTCATTAGTTATTAAATCCTACAAATAGCTATAAATTTAATGGAATGGATAAAATAGTCATATTTACACGATCATTGTTTATTTGGGTTTGGTGTTGCCTATCACATATACAATTGGGCATAGTTTTTGCTTTTCAAAACCTAGGGTGTTATATATTTACCCTTATTAAATTTTGTGTCCTTTAATATTATACATTAAAATTATAATTAATGTTTTGGAACATTTAAATGTATTTATTGAAAACCCAAACTGTAAAAATGTTTAATAAAAAACAACTTGAAAAGAGAGAATGGAACGTATGTGGGTCATCAAATAACTAGTTTTATATAAAGGTGATCATTAGTGGGATATGAAAACAATGAAATTTGGGAGAAACTAAAAACCAAATAACAAATATAGTGTAATATTGAACATGGTCAGGATAAATTCATTTCCCACAAAAAAAATCTTTGATAGGTAAAAGTGCCATCAATTCATCGAATATGATTATAATATGATTAAATTTTGATTTTAATATTATTTTCATAATGTTCAGAAATTCATATATCTTTTTGAATATGAACATAATGAAATAAACAATATTGATAAGTATAATTCCATCCCTTAAAAAAATTCCACTTCAATCTCATCCACTTCTACAAACAATATGAACTCAAGTAGAATTTTTTCCCTAAATCACAAGAATAAGCTTCTAATGAATCACCTAATCCACTAATGATTAACAATATATTACTAATATCCATAAAAATTTCAAAATGGTTACTATGTATTATGATAATACTAAAAATTAATTAATGTTGAATTATTAATATCCAAAATGCAACCACAAATCCCAGTGGTTTATCATATATCATTCCATAAATAAATACTACAATATCCCAAATAACAAAAATAATAACAATATTAAATAATTTTTTAAACTAAATGGTTTTATTGTAATCTTTAGTTTAATTCAACAAATACATAAGAGCATTCTTAACTAATAATTCACTACATTAAACCTAATGGGTATATATACCTAAACCTAAATAAAAAATCTACCAAAATATCCTTAATCACCTCAAAATAAAAAATGATATGATATTTTTATTTGTTTTCCCATAAAATATATCATCATATAAAATTCCATCACATAAATCTGAAAAAGATATATCAGTACATTTAATCATAATATTATCTGTATAAATATCACCTCAGGAATCTAGATTTATCCCAACATAACACACATATTAAGTGTTATTCATAACCTTATTAATAAATCAATTTGATATGTTATCAGAACAAGTCAAAAATTCGTTCAATATTTTAAAAAGAATACTATGGTATAATACTTACATGTTTCATGATTCTTATTTCCATAACATCAAAAATATACTATTTCCAAAACATAAATCTCAATAACAATACATAAACACATTCATCCTAAAACATTAATTATTTTATAGAATATGACATTCCTTAGTCAAGTATTTAACCCCTAGATTAGGGCATTAACATGGATAAATCATTTGCTTTCCACCCATAATATATTGACCAAAAAGGGGTTCTATACGGTGTTATCTATTAAATTCTATCATAATAAATTTTTATGGAAACCTTATACTTTATGAAATATTTTTACACATTTAAATCACAAAGTATTACCATTTTGTAATTTCCCTTTGTGCCTCTATCCACACTTTTAAGAAACAAGAAATTATATATTCTCTCCTTTACCGACATTATTAGTTGAATTTCCTTGAGACATCATCCTTATCTTATTTGAGATCTTTTTCCATTCTACCATGTTACAGTTTTTTATTTTGATTTTTGATTGATATTTTTCCATAATCATATAATTTCTTACATGATCTCTTTTCATGTACGCCATCTAATTTTGGAATTCATCACATTTCCTATCATATTGGTACTTTACTCAATTATTCTTATTTCTATCAATAAACTATAATAAATGGAAAATTGGAGATGATTAATTTTAACCAATTAAACTCATAACCACGAAGAAAAAAACATAATAGGGATATATTCTAAATAACATGTATTTCCTTAAATTATGAATTTCTAGGATTCAATCTATGATTTCCAAAATTTATTTCTTAATATATTTATGTACGGAATGTTTTCCCCTTAATAATTGGGAATAATGAATTTTTTAATTTACCAAAGAATATCCCCTCAGAATGTCAAACTAGTAGTGCAGTAAGCCCCATTTTCATGCACGAGTTACTGATTCCTTCATCTTCAACATTGTCTTTTTGGGTTTTACCACATGGTACATATATTCCATATCCACATCAAATTATATTAACTAGAAAGGGTTTAATTTTTTTAGAAAGCAATTATACTGAAATTTAACACATTTAAGGGATTTGTTCTTATATTTTTTGTTATCCTAACGGATTTCCTTAGGGTGTTCTAACCCTAATCCAAAAAGTTAACTAAACATTCATTTTATACCAACTATGATGACCCATGTCTTTATTGTACTATGATTCTGGATTTATTATATAAGATAATGCATATTACAACCTAGAAGATTGAGAATACTACTATCATTTGTAATTAGTTATAATTCCAAAGATCATAAAATAGGGGTAAATCTATATTATTAAAAATATCCTTAACGTTGTAATAATATTCCATCATACTTTTATCCTCATAAGATAACATCTGAACATATATATTAAGGGGTGAGATATAATGACCACTAAGGGAATAAAAATGTAATAACAAGAATAAAATATTATATGTTCTGAATAGGAAATTAAATAGTATAGAATGGATGACACTCATAAACATGTATAGAGAGGCATGATATTGAATGATAACATGAAGGAATCACGGGAATGGAAAACAATTATAAACATGACGTCATAAAATTAGGTTACAGATAACCACAAAGGCAACATAACATCATTTAAAAAATCTTATGTTGTATTAGGTTTTTTCCTTAATCCCTTTAATAATGTCTAATGAGACTAAAAAATTATCCAATGCATTTAAGAGCTATATAATTATGTGATCACCTATTAGATTCATATCACGTACATGCACAGGTGTTCTATACAGAACATTCCACATAGGAACATATTGAATACCTTGATAAAGGAGTGTGGAAGAAATACATGATTTCACCTAATAAAATGTGTATTGGTATGTATATGTAAATACTGTTGAGTGTAAATATTTATGTTATTCACAACAAAAATGTTTTGCATGGAAACATATATTGAAAATCTCCCAACATAACTATTGTAATTAAAGATCAATAAACTGATTTAAGTAGAGATAAATGGGCCTCTAAAAATAAACATCAACTATAAAGCAATATGATAATGTAAAAACATATCCAAATATTATGTATTAGAAATATAATTTGTAACATGATGAAGATGATTGAATAAATGGGAGAATGAGATGATCCCTTTCCATAAGTTGGTGATTCCAGAAGATTGGAAGGAGCTTATTGAGAGCTCAAGGGAATCATTGGGGGTGTATATAAATTGTTGGTAAAATTAAAGGATTTACACAATTTTTTAGTGAATATGATGGGGATATTTGGTTGGTTTATATAGTAAAAGTGATATTAATACTTTATAATTTCCCAAACCATGTTTTAGGACTTTATATAAAAATGTAATCAAAATAAAAAACCCTCCAATTATTTTTCCAATGGAGTCTTACAATTAGAGAATATTTTCATTGTTTTATATGTCCATGGTTATTAAATATTAAAATATTTACCATTGGTATGTTGATGTGAGTCATGGTGATAAAGAATTTATTTGAAATCATAAAATATAATATTGGATTTGGGAGATTCATAATGGCTTAATAAAATTAACAAAACCAACTAAAAGATTAATTATTTTATGTGGGGGGGGGAATTATTTGGTAATAAAAACCAATATTAGAATGTATTACATCACTTTAGGGTCATTATTATTTCATAATAAGAAATTTATACTTATTCCATATTAATTTTTCACTGGAAAATTCAACTACTTCAGAATATTATGAAAAAAATTCCATTGGATAATTTCAACATGACGATTCCAAAAAATGATATCTATTTCTTTATATAATTATCTAAATATGATAATTTAATATTTTAAATTAAAATCCTCTTAAATTGAAAAATACTAGTTTTTTCCAAAAACAATTTTCCCACCATTATAAAAAATATATTTTCTATGAATAAAACTATATTATCATTTTAATTTAATATATACTATATAATAATTCAATTTTATAAAGATTTAATTTTTTTAAAAAATTATTTTATTGATAAAAATGTGTTTCTTCCTTAAAACTATATTTTACACCAAATAAAATTTATGTTTTAACCAATAAAATTTTAATATTTATAAAAATACATTATATAAAAATATATAAAGTAAAAAAATCAAACATTATAAAATTTATTTAATTGAGTTTAAATAATTTTATTTTAATTAAATCTTGGAAGCATGATAGAATGCAGTTTTTAAAAAATGCATTTTTCATGGAAAAGAGCATTTTTTTATAATTTCTATAACTAGTAATCTTAATTTTATTAATTTCAATTAATAAATATAGATACGTAATAAAAAATTAGTTTAATTGATGTATAATTATTGGTTACGTTATTTAATTATAACCTAGAAGGATTATGGATTTTAAAATTGTTTTAAAAAATGAATTTTTATTCCAAAAAATAATATTATACTTATATATGGTATAAAGATGATTTAAATGCCAGTAATTGAGATAAATATAATATAATATTAATTATGTTAATTTGAAATTAAATTAAAATAATATTGAGACTATCATATTACTTAATTTATCATAATAATTTATAATTTTACATAAAAATAGTATTTTTTCCCAAATCACTAAAAATTATTTTTTTTAGAAAATACAAAAATATCACTATATGTTAATTTATATATGTTAATATAAATCATAGTGATCATTTTACTTAATATATTTTTTAAAAAAAATATTATATTAAATAACTATAGTTTTTTTCACAGAAAATTAAATTCATTTTTGAAAAAAACACATTTTGATGATGAAATGTACATTAACAAAACAAAATTGAGTTATTATTTTATAAAATTTTATAAATAAATTCATATTTATTAATACACAAATATATGTATCAAGAGGTTATAAATCCTACTTATATATATAAATTTAATTTAAATAATAAAAATTTTATATTTAAATAATTATTGTTTATTTGGGATCAGTGTTGTGTATCGTATAGGATATCAAACATAGTTTTCTTTATTAATTACTCATGGAATTACATTCAACCAATGCTTGAAAAATTATTTCATCAAAATAAAAATATGAAAAGCGTTCAAAATTTTAGGACACTTGAAAATATATTTATTGAAAACTCACATTGTAATAGGTTTTAATGAAACAACTACTTGAAAAGTGAGAATAGGAAGTATGACGATCATCACATAACTAAAATATTTAGTAGGATAAAATTAGCGGGATGATAATACATATGCACAGTAGGGAAAACTAACACCAAATAACTAATTGGGCATGATAAAAAACATGGTTAGTGGAAACATAATGACCGTAAAATCATATATTTATCATGTGTAAAAATACCATCAATTCATGAGAAATGATTATAATATAATAACATTTTTGATTTATGATTATTTTCCTAGAGTTATAGATTTCCTCTACCATCTATAATGTGAACATAATGAAATATAATTTCTTAATAAGTATAATATCACCCATCATTCAATTTCAACTACAAACTCATATTTTTCTAAAATGACGAGATCTCCACATAATGTTAATTATTCTTAAATCACTCGAATAATCTTCTAATAGGTGACATAATCCACCCAAACAATCTAGTCTTATTATCTTTCAAAAATCCCAAATAGATAGTATAATGTAAGATAATTATAAAATATAATAAACATTAATACATTAATATGTAAAATTCAACAACAAATACCAATGGTTTATCATAAAACATTTCTCAAATAAATACTTTTATATCTTACCTGACAAAACTAACCTCAATATTAAATAATATATTAACATAAAGGGTTATCTCATACCCTTCATATTAATCATTTGGTGTATATATTCCTCAACCAAAATAAAATATCTACCAAAATATCATTAATCATATCAAAATTTTAAAAATATATTATCATGTAAAATGTTTTCCCAAAATATCCTTAATCATACTAAAAATACATAACATAAATAATTAAAAGTATTATAAATTATTTTAAATATAATATTACCCATATCCATATCATCCTATGACTATATAGTATTATATTCTCATAAAACACATATTAATGGTTATCAATAACTTTATCACTTAATAAATTTTATAGGTTATCAATACCCTTCATCATATATTTCATATCATTAAAAAAATACAATGGTACAATCATTTCATTTTTAATAATTCTTATATTTAGACTATCATTGATATACTACTTCTATAATTTATATATCAAATACCAATAGATAAACTCTTTAATCCTTACACATGATTTATTTTTATCAAATATGTTCTTACTTAGTGTAGTATTTGATCCCAGTAGTAGAGTAATAATGTAGATATACCTAGTATTCTCCACCCATAAGACAATGAAATAAGGGGTTTTGTTGGATTGAATTTATTATTTTCAATCATACTCTTCATTTTTTATAAAAACTAGCTACTATATTACATATATTTGTAGACTTAAAACACAATCGAGTTCATTTGTGGAATTTCCCTTGGTCCCCTTTGAAAATTTTTTACATGCATGAGGTTGAATTTTTATTCATTTATCTTGTTTATTAGTTGACCTTCCATGAGACATCATCCTCATGTTCATTAATATATTTTGTAAATAAACTATATTCTAGTTGAAAATTTTGATTTTTAAGAGAGGGCATGGAATAATAACAATATGTATAACTTGATCTCCAACCTTTTTATTCATCTCATTTGGGTATTTATCACATTTCCCATCACATTTATTGTTGAATCGGTTCATGCTACTTCTATCCATTGACTATAGTTAACGGAAAATCAAGGATAAGTAATTTAAAATAATTAAAAACCTAACCACTAACTAAATAAAATTAATTGGATAAGTAATAAATGAAAAGTATTTTCTTAACTTATTAATTTTTTGGATTCAATCTATGTTAACCATTATCTATTTCCGAACATAGAATCTCATGGGAAATTTTTTCCATTTATAATGGCTCATAATGAGCTTGTAAATTTTCTAGAGTATAACTCCTTGGAGTTTCCTAATATTTGTGTAGAAATTCCCATTGGGGTGCACCAGTTCCCAATTAATTCACGCTCAATAAGGTTTTTTTTGGGTTTTTCTTCTAGGTATATTAGTTTCAGTGGAACATCTCCTTGTTAGAACAAAAATGGTGTGTATTAACATGGAAACCACTTACTCTGTAATTTAATAATTCTTAGAGATGTCTTTGTTTGTCTAGTGTTATCCCGAATGCATTATCTTCAGTTTTTTAATCATATTACCCAAAATAAGAAAACATTCCTTTGATACCAATAATAACAACTCGTGTCATCATTACCCGTTAAATAATAATTAATTACATAATGTAACACATAATTAAACCAGAAATAGTGAGTACAACAGTTCCTTTTGTAATTTGGTAAATTATATGAAAACATAATGTAGGGGGTATACAACCATGATTGAAATCTTCCTTTACGTTTTCATAATATTCAATCATACTTAAAACTACATTGGATAACTAGGGGATATACAGAAGTATGTGATGATATATAAATTAAATTATGGGAATAATCATGAAATAACATAATAAAAATATTAAATTTCTGAAAATAGGACACAATTAGGACAAAAAAATGGATGAGAGTCATAAACATGGACAAAAAGGAATGATATATCATGATAACATAAAGGAGTTATGGGAAAGTGGAAATTACATTAAATGTGGAATAATTAACATAGGCCAATGATTTCCTTCAAGAAATCTTAACATGGTGTAAAAACTAACATGGTAGATAATGTTAACTCCATACTACCTTAAATGAACTCTCATGAGACTAAAATATTACCCAGTGCACTGTAGTGTGATATTATTTTCGATATACCCATCGCTTTTATACCATATACATGAAAATGTTTTCCACATATAAAATTAAAAATAAGATCATATTTTACCATATTTAATTACATGGTCAATGAATATGGAGCACATACATAGAAATCCTTAACTAAAGGACTATTTTTATTTCATGTTGAATACCCATGAGTGTAAAGAGTGATGTTATCCGTAATAAAAATGTTTGGTATGGAAAATCGTAGTAAACTTTTAGTAGCATAAGAATGGTTCATAACGATTTAAACAATGGTTTAATGATAATGAATGAATAATATCACTATTTTTATATAAAATTTTAATTAATTTGTATGTGGAAAAACATATCAAAACATTATTTATTAGAAAATAGAAACACATATAATAAAGAAGATTATTGAATAATTTGGAGAAGGAGCAAATCGCTTACCTTGAGAGGGTGATTCCAGAAGCCTGGGAGGATATTCTTGACTTCACTATGGATCCTTGGGAAGACTCAGTAATGGATATGGAAGATTAAGTGTGTGATCCATAGTTTTTGACTGGAGAGGAAGGGTGGTATAGTTTGGTTTATATAGGATAGCTTAGATGAGTAATTTATTATTTTTGAATCCAAGGATTAGGATTCTATATAACAATGTAATCAAAACTAAAGAAAATCCTTTGATTATTGACCATGGTTTCTGGAAAAGCAGACTTATTTTCATTATTTTATGACTACTAGGTTCTAAATTATTAATATATTTCCCCTGGTGATGTAGAAGTTCGTCATCGACATAAATAATTGGTTTGTATATTAAAATATAATATAGTTATTGGAGGATTCATAAAAGCATTATCAAATTAATAAAATGTCATAAATCAAATTTATATTAAAGGATAAACATATATTTGGTTATTGGAACACCTAATAGTATTTATTACATAACGTTTTTGTGATTATGATGTCACAATACACATTGTTTACTTATATAGAATTTAATTTTTAACCAAAAATTCAATTATCACAGAAAATAATTAAAAATTACACTTGTATAATTTATAAAATATGATTCCATAATTATATTTATTTCATTAAAATAATTCTCCAAATATTAAAAATTTATATATTAAATAAAAATACTCTTTTATTGAAAAATATACATATTGATAATAATTGTCTTCAAACCATTATAAAAGTTACATTAAAATTTCATAAAATTGTAATATCATTTATAAATAATATATAATATTTAATAATACAATTAATTTAAAATATAATTTATTTCAAAATTTTTTAAATGGATCTAAAAATTATTTCTTCATTAACTTTATATTTTTCCTTAAAAAGAAATTATATTTTAATGTAAAAAAATTATTCCTGTCAAAGTCATTATTTAATAATTTATAAAGTATAGAAAATATAGTCACTATTATATTTAAATATATATATATATATACATATTCATACTATTTGGGATTCATTGTTCCTAGAACATGTTAAATAATCTTTTTTCTACAAAATAACCTTCTTTAATATTTTCTATTCTAATAAATAGTTAACATTATTACTATTAATATTGTTCAAAAAATAATGCTCAAAAAATTACCTAATATGAATTATAATTATTAAAAATATGTAATTCATTTTATGAAAATTAATTCATAGATTTTGAAAATTTGAGTTTTAAATAAAACGTGCATGCATAATGAAATTCAGTTTTCTGGAAATTAATGTTTCATGGAAATGATGAATTTACATTAACACTATGACTACAAATATTCATTATAAGAATTCAAATTCATAAATATAGATATATAATATCAATATTACATTTAAAAAATTTCTTGTTAGGTTTTATTTTAATTAATTTTAATGGAGAAAATTTATTCATTTTGAAAAAGTTATGAGAGTTTTTTTAAAATCCTAAAAGTAAAATTCTATAAAAGTAATTTATTTAGATAACTAAAATATTATAAATTAAAATAAATTTAGCTAGAAAATAATTGTGTTTACATTAAATTAAATTAATATGATATTATGAGTTTATTATGATAATATCTATCAAAATAAATGAAAATTTTACACAAAGAATACATTATAACTATTCAATAAAAAATATATATATTCTAAAAAATCTCAAAAAATCACCCTATGTGAATTTGGGATTTTTTATATAAAAAATCACACTAATTTTATATATTATTTTTTATAAACTCTCTATAAAATAATTTTAATTTTTTATCACTAATACAAGTAGAGAACATTTTTGAAGAAAACCTAGGTTTAAGAATAAGAGGATATTACCATCAATAACCGAGTTATTATTGAATATGAATTTATAAATAAATTTATGTTGATTAAGATATATATTAATATTTTATAATTTAGTAAAACTTACATGTATCAGAAAATTTAATGCCAAGGATAAATTAGTCATATTTAAATAATAATTGTTTGTTTGGGGTCGATGTTGCCTATCGCATATGCTATTGATTATAGTTGTCTCATTTAATATATAATTTTATTACAATTTCTTACTTTTTTTTATAAATAATGATAATTTTTTAAGGCGCGGTTGTGATAATGTTAGTACTTTAATCCAATTAGATTCATTTAGAATCAATGGTTGATCAAAAATAAATTGGGTCTGGATCCTTCTTTGGCTATGGTTTGGGTACACATTCTAGCTTTACCATTTCTTTTTTTTCAATCTTGAAATTCTGAGATTTTCAGAAATTTTTTTATATTTTTATGCTGAGATCTGCATTTGACATCATTGCAACATTATAATTATGCCATCCAAGGTGTGGAAGATCATTTAACTAAATCTCTCCGTAATTTAATTTTTGATCAGTATAAGATGAGATAAATGATTTTGGATGAATGTGAATTAATAAAAATGATACCATTTTGTATAAGTTGTTTTTGGTTAGGTCAAACCTCTAATTAATTCTGTAGGGTTTTTGTCAAGAAGAATATAGATATTACTCAGTTGGAGGAAGTGAATAGGGGTCATAGTGTTTGTGATCTTTGAGATATTCATGTCTAAGCTGATTCCAAACTGGATTTCATTCCACTGATGGATTTATAGTATATTTTTCAGTTTGGATTATTGGTAGTGCCCAACCCCCAAGTGGTTAGTAGAGTCCCATGATGCACATTGATTTTTTTGACTTTTTTAAAACGATAATATTTTTAATTTATTTTTCATACACACTTTTTGTGTTTTTAGGTTTTATTTATTGTTTTACAGTATTTTTTAATACTTTTTATTTTAATTAATTATATATTAATAATAGATATTTTATATTATTATTAGTTTATATTAATTTGTTACATTATATTTGAAAATTTATTATTGTCTTTTCTATATTAATTTTTATGTAATTTATTATTATAATTATTTAATTATACTAATATATTAATGTTGATGTCTTATTATGTGTATAATCATAATTTTTGGGAACTTATATCCCTTTATTAGTATATCAATTTAATTAAACATATTTTTATTTATTATTTTTAATTATATTTATTTATATATTAAGTATAATATATATACATATATATCTCTTTGATATTAGCAATATATTTTTAATTATAATTTTTTGTATAATCACATTTATATAATAATTATTTTAAAATTTTAGTTATGTTGTTATTGTTGTTATTTTTTAAAAAAAGTAGCTAATTAAATAAAACATTCTTTTTGATTATTATTTTTTTGGTTTCCTATATTTCATCATGGTCTTCTTCATTTTAATAATGCATAGAGAGGGAATGTCAAAAACTAGGAAGCACCACATATCTCTAGGCTCAAAAACCCTTAAAAGGGTCTCCCTTCTCATGCAGCAAACCAAAACCATGAGACCACATAACACCACACCCGCCAGTGCTTCACCTACCTCCACACCACCTCTAAAGGTATTGATGTTCACTTCTCTACCGGAGAGCCACACTCATTTTCATCCTCCTTCCCGGTCTAAGAACAGTAGGCCACCATTCACCACTCGTCACCACTACTTCCCTCTTCTTTTGTACAACACCAAGAGATTCCACCATCCAGCACGCAATTCCACCAGCATAGCACCCTCATCATAGGCCAAAAATATATCATTCCTTCTTCTCATCTTAACCATGTGTGCATACCCCTCTACCTGCAATCTATGAATACAATCCCTATTTTTCCCCTATGAACAGAAAAAGGCCAGCGACCGCACCTCCTCCATTCTAGGTGGGAAAAATGTTATCATGTCTATAATTGGTGGAGGAATGGGTGTTTTTATTCATTTAGAGATTGGATAGGGGTGTGTTTCCTTACTCAACAGGAGTGAAGATAAACACGATTATTTTTTCTATAACATAGGTACATGTTTTATGATTTATCATTTTATTACAAATCATAATTTTTATATCTTGATTTTGAGGTACATATATATATGTATGGATGTTGACTGGTTAATATTAATTAGAGAATGTACCATGATAGATTTTTTATTATTATGGTTAATGTTTCAATTGAATTTATTTTCATTTAATTTTTTATCTTCATTATTTTTATTTTAACTAAAATCATTTTTGCAATAGAATCATTCTATTTTAATTTGTAGTCATTTTTTTAATCTAAGAAGGTAAATTAACGTAAACGACTATTGTGAAAATATGTGGAATGAATTTTTGAGAAATCAGCTGCATTATTTAGCTAATTGGTTTAGTACATGAACGTGTCTCCTAATTTATTTATTACAACAAAGAATATGTCTATAAATAAATTAGGGGGAAAAACTATACCTCTAAAATTGGTTTTATAAATTTTTTAACCAGTGATAATTGACCTAGATAAGTATTTGATTACAGAAGAATGTATTTTTTTAGGCCTATGTAGTATATTGATTACAATGTCAACATCCAAGACTTAATTTTCTTACTTATACTTCATCATCATTTTTATGTGATTTATGTTATGTTTGATTTAATAATTTTTAGTTTTATAAAAAATATTTTTAAAATATGAATTATATATATTGATCATTCAACTAAATATTTTCCAAAGATATAATTTTATTGAAATATATATCAAGATCTATATGGTTTTCCATTCATTTAATATTTACAGTTTCATATGGGTTATTATAATTTTCAATGTGGATGTGCTATGAACGATGTACCAAATTTATGCACCATTTTTTAGGATCATGTACATATATAACATTATGAAAATATAAAATAGGCCTTTGTTTAGAAATTAATCACCTAGATGGTGAACACCAATAATTTGGATCAATTGAAATATTATCCACCCATCATGAAACTGAACATAATAAATGGGAATATATCAATTGGTTGCTCTTCTGAAAATCAAATCCCTCAATGGGAGTGTGGAATTTAATCATAGATTTCAACGCCTCCCAATGGATATTCCCACCCACTTTTCCAAATCAATCTAGATAATCAAAGGACTCATACTATTATGAGATAGAAATTGACACCCAACACAGTCCAAGTCATCTCTAGGATAACAAGTCTCATAATTCAAGAAATACATTTTGAACTTAATCCATTTGTGATCAACCTAATCAATAAAAATACACAATTTCATAACATGATAAATGAAGACCCTTATAAGAATGTGAATATATTTCCCAAAGTTTGGGATACATTTAAAAATATGGTGTTATAGATGATGCATTGATTGTGACACAATATACGTTCTCATTATAAGGGAATGCTAAGGACTATTTGGAAAGACTAGAACCTAATATTTTTTTAGCTGGGAAGTGTTGTGAAAAAAATTTCATGATTGGTATTACAAGAAAGTAAAATAATTCAAAAAATAGTTAACTATTAAACTATATTTTCCATAATGGTTTTAAATCACTAGGCGATGATCCATAGAGATTCATGTATATGTTAATGACTTTCCATCGCCATGGACTGAAGTTAGTGAATGAGTTGCAATCATTCTAATATACCCTTCAACCCGAGAGTAAGTGACCGTTAAATATAACTACTAAAAATGCTTTAATAGAGATTGATATGGATTATTTTTAAAACATTATTTGGAAAATCGAATAATATATTTCAACTATCTCGAATATTTTATAATAAGGAAGGAATAATTGCATCAATTTGATTCTCACACATTCAAGACTTCAAAATTTGAGTCTGTCTACAAGATGATTGAATCATTCCACTGATTCCTCCTAATTCTGTTCCCATCCATGTTGATCAATATAAAAATTACCCATATTGTTTTGGTGCTCAAGAAAAACACATTTTTTCATATAACAAATCTAAGAACAATATGGCTGAAAATAACATTTTAATCAATAATAGATGATATTATAGAATCCAATAATACAAAAAATTGAAAAAATAATTGCAAAAATCATGGTTGTAATGAATCAATGCATACCCAACTAAAGAATTGGTACATCAATCCACCATAGTTCCCCTATCAATAATCCTCTATACCCACTACGAACTAACTATAGATCAGATATCAATATAAATATTGACCACCATAGAATCATCAATAAAAATATGTTTAGAAAAATCATACAATTAAATTAACCCCTTCTATAACACATGGTGGACAATATTTTAGAGAAACTCTAAAAATATATTGATTTTTAATCAATAAATCATTGAATTACAAGATATAGAAACTCTAAACATGTAGAAAATAACGAAAAAAATGTATTCAAACTCTGGATACATAAAAGAACCCATGAACACCATTGAAAATATTGTGGGTCTATTATTGCAATAATGAAAGAATGAAAATAGGGAACTGTACTAGCAAACAGAAGACTTAATCCAAGAGAAGAAGAAAAAATTTAGCACATGACTAAGTCGAACAAAATTTCTAATGTTTCATATTTATACTTCTCAACCAAAATAAAAAACATACACCTATATATAATAATGGTTCTTCAATGAAAAAATAAATTCATCCTGAAGATAATGTATAAGATGATAAAAATGAACATTTTAAAATTTAAAAGGAATAAAATTAAAAGGAAAATGGATCACTTGACGAATGTGTGAAATCTCAGATATCAAATAATCTATTTACACAAATATATATTCAAATAAAATTTGATTCTATGTTTTTGATACTCATGGGAAATTTCTTGAACAATCATATATATATTTCTTTTGTGGAAGCCATCAGGCCAATTCCCACCATGATAAAATTTTCAAAGATATTCTCTAAAAAATAAGAAAAATGGATAATCTAAAAATATTTCTAAATCATGATGAATGATAAATGGTCATACCCATATCCATATATCCCTAATTGGGATACCCTTGGAGATTCCCTATTCATTACAATATTGGAGGATGTAAATTTGGGAGAGATTTATGTGACCTCTGAGCTACTGTAAACTGGATACCAACATTATTCCCTAAAGAACTGTGCATCAAAGAATTTAAGAAAATGATCACTACATTGAAAATGGTATACTAATCGATGAATAATCCCTAGGGAATTATGGAGGAAGTTATTTTCTGGTCAATAAATTTTAATTCCATAATAATTTTTTCCTTATTATTGAAGAAGATATTTATGTATTGTTCATTCATGGTAAATATTTCTTTGAAATATGCAGACTACTAATTAATGTCCACGATATAAAATTTTTTTTAGTATGGGGGAAGAAAAAATATAGTTTGATTTCTTTAAATATATGCGAAACCTCATTTCAACTGTATTTAATTTCATGGATATGATTGAAGAATTGGATGAGTTTTTTATGGATGAATTTAATCTTGAAGATTTACACAAGTAAAATGAAGAGTTAACTAAGTCAAAAATAGAAATAGTATTCATCATAAACATAGTCGGGCCTATTGATAGACAATAGTTCACCTCATTGAATCCATCACCTTAAAATACACCAAAACAAGAGATTAAAAATATTCCACTTAACCTAATATATAGTTACATGGGATATTTAAACACCTTTCCAATCACTATAAATGATAGTTTTTTGAGTGTAAAGAAATTTAAATTCCTTAATGTCCACAAGAAAAGTAATTTAGTGATGAGTTTTATGATTACATATTTGAAAGTTATACTTCATTCTATCTAATCTCAGATAATAAATATGGAATTTAATTAAAAACATTTTATAAAACCCAAAATATCATTAACCCCTCCAATTGAAGAAGTAGTAGTGAGTGAATTCGACAAAATTATACATTCTATATTAATAATACCTTCCATTGATGGTTAGTGGGTCATCTCATTATTAGTGGTACCACAAAAGGATAGAACAACAATGGTTGAGAATTATAAAGGAGAATTGATATCCACAAGAATAGTTGTTGGATGTAGATTTAATGAAAATTATAATTGAATGATGTCATAAGAAAGTATCACATCCCATTAAACATTTTTGATAAAATCTATGAACTTCTAGAATGATGTGATTATTACTATTTTTTGGATTAATACTCAAGATATATTCAAATTTTTGATAGACATGGTGATCAAGGAAAAAAATCAACTTGTATGTATGGTGCATTATCATATCATAAAATTACTTTTGGAATGTATAATGTAACAACCACATTTCAATGACGCGTGATAAAAATATTCTATTATATGATTAATGAATTATTTGAAAATATTTGTGGATGATTTATTGGATAATGTGAATTATTTTGATGAATTTATGGAACATTTGGATTAGGTTTTGGCACGATGTGAAGAAAATCATATAGTGCGCAATTAGAAAAAATATCTCTTCATGGTATAATGTGGGATAGATTTAGGTCTTCATATATAATATAAAGGAAGTGATGATGACCCAACAAGAATAGTAAAATAAATGAGCTCCCATTAGTAGTTCATTTCATTCAATCTGATGTTTTCATAGGCATTTTTTATTCTTCTAATGATTTTTAAGGATTTATCTATTATTTTTCCTTACCACTATGATGGAAAATTGTGACATTCCATATTTGGCCTGAGTTTCTTGAAATAGTTAAAATGATTTGGAAACATTTATTGGAATCCAAGATAATTATTTCAACAAATTGAAAGGAATAATTTATGTTAATGTCTGATACTAGTTACTGGAAGTTTGTTGCTTTATTGAGAAAAAAGTAATGAAATGATAAATAGATTGATCTATTATTCTAGTCATGCATTGAATGAGGGTCAACACGAATACACTAATACTGAAAACTAGTTTCTAGATATTTTATTGTCATTTGAAAAATTATAATCCTAACTACTATTTTCCAAATTCACTTTCTATATGGATAACTCTACACCGAGGTATTTGATAACCAAGAAATATTAAAATCCAGAACTCATTCAATAGATATTATTACTTCTAGAATTTAACTTTTATGTTAAAGAAAAGAAGAGAAAAAATGTCATTGACGATCAGTTAACAAACCTAGACCATGATATAAGTGAAATATATGAGGTTTTAATAAATGATACATTTCATGCTGGAAAACTCTATGCCAAAAGGAAAATCACTCCACAGTTTTCTGATTTTTTTCAATTACTACTCTCCAGGCCTAGTATATCATGATTTTTCAAAGGTGTAGAGAAAAATAATTTTGAAAGATGTTCACAATTACTATATGTATGATCCATTACTTTTTAGGGAATATTTAGATTTAATTATAAGAATACTCAACCTAGAATTATAAGTTAAAAATATATTTAATTTGTTCCATACAAGGTAACATGACGACCCCATGGAATTTATTATATAATTATAAAGGCTACACTCTACCGTTTTTACTGGTCAAAAATTCATTTTTATATTTTTGTGTTCTTTATGAATATTGATAAATTCCAATGAATTAGTTATATATGTTAAGAATCATGAGAATCCTCAATATTTAATCATGGGAATTGAAATTTTTTACATATGGGGAATTTTCATCAATGGTCATTTTCTTAAATCATTCTGTAAATAATATATCCTTGTCTATGTTGACTACGTGTCAAAGATGGCGGAAGTTGAGGATTTTGATGAAAATAATGCTCGAGTAGTCATTATATGTTATATGCAAAATTGTTTTACCCAATTTCGAATTCCAAGGACAATCATCAATGACCGTGGTACCCAATTCATTAATTATCTATTTAATAGGATAATGACTCACTATAGATTTCATCACTACATTAGCACCCCATACCATACATTGACATTGGGAATTTAGATATTTTAAATAGTGAGATTATTATTATTTTGGAGGAAAATATTTGAATATCCTGAATAATGTGGGCCACCAAACAAGATGATGCACATTGAGATTTCCGAACTGTATTAAAAAAACATATTAAAATTTATTTATATCAATTTGTATTTAAAAACATAAGATACTATTATATAAATGGAAGTCATATATTTCTATGCTGTGAAGAATCAATCTTTTTAAATTAAAAATACCCATAAAAAATTATTAGATAGATTAATGAATTAGATGAGATGGGGATGGTGGATTATATGAAATATTTGATATATAAAGAGAAAACTCTACACATTAATGAAAAATGGATCTAATAAAAATAAATTCCATTTAGAAAAAATGTTATAATCCTTAAATCAATACTTTGTATCATGGCCAAAAAGATTAAATCAATGTTGTCTCATTGTTACACGATTACAATTGTTTATCTCCATTGTGCTATTGAAATATATATTGGAAAGATGCATCCATTTATGGTTAATAGGATAAAATTAAAACTCTATCAATCTTCTAATGAAATATGTGTCCATGAATAATTTAACAAAAAATTAGAATGTTCTCATCTAGTTGAAAATGTTAAATATATCTCTTCCAGGGATGTAACCCATGTTTTTCTATATTACATCCTTTTAATTTAATTATTATAGTTTGTTTTAAATAATAATCATGTCTTGTGTGGAACAATTTTAGATACACTCGACATTTTTGTGCACTTTTTAATCTCTTATGTGTCTACTTTCATCTTGATAATCATTTGTGTTACTATTATGAAATTATGTGGGTATGTTTTGTCCATTTGAATATTTTACAGGTACATCGTATCTTGAAAATTATCTAATATTGGAATCATTTACATATCTATATGTACATACTCAAGGAGGTGTTTTATTTTCCACCATTTTTATTCTTAAAAACACAATATAAAACAACTAAAAATATGTTTTGAAAAAAATATCATCCATGTCATTAATAAACCCACAAAAAAGATATTATATTTTTATTATAACATGATCAGATGAACACCACCTGTCTCCCTAGGTAGATCAAGTGTGAAATTATTGTTTTACATTATTTTATTTATGAGATATTTATTTAGATTATATATTATATCAATTTATTCCTTGAAAATATTTTCATGAAATCTATTATTTTTTAATAATTTTTCCATCATGCTCATTTCTAATGTACAAGATTATTTTTCCACAACCATGAGGATTTTGGATCATTTTAAATATATCTCATGTATCTCTTTTTCTTGAGGGGCTCTCATTCATTTTATGTCTTATATAAGATTCAATGTTTTTAAATTAAAGAGCGATGAATTTTGAAAGTAGCATTAAAATTACCAAGGCATTTGTTTGATTTATTTATGTACATTATCCAAGTGATCCACACTTGAATTTTAACTATCATTTATCCTTTAGAATCCCTGGAGAATTATTTTTGGGATTGGTTACATTCCATAAATGTCCCTACCCATTTCATGAAAATGATCCCAATAATATTAAATTTATGATTGGGGGGAGATTTATTCAAGGATAGGGTTATTTGATGGGTTGTGGTACATTTGATGCACATGGATCAAAACTGTTTTATCATCATCATATGTGTAATATTTCATAGTATTTAGGTTTATTTCATATATTTTGATGTTGGGTTTTATATTCTTTTAGGTTCTAACTAGGAGTAGATATGTGGTTATTACGTGGTAACCCTCACCTATAGGGATAATGATAAAAGTGTTGACTCATTACTCCAAGACATAATGATTTTTCAATATTAATAAATTTCAATAATATTCTACTTATTATGAGCTACTTCTATACCTTTTCATGTGGTATTTAATTATTTATATTTTTGGGGATTTTTGGGTTGCTAATCCATAGTTTTTTTCATATAATATTTTAGTTAGTTTTATCTGAAAAAATAAAAATGTGGAATAAAAAAGAGAAATTTAAAACAAAATTATCATATTGCTGAGAAAATTCAATGTTTTAAGTGTGTGGGGGTGAGATTTTGAGGTACCCATTTTATTTGACACATATCATGCGGTTACATCAAGGTTCAACCCTAATCATTCCAAATTTTCAAAAAACTATTATATGACCAATTTTACAATACCCTTAGAGATATGTGAACCTAATTTTAATAAAACAATAATAGTTTTTTCTTTTGATTTACACTAGTGGAGATTTTAAATTCATGTCAAGCATATGGTAATGATGCATGTGTTATAGAACTGAGTATGAATTTTATTAGATTATTTAAGTGATAAGAGTAGCAGAGAGGTAGGTTAGATGATACATGGGTAAAGATTTTTTTCTTGGAAAGAATTTCAGTGGAACAAAAAAAAATTTCTGAAAATTTTATTTTTAAATGATCCATGGTACTTTTTTGGTAAGAGTGAAAAAAATGAACTTGTACGTTTGATACTTTGATGTATATCTGTGTCCAATTATGTATTCTTTGTGACTATTTTTCCTTGGAATAAAATACTTTTACTATGGGAGATTTTATGAACATGGAATTTAATGGCCTTTTTAATAAATTATAACTTGGTTTTATTTAATTTTCCATTCAACATTAAGTTTTTGAATGTTCTTTTTATTGTTTTTTAGTTTTTTATTATTTTTTCAATTTTTAGTTATCTTTATATTAATATTATATCATTATAACTATAATTATTTTATATTACTTTAATATATTATATTTCATAATTTATTATTACTAACAATACTCTTTTTATGTTATTATTATTTTTAATTTAATATTCTTTATAATTATTATTCATTAAACTAGTATTTAAAAGTTGTAGTTTTATTACGTATATAGTCATAATTTTAAATAATTATATCTATATGTTAGTATATCTAATTATATATTAATATATTTATTTAACTATTAATACAATAATTTATTTCTATAATTAGTATAATTTATATATATAATTAATATTAGTATACAATTTTTAAATATCCTATTTTTTATAATCACATTCATTTAATGCATATTTTTATAATTCTAATTTTATTAATATTTTAATATTTATAAAAATAATTATATATAGATTTAATTTTAATTTCAAATTTTTTGGTTATGTTTACACATTTTTTATCTAGGTCTGCTACATCTTAAATATACCATAAGGGGGTGGTAAATAAACCTAGGATGTGGAACATCTCTCTATAGCTGGTAAACCCTAGAAGGGTCTCCCTATTAAATCAATAAACATTAACTAGACAACCACCCTCTATCACACCTATCAATGACTAAATTCCAATATTCCTCCTCCTAGGGCAGTGCCTCTCCCTCCTCTATGAGACAACCAATCTTGTCATTATCCTCCTTTTGGATTAGAGAACACCATGAACCCCTACACCCCTCATCACTGCCACTTCCCTCCTCTAACGCACAACACCAACCCGAAAACCATCCTCCAAACATCAATACCCAAAAAAACCCTTAACCATGGCTACTGTTATGTCCATGTTATTCCTCCTCTCACCACATGCTTGGACCACCATCTACCAGCACACCAGGTGGAAAATCATCATTCTCATCTCCCTCTAGTCAAAAATGGAAGGAGACCACACCTACTCTATTGCAGTAATGTTTGAAGTCATCATGGATTGATTTGGTGATTGTTTGGATGTTCTCTAGCATTTGTAGACTGATGAAGTTTGTTTTTCATCGTGCAGCATGAGTACATAATTCCATAATCATTATTTTGATATCATGTGTATATTTTTCATGACTTATAAATCTATTACCGAACATATTTTTTAGTTATTTTTGAAGGAAACATATTTTTTTGTATTTTATATGTGTATTTTTAATATTTGTGTGTCCAAGGATTATATATTTATTTTTAGGATTAATTTTTACCTGAATTTATTTACATTTTAACTTTATTCTTCATTAATTATATTTTAAGAAATAATTTATTAAATTTAATCATTCCTTTTCATTGATTTGTTCATTAAACAATCAAGGAAGGTTAAATGACTTAACTGACTATAGTGAAAATATGTGGTAAAGCATTATGAAAAATGGGTTATGTAATTTGTCCAATTTCATTTGTAGTCAAATATGTCTATTAAATTTTTATAACAAAATAGAATATGACCTTAAATAAATTTTCTGGTCAACTGATAATCCTCTAAATATGATTTATAAATTTTTAACCATTTATAGTTGCACTAGATAAATATTTTATCATAGAGGAAAATATTTTTACATACCTATGAAGTAGTTTGATTATAACATTAGCATCATAGAAAAAATTTTCTAACTCTGAACTCATCGTAATTCTTTCTATAACAATTTATTTTTGTTTTATTATCATTCATATTTTTTAGTTTTATAAAAAATTATTATAAATTATGAATTCCATTATATGATCATTTGATAAAAAATTATCCAATGGGATAATTCTATTGAGCATGATATCTGGCTCTATATTATTCAACCATACTCTACACTTTTTCAGAAACTAGTTATAAAATTATTAAATTAGACATGATGTGATTCATTTTCAATCCCACACAATAGTGGTGATATAATTAATGACATAGTGGTCACGTACTTGGCCGTTAGGGTACCCACTCCTATAGATTCGGTGGCCCTATAAGGTGAAACAATCACTACATGAAGGAATGATTGTTAGTGTGAGAAATGGAATCCTAGCATGTCAAAAAATATTCAAGGAATCCTTAATATTTTGAGGTAAATCATGTTCTATCCAAGGATAGAAATTGTAAATGGATGAATTCTATATTGGATTGAAGAATGAAAGGTTGCGTTCAGTCTGGTTTAAGAGACATCCAAATGGTGGTGTTGAGAACCTAGAACAAGAAGACGAATAAAGACATATAATATGTACGTCCAACTGTGTAAAATGGAGATTATAGCCACATAAGATTCTAATTTTCGAAAATATTTGGTCACCATTGAGAGGTAATTCTGAAATCTAATGAGGATGAAGGTAGATAATTAATGGGATCTAGAATGAAAAAAAAATTCCATGGTGACGATGTCTGTCTGGTGAGGTACGTGAATTTTTCTCCATTGTTAAATATCGTTAATTGAAGATATAGTAATGAATTTTATTAATATAAAATTGAATGGTAAGTGGATGAAATTTTAGATATTTTTTATATTTTGGGAGGATGAAAGGGAAAACAGATGCAATGGACTCTATGAAATGTAATCCCCAACAAATATGAAGAAAAAAAATATTAAGGACTACTCATAAAGTCCCTAACCAATGTAATCATGATTAGTGGGGAAGGATGGAGTTACTCATAGAGATATGGACCAATGATTCCAGGGATCCTTGACTTTAAAGATTCACATAGACTTTATCCAACAAAGGTAGGAGAACCATTAAGAGTTTGATGATTAGAGACCCTCAATGAAACATGGATCTCAATGACAGGATTATAAGAGTATGTCGTTTGTTCTTAAGAAATAAATTGAAAAATAATTGGGGATTATTTCGCGATATCAGAGGAGTGGAATAGTCATTATCTGAAGATATTTCTAAAAAATCTCAACCTTGAACTGATGGTGTGGAAGTCCTCGTAACTCGATGTCTTGTTCCAAGAATTTGGTCCACTGTTTGACATGGATCCTTTTTTTGGAGTTGATTAATTATATTGATATCAATATATATATATGTGTGTGTTTAATTAAACAAAAATAATAATATTATAGACTCATAATGTATGTACTAGTTGTACAGGTCTGGGCAGTGAATGCATTGATGGACGGATCTGTTTGGGATGTTTTAGTTTTTCCACTCTTCTCCAAAAGTGATTTTTCATATATATAGTAAATAAAATGTTGATTCAGATATTTACTGGTGAGGTATAATTAGTATACTCCAACCTATTATGATAGATTTTTTGGATTATTTTTTCTCTGTGAGAATTCCATTGCCTCAATTGTAGAGATTTTCTCTAAGCTTCCCATCAGGTTTAAATGTTTATTCCTGATTAATATATATTTTTCCATTATAATTTTTTTATTCCATATTTTCATCTAAGAAGGATATATTTTTTAAATCATAACTATTCTGAATTAATATATGTGATGTTGGATATATTTTTTGGTCTATTTAATCTAAATTCTATTTTCAGAGACTCGATACATGTTTCTTGATAGCTATATCTAGACTTGATAGCTTGATCATGATGAATATTTATTTGTTAATGGTTAGATACGTGCAACTCATTTTAATTTACTACTGATTAATTGTGTTTCCAAAAGGTCAATGAGTGGATTATCTTGGGTCAATTAGATATTAAAATAGCTATGTGAATCTTTTTTAGTCCTCATGTGATTGAGTTTAATATCATGGATCTGCAATGCTGTAAATTTCAGTTATGCTCTTTTTATTCTGCATGATTGTTCAGTTTAATGCTATAATATTTCTATCGTTGTAATTATAGTTTGTCTTGGGTTTTGTTTTGTAGTTTGGTATGTGACTCTATATTAGTGTGTTTGATGGTTAGTTTTATGGTTAGTTCCCATATAACCTAATGTGGTTTTTTTCAAAAAAAAAAAAAATAAATATTTGGCCAAAATCAAAATATAGGTTGAGCCTCTATTCCATAATAAATTTATTTTATTATTGTATAATTTTTCTAATGAATTATTTAATATTACTTATAATAAATATATTTTCTCATCAATAAAAAGTGTCTAATTATGATGCCTTATAATAATGTGTTTCTTATCTCCTAGAGGCAAAGAAAAATTTGGATGTCTCAATTAAATCAAAATTGATCATTTATTAACTCTTCTCAAAAAAATTATATATCAACCATTTCTGTAAAACCGTAACAAAATTTTGATGAATAAAGTTGTCTATATGAGAAATCACTTTTTCTAGTTGATATAATACATGCGGATGAATATTTATGAAAATTTATTTTTAATGGGAATTTATCTTATTCCTAATTTGAATTCCTATCTTCCATTAAATGTTTTATAATTTATTGCTTATGGACACAAAATATTTTCAGTGTAAGGGAATTTGATGTGTATTATTTTTTTGTTTGTATTATCACTTGTATTTTGGAAATTTAATGTGTATTTTATTTTAAATTACACTTTAATAATAAGTGATAGTTAATAAAAAGATATTGCAGTTGAATATGAAAATCATTGAAATGTTTATGATGTTTTGAATTTTTCTTTTTTTCCCTCTTAATTTTTGATATGTTTAATTTCATATATTTCATTATATATAATTTTATTCACATGGTTGAATTGAATGTAAAATAATTTTATTGGGGTTTTAAAATTTTAGTCCTCCAATATTCAATGCTATTATATTTTTTTTATGAAAATCTGGGAATATATCTACGAGAATTAAGGTTTTAATTAGAGTTTTTGGATATTGTGAGCATAAATTAGTTTAGTGATTGGGATCCCTTAAATATAGTATTATTCATCTACTATATCCCTTCTTTTAATACCATTTAATAGTACCTCCCACCATGAATCAACATCAACATAGAAGAAATTTACAATTCCAAAACTATAGCTTTCATTCTGTTATCTCCTAGTAGCCATAATTTTTATACCAACAATTGAGCTATGCTACCATTGAACAATATTATACACTTGAAATTGAAGATACCAAAGTTCCAAAAATTGATGGAAATAATTTGATTACAAATTCTCATGAACCATATTACATATGGTGTCCTAAGACCAATTGGGTCTATATTTATTAGATTAATAGTTAATTTATTGAATAATATTAAACTTATAATGAAATATTGTTAATTTTTTGTGAATTTATATAATATAATAATGTCTTAAAATATTTCCCTCATTGAAAATTCCATACCAGATCCTCACTATGATGCAAACCTTGATATGATATGGAAAAATTCGTACTATAATTTTGTGGTAGGGTAACTTACTGTTATATTTCACATAGTTTTTAGACCATCCGTTGTCGGTTCCTGTAAATTGATATAGATTATTCCCACAATGTTCATACTTAATAATCTCTAATATGATAGATTATAAGAATTTAATTTCATTTTGAAATTCAACATGATTTTTTGTGACTAGATATTCATATTTTAGAGGGTGTGTAGTGGTCCTTAGACTATTACATTATCATTAATGTATGTCATGACCAGGTCACATAGATTTACTAAACAAAACTGGCACACCATGTTTAATTTGTATGTGGGGTATGATGGGGGTGTCATGATCGATATTTCATTAATGGATTAGTCTATAAATTATGTATACCATTCATATTTATAGAAGCTGATATCTTGGCCCTTTTATTAAAATAGTATAGTCACGTTTAATTCCATTCCCATAGTATAATGAAGTTTTTATATAAGATAGTGACAGAAAGATGTATCAAGTGAATTCGTTGATGACATGTTTGTGAAACCGTATTGATGAGAGATTTTAAAAAAAATAATTATATTACATAGTGATCGTTTATATGTTGTGGTTGATGTTGATTCATTAATTTTATTTACTATGGTTCCTTGAACTAGTCTAGACATTAATCATTGACTATAGGAAATTCCACCTAATTGAAAAGATAATGAATCAAAGAGGGTTACACGCTATGTGTTTCTGTTGATCTCGATTAATTTTTTTTGTGTTTAAATAATGAAATAAATATTAATCTCAAGTATGAGGAATTATTTTCTCATACTAGATTGATGACATAAATAAAATTAATATTCATTCTACAGCTTGTAAATATATATTTATTTATTTAATTGAATTTGTAATAAATTTAAATTATTTGGAAAGTGAAAAAAATTATTATTAGTGAGAGGGAAAAAATTTGTTCTTAAATAAATGAAAGAGTTGTTTGAAAGGGCCAATAACTTATCCAGTGAAAAATTATAATTAACAAGGAGGTAAAAAAATATTTTATATTATGCATGTTGGAACATGACACAAAATAAAATTGTTATTATTATATGTAATGGATTTTATTATAGGTAATATATGTGACTTAATGGTTGGAATACTATTAAATATTATTTTAACCTAAATTCTAAATTTAAAAATATATTGATATGTATATTATGTAGAGAATCCAAAATTGAGAATAGGGAATTGTTTGAAAAAAAATCTCTATCAACTCTTTCTTCTCACACCCCTCCAAGAATGAGAATCATAAGAGATATATCGTTATTTCCAAAGAATGATTGATCAATATTGAACAACACAAGACATTTTACCCTTCATACTAGTTCCCAAAGATCGAGTGGTACTTGTCAGAGATCATATGGGCACATGTGGATCACCGCTAGATGGATACTCTACTTGGATTATCTCAATGAAACAAAGGTAATCTGAATTAGTATTTTCATATGATCAACATTCACCATGGAATAAAGTTCTTAAAAGTATGAATTTAATAATTAAATTATTACAAAACTAATTAATAATACGATTGCAAAGATCCTCATTCATGGTTTTAGGAATAAAATTATAAGAAATTTTAATATATCAACCAATACTTCAAGCTTCTACTTTTCCTAGAACCAATAAGTTATATTAGAGGGGAAACATTTAAAAATATAATTATTTATCTGGAAAATTTTATATACACAATTGTGGTAAGATTTTCATTTCACATTATTTATTCTTCTAACCAATTTTAATTTTCAAGTTATTAGAATATTAATCATCTTTAATCAGTTTTTTTATTTTTAATGTTTTGAGAATATATGAAAAATGAATTGAGATTCAATCAAGAGGTTCCAAATCACCTACCAATAAAACTTGATACTTAACGTGTAGCCAAAGCATGTACCATGTGACCACGTTAATTATATGTTGATGCACTATGAAGGTAATAAAAAAAAATAATATATTGATCATTATGTGTTGTATAGTCCGACACGACACATAAAAAGTGGATATATAGAGTTTATTTGTCTTGTACACAAAATATAATCTAAATAAGTAAACACATTGAATCTCTAGTCATATAGCTCTGATAAATAGAATCTTAAGTTAAAATCGTTTAGTTGAATGGAACATAATATATAGTATCCAATGAAATAAATGAATTAAAATTTATATTACATTGACTAATGCATAATTAAAATTATATATTATTGATTAACACAAAAAATGTGTGTTTCCAAATTTTAAAAAGTTTTTAAATAATATTAAATTCCAAATTATTTTATTGTAATTAATATGTCATTATTAGTTATACTATTTATTTTATATGAATTAAATAAAATAAGGGTATCTCTAATTAATTTCAGATGACCATTTCTATGAAAGGTAATAAATTATTTAAATAAATCAAGCACATTCATAATAAATAATAAATAAAAAATAATGACATTAATTTTAGTAAGTTTTCTTTTCATATTCAATTCATGTAAGACCATTCATGTGAATGACCAAGACGTTTCTATGCATTGGATGCTTTAATTTCATTTATTTCATGATTTTTCAATTATTTACTACTAAATTAAATTTGATGGAAAGTGTTTTTACCTCACAAAATAATAATTTAGTTCCTACCTTTCTGAGATTATTTATCTAATCCCCCATTAACCTACCATTTCTCCCCATATATGTGTGTGAGTCATGAATAAATGTAATTAATAGAGAATCCTATGGAATGTGGAGGAAGATCAAGATTAAACCATTTCGATGAAAAAATTAGATGATACACAGGTGGGAAGGTGGAATGTTGTAACACATTCCAAGATCAACAGAAGTATTTACTTCTCATTTTTCATAGTATGATTTATTTTTTGTTCATTAAATCAATAGTGAAATAAATATCAATAAATAATAAACTAATTTTTCATTTTTTGTCTTTTCAATTTTTTAATTTACTGATGGATGACTGAAATCACATAAACATATGAATTAATATTAAAATAATGAATTTAAATAATCTTATTACACATAAATGGTTTATCCATCATGGTTAACAAATTATGTAACATCTAGATAATATTAATAAGGCATGTATATGATAAAATTAGATAAAAAGTTTCCAAAATAAATTCAATAAATGAATTATGTCTAAATGTTTTACACCAAATGGTTAATTAGATATGTAACATCCACTTACTATTAACAATACATGTAAAGGTGAAATGATGATAAAATTTATGAATAATTAATTCAAATCCCCAAAACTAATATTTTGTTAGACTGGTCCTTCTGTTAGCTAATTAACAACATAAGTAAATAAAAAAATTTATTTAACCAACCCATATTTGGAAACTTACTTTCGTTATGGGAGTTCATATGACGGTTTTGGGTTAAATTAATAATTTTACATCAAGAGGATTATCTCTTTCTAGAAATTGTGTAATTATGTGGAATGTAATTAAGAAAATCTTGTTAGGATTTAAGGAATGGGGAATATACCTAATGGATCAAGGAGATGAGAGCCCCATATTGGTAATTACATGCCTATATAAATAACTTCATGTAGCTTTACTGACCATTGTTAGGGTAATAAAATGGTTCATATGGCTCCTTTACAATATAATGTTAAAGTAACTAGTCATTTTATGTTCAATAGGGAGAGCTATTTTGAAATTATATTATAGTGGGATATTTAATAAAATTATGTAATTTATTATTTCATAGATAATTTGTTATAATAAAAATAATCCATAATATAATCTTTTAAATTTTAGAATAAAATGGAATGCACATTGTCCACATTATCCCTAGAGTCAATATTGCATAAGAATCCCTAACTAAAGGTAACATCTTGGAAAAGTAAATACACCTTTGGATTATTCTACAACGTGACTACAATATTATATAATATAATCCCCAAGTCCCAATCAACCTACTAAAGAGAATAGTAATTAATATTTCCTTATTAATGAGAAACGTAGTATATGTAAGGTCAACATTAATTTTATTTATAATTTTATCAATTTCTAGTGAACTTATAATGTATCATGAAAACATGGATGAGTATGGAATGCTTGAAAAACTCAATGTTATTTACTATGAGAGAGATTTATAAGAATATTTTAATATTTACAAGGAAATATTTTATAGAAATTTGGAGATTTTTCTACAACTATGCTTCATATAATCAATCTCATCGGCTACATTGAGTAGTTGGAGTTGCTATGTTTTATAATCTCAAACGATCTAGGTACAAACCCATAATGGAATCACACCATCCAAGATTCTCTACCTTTTTCATTATGTTTAATATGAACATCATTGAGATGTGTCTCTCCAATCTTCTCACTCTTTATTTCCATGTAGATAAGGAATCAAACATTGAAAATCCATCTTTTTCATATGACTAAAAAATTAAAAGGTAAACCAAGGTTCTTTAATCCCAATGATTATTCACAGCCTACCATAAAGTGTAAAATTAATGGAAAATCAAGGTATCTAGATGTTATCTATTTCTAATATGTCCAAAAGGGCCACTAGAAGAAAAAATGTACCCATCTAAAGAAGAAATAGGAATCAATATATGGGTTTTTTATCAAGTTAAATTTATCAATTTCTATAAATTGGTTATTGTTTATAGATTTTTGTGTTCACAAATGTATTCAAAAATGGGAAACAAGAATATTAATAATGATATACAGAGATTTGGTAGATCAATAAGAGTATGAATGATCTAAACTTGTTATTATGGATATTGGGGTTTACCACCAAACATTTTCAACCATAATGATAATGATTTTGAAGTGTTTTAATTTTTTAGAACCTATTACCAAAAACATTATATCCCTATCCAGACATGATATTCCTAGATTTATATTCAAATTTTGAAATATTTTTTATCATATTTTATACATATAGAATTTTTTGTGGTAACCCACATTTAAATAATTGTCTTCATGTGTTGTCTTACATGAAACAAGTATTGGAAATTGATTATTATTTTACTTCCCTTAACTCATAGCACTAAAAAATTTGTAATCTCCCGCTAGTTCATGTAAATGAAAATATTTTTACTAAATTAAATCATGATTGATATTTATATTATTTTAAACTAAACCCACTAAGGGAAATTCATTCATTCTTTCAAGAAAAAATGAACAAATCCACATTTACGGGGAATTGTGAATGGACTAAATAACTTCTTTAATTAGTTGATACTAAGGAATGTAGACCATTTATTATTTCATAAAGGGGTGAATACTCATACTTCATAACATTACTGATGATTTTTTTATATGGATATGTCTACTAAATGAGGTGTAAGTCATTAATGTTTGATAAATTCAAGGAATAAAATAAAGATGTTTAGAATAATCCTGGCTAAAATATTTAGGAAATCCACTCATAAAGTAGTGGAGAATATATTAATATAGACATCATTGATTAGTTATGGTAGTTTGGGATCTTATCCCATCTCACCCCCTAACACACCACAGTGTAATAGTGTAATAGAAATAAGGAATTACAATATGTTGGATATGGTGAGATCAATTACTAGACATGTAAGTCTTCCATTATCTTTTTGAGGGTACATGTTACCAAAAAAATACTATACCAAGTACCAACTAAATTGATAGATAGTATTATATATCAATTTTGTAGTTAAAGAAAACCCATGTTATTGAATTTAATTGTGAGAATAATTGAAACATTTCATAAAAAATAATCTGGTAACAAACATTCACCCTTAGGCACAATGAGAACTTTTATAGGACACCCTATGTAAATAAAGAGATAGTTCTTATACAAAGTAAATACCTGACCATAGTTTCCTAGAGTCGGTGTCTTATTTGATTATATTGGCATATAAAAATGAAAAATTATCTCTAAGTACCAAGTAGTTCTTTATTATTGGAAACAAGAGTCATACATAATTTCTACTTTATAACATGAAATGAATATACAACATAGAAACTCTTTACACAACATTCATAACTCTTTGTTTATTTCAGCATGTCATTCATAAAAAACGTCTTCATGAACTGAGAAAATAAAACACAATAAAATGGTGTACTCAAAAACTCAGTAAGAGTAAGCAATACAGTGGAATATATCATAACGTAAAAATTATGTTGGTTGAATAAACAAAAACATAAAACTTTATCAAATAATAAACATGATCACATTATGGTAGGAAAAAGGGTTGAGTAAATATTGGCATAATATAACACAATCATAGGTATTCTAATAGTTGAATAACCAATGAACCATTAATACTATTTTCATAATGAGGGAATGCATAATGCAGGACAAAAAACCATAACATCAAGGCCTCGTTCCAAGACCATAAATAATCATTTTTTAAATGCCTTGTGTCATGACCCTATTTTTCCTCAAGAGACCTGCTGATGAACCAAGAGGATATAGCAGGCCCCTATTAACACTTAGTATGTCTAATTCACTCCATATATGAATAGGGATAAAAAAATATACATTCATAATTAATATAACATATGAAATGTAAATAACTTTCCAGAACAATAAGCATAAACACTAACCATTCAATGTAAATTGGTGAATGGTTTAATGATATCACATCCATAGTCAAAATAATAATAAACCATTAAATTTACTATTCTAGATGATATCATGAAATATTAATCCCAATAATACCAAATAATCAATAAGTGTGTTGAAATAGATGAATATACACTTATAAATCATAGAGTAATTGTTGAAATAAATACTCTTTCACTTTGAAAAGAATAGTTCTTTTCCAAAAATCAATGTTTAAAACCATAAGTAATGTAAGATATTATTTTACTTTTCTAAATTATTGATTTTATAAATATAATGGTTTCAAAAAATAGAGTAGATATTGCCCTTGAAAATAAGTAAGAAATTGAGATATTCCCTTAAATCAGGTTTGTATTTCGGAAACAATTTTAAAATAACCTTTTAAAACATGTTACTATCCAAAAAATACAGAAGGATTATGGTTGGTTTAAATATATATAACACTCAAATAGATATTATGATTCTTATATAATAATAAAGAATAATTTCATTTAGGTAATTAGACAAAGAATATAACCCGAAAGAAAATAGTTGTTCGGGTGGAAAAACCCTTCTCTTAAGTCTAAATGTGTTCCCCTCTTGAAATTATGGCACAATAATATGAAATTAGGATAATTATTAAAATAATTAAGAACATATTATACATGTATTTAGTTTATCATAATTCTGATAATTTCATTTATGTCTTAATTTATATGTTATAATATCGAATTTCCTCGTTCCAGAGTGTTTGTTTTGAAGATTTTCATAATTCGTTCTCTTGTTTTTAAGTAATGAAGTTCGTGTGGAATGGATTTAATTATCCATAATTTAGATTAAATAATATTTAGGAACATCCATAAGTTTTAATGGTCAATTTTATCATTTGGATACATGAAAAAAGGACGAATCAATAATGATATTCACTTAGATTATTTTAGCGGTATTTTGATTATTATGAACTATTTTGGTCTTATGATTTAATAATATGTAAATATACTGGATCCTGAATATTAATTTGGTTATAATACATATATAATAGTATTTTCTAGCCATCTAAATGGTTTCATTACCAGTAATTAATCAAAAATTAATGAATGAAACTTTATCGTCCACAAAGGCTACAAATTAGAACCTCTTGAACATTGATTTCTTTTATAAAAATAAAATGGTGGGAGTATGAATTTTGATGATGGTTCTTACATTAACATGATATAATTTCAGTATATATATGACACTGATTTTATCATGGTCATTTGGATAGAGGAGGTGAGGAGTGGAAAAGATAAGTAATGAACATGAAAATAAATGAAAATTGTGAGATCCCTTATGAAAATTCGGCATCCTAACAGCGTCGCTTAAAATTTCATAAAATTAAATGATGAAAAAAGGATATCTCATAATATAGAAATGAAAAGTAAATTAAGAGGAATATATAATATCAAACCCCAATATATGAGAAAATAAATTCAAAGAGATAACATTAAAGAAGTGTTGACGAAAAGAGGATGGTGAAAGGTTCCCTTAGCTTGTAGAGTAACTCCTAGAACATGATGGTTGGGACCATGGGGGATCAAGGGAACCATGGGAGGAATCCAAGGAAGGTAAAACCACCATATATTAAAGTATTAGGGATTTTTAATGAAACAAATAGAATGTATGAGTGGGTATTTATAGTAAAATAGAGGGAGTTTTTCAATAATTTCAAAGGGACACCACATTAGTTGTTTTTTCCCAAGCATGTGATTCCCCAAGGTAATTGACCATGGTTATAGCCACATGGGACACCTCATGTCATATGATACTGTAAAAAATTTTACCATCATTTTATTATGTCTATATGATGTCATTAAATTACCGAAAACACAAAACTGTATTTTTACTATTCACAAAATTCAAGTATTTTAGAAAAATCCTAAAAATTCACCCCTACCATTTTTCGACTCTTAGAATTCAAAAATGAAAACCATTTTTCAAAAAAAATTATATAAACATTATTAATTTAATTTTTAAATAAAATAATAGTGAATTTTAAAAATAACAATTTTAAGGTACAATTAGTTTTATATCACATTGAAGAATTAATTATGATCTCAATATCTTATTACCTTATGAAAATAAAATTATATCATTATTAATATTTATAAGGATTATATTACTATTAATATTATTATTCAAAGGGGTATGTTACTATTCACCAAATAATCATGTTTGTTCTATCAGACTCCAAATGACTTACTGGTCACAACTCTAGATGACAATTTTTCGGTATTAAAAACATAGTATAGGAAAAGTTGTGTTTTATGGATATATTATAAAATGCATTCAATATTTATTTTCAAACCCTTGGGGTGTTACATTCTCCCATCCTTACAAAAATTTCATCCTCGAAATACAAAAAATGTTTCCTAAAACGATTCGGGTATGTCTTCAACATAAGCTCCTCATGCTCCAATGTTGCTTTCTCTATCTTATGGTTCCTCCAAAGAAACCTTACCTAATGAGTCATCCAATTTCTCAATACATGTTCTTTAGTATCAAGATTCTTGATAGGATCTTCACAATAAGATAGATTGGTCTCAAGTTCAACTTCATCATAAGTGATTACATGTGTTGGGTCTGGCATGTATTTCATTAACATTAATACTTGAAACACTTTCTGCACTTTGGAGAGACTTGGAAGCTTTGCCAAACGGTAAGCTACTGCTCCAATTTGGTCAAGAATTTGAAATGGTCTGATATACATGGGACTTGATTTTCCCTTATTACCCAATCATATAATATCCTTCCATTTACATACCTTTAGGAAAAAATTATCACCTTCTTGAAATTCAAAGTCATTTCTTTGGTTATCAGCATTGCTCTTTTGCCTACTTGGAGCAGTTTTGAAATGGGTTTTCATACTCTTCCACTTTTAGGATGTTTCCTAAATTTTTTTTGGACTTCATGATTTCTTTCACCAACATCATCCCAACAAGTTGGTGTACGAAATCTATTTCAGAACGAAACATCATATGGTTCCATCAGAATAATTGAATAGAAGCTATTCTTATCAGAAAATTATATGAGAGATAATATTGATCCCAAATTCCTTTAAAATCAATTTAACAATACCTCAACATGTCTTCAAATGTTTTAATAGTCCATTTTGATTGTGCATCATATTGTGGGTGGTGGGTAGTGCTCAAAATAAGATCAGTATTTGAGGTATTATGAAAACTCTTCTAGAATTGTGATGTAAAATGAAGATCCTAATCAGAAACAATTGATGAGGGTACACCATGAAGTCTTAAAACTTCATTAATATAAAGTCTTTCAAAAAAATTATGTGTTAAATCTACTCTTATAGCATAAAAATGTGCAGATTTGGTAAGATGATCAACAATGACCCATATCACATCATTCTTTCTTGGTGTCATTGATATACCCATGTCAAATTTCATCATAATATCATCACATTTCCACATAGGAATAATAAGGGGTAGCATGAATCCTCCAAGACATTGTCTTCCAGACTTCACCTATAGACAAACCATACATCTCGACATGTAATCAGTTGTCTCCCTCTTCATGTTTTCCCAACAAAAATGTTCCTCTAGATCACTAAACATCTTTATGATACCAATGTTTATAGGGAAATTAGAGATATGAGTATCATCAAATAGTTCCCTCTTTAGCTCAGGAATATCAGGAACACAAAACCTCTTTCCTAATTTCAAAATTCCACCTTCATATGTGAATTCAGTTAACTTCCCATCATTTATGGCTTTAATTTTCTTTTTAAACTCCACAACATCATCCTGAGAACATTTTATCCTTTCCAGTAAAGAAGGTTTAGAAACCATTTGAAAAATTAGGGATGTGTTACCTTCCTTGATAATTCCCATATCCATATTTACTAGATCCATGAACATAGGATCCCTTTTAACTCTCATCTTGTTCAGAATTCCCTGGGCCTTTCTACTCAAAGCATCTGCAACCTTGTTTTCCATTCCTGGGAGGTAGTGCATTGTGCAATTGTTCTCATTAAGTAGAAAAATCCATCTCCTTTGTCTCATGTTGATTTCTCTCTGAGAGAATATATATTTCAAACCCTTATTATCAGTATATATCTCACATTTTTTCCATAGAAGCAATGTCTACAAATATTCAGAGCAAAGATTACCGTTGCAAACTCAATATCATGAGATGGATAGTTTTTTTCATTAATTATTAGCTTCCTAGATACATTTTCAATCACTCGATCATTCTGCATTAGGACACAACCAATTCCTATCTTTGATGCGTCACTATAAATAACAAACCCATCAATCACCAATGGTAGGGTTAGGATCAGATTATTAACTAGAATTCTCTTCAATTCTTTAAAACATTTTTCACATTCCTTTTTCCATATGAACATAACCTATTTTCATGTGAGATTCCTCATTGGGATGGCTAAACATGCAATTTTCTGGAAGAGACACCGATAATATCCTCTCAAACCAATAAAACTATGTACCTTAGTTATGTTCGTTTGAGTTGGCCATTCTTTCACAGCCTTTGTCTTCCCAGGATCTATAGATATTACTTTTATAGAGACAATGTGGACTATAAAGGAAACCAATTGGAGCCAAAAATAACACTTGATAAACTTCCCATATAATTCATTTCTTCTCAGAGTATTCAAAATAGTGCGTAGATGATTTTCATGATCCTCATGGATTCTAGAGTATGCCAGGATATCATCAATAAACACCACCACAATGTCATCATGTTATTCCTTGAAAACACTATTCATCAGATCCATAAACACTAATGGGACATTAGTTAGTCCAAAAGGAATTATTGTCAACTCATAATGCCCATACCCAGTTCATAATGCTATTTTGGGTATGTCTTCCTATCTCACAAGCTACTGTTGATATCCTAATCAAAGATCAATCTTCAAAAAATATTGGGCTCCATGAATATGATCAAATAAGTCCACAATTCATGGAAGATGATAGCTTTTCATTATTTTTATTGCATTTATTTCCATGTAGTCAATGCACAACCACATAGCCCCATCTTACTTCATAATGAAAAGAACTGGGGCTTTCCATGGAGAAATGCTAGGTAGAATAAATGCATTGTCACTCATCTCCTCAAGTTGTTTATTTAGATCCAAAAACTCCAAAGTGGCCATTCTATATGGGGTACTTGATATGGTCCTTGAACCTCGAATTAATTAAATTAATAACACAATTACCTACTCTAGATGATTTCCATGTAAATCATATGGAAAGACATCAATATATACTTACACAACATTTAGATATTCAACTCTAACCTTCTTTTACTCTACCATATTTATTGCATTCCCTTCCTCCCCATTAATTGAATTTAGTAGATCTACCAGGGATGGACCTATAGGAGAATTACATGGTTATTTTTTTCCCTAAAGATAGGGGATTCCAAACCATTCTTAAAAATTTTATCTTCATTATTCTTTCTATAGATCTTCACATCATAATTTGATAGCCAATTCATATCGAGAATTATATCAAATTCAGTCATTGATAAGATGATAAGGTCAGCAACTAAAGCATGTTTATTTGTTATGAGGAGGACTAATTGAAGCACCTTTGTAGCACTGATACATCCATTAGGGGTTTCTACTGATAACAACTTCATTAAATCAAACTGGACATATCTAATTTTCATGGAAAATGGGTAGATATAAATGAATGTGAAGACCTAGAATCAAATAAATCATTTTCTAAGTATGATGAAACAATCAATGTACCTTCCACCACTTCATTAGGTACTTCTACCTCCACGGTTTTAACTGCATATGATTGGCCTTGATCCCTTGGCCTTCAATGGGGAGCATTTCCCAGACACCTAGAACATTCATGTTCTTAATGTCCCATCTCCCTGCAATTCTAGCATAGAATATTGGTCATTTCATTCTTCCCCTACATATGTTGTGATAGGTGGCCTTTTTTCTCCACACTTGTAATAGAATCCAATTCCCTTCTTACATGTGCCAAGGTGTTTCTTCCCACAATTACTACATGATAGAAATTCAACCCTTCCCTTCTTCCCATTTCTTTATTTCCTTTCCCAGAGTAATTAGCATCCCACTTCTTCTCTTTCTTTCCCATAATGTCATAAGACTTATAGAATTCATTTTCTATCTTGATAGCACTTGAGACAATATCATCATATGATGAGAAATTCTTAGAGACTAGAGCCCTTCAAAAGAATGGTTTTAAACCATCAAATAATCGATCAATTTTTCTCCTTGGATTAGGTATATAGTCTAAAGCCTTCCTTGACAGCCTTGAAAGGTTGGCTTCATACATGGTAACATTTTCATCATCCTTTTGATTCAAATTCAAAAACTGAATTTCCATATCTTCCATATATTCATGATGAAAGTATTTCTCTAGGAATATTTTCTTAATGTCCCTCCATTATATATCTTCTATTTCCAAATACTCCATTATGTTTTGGATAAATGGCCACCACTGATCTAGATCTCCTGATAGATGATAAACTGCCATGATGACATTTCCTCTTTCGTTATATCGCAATGCAAGAAATATCTTCTCTAGGGAACTTATAAATTGTTCAACAATAAATGGGTTTGTATTCCCATTGAATGATGTAGGTTGTTGTGGCATAAAACAATCTACCATAGCTCCTCCACATGGTAGATTCAGATGGTCCATACGAGTTAGGTTATTGTTCATAACCTGAGTATGTTTTCCCAGTATAGTTAAAAGTTTCTTAGCACCAGTGACATCACCAGAGCCAATATCACTAACTTACATCAAAAGGAAATCCCTATAGGGGACACGTGAATTCGTGCAGTTTCCATTCCTTCCACTAGGATCTATTTCTAGTTAATAGAATAAACTATTTTTGGTTATGAATAATAATTTATAATATTAAACTAGCATAAATTTTAATCCTATTCATGGCTAATCCCATAATCACAAAAATGGTTTCTTGGAGGAAAATATTATATTTATATCCTTCATAACGGCTTGTAATGAAAATGTAAATTATCCTAAGCATATCCCCCATGAGTTTCATAACCAAGAGTGTAGAAATGCTCGTTGTCATGTACTGGGATACCTTGGGGGAATCTCGAAACTCCTTGTCGAGATTTCACTCCTATGTACATCTGTTCCAGAGCCGCCTCTACCTACTCATATCCAAACAGAGATGTATTTCTTGAATGATCCACATAATATATTCCATACCAAAATTCTAGGATATTTTTGTATGTATATCCACAAAGACTATCTTGTGGACTTTTTCGTAATCTAAATTTTCAAAAGCTAGTTTCCATGTTTTCTACTAAAATTCCTCTAATACCATCTGTAAGGACCAGACCCCAGTTTCCCAGAGCCAATGCCTTATTTGATTTTATTGGCATACAACAAGGAATAATATTTCAGAAGGACCAAGTATTTTAGTATTATTTGAAACAAGATTTATACATAATTCCAACATTACTACAAGAAATGAAAATACAACATAGAAACTCCATAGACACCAAAAATAACTCCTAGGTTATTTTAACATGTCATTAATAAAAAACTTCTTCATGTCTTGAAAAAATGAAACCTAATAAAGGGGTGATCTCAAACTCTTTGTAAGAGTAATCAGTATAGTGGAAGATATAAATAACATAATCATTGGTCACGTTGAACAATCAAAAATATATCCCTTTAACAAATAATAATCTTGATCACTTTATGGATTGAATAAGAGTTGAGTAAATATTTCCATAATATAACAAAATTATGTGTATTATACAAGTCGAATAATCACGTGAACCATCAATACTATTTTCATAATTAGAGAATTCTTAATGGGGGACAACATAACCATACTGTCCAAGCCACGTTCCCAAACCATAAATAATCATTTTGTCAAGGTCTTGTGCGAAGACCGTATTTTTCCTCATAAGACCTACCGATGCACCAAGGGGCTATAATGGGCCCCACTCGACACTTAGTATGTCCAATGCATTATTTATATGAACAAGTAAAAATAAAATATACATTCATATTTAATCTAATATTTGAAATGTAAATAACTTTCCCCGAAAATTTAGCATAAACACAAACCATTCGGAATAAATTGGAGAATGGTTTAAAGATATCGCATCCATAGCCACAATAATAATAAACCATTGAATGAAATATGGTCAATGATAACACAAATATTAATCCCAATAATACATAATAATAAATTGGAGTGTTGAAATAGATGAAGATACTCATATAAAATCTACGAGTAATTCTTGAAATAATTACACTTTCACTTTTAGAAGAAGAGTTCTTTTTGAAAAATCGTTGTATAAAACAAAAATTGAAGTAAGAAATTATTTTTATTATTAAAATTTGTGATTTTATAAATTTAATTGTTTCCAAAAACTTATTATAGATTTCCCATGAAAATAGGTAAGAAATTGGATATTCCCTTGTATCGGGCTTGTATTTTGGAAACATTTTTGCAAGCTCCTTTTAAAACAAGTAACTATCCATAAAATAAGGAACAATTATGGTTGGAGTACATATATAGAACACTAAAATAGAGTTTATGATGAGTATATAATAATACATAAGATTTTAATAGAGGTAATTAGACAATAAAAATAAACCTAATAAAAATGGTTGTTTGGGTGAAAAAACCCTTACCTTAAATCTGAATGTCTTTCCCTCTTGAACATAAGGTCTGGGAATATGAAATTATACTCATTAATAACATAATGAAGAACATATTATACATTTATTTATTCTATCATAACTCTATTTCTTTCATTTAAGTCTTTATTGATATGTTATAATATCGAATTTTGTCGTTCCAGAGTGTTAGTTTTCTGGATTTTCATAATTTGTTCTCTTGTTTTTATGTAATGGAGTTCACATAGAATGGATGTAAATCTCAGGAATTGAAATTAAATATTATTTATTAACATTAATATGTTTCAATTTTCATTTTTATCACTTGGATTCATGAAAAAAGGATGAATCATTAATGATATTCACTTAGAATATTTAAGCGGTATTTTGATAATTAAGAACTAGTATGGTCTTATGATTTAATAATATGTACATATACAAGTTCATGAATATTAAATTGGTTATAATAAATTTATTAAAGTTTGGTTCAACCATCTAAATGGTTTCATGATGAGTAAAGAATGAGAAATTGAATAGTGAAACTTTGTTGTCCACAAAGGCTATAAATTAGAATCTCATGGGCATTGATTTAGTTTATAAAAATAAAATGGAGGAAAAATAATATTGATGATGGATCTTCTAATCACATGATATAATTCAAGAATATAGATTATATTGTAGTTATAATGGTAATTTTTATAGAGTAGGTGATGAGAGAAAAAAAATAAATTAACATGAAAATAAAAGAAAATTTAGAGATTCGTTATGAAAATTCGGCAGCCTAACGACGTCTCTCAAAATTTCAGAAAATTAATTGATGAGAAAAATGGTTTTTTCATCATATGGATATAAAAAGTATAGTATAAGGAATATAGAATATAAAACCCCAATATATGAGAATGGAAATTCAAATAGATAACATAAAAGAAGTGCTGCCGAAAAGAGGAGGGTGAAAGGTTCCCAAAACTTGTAGAGTAACAAATAGAACATTAAGGTTGGGACCTTAGGAGACAAGGACAAATTGGGAGGACTCCTAGGGAGGTAAAACAACCACATCTTCGAGGTTTTGGTATTAAGAATGTATGAAAATGAATGGATGAGTGGTTATTTGTACTAAAAGAGAGAGTTTTTTAATAATTTCAAATAGACACCTCATTAGTGGTTTTTACCAAACCATGGGCTTACCTAGGGTAATTTCTTGTGTATTTAGCTAATTAATACACCTCATGTCATATGTTATAGTGCACAATTCTACCATCCTTTTATTATGTCATTATGATGTCACTAAACTACCAAAAACTCAAAATTTTATTTTTCCATATCACGAAAATTTCAAGTATTTTAGAAAAATCACAAAAATTCACTCTTACTATTTTTCGAAGAGTACACATCAAAAATGAACTCCATTTTTCAAAATTAATTTTCCAGATAATATTAATAAAATTTTAAAATAAAATCATAGTTAATTTTAAAAATATCAATTTTACGGCATAATTAGTTTTATATCACGTTGAAAAATTAATTAGGATCTCATTATCATAATACCTTAAAAAAATGAAATAATATCATTATTTATGATTCATAAGGATCATATTAAAATTCCTATTACTATTCATATTGGTGTGTTATTTTTCACCAAAAATCATGTTTGTTCTATCAAACTCCACATGGCTTACTAGTCACACCTCTATATGAAATTGTTTCGAAATTCAAAACACAGTTTAGGAAATGTTGTGTTTTATGGTTAGATTATAAAATTCATTCAGTATTTATATTCAATACCTTGGGGTGTTACATACAAAACATGAGAAAAAATGGTTATAGTGACCAAAAACACCATATATCTTTTGAAGGATTACATCTGTAAAATAGATATGGGTAGAGAGTGATATATCAATTAAGTAGAGAAATAATGGACATAATAGTTTCTATATGAATTGATTCCAAAAAGACCCCTAGAAGATGAATCATTTCGAGATACACATGTATTGTTAAGGATTACAAGAGAGGTTGTAGAATCTAAACATTATGTTTCTGTAGTCACCAAGGATGTTGACTCATTATTAGTTGATATTAATGTTACTATAACCTATAATGAAGGTGAAAGTAGAACATAAGATTCCATATGGAAAGAAGCCATGAATAATAAAAAAATTTCCATGTTCCAAAAAGAATTTTTGGATTTTGGTAAACCTTCTAGAATATCTATATCTCAGTGATTGTAAATACTAATTTGAGAATAAACAGTGAAGGGAATTAAAATTTAGTACCTTTGTAATACTGGAATAAAAGGGGTTGAAACAATGTTACTAAATTGACAATGGTTGATCCTTATCACAAGTATAAATTATAAATTCCATACGAATACTCCATCCATTGTATCTTAACATGACTAAGAGACATGGAAGATGTATTTCAAAATTTATTTCCCTAACATGAACCTCCATGAAGATGTCTATATGAGAAAATAAAAAGGGATTTGTTACTCCAAAGGATGCCAATAATATATGAATATTAAAAAGTATTTAGGGATTCAAGAAAGCATCAATGTCATGGAATATTCGTTTTTGTGAATCAAAAAAATTGAATTTGGTTTCATAAATAATGATTACGAGACTTGGTTCTGAAAATAGATAAGTGGGTGTGCTTTTATTTTCATAATATTATATTTTGATGACATATTACTCATTATAAATGAAATTCCTATATTACTATCAATTATGGTGTAGTTTAATAAAGGATTTTCCAAGAAGGACTTAGGAAAGTTATCATATATTATTGGGATCACATTCCACTGAAATAAGTCCAATATACTACTCGACCTATTTAAAGGTACCTACATTGATAAGAAAACAAAGATATTTTTTTTTGAATAATATAATAAATGATGTGGATATTGTCACTTATAATTCATCATTATAAGAAAACATATCCTTGTACAACATGTAAAATAATCAAAATGGAAAGGATTCATCCTTCTTCATAGATTAGGTAAGTTGTGTATGATATACTAAGTATTCGACTAGTTATTTCCAATGCATTGAGTGTGGTAGGAAAAAATCAAGCTGATCTAAGTGACTAAAATTTCATATTAGTCAAGATAATACTTGTATATCTAAGGAAAACTATGGATATATTCCTAGTATATGTAAGACATAATGAACAAGTCATTAGAGGATTTTTAGATTTTCATTTCCAAACTAATCTAGATGACATGAAGATATAGACTAGATACTTATTTATATTGAATGGATGTTATGTGAGCATGAAGATCTCTAAGGAGGATCTGGTCGTAGATTATAAATTTGGGTCAAAGTATAATGTATCTTCTAAGGAAGCAATGGAATCCATATGGATGCACGAATTTTTTTAGAGATTTATGTGCTACCAAGAAGTAAATATCCTAACATGCTCTATTGTGAAAATACTGATACAATGTGTATTTCATAATTTCCATGGTCACACCAATAGATGAAGAAAATACTATGGATGTGTCATCTCCTAAGGGATTTTTATGTGGGAGGTGAGGTCTCAGTGAGATATATTTCAATAGAAAATATTGGGGCATAAACCTTGACTAATGTATTAAACCCATTGAGACAGGATTATCATATCATGTCAAGCATACTGAAAGTTGTGGTCAGTTAAATCTATAACTGAAAAAGTTTTTAGATCTTGTTTCCAAGGATCATCTAATATTACATTGATTACATGTACTTTCAATGTATTGAAAATTAATTAAATGTATTACTTTATATTTTTATCATTTTATAGTGGATTTAATGTAATAGTGTCCAATATTATTTTCCTCATTAATCAGATCATAGTAGATCACCTATATAATGATAGCCTTGATGTGCATTGAAAATATTCTTAATATTTTTCTATTGTGGGATAACGAACTATTATGGGAAACATAGTACTTATACTGCCAGGTGTGAGAGCTTGTAAGAGGGTGAGGATTTTTCTCATGATTTTTTCACATAAAAATATTTAAGAAATGATATTATGAGAATAGAACCTCTAAAAGGATTTCCACATTTTTGGTGTCATCAGATATTCATATTGGTGATCATGCAAATGGTCCGTGTACATTAATATTGTCATTATTTTATGTCATGACTATCTCACAGAAATTTACTAACACAAACTACCATGCCATATGTTGGTTGGAGATAAGGTACATTGTGTGCATCATGATGGACATAAAATTAATGTATAAGATGACTAAAGGGGATTTCCTTTCTTCTTTATGGATGCACTTATTACTCCCTATAATAAGAATATAATTGTCACATGATATTCCATGTCCATATTGTAATGAGAGGTTTATCTCAGAAAGTCAAAGAAATATGTAACAATTAAATAGGTTGATGAATCTATTTTGTAACCTTCTTAATGTGATAATTTAAAAAATTGATTATAATAAATAGTGATAATATTGTTGTTATTTTTAATGTTGGGAAATGATGTTATTCCTATTGGATTCATTGGCACATTACTAGACAGTAATCGGGAACATTAGGAAAGAATACCTACATCCAACAAGAAAGAATCATAGAGGTTTACACACTATGTATTTCCATTGATCACTATTAAATTAAAGATGAGTTTAGTTAATTGAGTAAATATAATTCAAAATTCTGAGAAAAAATTTCATTCATGTTACATTAAAAAAAATATTTTTTCACCAGCATGTAAAAAAAATATTTCTTTATTATTATGAATATTTGATAAATATTTATTCACCAAATCTTAAGGAAATATTTATTTATGAATAATATTTTATTTTGGTGTTAAAAAAATACAATAGGTGTCTGAATAGACAAATTCTGTGTCTAATGAAAAAAATTAATTTACAATCTTGTTAAAAAATATTTCTTATTATGCAGGTTGTATCATCCGTAAAAATTATAGTAAGAAAAATATTTTGATGAATGGGATTTATTAAAGGTAAAAAATGTTATTTATTATTGAGGGTGAAATTAAATAAATTACTTAAATACTAAATATATAAATATAATTTTATGTCTATTATGTAGTGCATAAAAAATTGAGAATAATGTATTTTGTGCAAAACAAATTCTCTCTCAACGACTCCTTCTCCAACCCTATGAAGAATAAAAATTAAATGACATATTTCTTCATGAATAAAGAATTATCGATCAAGAAAAAATATTAAAGACATTAAACTCACTAAATAAGGACCATAATATTTACTTGTGTTTATCATATATTATAGGACTATATATGGATCACCACTGTTGTGAATCATTCCTTGAAACCTTACAATGATACAAAGGTAATTCAAAAGGGTCATTTTGGAGGATCAAAATACTCCAATGAAGAAGTTTCCCCATATCAATAATTTATTTCTTCAACTATTAAATAAAATAATTATATTTTTGATGTTCATGATCCTATCTCTTTGTTTCATGAAATTATTATTAATGTAAATTTTAATATATCGCTCAACAACACATGCTTTCACAACATCCAGAATGAACAAAACTGATACCGAGATTAGTTGGGAAGGGAAAAACAAGGTCACACATTCCTATTTATGTATTAAAAATTGTTAATTTATTGATATATTATATTTTAATTGGGGAAGTGAAGTCATTGTCCCTCAAGATCAACTAGAGAAGGTCATTGTTCTTCGGTACTCTAACCTGTAGTGTTTTCAATTGGGTGTCTCTTAGGTTACAAAATATGAGGATAGCTAAACCTATGAACCTATTATTTGTGGAATCATTAAAATAAGGACATACCAAGTTGAATCTAGAACACCCATTTGTGATGCTTGTAATTTAGGTTGAGAGATGCCCCAGATTGAAGAACCTCGATGAACTAGATGTGCCAAAGTTCGTAAAGACATAAATGGAGATGAGAACTCTTAATTCTCTCAAACCAGGTGATCCATGTTCCTCTATTAATGGATAATAAAGAACAAAATATAAATTGAGAAAAAATCATTATACCATGCCAACTGAGGCTCCTCCTTTAATGAATAATGAAAAATACATCACTATTCGATATCGGATTGACACCCAATCATTCTTCATTCTCGATTATATGAGGGGACCATAATTTATTGATGGTGAATTTATGAAATTCACTAAATATATTACTATATAAGGTTTTATTGGAAATTTCTTTGTTATTGTACAAGTTTTGTCAATGTTTATGGGCCCTTATATCTTTAAAACACTACAGTTGGGTATTCAAAATTGAATGCATGAATGGTGATCGATGGAATGTTGATAAAGGATGTTAAATCATATTCAAGTTATTGAATTCCTTATTTGTTCTAGTAAAAAAAATTTGGGTTGTGTGAGTATGGATTCCATACCACATTTTTTCAAGATGATTTATATTAAACTAGATGCCAAGGATTGAGTAAGCTGAGTCTTATGTAAGGATAATGATGATGGTCAAGAACTCATTCATGGTTGAAGCTACTCAGTATTTATAAGGATCATTGTTGATGACTATATATGAAAAATTTGGAAGAAATATGACAATTGTAGATCTTATGCACTGTTATATGTTTCCAATTGATGATACACAGTGTTCAAGTGTGGTGATGTTTTCGTTTGAGTTACTATGTAATTCAAGATAATGGATTCAAAAGGATTAATCCATCTATAAAGACATATGGAATTTCATAAAATAGAAATCACCTGAAATTTATTAGACCCATTTTGATGTTTCTATAAAAATCACGAGTAGGTGACGTAGAAAAATATAAGTCGACACATGTTTGAGGATTAGGTGTAGACTCAGCTACATCAGGGTTTGTGGTCTATTACTAATCTAGAAAAGATGAAAAATAAATTCATATTGGTACAAGTTGAGAGACACATGGATACTAAATGAATATGATTGAATAATATTATATAGAGAAAACCATGGGGAAAATCATACATATTTTTCAATGAAGAGCATAAATAGATTTTGGTAGTGCTTATTCGTGAAAAATAATAGTGGGATGATTATCTTCCATTACATTCTATTGTTCATGTCCATTGTAATTGAATTGGAACATCGATAAAAATTTCAATAAAATGATTTGTGAATATATTTATTGGTTGGTGAAATCAATATTGAAAAAAAATCACTTCACTGGTAAAATTATTTCCAAACTCATACATTGTTTCCATTAAATTAAAATGAAATCATGAAAAAAGAATGATTCTTGAATCAAATTATGGTTGATCAAATGATGTTGATCTTAAATAAATTTAGGATCGTCACTCACATCATTCCAATATTGGGATAAAAAATTGGGGAATTATTAGACTAATATCCACCTCTACTTGAGAGATTTATTACAAAAAAAATCAAGGTGTGATGATCAATAATAATTAGTTTAAATATAACATCAGATATCATTAGTCATCCATATTATTATTTTTCATGATTTTCATTTTATTGTCTTATGATATTCACTATTTCCGTGTTTTATCATCTATTTCATCAGTTAATTCATATTGTTTTCTTGTTTATATTGATAGTAGTATAATATTTTTTTAGTTATTGAATTAATTTATCCAAAATCATTTTTACCTATCCCTATGTATATGACACCATTTTCATAAATATTCTAGTATCAGAAAGAATCTAAAAAACATAATCCTTTATAAAAGTGGTATTAAATAACGTAAATTGAACAATATGAAATATTTTTATCATAATCAAAAGGGTTACCAAACATACCCAGATACAAAAAAAAATTAGAATGGGGGCCAGAATGTAATACTAAAATTTGATATAAATATGAAAACCAAAAATGAATAAAAAAATACTACCCATGTTTGTGTTAAATTATTTCATGAACCCACTATTTCATCACCACCAAACTATATTCCATATAAAAAGAACCACCACCACTAATTGGTGAACTTTCTAAACCATTTTCAACAAAAAATCAACATACACCCATTGGGTGCTTGTAGGGTGCTAGAAAAATTATCCCACAAGAATCACACAAAATTTTTCATAATAAAAAAATATTTAAAAATACCAAACATGTGAGATTCATAAAAAACTACATAAATGTGTGATTGTAACCTTTTTACTATATATAAAAAACAATAGTTTAACTATACAATATTGAAAACCATGTAAAAAAATATTTGAAAATAAAAAATATAATAAATCTATAAGGTAAATAACATCTAGGAAATATATGATATAACAACACTAGATATTTATGTATAAAATTACATATTTTATGAATAATTATACATCATAGTACAAGACAAGGATCATAAATTCTAGTATCTTGGAGGATTAGGTACAAAAAATTGAAAACATGGAACTAATTAAAACATTTCATTATTTAATATTAAATTAGAGATCCTAACTTCTATTACGCTCAAAAAAATTTCCTAGGGTACCATGGGGAACACATTAACAAAGGAAAGAGATAATTAGCCCAGTAAGGGAATAACCCTAAGAATAAAGCATTCACTAATGGGAAAGAAGGCATGACATGATGGTATAAAAATACATGAAACATATAGAATCATAACTTATTTAAATGGAATACTATAAACATGGATTCATGATAATATGATAGAAACATAAAAAATGAATTTATAACAAGTCATGGCTAACATCCAAGACCATTACACAAGGTAACATAAGACAATGCTAACGTCCAAGATTGTTTCACATGGCAGCATAAGCCAAGGTTAACTGCCAAGACAGTCGCTTATAATGACTCATGAGACTCAAAATTAGCCAATTCATTGGAGCTCTATCTTGGCACACCCATATTAAATTTTAATGGATATTTTTTCAACATAAATAATCATACATAAACAATATTACATAAACCTAAGGGATACCAATATAAATAATTGTGTACCACAATCATGTCATAAAGCATAACAAATGGGTGTATCATAAAAGTTTCTATGAAAGAAAGGAAATAAAATATACATGGAAATTTGTAAGATAAATGATTCTTTTATCATTGTAATATATGTCTTGTAGATTTTACAACATGTATGAAAAGTATTTAAAAAATTTTAGCATTAAAACATATTATTGTGGTTTTAAGTATAAATACTATAAAACATTTAAAATAGAAAAGGGAATGAATCTTTTATATAAAACCAGAAGTGTACCAAGATGTTTTTCATAATAAAATTATGATTTTATAAAGAATATGGTGGCTTAAAATATTCCATAGGGTGCATTTGAAATTAGGTAAGAATTTGGGAAGATCCTATAAAACATGTTTTCTTTCTGGGAAGTATTGAGAATGAAATCACATAATAACATGTATATCCACAAAGGTAATGATGAAAGGGTCTTAATAAATGAATTTTGTACATTTAAATAGCTTTTAAAATATTCTCATAAAATGGTAATATAACTTCCTTTCAGTAATAATACTTATGAGGAAACCCGAATGAATAATGGAGATTCAGGTAGAATCTCATACGAATTATCGTAATGGTATCATGTATTCTCAAGACTTCTTAATGAGAGATAAATGATTTTATCGTACCATATATATCATGATGGAGTTATATCAGATATGTGAAATCATTTATCATCATTCATAATGTCACATAAAATGGCATAACATAGAGGACATATTTCAATAACAGTGAAATTGAGAGGATTCCCTACCTTAAGTCTGATGGTGTTCTCCACTTGATATTAATTACATGAAAAATAAAATAATGATAATTAATTAATAATTCTTGAACCTCTTATATATATAAAATAGTTAATATAACCTTTTTATGTTTATTAATATCCTTTTTGATTGGTTATGAGGTTCAATTTCATTGTTCTGTTCTGTTGGTTTTCTTGGTTTTAATGGTTGGTTCACTTGTATTCATGTTGAGATACAAATGTATGACAATAGTGGCTATCTAGAATTGAAGTTATATTTCATTATTGTAAATCCAGATAGATACATGTTTGTAAAAATAATTTGTTTATTTGAAGTGAAGGTGAGTCATTATATAAAACACTATTGATAAATTCTTTAATTAATTTGGCGATTTTGCTCATAATTAAAATGTCATGTATTATTATTTAATATCAAGTGTGAAAACATGATTCTATAAAAACCCATAAAATAAAATACATATTTCAGTGTTTGGTTGAACCATAAAAATGGTTTCATGACAATAATTGAAGATGGTAGTTCAAATTGATTGCTTGTAGTTCGAGAATGTGATAAATCAACACCTCTCAAATGGTGTTTTCATTTATAGTATAAAAGGAGGGGTAAAATATATATTATGATAGAATATCCCATTAGCATAATATAATTCCATTATATTTATGTTTATGGTGTTATCATTCCATTTGTGTGAAGGGTGTGAGGAATGAAAAATGAAAATAAAAAAACATAAAAAATTAAAGAATCAAAATGAGGAATTTACCGTTTGAGATTATCTCCATTGTGAGTATCTTAAGGGAAGATGATTTGGTATTTTAAGAGGAACAAGATATTATAGTTTTTAAGGAAGAGATTTAGGAGTAATTAATATAGAATTTAGTCATGTAACAAGGATTTACAGGTGTGTAGAGAATAGGGGAGCGTATGTGGTTTTTATATTGGAGGGGTCCAGGGTTTTCTTAATATATTAATCATTAATTTATTATTTTTCCAAAAGACAAGAAATAGTATGTATTATTGTGACAAAAAATAGTAATATTTTCTTGTGAGTTCCATCCAATGGCCATTTACATAATCCCTGACTCAAGCCAGATGCATAAATTTAGGTTTTATCATTTATTCTGAATTATCGTATTTGACTATTCATCAAAATTTCAATTATTTTAGAAAAATCCCAAAAAGTAACCCTAACCATTTTTGTCTTATAGAATCTAAAAATGATATCCATTTTTTAAAACTAATTTTATAATTATTATTAATTTAAAATTTAATTTAAATCATAATTTACATAAAAAATAATGATTTTAATACTATAACTCATTTTATAATGCATTCAAATATTACATAATGTCTTATAAAACTAACATAATACTATAAGTAATAAAATTTAAACATTATGAAACCAATTAAAAAAATAAATTTTATTCTAAATTAATTAATTAACTGTAATTAATTATTTATTACTTTAAAAAATACCAATACTTTTACTACGGACATATTAACACATATAAGATGCTAATATTTTATTTATACATTCATAGATAAGGTTATGATTCTTTTGGATGATTTATTATTCGTAAGGGATAGGGGATGGTTAATATTCATAAGGGTGGGATACTATTCATAATAAATTAAGTTTGTTCTATCAAACCCCAAAATCACCAATAATGCAACCATGTAGGTCAGATTTTCCAAATTCAAAACTCAAAAGTTACAATATTATATTTAAAGGTCACATAGTACTTATTAGTTCATTATTTTGTGATTTTAGGTTATTATATAACATAATAATAAAAAAATTAATTTCCATTAAGAATACATTTGGTCGTTACATTATTCCCCACTTATGAAATTTCACCCTTAAAATTTCCTTTTACATTTTATGTCATAAATAGGTACATGTACTTTTCCTTCATTTCCTGTTATTGTTACCATGTTTCCTCATCATAAATATGGATCCACTATAGTAATTTTACCAGGTGAGTAGTCATGATACATAGAGCATTGTCTCTACAATCCCTGATCTTCACTGGATGCTCCCCGTAAGAATGATCGATCGCTAATTCTACCACCTCTGACGAGGGTATATTTGAAGGATCGGGTATATACTTCCTTAATAGGGACAGTTGCAAGATGTCATGTACTTTCGCCATTGTAGGTTGAATTTATAGTTCATAATCTACATGTCCTACTTGATCAAGGATTGCAATGGGGCCGATGTACCAGAGACTTCTCTTTCCTTTCTTCCTTAATTTTTGACCTTCATCCATGGCGATATGCATAGAAATACCATGTATCCAACATTTAACACAAGGTATCTTTGACGATTGTCTTCATAACTCTTTTGTCGACTTTGGGTTTCCATGATGCACATCTTAATGGTTTCACGTTATCCACCATTTCGTAGATGATTTTACACCCTAGTTGCTTATGCTCACTAACTGTATCCCAACACACCAATGTTCTGCACCTTTTCCTAAAATGTTCTTTGTATGGTTCCATTCAGATTCTTGAGTGGAAGCATTTTTTAATGGATAATTCAACCATTGGAAAATTTTGGTCCCATCTTCCTTTAACGTCTATAGAACACACTCTCAAAATATCTTCTAGTATCTGAATAGTTTTCATAGATTGGCCATCTGTTTAATGATGATAGGTCATACTGAAGTTTAGTCCAGTGATAATGGCATTTTAGAGACTTTTCTAGAACTTCTAGGTGAATTTAGGATTTCTATCAGATAAAATAGATAGTGGTACTCCATGCTGCCATACCACCTCTTTGATTTGTATCTGTGAAAGTTGATCCACTTATAAGTTCTCTTGAATTACAATAAATTGAGCTGCATTTGTAAGAGGACCCACAATAACCCATATAGAATTTTTTCAACTAGATTTCCATGGAAGTCCAGTAACAAATTCGATGGTGATGTACACCCACATCAATGTTGGTAAATTTTCGAGTTGCATCATCCCCACATACTTCTATCTTTCATACATCACTTGTTGACAAACCAGACACATTTATGAATATTCACCAATCTCTTTCTTCATATTTTCCCATGAAAAGTTCTCTTAGAGATCTCGATTAATCATTATACACCCTCTATTAATAGATTAGGTTGAGCTATGTCAATCATTCAAAATCCCACTCATTATATCTAGATTATATGTTACACATAATCATGTCCCAAATATTTCAACTCCTTCCACATCAATAATGAACTTATAAGAATTCCCATTTTTTATGGATTACACTATTTTTTGAATTTCCACATCTTTTTCTCTAGGCATCCTTTATTTTAACCATGAGGGATGGTTGAGAGAACATTTGAAAAAATATTTATGATTTTCCTATCTTAATGTTCCTAATTTACATCCTCTAAAAATATAAGATGATTAGATCCTTTTCAAATCTCATCATTGATAATGATGGAGGATCATTTCTAAATAGAGAATCTCTCACATTATTTGCCTTAACGGGATTGTAGTGGATTGAGAAATAAAAATACTTCATGAGCTCTATACATCTTCACTAGTTTATATTAAGATTTTTTTGTGAATTTATATTTAATACTCTTGTGATCAGTATATATCTAACACTTCTCCCTATATAGATAATGTTACAAAATTCTAACTGCGTTGAACACAACCGCTAACTACAGATCATGTCTAGGATAGTTTTTCTCATGGATTCTCAGCAACTTTGAGGCATAGGAAAACAATTTATCATTTGGCATCATAAAACATCCCAATCCCATATTTGAAGCATCACTATACACCCAAAGAGGTCTCCACATTTTGGGAGTGTTAGTATTGGTGTAGTGATTAGCCTCTTTTTCAACTCCTTAATGTAGTATTCACATTCTTGAGTCCTAAAAAAACGTTAAAACTTTCTATTTCAGTATTGTCAATGAGTTTGAAAATTGTTCAAAGTTCTTCACAAATCTTCGATAATACCTAGACGTACCTAGAAAGCTTCTGACCTGCATAAAAGATGTTGGCATGCGACACACATCAACCACCTTTGTCTTAGAAGGGTCCATAGATATCCCTTTTCTGGACATGTCATTCCCCAATAATGATACTTCCTCCACCTATTAATCATATTTATTCTACTTTACATACATCTTTCCCCTTCAAAATATCTTTAGCACAGTATTCAAATACTCCTCGTGTTCCTCCTTTCTCTTGGAGTATATCAGAATATCATCAACAATGATTTCCAAAAATTTGATTAGGTAATCTCTAAGGACTATTTTAAATAAATACAAGATTTTTTTTAAAAGTAGTGAGTCCTAAGGGAATAACTATAAAATAATAGTTTCCATACCTCATTCGAAAGGTTTTCTTGGGAATATCTTACTTCCTCACCATTAATTTGTAATATCCTGACCGGAGGTCCCCCTTTGAGAAATAACTAGCCCCATGAAGTTGACCGAACAAGTCATCTATCCATGACATGGAATAATTTTTCATTATAGTGATTTTATTGAGATCACTATAATCATGGAATAGGCACGTTGAACCATCCTTCATTTGAAAAAAAGGATTGTCGCACCCCGTGCTCACACACTCGTGTGTATAAAACCCTTCTCCAAATTATCCTATGATTTCTTATTTAGATCCTCTAGCTCTACAGTGGCCATTCTATATGGTTTATTTGATATAGGAAGAGATCTATGAAGAAGTTCAATTGAAAAATAATCCTCTCCGTCAAGGGGAATACCTGGAAAATCATTAAGGAATTATTCAGTGTAATCCATTATGATGGGTTGGTCTTCAAGCATGATTATACACTTTGTCTAAGTGATTTCATCTAGAATTTATTTCTTATAAATAATTAATATGGACACATTATACAATTATTAGAAGGAATAATTAACTTTCTACTAACACTTGTAAATAATTGGAGGATTATTCTGGAGGTGAAGAGTGATCTCTCTTCCTAACAATGGATGTTGGATTTGTATAAAGTTTGTCAATCCATGCCCAATATTGCATCGAACTCCACTAAAGGAAGTTTGACGGGATTTTAGGGTAGGTTTAGACCACAAATGTTAACTGGGGAGGAGTTATAAACCATGGAAACAATAATTTCCCCATTCTCGATTCTCATAGATAACTTATCCTCCAAAAAATGATGTGGTATTTGAATAGTTATAGTAGACATGCATGATATGCAGGAATGCATAAAACCAAAATCAAATAGTATGATCATTATTATTTAATTAATTATTAGCATACCTATGACTGCATCATTCTCTAGATGCACCTTAGTGGTAGTGTTAGATTAAGACCTTATTTTTTCCCTTGGGGGTTATTTTTTATTGCCTCAAACAACCCTCGCCTTTGCGAAATTGTTTCTATAATGCATGTGCTCTTTGTAGTTGTAACACTACACTATAATCAGATCGTTTATCTAAAAAATCCCATATTTTTTCACATTAACATTATTTTTAATATCTCTTTGGAATGTTTTATCAATATCACCCAACCTTCTATATTAGACGAAATTTTTGGTCCCCTTTAGATATTTTCCAAGATGGTTCTTCCCACTATTTTTACATGTCAGATGATCTTGCATCATTCCATCATGAAATTTATTTGTAGAACCACCCATATTAGTTTTCAATTCCCACCTTTTTACATTGGCCCCACGATACCACAGAGAGTCTTTAATCTATATTTAAACCATAAGGGAATAATGTACAATCTATTCATTGTGGTTGAAGTCTCAAATATGTTACACTTTTCATAGAATTTAATTTAGCCCAATAATGTAGTGATCCACACTGCTTTCAGCTATCAACATAAAGCCAGAGGCATACCTTAAAAGCCTTGTAAATGTTTCGTCATACACCCTGATTGACTCGTATTCCTTCTGCATGAGTCCTAGGAACTCTCCTTCCATCTAGAGATGGAGGGTTGGGTGAAAAATATATATTGAAAAACATTATCATGAATTCCTCTCAATCCATGGAATTAATTTCCTCTTGGGACTAAATATACCTGATCAGTGAACACCACTGATCAACTTACCCATCAAAATGATTGATCGTGAGTATGGAATTATATTATTATAATCACTAGATGATATTGAATATATTTTCAATGGTGTTAATCCACTATTATGTGAGGAGGGAATCAGAAGATCCCCTAAACATAGGAGGCCTTTGCCTCATGAAGGATTCATGGTAATTTTCTCTATACATGAGTGAGGAGGGTGCTCCACATGATTCAAGTTATTATTCATAACTAGTGCCATCTGATCATGTAATATAATTATTGTTTGATCACACATTCCAATCATATTAGGAATATTATTTAAGAAATCATCACATTCTCTATCACATCGATTACTGGAATGTGTTCTTCTATTTCCCATCAATAACTACAAAAAATAAAATATAATTATAGGGCATGAAGAATTATCTATTGATCATAAAAAGGAAAAATTTGAATATAATAGGTTAAACATGAAAATGGGAAGTATATTGTAATGCCCCGACCCCAGCTACCCAAAGTCGGTGCATTACTTCGTAACATTGGCATGATCACAAAAGATCAAGTCTCGAAAGACCGATTAGTTTAGTAGCCTTGGAAACACTAGATACATTCGTAAACGTTACATAACATCATAAAGTGAAAAACTACAATAACAAAGTCTCCATAGTCCACTCTCATATCCTCTTCTGTCAATCCCTGTAGGTCATTCATAAAATACTTCTTCACATCCTGGAAAATATTAAAACATTGAAAGGGGTGAGCTCAGATGCTCAGTAAGGATAACAATAATACAGAAGCCTTCATAAATAAACATAAACATTTAAGCAATGTATAACTAAAACAGTAGCCTTTTAAACTTGCACATCAACATAATATGGAAAAAGTAAAATTAGATAATGACATTTACTTCTTCACATAGATATTCTACAGGTCGAATAATCACATGCAATATGAATAACCACTTTCATAATGAGGGAATGTATAATGCCAGACATTCTGAAACACTTTGTCAAGGCCTCGGCCAAGACGTCTAAAATGATTAAGGCCTCGGCCAAAACCATAAATCAAATTGGGAAAGGGCCTCGGCCAATTCCACGTCTAGTTGTCTCATGAGACCTACCGATGCATTGAGGAGCTATAGCGGGCTCCACCCGTCACTTATTAAGTCCAATACATTCCTCATATGAATAGGTTTAAACATATCATAAACCATAACATAATCGTATCAAATAAAACATGCATAAAGGAAACATAACATTTCCACATTTCAATCACAAGATATCAATACAACACATTGATATAATAAAAACTCTTTCAAAACCATTTTCAATACCAAAATAAAAGAAAGTTAAAACTTTGTATTTATTTTTCATTAAAAAAAATGATGGCTTGTAGAGGAAGCCGAAACTCAAATAATGGCCACGACGGTGGAGAAGTCGTTGTCGCCGCATAAGTACGGAAAGAAAAACATTCCCTTTTTGTCGTTTAGTAAAACGCTTCGTATAAAAAAGATTCCTTTTGAATAAACGTAAAAGTCAAAGGGGTTTATACATCGTATAAAAAAAAGTTTTGTATAAAACCAAATATGCCTCAATGAAAGGAGATTGAGACGACGTCCTTAAAAAGATGATTTTTAAAATAAAATAGATCTATTATGTGTATTCACTATAGGTACACATATAGAAATTAAATATAGAAAATAGGACATAATAATATCATGACATAATTTGAAAGTAGGAGATTAACCCAAAGAATGGAAGTTGGGTTAATAAATTCCCTTACCTCATGTCTGACTTGACTCAACCGTTCTTTAACCTCCTGAATAATAAACTAGTGTTAATATATACATTATTAAGAACCATTTTCAATTTCATTATCCTTTTTATATCACTTATTACAATGATATGAGCATTATGTAATTATTTAAGTTAATAACGGTCGTTTTGTCGATCTTTGGTACTTGAGTAAACAATAAACTTCTTATAAATACAAGTTGTTTATGTGGTAGAATATCCATTATCTCCAGAATTATATTAATGATTTAGATGTCATATATATCTTATATATCCAGTATATACATTCATTTATAATATTACGTAACATTTAGAGGTAAGAAATGAAATGCACCGTTCATGGAGACGGTAAGCCGTACGTACGCATGAACGCTACTTTCATTTCAATTTCATATTTAATGGAACGAAATCATAATGATATAAATGTATAATATAATTCCAGTATAATATAGTGTATAATACCATTTACTCCATCCTTTATACATCCCACATATGGCATTAACGATTCAAATCACTTTGAGGGGGCGGTAGTCCGCACTTCCTAAAATGAAATTATCGCGTTTACCCATAATGGAAATCATAAAGTATGACATAAATGAGAAATAAAGAAACATAACTAAAACATAAACATATTATATATCATATATAAAAATAGTGACATCTTAATGGCCACCTTTGAAGGTGTTATATGAGTGTTGAACAATCATCGTTTCGTGAGGCAGAAATTCTCCATCCACAGAAACTGTATGTTCTTTAACCATTATATGTAGGTGTGTGTAAGTGTAGCTCGAATACTTCTTATAAAACCATCCTAGTATATTGAGGATAATGGTGTCGTTACAAAATAAATGAATAAAAAGATTTTAGGGGGTTGTAGAAGAAAAATAAAACAAAACAACATTAGAGAAGACATTACCTCAAAATCGGGTAACTCTTTTTGATTTGATCCAAAGGCTTCCTTGGGAAGAGTTCTGTACAATGTGAGGCTTCTAGGAGTAATAGAGGGATGTTGGGAGAGTATTTGGGCAGAGGTTGGCTGAGCCAAATGGCTTGAAGGTGTGAATAAGGTGGGAGAGGTGGGGTCCTTTTATAAGTGGAGAGGAAGAGCTCTTTTGGAAAGATTGAAATGTTACATTATTACACAATGATTTTCTTATTATAAAGGTCAAACACTTATATAATTCGTGGATAAGGTTATAATGGTTCTAAATATCTTAATCCAATAGGCATTGGACAAGTGTAAGCCTTGGATTTTTCATTATCTTCTCATTTTATTTAAATTGTTAAATAATGAGGTCATCGCTGCATCATAATGAGGTCATAAATAATTTAATTTATTTAATGTCTAAAAATTATAAAAAAAATACTATGATGTAGGAAATCTTTTTAGCTTTCTAATTAATATTTATAATCAATATTTGGACTTGTGTAACCCCACTTAAAAACTATTTTAGTAAAACAACTCATGTTTGTGTCAATTTAATTTTAACATTAAATAAATATATATTAATGTCATTTTCCAACTAAAGTGGCTCCATGGGGTCCCCAAGTTGACCCATGGGTTTTCTTGGTCGGCCATGACTCATCCAATAGGAGTAAGACAAGTGTCAAGCTCATCTAATATTATTAAAACATTATTTGTACCTTAAACTACACAAATTACCTCTAATCGCGATTAAGAACTTAAAAGTTACTATTCACCAACAAATTATTTTAATCTCATTGAACCACATTTTACTTCTTAATGACAACCATGTATGTCGGATTTTTGAAAATCAAATCACAGAAGTGGTAATATTTCATTTAAACGAAAAATTAGTTATTTAACTACCACTTAGTGGTTTCACTATTCATCAAAAATTGATGTTTTTCAGAACAAGGCCAAAATTTCACCCTAAGCTATAATTGATATTCCGAATTCAAAAATGATGTATATTTTACAAAATTCCAAACATATAAGTTGCATTAATTAATTTTATAATTAATTCCCGTTGTTACAACAAATAGCGTGTTTTTAAGAAACAATTTATATCAAAAGATTGGCAATTGTTTATGTCCAATTTCAATGTTAAATTAATTCTAATGACCACCATTGGACAAAATGGTAAAAATATATTCTAATTATACTTTAAAACCACTAAATAGTATAATTTATCACTATAAATTATTTTGTTTAAAAAAGTTGTTTTTAAGTATTTTTCACTATTCATAAAAAATTGGAAGTTCTCAGAAAATTACAAAAAATTCAAATTTGGATAATTTTGATATTACGAAAACAAAAATGAAGTCCATTTTGAAATATAAAATTTCTATAATTTTAAAAAGTGGTTATTACTATTCATAACAGCTACTTTGATTAGTCGCGGTGTTTTAGAGCTCGAAGTTGCGTACAATGCAAGCTATTGCAGTATTGAATGAGAAGCGTATCGTGGAAGCTCGGGGTGTTATATTCTCCCCTCCTTCAATAAATTGCATCCTCGCAATTTGAAATTTTTCTTTGAAAATAAAATGTTGAGAAGATAAAATACCTTTGTGGAAAACCCACATCGGAAATGAGGTTAATAAATATATAACATTAAAAGAAAGCAAGATAAGTACAAAGGTCACCAGATATAGCCCATTATAGGATTCTATGAAAATATGGATATGGAGGAGAAACAAACCATCAAGGTCTGATGGAGAGTTGTAGAAAACAGGATTAGGAGAACGTTTAACTATAAGAAAATCACAAACTTGTGATTGGTTAAACGATCATTGAATCCCCAGTTGGAAAAGTTAACCGACAACATTTTTGTTTTAAGTTACCTTTTATAATGTTGAGGAATTTATTTAGGAGATTTACTAAGGAAGTAAGGGAATATACATACTTGTTATGTATACTTTCATTCGTTAATAAATTTTTACCAGAAACCCAACTTTTACTCCAAATGGTAACGGAACTCAAAAATATTCTATTTATCCTAATTGTATAAGGTTCCAAATGTTAACACATACCATTTAGATTAGTAAAATTATTTTTTAATAACCAGGGACTTCCTGTAGGCTAGTGGTAGGAAATAAAGGCCTGTCGCACTTTGGTTGTGGGTTCGATTCCTGCAGCTTTGTCCGACGCGACAGATTATGCCCCACCCTGCAGGTTGTCCTTTTCCTAAAACTATAGTATCATAATATTCCAAAAATAATCTTCATAAATGCTTTAACCTTAAACAATACTATCCATGGTTCAACATAATCCATTCCAACCTTAATAGTTATCCAAAATACCTCCGTCCAGACTTTCTCTAAAAGGTCTCTAAATTCCAAAATCAATTGTAACATCAGATTCCCCAAACAAAGAAAAGTTTCTCTTATTATCACATACTAAAAATATGATTACCTTAATCATATTAAATCCTTAATGAAAACAACATGTACTGCAGTACAATCCTTATATATATCACATTATTCTTATAACCATAATCTAGTTCATGAGTCCAAAAACACAAATATAATAATTATTCCACTTCAACTGTAGTCACAGCATAAGATTGGCCTTGATCCCTTGTCCTTTTCTGAGGTAAGTTTCCTTGATGCTTAGGACATTCATTTGCATAATGACCCATTTCTCTACAATTGTAGCATTCAACTTTGACAGCCTCATTCTTTCCCTTGCAATCACGAGCCTGGTGACCCTTTTCTCCACATTTAAAACAAACTCCCATTCCTTTTAGGCAAGTACCAGGGTGATTCTTCCCACAATTATGACATAATGGAAAATCCTTCTTTCCCTTTTTCCCTTTATCTGTCTCTTGTTCCACCGTTCTCTTCTTCTCTTGCTTTACTTTGTTGTCATAAGACTTAGAGAATTCCTTTTCTGTCTTGATAGCACACGAGACAATATCTTCGTATGATGAGAAGGATTGTGATACTAAAGCTCGACGGAGAAATGGTTTTAATCCATCAAAGAAATGATCAATCTTACTCCTTGGGTTACGTATATAATCGGTAGCATGCCTCGCTAACCTTGTAAAGATAGCCTCATACTTTGCGACATTCTCATCCTCCTTCTGCCTCAAACTCAGAAATTGCCTTTCCATATCTGCTCGATGGTCTCGAGGAAAGTATTTTTCTAAGAACAGCTCTTTGAACTCCTTCCATTCCATGTTTATTAATTCATCATCTTCCTTTGTGTTTTGAATTAGTGACCACCATTGATCGGCATCTCCAGTGAGGCGGTAAACTGCCATGACAACATTCTCCCTTTCACTACTCCCCAAGGCATGGAAGATTTTTCTCTAAGGAATTTATCCATTGCTCAGCTACTATAGGATTTGTACTCCCATTGAAGGTTGGCGGTTGTTGCCTCATGAAACGGTCTAGCATTGATCCTCCACGTTGCGGATCGGGGTGCTCCATACGAGTAAGGTTGTTATTCATAACCTGTGTGAGTTGTCCCAGTACGGTGAGAAGCTGATCAGCACCAGTTGTATCACTAGCTCCACCATAATTATCCTGAGCAGGAGGGCAATCCCTACACGGAGTGCGTGCATTGATACGGTTTCCATTCCTTCTACTAGGCGCCATTTCTAAATAATGGCATAAACTAGATTAGTTCATGAATCAAAATACATAATTCCATACTTGTAAAACACTTAACATAAATTGAACTAATTATGGATATAATCCATAATTATAAAAATGTTTTCTTTGTGGAAGTATATACTTGTAACCGTTCATAGTGGTTTGTAAAGAAAATTGGAATTATCCAAAGCATATCCCCCGGGAGTGTCGTAACAAAGAGTGCAGCAAGGCCCGTTGTCGTGCACCAATTCCCGTTTGAGTCTAGCTCAAAGCGGTGTTTTCGGGTTTTACCCCTAGGTACATCTGTGCCAGAGCCGCCTCTACCTACTCATATCCAGACAGGGATGTATTGCTTGGAAAACTCACAACATCTCTACAATACCAAAATTCTAGGAAGTTCTTCTATACTAATCCTCAAAGTCTATCTTCGGGATATGTGCCCTAATCAGAGTTTATCTAAATCTAGCTTCCAAGGTTAGTACTAAACTGCCTCTGATACCAACTGTAACGCCCCGAACCCAGCTACCCAGAGTCGGTGCATTACATCGTAACATTGGCATGATCACAAAAGATCAAGTCTCGAAAGACCGATTAGTTTAGTAGCCTTGGAAACACTAGATACATTCGTAAACGTTACATTACATCATAAAGTGAAAAACTACAATAACAAAGTCTCCATAGTCCACTCTCATATCCTCTTCTGACAATCCCTGTAGGTCATTCATAAAATACTTATTCACATCCTGGAAAATATTAAAACATTGAAAGGGGTGAGCTCAGATGCTCAGTAAGGATAACAATATTACGAAAGCCTTCATAAATAAACATAAACATTTAAGGCAATGTATAACGAAAACAGTAGCCTTTTAAACTTGCACATCAACATAATATGGCAAAAGTGAAATGAGATAATGCCATTTACTTCTTCACATGGATATTCTACTGGTCGAATAATCACATGCAATATGAATAACCACTTTCATAATGAGGGAATGTATAATGCCAGACATTCTGAAACACTTTGTCAAGGCCTCGGCCAAGATGTCTAAAATGATTAAGGCCTCAGCAAAAACCATAAATCAAATTGGGAAAGGGCCTCGGCCAATTCCATGTCTAGTTGTCTCATGAGACCTACCGATGCATCGAGGAGCTATAGAGGGCTCCACCCGTCACTTATTAAGTCCAATACATTCCTCATATGAATAGGTTTAAACATATCATAAACCATAACATAATTGTATCAAATAAAACATGCATAAAGGAAACATAACATTTCCACATTTCAATCACAATATATCAATACGACACATTGATATAATAAAAACTCTTTCAAAACCATTTTCAATACCAAAATAAAAGAAAGTTAAAACTTTGTATTTATTTTTCATTAAAAAAATAATGGCTTATAGAGGAAGCCGAAACTCAAATAATGGTCACGGCGGCGGAGAAGTCATTGTCGCCGCATAAGTACAGAAAGAAAAACATTCCCTTTTTGTCGTTTAGTAAAACGCTTCGTATAAAAAATATTCATTTTGAATAAACGTAAAATTCAAAGGGGTTTATACACCGTATAAAAGAAAGTTGTGTATAAAACCAAATATGCCTCAATGAAAGGAGATTGAGACGACGTCCTTAAAAAGATGATTTTTAAAATAAAATAGATCTATTATGTGTATTCACTATAGGTACACATATAGAAAGTAAATATAGAAAATAGGACATAATAATATCATGACATAATTTGAAAGTAGGAGATTAACCCAAAGAATGGAAGTTGGGTTAATAAATTCCCTTACCTCGTGTCTGACTTGACTCAACCGTTCTTTAACCTCTTGAATAATAAACTAGTGTTAATATATACATTATTAAGAACCATTTTCAATTTCATTATCCTTTTTATATCACTTATTACAATGATATGAGAATTATGTAATTATTTAAGTTAATAACGGTCGTTTTGTCGATCTTTGGTACTTGAGTCAGCAATAAACTTCTTATAATTACAAGTTGTTTATGTGGTAGAATATCCATTATCTCCAGAATTATATTAATGATTTAGATGTCATATATATCTTATATATCCAGTATATACATTCATTTATAATATTACGTAACATTTAGAGGTAAGAAATGAAATGCACCGTTCATTGAGACGGTAAGCCGTACGTACGCATGAATGCTACTTTCATTTCAATTTCATATTTAATGGAACGAAATCATAATGATATAAATGTATAATATAATTACAGTATAATATAGTGTATAATACCATTTACTCCATCCTTTATACATCCCACATATGGCATTAACGATTCAAATCACTTTGAGGGGGCGGTAGTCCGCACTTCCTAAAATGAAATTATCGCGTTTTACCCATAATAGAAATCATAAAGTATGACATAAATGAGAAATACATAAACATAAGTAAAACATAAACATATTATATATCATATATAAAAATAGTGACATCTTAATGGCCACCTTTGAAGGTGGTATATGAGTGTTGAACAATCATCGTTTCATGAGGCAGAAATTCGCCATCCACAGAAACCGTATGTTATTTAACGATTAGATGTAGGTGTGTGTAAGTGTAGCTCGAATCCTTCTTATAACAACATCCTAGTATATTGAGGATACTGGTGTTGTTACAAAAGAAATGAATAAAAAGAGTTTAGGGGGTTGGAGAAGAAAAATAATACAAAACAACATTAGAGAAGACATTACCTCAAAATCGGGTAACTCTTTTTGATTTGAGCCAAATGCTTCCTTGGGAAGAGTTCTGCCCAATGTGAGGCTTCTAGGAGTAATATAGGGATGTTGGGAGAGTATTTGGGCAGAGGTTGTCTGAGCCAAATGGATTTAAGGTGTGAATATGGTGGGAGAGGTGGGGGCCTTTTATAAGTGGAGAGGAAGGGCTCTTTTGGAAAGATTGAAATGTTACATTATTACACAATGCTTTTCGGATTCTAAAGGTCCCACACTTATATAATTCGTGGATAAGGTGATAATGGTTCGAAATATCTTCATCCAATAGGCTTTGGTCAAAGTGTATGCCTTGGATTTTTCATTATCTTTTCATTTTATTTAAATCGTTAATTAATGAGGTCATCGCCGCATCATAATGATGTCATAAATAATTTTATTTATTTAATGTCTAAAAATTATAAAAAAAATACTATGATGTAGGAAATCTTTTTAGCTTTCTAATGAATATTTATAATCAAAATTTGGACTTGTTTAACCCCACTTAAAAACTGTTTTAGTAAAACAACTCATGTTTGTGTCAATTTAATTTTAACATTAAATAAATATATATTAATGTCATTTTCCAACTAAAGTGGCTCCATGGGGTCCCCAAGTTGACCCATGGGTTGTATTGGTCGGCCATGACTCATCCAATAGGAGTAGGACAAGTGTCAAGCTCATCTCATATTATTAAAACATTATTTGTACCTTAAACTACACTAATTACCTCTAATCGCGATTAAGAACTTAAAAGTTACTATTCACCAAAAAATTATTTTAATCTCATTGAACCACATTTTACTTCTTAATTAAAACCATGTATGTCGGATTTTTGAAAATCAAATCACAGAAGTGGTAATATTTCATTTAAACGAAAAATCAGTTATTTAACTACCACTTAGTAGTTTCACTATTCATCAAAAATTGATGTTTTTCAGAACAAGGCCAAAATTTCACCCTAAGCTATAATTGATATTCCGAATTCAAAAATGATGTCTATTTTACAAAATTACAAAAATATAAGTTGCATTAATTAATTTTATAATTAATTCCCGCTGTTACAACAAATAGCGTGTTTTTAAGAAACAATTTATATCAAAAGATTGGCAATTGTTTATGTCCAATTTCAATGTTAAATTAATTCTAATGACCACCATTGGACAAAATGGTAAAAATATATTCTAATTATACTTTAAAATCACTAAATAGTATAATTTATCGCTATAAATTATTTTGTTTAAAAAAGTTGTTTTTAAGTATTTTTCACTGTTCATAAAAATTGGAAGTTCTCAGAAAATTACAAAAAATTCAAATTTGGATAATTTTGATATTACGAAAACAAAAATGAAGTCCATTTTGAAATATAAAATTTCTATAATTTTAAAAAGTGGTTATTACTATTCATAACGGCTACTTTGATTAGTCGCGGTATTTTAGAGCTCGAAGTTGCGTACAATGCAAGCTATTGCATTATTGAATGAGAAGCGTATCGTGGATGCTCGGGGTGTTACATATATCCTAGAATTTGATTCCATATGTTTCAATCTAGGATATCCATGGTATATTTCATATCAAAAATTCTTATAGGATTTTTCTCATTCCCATAATAATAGTTTGTTCCAAGATCATGAGTTTAACAATTAATATCTCTTAAGAGTGTCAAACCTAGAGTGCATTAAGGCCTATAGTCGTTCACCAGTTCCCATTCAAGTATTGATCAAAGTGGTTTTTTTAGGTTTTACCCCTAAATACATTTGTTCCAGAGCCACCTCTATTCATTTGTATCCATACATGGATATATTTTCGTTATAAAACACTTACTCTACCCTTAATACAATTTAGGGGGGTTTTCTTATATATAGTCTCATCCTTAAGGTTATTGATAAATTTCTCTATTCTGAATCTCCAAAATTTACTAGACCTTCCTATGACACCAACTATAGACACCCTAGCCTTTTACATATAACATTACATTATTTTAAGAATAATTTTACAATAGAGTACAAGCCAATGATTGTAATGTCTAGTGTCTTGGAGGGCTAGGTACATTAACTGAGAAAATTAAACTAATTAATATATTTAATTATTTTATATTCAAATTGATCTCCTAACATTTATTGTGATAAACATCTTTATAGGGTACCCTGGGTAACACATGAACAATTCAATTAGTTAATAGCCTAGTAAGGGAATAAATATAGGAACAAATCATTATCACATGGGATATAAGGCATGAAATATTGATATAAAAATGCCTGTAATATCAGGAATAATAACATATGAACATGGAAATATATAAATATAGTGTCATAATAACTAGGAATCATTGTAAAACATGACATTATCATGGGTCAAGGGTAACTTCCAAGACCATTTCTCATAGTTTCACAAGACAAGGCTAACCGCCAGGACCATCACACATAACGTCTCATGAGACAAAACATTATCCAATGCATTGGAGAATTATCTAGGTGCACCCATATTAACATTTCATGGATATATTTTCTAGAAAATAAATCATACATAATCAATCTTACATAAATATAATGGTTACCCATGTAAATAATTTGGTACCACAATCATGTCATAAAATATAAGAAATGGGTGTATCATAAAAGTTTCCATAAAAGAAAGGAAATAAAATAATCATTAACATTGATAAAGGAAAAACATGTATCAGGGTATTTGATGTCATGTATAAGTGACAACATGTAGAAAATTATTTAATAAATTTTATCATTAAAACATATTTTTTTGGTTTTAAGGAAAACACACTAGGGCCATTAAAATAGAAAGGGAAAAATATTTTATATAAAATAAGAAATGAAAAAATAATGATTTCATAATAATATAATAATTTTATAAAGACATATTTGGCTTAAAATAGAAGATAAAATGCACATGAAATTTGGTAACAATTCATGAAGTTCCCTTAAAACAAGTTTTCTTATTGGGTAGTATTGAGGACAGGATCACATAAAAACATGTATATCAGTAAATGTGAATGATTAAAGTGTTTTGATAAATTTATTTGGTAAATTTACAAAACATTATAATATGATCATAAAATTATAAGATAATATCATTTTGTAAATAATAATGATGAGGAAAACTAAAGGAATAAATGGTGTTTGGTAGAATCCCTTACAGATTACCATCATGGTATCAGGTGTACTAAAGAAGTATTAATGAGATAAAAATCATTTTCTCATCACTTATAAATCATGATGGAGGTATGAGATTTTTGAAAAGTCATCCCAAAAAATTACGAATGGATGAATAAAGTTCCTAACTAGAGTACATTCTTTAATAAAAGTGAAATAGAGAGGATCATTTACCTTAAGTCTGATGGCATTATCTACTTGATTCTAATGATTTGAATAGTAATTTCATTCATTAATTAATAATAAGTAACAAATTATATATATATAATATTTGGTATTACCTTTTTATGGCCATTCATAACCTTTTGGATTGGTTATGAGATTCAATTTCATTATTCGGGTCTATTCGTTTTCTTGGTTTTAATGATCGGTTCACTTATATTCATGTTCAAATACACATGTATGATGAGAGAGGTGGTACAGAATTGAAGAAATATTTTATTATTTATAATCTACAAGGTTACATGTTTGTAAAATTCATTTTTTTATTTTAAGGGAAGGTGATTCATTATATAATAGGTTAATGTTATACACTGGAATTAATTTGGGGATTTTTCGCATAATTAACTTGTTTTGTATTATTATTTTACATCATCGTTGAAAAAATAAAAATAGAACAAAAAATTTGATAAAATAAATATTTAATATTATTTTTCAACCATAAATATGGTTTCATGGTCATAATTGAATACGGTAATGCAAATTGAATACCTATAGTCCTTGAATGTGACAAATCGACACATTTCGGATGGTGTTTTTATTTTTAGTATAAAAGGATGGGTAATGAGGGATTAATATAAACTATACAATTAGAATAATATAATTACAGAAAATATATTTTAATTTATTTATCATACTATAATTGTGATGGGATATGAGTAATGAAAAAATAAAATAAAGGAACCTGAAAAAAATCGGAAAGAGGAATTTTCCTCTTGAGTTTATCTCCACTGATTGCCTCTTATAGGGAGATAATTTTGCCTTTTGAGGATACCCAGGGATTATGTACGTGGTGTAGGATCTTGGAGAGAGATTTGAATTGAAATTATATAAATCACAAGGCTTGAGGGGAGTGTAGAGAAGAGAGGAGTGTGGGTGGTTTTTATAATGGAGGGAAAAGGGTTTTCTTAATATTTTAATAATTTCATGATTAATTTTCAAATAATAAAGTAATAGTAATTATTATTGCGACAAAAAACAATAATATGAGCATGTGAGTTCGAACCAACATTCCTTTACATCATCCATGACCTTATAATGATTCATAAATATAGGTTTTTACATTTATTGTGAATTATCATATTTTACTATTCCTATAAAATTCAATTATTTTAGAAAAATTCCAAAAAATTCACCCTAACCATTTTAATAAAAGTATATCCCAAAAATAAATTCCAATTTTCAAAAATAATTTTATAAATTCGATTAATAAATCTATTAATTAAAATAAAATTTTATATGAAAAATATTGATTTTAATACTATAACTGATTTTATAATGATTTAAAAAATTACGTAACGTCTTATAAAATTATCTTCAAACCAAAAGATAAAAAATATTTAATATATTAACACTTTATATGAAAATAAATTTTCATTGAAATTAATTAATTAATTATAATAATTTATTTATGACTTATGAAAATACCATTACTTTTACTACGGTCATATTATCACTTATAAGATTCCTAAATTTTATGTATTCATTCATGGATGAGGATATTATTCTTTTAGATGGTTTAATAATAATAGGGGTCATATTAATATTCATAATGGTGGGTAAATATTAATAAGATTAAGTTACTATTCACTAAAAACTATGTTTGTTCCATCAGACCCCAAAAAACACCTAGAACACAACTGTGAATGTCATATTTTCAATATTCAAAACACCGATGTAATAATATGATGTTTAAAGGAAACATAGTACATATTCATTAAATTTTTTCTGATTTAATGTGATTATATGATAAAATTATCTGAAATTAATTTCCATTGATAAAACATTAGGTCATTATATAAGATCTGCATACAATGTAGAGATTGAAAAAAAGGTTAAATATGTGTTCTTCGACTAGGGTCAGTAATCTCAAATCCTAGGGGGAAAGGGTCACCAATATTTGTGACTCGAAATACATTCCATTATAGTTTAAAATTACTTTTTAAACATGAAAAAAATGACATAAATGGAATACCATGACTATCCAAAACATTCCTAGTCCTCCCACCTATATATTGAGAATAATATGTTTAGTTCCCCTTAAAAGGGGTTTTATGTCATCAATTAATATATATTTTTATTTCAAAAGGTAAATATGTGGAGAAAAATTTAAGAGTCCCCTTGCCTCATTCCCTTTTATTCCATTATAATAATAAAACTAATGAGAATATATTTCTAAACATTTATAACATACATAACATCTTCTAAAAACTTGTAAACAAGATTTTGAATCATTTAAACATCCTTACAAAATAATAATTCACTTAATGTTCATAAAAAAATCAACCAAATCAGAATAACAACATTAATTAATTTATACCACTTAAAAAGGGTACGTATCCCAATGAAACGTGTATTAGAAATAATATTCAGGCAATTGGCGTCTCTAAATACCCAAACTCGTTCCATAAATTAGAGTAATGGATAATCATTTCCTTGAAAAATAATGGGGAATAATGAAAAACAAATAAAGGATGATAAGGTCCCAATGGTATTTATGAGTTTCACATACCATTGGTATTTAAATAATAATATAAAACAAAAAATATATATTCAATCCATGGGTATGGGGAGGTCCATTCAATGTGGAGAGGAGGCCTAGAGTTGAGTGGGGGAAATATGATTGGGAATAGGGTTAAAAAAGATTAGGTTCATATATGTAATTTCATTTTTTAAAAATATGGGCATACCACATGGTTTGAGAAACCATGCACTAACTGTGATGGTGGAACTGAGATCACATTGTCAGTTGTATTGTTTTTCTCATGGATAGGAAAACCATTTTCCAACCATGAAAATAAATAGCAAGAAAAAAGGTAATTTTTTCATGGTTTTCATCATGTATAATATCATGCACCATCCATGAAATAATTTCTATAATTCTCTAACCCTAGTTACCTAGATTCGATGAATTATTACATAATAGTGGCATGATCATAGGGAAATCATGTCTCGAAAGACCGATCAGTTTGGTATTATTGGAAACAAGATTCACACATAAGTTCAACTTTACAACGTGGAGAGATAGACAACAAAAATATATTTCATTAGAAACATCCAAGACTCCTATATTAAGCCTGCAGGTCACTCATAACTAACTTCTCCAGATCCTAGGAAAATGAAACATAAGAAAGGGGTGAGCTCAAACGCTCAGTAAGGGTAAGTAATAAAGTTGAAAATGACATAAATATTAATTATGGTAAATAATTGAAACCACATTACTTTACCAAAAATAAACATGAAAACTTTTATGGAACTAATATGAGGTGAGTAAATAATGCCATAATAAAACATAATCATGGGTATTCTACTAGTCGAATGACCACATGAACCATCAATATTATTTCCATAATGAGGGAATGTATAATGCCGGACATTCTGAAACATTTTGTCAAGGGCTCAGCTAAGACATCTAAAAATGATTAAGACCTTAGAAAAAACCATAAATCAAATTGGGAAAGTTCCTCATCCAATTCCACATCTAGTTGTCTCGTGAGAACTATCAATGCATTGAGGAGTTATTGCAGGCTCCACCCGTCACTTACTAATTCCAATACATTCATCATATGAAAAGGTTTAAACATATCAGAAACATTTGTATTAAAACTATCATATGAAATGTCGGTAATTTAACTATAAATGATGAATGGTATAAAAATAGTACATCCGTAGTCAAACATATTACAAAACCTTCAATACAATATGGAAGTTTTGAATCATAATAAATCAACATCAAATAAACTTAAAATCCATCAAAGGATGTTGACATAGAAGAAATCAAAACCCTTTTAGAGAAATATCCCTTTCTATTTTGAAATCATTTAAGAGTCACATAATTATAAATTAAAAACTTTACTTTGAAAATATTATTATAAGCTTGTAAGAGAAGATTTGACGTGTTTATAATGGTAGAAAACAGATCCACCCCCATATAATTTAAAAAAGACATTCTTACCTTAATTTTTTCAAAAATGTTAAAAATGACCTTATTTGGAAAATGACAGAAATATTCCCATATAAACATATTATAAAAAGTCAACATGGGTATACATGACGTTAACACATAGTCTATAAAATAGTATGAATGTTTTGAAATACATTTTTAAGAAATGTGGATGTGGGTGATAAAGAGGTCCTATTAGATAATTACGTATAAACAGCCTCGGATAATGAAGAGATTGTAAAATATACCCTTACATTGTACTTTTCCTTGGTTGAGGGTAGTTTAACCTCCTTTATAATGGTGAAATAGTTGTTATTAAATTATAAAAGAATCATATACATTAATATGATATCATATATGAACTTTTATGTTTTCTTTGTTAATATTATCTTAGTATGATTGTCGTTTCGGGTGTTATCTTACTCATTTTCATTTATATATTTTGTTACATATGATATGTTTTTTATTGAAAGGTTGTATCTTATTTATATCCATAATGATATCAAGTCCTTAAACATTATTTTTAATCATCAAATTTAAATTAGACTTGCATGGATTCGACGGGGAATGAATCTCATCGCGTTTGTGCAGACTGTAGTCTATACGTACACACGACCAACAATATCATTCTTTTGATATTAAAATATATATAATTGGATGGTATATCATATATAAAGATTCATTATCATGATATATCTATTATTTACATCAATTTCACATCATTATCATACCCATCCAAAAAATAATGTTTTGGATAACAATTACACCACGACATAGAGACGGTAAGCCGTACGTACGCACGTATGGTGACATGGCATTCAAAGGATGGATAGAATACTGAATATGGTTATACAATATTTATAATAAAATCATAGTATATATATGATACTAGAGTTATTATTTTAGAATATAAATATCAAAGAAAGAAGAAGTCGGAGAAGAAAGGAACTTGAGAGAGGGTGGTGAAAATATTATCACTTTTTCTGGTTCTTCCTTTTGATTTGATCAAAAGGGCTCCGTTGGTTGGATTTCTGACCAAACTAAGGTCACTAGGTTGTACTGAGGGAAGTTTAGAGAATATATGGGTAGTTTTTTGCCAATCCAAAATGCATTGAAGGAGTTAATTAGAGAGAAGGGGGTGCCCTTTAATAAGAGGGGTGAGGTGCACCTTAGGAAAAGCTAGAAATATTATTTTATAATAAATCCATATTAGGCTTCTAATGGCTCTAAAGTGAATTATTTAAATGTTAAGGTGGGAATAGGTCCAGAAAAAATCAACAAATATTTTTTAGATAGGTTTGGCTTACTATATTAACTTTATCATTTTGATTTAACTCTTAGTTAAATCGTTTGACATTTACCATGTCTCTTTGAATTTTTATATTATATAGTCAATAAACGTACTATAAACTTTTAAGAGTCCCCCAAGTGGTCCATTAATAAAACACCTATCATTATATAAGTCCTTTTCACGATCTTTAGATTTTTAGTAATAGAATATAAATTAATAATATAATATTTGTTTTAAAAACTCATTTATGTAAATTTTGACAATATTGAATAATTGATTTTTTAAAGTCTTAACAACTTTATTAATTCTAGACAAATTCATTTAAGAAATACTAACATGTCATATTAACCAATAAAATTCTTGGATGGCATAAAAACATTCAAATTAGTTTTATTTTAACATTTATAATACTAATTATTTGATTCTTTAATTAATAATAAAAATACTGCATCATTATTGTGTCATAAATAAATTTAATTTTTAAATGACTAAAAATTATAAATAAAATACCATTATGTAGGAAATATTTGTATCTTTTTAATGAATTTTTATAGTCTAAAATATAACATATATAAAATTATGTAAAAATTGTTTTTCTAAAAGATATATGCTTATGTCATTTTTGTATTTACTTAAACTTAATTAATATAAAGTGTCATTATCACTTACAAGTAGATCCATGGGGTCCCAAAATCGACCCAAATATGCCCATGGTCGGAAGTGAATCAACCAATAGGGATAGGACACATTTTTGGGTAATTTATTATTATTATTATATTATATTTTACCATTATTAACAGGATTTACCCTTTAACCATGGTAAATAAAATATTTACCGAAGTAATTATTCAAAATGTCTAAAAATAAAATATACCTATTTACACAATTTGGACCTCCTGATTATTTATATGGAATCAATTTTTATAGTTTCAAAACACAAAGGTGTCAGAAATTAATTTAAAATTAATTCTTGCTGTCAAAACAAAAAGCGTGTTTTTAAGAAATAATAACTATCAAAATATTGAACTTGATTATGTCCGGTTTAAATGTGAAATTATGTCCAATGACAAAAATTATATTAAGTGATAAAAATATATTCTAAATATATTTTTAAACCAATCAAATTAAAAATTTATCACTATTAATTATTTCGATTAAAAAAGTTTTTTTATTTAAAATTTAGTGATTTTCACTATTCATCAAAAATTGAATGTTTTCAGAAAAATACCAAAAATTAACCCTAAGATAATTTAGATATTCCAAATCCAAAAATGAAGTCCATTTTGAAATATTAAATGTATAAAATTTCAAAAATTGGTTATTACTATTCATAAAGGCTAGTTTGATAGGTTGTGGTGTGTGTTAGAACTCAAAGTTGCGTAAAACACACGCTACTATATTATTCAAAGAGAAGCATACCATGGAAGCTTGCGGTGTTACATTATCATCTCCTTAAAATAATTTTGTCCTCGAAATTTCTAGAATACTACCGCTTGAAAATACTTGGGTGGTTCTTCATCATAAGTTCCTCGGGTTCCCACGTTGCCTCTTCCATCTTTTGGTTTCTCCATACAACTTTTACCAGACGAGTCATCATGTTTCTCAACACTTGTTCTCTCATATCAAGAATCATGAAAGGTTCTTCACAATAAGACATATTGGGTTCCAGTTCTAATTCCTCATAGGTGATTACATGTGTTGGTTCAGGCATGTATTTTCTCAACAGTGATATGTTGAACACATCATTAACTTTGGAGAGACTTGGCGGCATTGCCAAACGGTATTCTACAACCCCAATTTGTTCTAGAATTTTGAATGGTCCGATGTACCTAGGACTAAATTTTCCCTTCATAACAAAATGTATAACACCCTTACATGGGGATACATTTAAGAAAACATGATCCCCTACCTAAAATTCCAAATCCTTCCTTTAATTGTTAGCATAGATCTTCTGCCAACTGTGAGCTTCCTTGATGTGGGTTTTGATTACCATTACCTTTTCCATCATTTCCTCAACAAGATCTTCACCTACATGTTTTCTTTCACCAACATCATCCCAACAGGTTGGTGCGTGACATCTCTTTCTGTATAACGCTTTATATGGTGCCGTTTGAATACTTGAATGGAAGCTATTGTTATAGGAAAATTCTACTAGAGGTAAATATTCATCCCATATACCATTAAAGTCATGTGAGCATGATCTCAACATTTCTTCTAAGGTTTAAATAGTCCGTTATGACTTTCCAACAATTTGAGGGTGGTAAGTAGTGCTCAAATGAAGTTTAGTATCCAGGGATTTCTAAAAACTTTTCCAGAATCTTAACATAAAATAGGGATCATGATCCGAAACAATTGACAAAGGTTCTCCATGAAGCCTCACAACTTCATTAATATATAGTCTTGCTAGATGTTCAAGCGGTAAATATTCCCTTATTGTAAGAAAATGTGTTGACTTGGTAAGATGATCAATAATGACCCATATTACATCGTTCCTTATAAGAGTCTTTGGTAGTCCCATGAAAAAGTCCATCCCGATATTATCCCATTTCAACACAGGTATGGGAAGAGGTTTCATGACTCCTCCAAGCTGTTGACTTCTAGCTTTCACTTGTTGACAAACCATAATTCTTGACACAAAGTCTGAAATCTCTCTCTTCATGTTGTCCCACCAAAAATGTTCCTTTAAATATATATACATTTTGGTGCTCCTAGGGTGTATAGATAAATTGGAACTATGAGCATCATCCAATAATCCTCTTTTTAGATCTGGTATATTAGGAACAAAAAGTATCATCCCAAATTTCAAAATTCCATCTTCACACACAATGTCACTCAATCTCCCATCATTCACATCTTTAATCTTTTTTGGATAATCTTCATCATCGGTCTGAGAAATCTTTATCCTTTCTAGTAAAGATGGTTTGGCAACTATTTGAAAAATCCTTGATGTTTCCCCTTCCATGGTGATTACCAAATCCTTCTTTACTAGATCCATGTATATAGGATCTTTTTCAACTCTCATCTTGTTCAAAACTCCATGATCATTTCTACTCAAAGCATCTACCACCTTATTTGCCTTCCCCGGGTGGTAGTGTATCGTGCAATCATAATCCTTGAGTAATTCAAGCCATCTCCTTTTCCTCATGTTGAGTTCATTCTATGAGAAAATATAGTTCAAACTCTTGTGATCAGTATAAATCTCAGATATTTCACCATAGAGATAATGTATCCATATCTTCAATGCAAATATTACAGCATCTAACTCAAAATCATGAGTAGGATATTTTTTCTCATGAATTTTCATCTTTCGTGATGCATATGCAATAACTCTATCATTCTGCATAAGGACACAACCAATTCCTTTCTTCGATGCATCACAATAAATAACGAACCCATCACTCCCTGATGATAGAGTCAATATAGGAGTATTGAATTATCCTCTCTTCAGTTCATATAATCATTCTTCACAATCTTTTGTCCAAACAAATTTAACCCCTTTAGATGTGAGCTTCATTAAGGGGTTAGCCAATCAGGAAAAATTTTGGACCAAACGCCGATAATAACCTTCTAAACCAATAAAACTGTGTACCTCAGTTATAATCATCGGGGTGGGCCGTTCTTGGATTGCCTTGGTCTTATAAAGATAAATAGAGATTATATCCTTATAGACAATATGTCCGGCAAAAGAGATCTCTGGAATCCAGAATTCACACTTGCTATACTTCCAATATAATTCATGTCTTCTAAGAGCTTTCAGGATAATGAACAAGTGATTTTCATGGTCTTCTTAGCATTTAGAATATACCAAGATATCTTCAATAAATACCACTACAAGATCATCGATATATTCCATGAAAACTCTATTAAATAGATCTATGAAAACGAACGGTGCCTTAGTCAGCCCAAAAGGCATTACTGTAAACTCATAATGCCCATAACTAGTTCGAAATGTTGTCTTAGGAATGTCTTCCTTCTTCACACACAATTGATGGTATCCAGATCGAAGGTAAATCTTTGAAAAGTATTGAGTTCCATGTATTTGGTCAAATAAATCATCAATGCGAGTTAGGGGATACTTGTTCTTTATTTTTATAGCATCGATTTCCCTGTAGTCGATACATAACCTCATAGATCCATCTTTCTTCTTAACAAAAAGGATAGGGGCACCCCATGGAGAAACACGAGGGTGATGAAATCACTTATTAATCAATTCCTCTTGTTGTTTTTTTAGTTAAACTAATTTCATTGTGGTCATTCTATAAGGGTTATTCGATATAGGCCTTGAACCATGAATTAAATCAATGGAAAACTCAATTTCTCATTCCGTACGATGTCCAGGTAAATCATCCGAAAACACATCAACATATTCTCTCACAATATGAACATCCTCTATTTGAACATTCCTTTCCTCACCAACAGTTATTTCATTCTCTTCCTCCCCAATAATTGAATTTAATTGAGCTACTGGGGGTGGATCTAGGTAAGAATCAGTTGGTGATGATTCTTCTATAAAGATAAGGTGTTCTTTATCATCATCATCAAAAATCGTAACCTCCTTCTTCTTATAAAAAATTTTCACATCATGGTCCAAAATCCAATCCATACTAAGGATTATATCAAATTCAGTCATGGTTATGATGATGAGATCAGTAGATAATGAACATTTATATTCCCTAATGGGAACGGATCCACAAAACTTTGTAGCAATGATACTTTCCATAGGAGTTTTAACTGGCTACTCCCTTGTTAAATCAAATTGAAAATATGTAATTTTCTTAGCAAACTGGGAAGATATGAAACAATGCGATGATCCAGAATCAAATAAATCATTTTCTAAACTAGAGGAAACCAATAAATTACCTGCCACCATGTCTTTCGGGGCTTCAACCTCAGCAGTAGTGATTATATAATCTTTTCCTTGATCCCTTGGACTTTTCTGAGGTATATTTCCTTGAAGAATAGGACATTAATTTGCATAATGTCCTATCTCTATGCAATTGTATCATTGAACATTGGTAGCATCTTTCTTTCCTTTACAATAACCAGCTAGATGAACTTTCTGTCCATATTTGTAGCATACTCCTTTTCCTTTTAGACAGGCACTATGGTGCTTCCTTCTGCAATTATCACTGGGTGGAAATTCAATTCTTCCCTTCTTCCCTGATTCTTTATTTCCTTTCCCATAGTGTTCAACAGATCTCTTTTTCCCTTTCTTTGATTTAAAGTCATAAGACCTAGAGAATTCCTTTTGTGTCTTGATAGCACATGATACTATATCATCATATGATGAGAAGGATTGTGATAATAATGCTCAAGGGAGAAATGGTTTTAACTCATCAAAGAAATGATAAATATTACTTCTTGGGTTATGTATATAATTCTCATCATGCCTCGCTAACCTTGTAATGTTAGCCTCATTCTTTCCGACATTATCATCATCATTTTGCCTCAGACTCAGAAATTGTCTTTCCATATCTGCTCGATGGTCATGAGGAAAGTATTTTTATAAGAAAATATCTTTGAAATATCTCCATTCCATATTTGACACTTCATCATCATCTTTTGTGTTTTGAATCAATGACCACCATTTATTAGCATCTCCTGTGAGGTGGAAACTACCATGATAACTTTTTCGCTTTTACTACTCTGCAAGGCATGGAATATTTTTTATAAGGAATTTATCCATTTCTCGGCCACTAATGGATTTGTACTCCCATTTAATGTCGGTGTTTTTTTCCTCATGAAGTGATCTAACATTAATCATCCACACTGTGGATCTAGGTGCTCCATTCGGGTAAGGTTACTATTCATAACCTAAGTGATTTGTCCTTGTATGGTGATTAGCTGATCAGCACCAGTTGCATCACTAGCTCCACGATAATTATCTTAAGCAGGAGGGAAATCCCTATAAGGAGTGCGTGCATTCATACGGTTTCCATTCCTTCCATTGGGCGCCATTTCTAAAAAATGGCATAAACTATATCAGTTTATGAATCCAAATATATAATTCCAAACTTCTAAAACACTTAAAATAAATTCAACAGTTTATGGATATAATCCATACCATAAAAAAATGTTTTCTTTGAGGAAGTATATACACATAAACCCTTCAAAATGATTTTTAAAGAAAATGAGAATTATCCTAAGCATATCCCGCAGGAGTTTCATAACCAAGAGTGCAGCAAGGCCCATTGTCGTGCACCAGTTCTCATTCGAGTATAGCTCAAAGTGGTGTTTTTGGGTTTTACCCCTAGGTACATATGTGCCAGAGCTGCCTCTACCTTCTCATATCCAGACATGGATTTATTTCTTGGAAAACTCAAAAAATTTCTACAATACCAAAATTCTAGAATGTTATTCAATACTAATCCTCAAAGTCTATCTTAGGGCTATGTGCTCTAATCAGAGTTTGTCTAAATCTAGTTTCCAAGGATTGTACTAAACTTCCTCTGATACCAACTATAAAGCCCCGACCCTAGTTACCCAGAGTCATTGCATTATTACATAACATTATTATGATCACATGGAAATAATTTCTTGAAAGACCGATCAGTTTAGTATTATAGGAAACAAGATTCATACATAAGTTCAACATTATTGCTTGATGGGAAATACAACACAAATATATATCATTAGAAACATCCAAGACTCTTATATTATTCCTACAGGTCACTCATAACTAACTTCTTCATATCCTAGGAAAATGAAACATAAGAAAGGGGTGAGCATAAATGCTCAGTCAGGGTAGGTAATACAATGCAAAATGACATAAATATTAATCATGGTAAATAATTGAAACCACATGCCTTTACCAATAATAAAATGAATACCTTAATGGAAAAAATATGAGCTGAGTAAATAATTCCATAATAAAACATAATAATGGGTATTCTACTAGTCGAATGACCACATGAACCATCAATATTATTTCCATAATGAGGGAATTTATAATACCGGACATTCTGAAACATTTTTTCAAGTCCTCGGCCAAGACGTCTAAAAATGATTAAGGCGTCGGCCAAAACCATAAATCAATTTGGGAAAGGGCCTCGAAAAATTCCATGTCAAGTTGTCTCATGAGACCTACCGATGCATGGATGAGCTATAGAGGGCTCCACCCATCACTTACTAAGTCAAATACATTCCTCATATGAAAAGGTTTAAACATATCATAGACATTCGTTTTAAAACTAGTATACGAAATTCCAACACTTTAACCATAAATCATTAATGGTATATGTAACACCCCGATATTTTATGAATAATATTCTTTTTAATTTCATTAATGTCTTGTGTTGTATGCTACACCAAAAGGAGTTTTAACAACACACATCCATGTCTTTCCTTTCATTACACGCAATCGTGACATTCCTCGATAGCATGTGTAGTACGCAATACCGAGTTTTACTAAACGAGATATTATTATAATATTATTATGAACTTGCCATTATGAATAGTAATACCCACTTTTTGAAATTTTATAAAATTTATCTTTCAAAATGGGCTTCATTTTTGGATTCAGAATATCGAAATTAGCTTAGGGTGAAATTTTGGTACTTTTCAGATAACTTTCATATTCTAATGAATAGAGACAATTACTAAATTTTAAATTAAAAACAACTTCTTTATTCAAAATAATTAATAGTGATAAATTATTAATTTGTGTGGTTTTAAAGTATATTTAGAATATATTTTTACAATTTAAAACTATTTTGGTCATTTTATGTAATTTCACATTTAAACCAGACATAAACTAGTGTCAATCTTTTGATAGTTATTATCTATTAAAAACAAGCTATTTGTTTTGACGACGGGAATTAATTTTTAAATTAGTTAATTTAACTGATATGTTTTGAATTTGGTAAAATAAACATAATTTTTTAATTCATAATATCAAATATAGCTTTGGTATAATTTTTTGTATTTTTCTAGAAACATTCATTTTTTTGATGAATAGTGAAACCACTAAGTGGTAGTTAAAAAATTGAATTTTTCATAAAACATAATTTTACCGCTTCTGTGAGTGGAATTTCGAAAATCCGAGAGACACAGTTAATATCAAGGACTAAAATGTGGTTCAATGAGATGAAAATAATTTTTGGTGAATAGTAACCTTTTACTTTTTTTCCCACGGTTAAAAGTAAATAGGGTAATTTTGGGTAAAAGTGTTATTATTATTACCCTAACACATGTCCTAATTCAATTGGATAAGTTTAATTAGACCAAAAACAACCTTAGGAATAAAATATGACCATTAAGGCCCACTTTTATTAGATTAGGACATTTATTATTAATTTATTAAAAGAAGGGTTAAAATAGTTAAAATCAAAGTTTAATAAATAAATCATTTTTAATATAGGGTTATACATATGTTAAATTTGACTATAAATATTAATTAGAATGATAAAAAGATTTCATACATAATTGTATTTTATTTGTAATTTTTAGACTTAAAATAATTGAATTTATTTCTTACACAATGATGATGCAGTAACTATCTTATTAATGAAATATTGACCTAATTGATGTTATAAATACCCAAATAAATGTAATTTGAGACTTTTTATGAATTAAAACAATTTTCTATGTTAATATGACATTTTAGTATGGATTTAATTAGCTTTTTTCGAAATAATCATTCTGTTATGATTTTCACAATAATAAATTACCAAATAGTGTCAAAATTGACATAAAATAGTTTTTAAAACAAATCTTATATTATTAATTGTTATCATATTCATAAAAATCTAAGGTTCGGCCAAGATACTTATATCTTGATAGGTGTACCATTATTGGATCTCTTGTGGGTCTCTTGGTTGTATATGGTATGTTTATTAACTACATAATATAAAAATAAAAAGTGACATGGTAAATGTCAATCTAATTAACTAAGAGTTAAAACTAAAAGATAAGTTTAATATAATGACCTAAACTTGTCTAAATTATATTAGATGAGGGGATTTAGACCCATCCCCACCTTAGCTTCTAAATATATCAATTTGGAGCTTTTAAAAACCGAATATGACTTTATAATAAAATAATATTTTTTGTTATTCCAAAGGTGCCCCTCTCCTCCCATACAAAAGGGCACCTCCTCCCTCTTTTCCTCACACCACATTGAGCCTTCATTCTCGGCCAACCCCTGCCAAATTCTCTTATCCACTTCCCTAGAAACGTCCTAGATGTCTTGGGCTTCTTCAAAGACCAATTTTAGTGCCCTAAGAGGAGGTCTCAAAGAGGCGCATCAAAGAAGAGGTGATGTCTGTTTCCGATTCTTTCAACTTTATTTCTTCTTCCACTTATTCTTCTTAGGTTGATTCATTGTGAAGTAATTACATCAGTATCACTAATATATGGATATGTTATTATAAGTTTGAAACAACCCTATTTCACCATCTATCCATCCTACAGAAAATGAAATCACCGCGCATGCGTACGTAAGGAATACCGTCTTCACGACGTGGTGTAATCTATTTTCCACCACCACATTATTTGGATGGGTATAATGGTGTAAATAATAACTATATATGATTATTTTATAGTGATATTGATTCTGTAATATTATACATACACTCCAATAAAATTCCATGATCATGGGATCGATATCATCGCTCGTGCGTACGTACGAAATATCGTCTCCACGACGTGATGGGATTCATTCTCAATGATTAACCATTCATTAATGATTATAAAGTATATATAATAAGTAATCATGAAATATATGACATAATAATGATACTGGATTTATTTATATATATATATGTATGTCATCCAATTAATTCCATTCAATTCAATGAGGAAATGAAAACATCGTTCATGCGTATGTAAGGCCTACCGTCTCCATGAATGGTGTATTTCATTCCATTTATCGATCTATTATACATATGTATATTCTGAATATATATTATATATAAATCATGTTTTATATTCTGGAATTATGTAATCATGATCTAGTTAATCATATGAATAATTACAAGTCAAAACACGGACGAAAAATGAAACGATTTTACCCAAAACGCACATTAACATAGAATTTACAAAAGAATGGGAATATAATGTCATAAGTGAACCATATATGATATCATAACGATGCATATGATTCATTAATAAGTCAATGACATTATTTAAATCATTATACATGAGCTTCAGATACGTATGAAGCATATCGGACCTAAGGTAAGGGAAAACTTTTCCAATCTCATTTTTTATCCGAGATTGTTTATTCGTAAGTATTTACTGGGGTTATATTTATAATCCATGTCCCTATTTTATAAAAATGTTTTCATGTATGTTTAAAGTCCTTTTTTACCCATTTTTACTTTTACTACATGGTATGTATGGAATCTTTATTTTACGAGGTACTTTTTGACTTTTCCGGCAAAAGTACGAGAAGAATGTTTTTTTAACTTATACATCATGAACAGATTTTTACGGGTTCATAAAGCCTAATTTTCATGAATCTTACTCTAAAATATTTCATGAATATTTTCAAAAAAATAATTTTCTTTTAAAATTTCATGGAATTTTGTGAAAAGAAAATTTATTTTGAAGAAGAAAGTATATTTTCCTCAATAATTCTTTTCAAGTGTTTTATCAAAACCATTTTCCATCTAAGATGACATTATTTCATATGTGAATGTTTCAAGTATAATGTCTCTATGATTTACATGGTTTCACTTTTCTTGTGATGAAATGATATCCATTTGTTTTATATGGATTATGTGATGATGGGATGATGTTTATGAAACTCATTTTATTATTTGGGTTATGATGAATGATTTATGATTATTTTGTGGCCCAATTAAGAATGGTTTCAATATGAGATGGGTGGGACCTATATCTCCCTCCAATGCATTGGGTAATGATTTATATCTAATGGGATAGACATGGCTGGAACGGTAAGTTAATCCGGTTCAGTATTACAGGACTGGAACAAGTAGTGAACTCGATTCAGAAAGGGACTTTTTCCACTAAGATGGTCTTGGAAGCAATGACTTGGCTACTATGGAAATCATTACATGTGCTTAATGGATGCCACAATTACATGTTTTATTCCCATTCTATGTTATCATGATTTATGTTCCATTATCATATATGCCTTATGTACTTCCATGTTTTAAGTCGTTGCTCAATATTTTGATATTTAAACATTATGTTCATGTTTTTATATTAAAATGTATATTGTATGTTTTATTTTATCCATTCTTACCCTTACTGATCATTTGAGCTCACCCTTTTTATGTTTTATTTTCCCCCAGGATTCAAAGAAAGGTTTTAGGTAAGGAAACAAAAAGCTGAAGATCTTTATGGGAGATTTTGAAGATCTTTCACCACGATTAGAAGATTGTGTTCCATGTTTCCAAAGACAGTAATCTATTACGGTCCTTGTGTGTCTGTTTTTGTTATGTATTATGTATTCCGCAAAAGTAATGTAATATCTATATACATCAAGCTTCGGGTCTCTACAGTATAAAACTAGCACATCCATATTCAAGCATATCACAAAACCTTCAATACAATATGGATGGTTTGTATCATAATAAATCAACGTCAAATAAACATAAAATCCATCAAAGGATGTTGACATAGATGAAATCAAAACACTTTTTAGATAAATATCTCTTTCTATTTTGAAATAATTTAAGAGTCATATAATTATAAAATTAAACATTTACTTTGAAAATATTCTTATAAGCTTGTAAGGGAAGCTTTGACGAGTTTATAATGGTAGATAATAGCCGCACCCGCCATAAAAGTAAAAAAATACATTCTTACCTTAATTTTGTCGAAAAGGTTAAAAAGGACCTTGTTTGGAAAATGATGGAAAGATTACTTTATAAAAATCTTATAAAATGTCAAAAAGGGTATTAATTACTTTAACCCATAGTCTATAAAATAGTAAGAATGTTTTGATATACATTTTTAAGAATCATGGAAGTGGATGATAAAGAGATCCTAGTAGATAGTTATGTATAAACAATCTCGGATAATGAAGAGATTGTGAAATAAACCCTTACCATGTACTTTTCCTTGGTTGAGGGTAGTTCAACCTCCTTTATAATGGTGAAATATTTGTTATTAAATTATACAAAAATCATATACATTAATATGATATGACATATGATCTTTTAACATTTCTTTGTTAATAATATCTTTGTATTATCGTTATTTTGGGTGTTATCTTACTTGTTTTATTATATATGTTTTGTTTCATAAGCCATTTTTGTTATGGATAGGTTGTATCTTATTAATATCCAGAATTATATCAAGTCCTTAAACTTTATTTTTAATCATAAAATGAGAATTATACTTTCATGGATACGATGGGGAATGAATCTCATCGCGTTTGTGGAGACGGTAGTCCGTACGTACGCCCAAGCGACAATATCAGTCTTTTGATATTAAAATAATATATATGGTATATCATATATATTGAATCATTATCATGTTATATTTATTATTTAAATCAATTACACATCATTATCATACCCATCCAAATAATAATGTTTTGAATAACAATTACACCACGATGTGGAGATGGTCAGCCATTCGTACGCACGTATGGGGACATGTCATTCAAAGGATGGATAGAATATTGAATATGGTTGTACCATATTTATAATAACATCACAGTATATAGAATTTTCTGGAGTTATTATTTTATAATGGAAATATCAAGGAAAGAATAAGCTGAAGAAGAAAGGAACTTGAAAGAGAGGGGTGAAAACATTACCTCTTCTTCGGGTTCTTCCTTTTGATTTGATCAAAAGGGATTCTTAGGATGAATTTATGTTAAAAATAAGTCCACTATGTTGAATTTATGTAATTTGATAGAGTATTTGGGAAGGCTTTGGCCGAGCCAAAAGGCTTTGAAGGTGTGAATTAAAGAGAAGGGGGACTGCCTTTTATAAGAGGGGTGAGGGGCACGTTAGGAAAAGCTATAAATATTATTTTATAATAAATTAATATTCGGTTTCTAATGGCTCCAAAGTAAATTATTTAAATTTTAAGGTGGTTATAGGTCAAAAACCACTCATCCAATAGGTTTTAGACTAGTTTGGGTCACTATATTAACTTTGTCTTTTTTATTTAACTCTTAGTTAAATAGTTTGACATTTACCATGTATCTTTTTTTATATTATATAGTCAATAAACATACTATAAACTTTCAAGAGACCTTCAAGTGGTCCATTAATAATAAACATATCATTATATAATTCCTTTGGCCGAACCATAGATTTTTATGAATAGAATATCAATTACTAATATAATATTTGTTTTAAAAACTCATTTATGTAAATATTTAAAATATTTAGTAATTGATTTTTTTAAAGTCTTAACAACTTTATTAATTCGAAAAAATTTCATTTAAGAAATACTAAAATTTCATATTAACCAATAAAATTAGTTTATGGAATAAAAACTTTCAAATTGTATTTATCTTAACATTTATAATACTAATTCTTTGATTCTTTCATTAAAATGAAAAATACTACATCATTATTGTGTCATAAATAAATTTAATTATTCAATGTCTAAAAATTATAAATAAATTACAAATATGTAGGAAATATTTTTATCTTTCTAATGAATATTTATAGTTGAAAATATAACATATATAACCCTATGTAAAAATTGTTTTGCTAAAAGATATATGCTTACGTCATTTTTGTATTTACATTAACTAAATTAATATAGAGTGTCATTATCACTTACATGTGGATCCATGGGGTACCAATATCAACCCAAAGATGCCCATGGTTGGACAGGTATCAACCAATAGGGTTATGACATGTTTTAGGATAATTTATTATTATTATAATATAATTTTTTACCCTTATTTACCATATTTACCCTTTAACCATTGAAAATAAAATATTTATCGAAGTAATTATTCAAAATGTCTAAAAATAAAAGTTACCTATTTAAAAAATTTGGACCATCTAATTCTAAATATGGATCCGTTTTTTTAAATTCAAAACACTGAAGTGGCAGAATTTAATTTAAAATTAATTCCTCCTGTCAAAACAAAAAGTGTGTTTTTAATAAATAATAACTATCAAAAGATTGACACTTGTTTATGTCCGGTTTAAAGGAGAAATTACATCAAATGACCAACATTTTATTAAGTGGTAAAAATATATTCTATGTATACTTTAAAACCACTCAAATTCATAATTTATTACTATTAATTATTTCAATTAAAAAACATCATTTTAAATAAAAATTTAGTGGTTTTCACTATTCATCAAAAATTGAAAGTTTTTAGAAAAATACAAAAAATTCTCCCTAAGTTAATTTCGATATTAAGAATCCAAAAATGAAATCCATTTTGAATGATAAAATTTATTAAATTTTAAAAAGTGGGTATTGCTATTCATAACTGCTAGTTTGATTGGTTGTGGTGTGTGTTAGAACTCAAAGTTGCGTACAACACACGCTACTGTATTATTCAAAGAGAAACATACAGTAGAAGCTTGGGGTGTTACAGTTTTGGTTTCCAATTCTAAAAATATTTCATATAGATATACCTGAAAATTAAATTTAATAAAAAAATTAATAAAAAATACACGTCATCCCTAAAAATGGCACCATGAGTGATACAAATCTCTCTATCATGCCACTTTATGCCTTTAAAACAACATCTTTTATATTATAATTGGTAAAGAGTTGACATCATTGCTCCCTGAAGAAATAAATCTACACCCATGTACGATTATAATTACTCATGTAAATTCATAATAGAAAATACAATGAGATAGTCTTTCCATAAATCAATTACTCTCTTGATTCAATAATCTAAACTTCTTTCTCAATTACTATGAGATCGACTTCTAACTTAAATGCTTACCAATTTAAAAAACGGGAATGGTAAAAATTATAATAAACTAATTTAGAATTTGGAATTCATAAAGGATAAACATCAACAAATGATATAGTATAAAATGATATGATTCATTCCATATCCCCTAAGTGAATTCCAAAGGTTCCACAAACCATGGGGAATGATTTCCTATTTTCCTATGCTAACAATGTCCTAATTGAGGTGATACCTTTTTTCTCACCTAATAACATATCAAAAATTACAAGGGACAACACCGATTATTAGAGAAGTGTTATGGATACATTTATTGGTCACCAACCATTTATGAATCGACTAATTTTATTTATCATGTCCAATATAATACACAATCCCAAAGTGGATGATTCACCCACCTCAGACTGATATAGGGAATATTATATATTTTAACCCAATAGAGTCTCAAATGGATCCATTATTATTATATTCTTATAACAAATATTATAAGTGAACTAAAAAGAGTCCCAATAGTCTATCCCACCACTAATACAATATTCATTTATAACTGCAGTTAAGAACAATAGAAATAAGTAATAACAATAGTCTATATAATCATGGCTCCTATTTCATAGGAATAATTCTTAAATTAATGGGAAATATTTCTTCCATAGTAATAGTCCAAAATACGTTGTTTTTTAATTGGTAATATTTATATATCATTGGCCTAAACTGTGAAATTGAAGCAATAAGAAACCTATAAAATGTAGAACTCATATTTTTACAAAGTACCAAAGATTTCTATAAAAAAACATATCCACTGTAGTACAAAACAATTGTTTTATTAATATATATATATATATCAATATATATTAATAAACTATGGAAATAGTTAGTAAACTATGGCTAAAAAACATGTATATATCCAAAATTGTATGTTAACCAGTGTAATAGCATTTGGCCAAAAATATATGGCCATAATTTTATAAAACCATTGATTCTGGTATGGTCTGTAGAAAATATTTTCTCATAAAAATATGGATATAGAATTATTTTATAGTATCACATATTCCTGTGAACTCTTAGAATTTGGCACATAGAATATCCTCTAGAATTTGGATCACCTTCTCTATCTAGATATCAGACTGGGTATAATAGGCCATTATTAACTTCATCAAAGAATTGGCCACCTAATGAAAACCTTTTAAAAATCAATATTTGAACCAGGGGTCCCTATAATAAATTATATCATATAAAAGCCCATAAAATCTCATAATATAATAGATGTATAACCACTTATGTTCCCCCCTTTATGGAATCTCTAATTGGGATAGGGTGTGAAGATTTGGTTTGTTGATCAATTACAACCCAAATTGAATTCTTACCATTGGAGTATGATGCAACATGAAAAAAAACCATGGTTATCTCATACCCCTTATAAGTAGGAACCATACTAAGTTAAATATGATAGAGGGATTCTAGTTATTTGACATAACATGAATATATATAAGGCATCATAACTCAAAATCCATGTTGTCCCATAGTATACCTAACCGCCAAAATTTATATCTACTTTTATATAACATCATAGTTGTACTGTTGAAAATGAATCACTATGAATAATAGAAATCATGTATCATGACCATCCTCATAGACAAAGGAAACAAATGGTGGATCCCCACACAATGTCCTCGTTTAGAAGATAGTGAACACTTTTCAATGGTATCCCCACAATTTTCGATCTACATAGCATATTGGAATTATTCGTTTGTTAACTTCTCCTATTAGATGAGATTGAGATGGGAGTTTAAATAAATGATAGAAAGAATCGAACCCAATTTCTCATCCCATTCCTCTAGATGCATCATCCAACATATACTACTATAAATATATCCATATAAAATTCTAAATTTTTTCATTATATGTTCTAAAAAAACTTATTAATGGACCACATTTAAAATAACTATGCATTAAAATTTTCCAGAAAAGAGAAATTAAATTAATTCATTTTAAGAGCTAAAAACTACTGATAACTAGTTCCTTTACCAGTGATTCTTTAGGTGCTAATAAAGGCCACCCATTATCAATGATGCAATAAATAAAGTAGAAAAAATTATCAAATAATGGTATAAAATATAGAATATAAATGAAATAAAACATACATAAAAAATACATGAAAAACTATATTATGGACATTTCATCATTTGTTTTCACAATAGCAAGAGTATGTACCAATTATGATAGACATTTAAAATATCAATGTTCTCTTCCATTATCTTTATCCCCCGACCCCATGTAATTCTATTACCAGACAAACCACCCAAGCCTAACAAAAATATTTAACTCGTATGAGAAAAAAATTCATATATTTGTAATATTATAAATAATTAAATTAAGTACAATGTGTTAATTTTAAACAAAATACATATAACTGACTCACACTACGAAAACCATGTATTGGATTGAGTTTTAGAGAATTCTTTCACGTCATGCCTTTTCTTGTTCTTCTTCATGAATTATCAATGTCAAGATTATCCAAATAGTTATAAGATAAAATTAAAAAATAAAAATATAAATAAATTGATAAGAAAATTATTATTAATCAATCTAATCTTTTTTTGTTGGTTTTTTCCATCTGAAGTGTGTTTTAATCTAAAATGGAACTTCTATATTAATTAAAACACAGATAGACTAGTACTAACTAGATATTGTGTGAGAATTATGTGTAGGCTATATCCATTCATCCAAAATTACATATCCATCATTTACCTACAGTATCGAAGAACCCAAATCTGTTTTCTAGGTTTTGAGTATGTCACTCGTGTTTTTTAATAAAATGTCATTTTAAACTATAGTCAAGCACTTTGTGTAATATTTCTCTCATTGTATATCTGTTTGGAATGATTATGATTCTTAAATGTCAAAAATGTATTATGAATCATTTTACTATATTATAAAATACAATTTTAGTAAATTTTCTGGATTTTCATTGAGGGACACACTTTTTGAACAAAAATGTCAATTTTAAACTAATAATGGAAAAAATGATTCATTCTATAAACAACATATTTCATATTGAAGTGACATTGGTTACTATATGATAAAAATATTATATGTACCATTTTCATGAATTTTCAAAAAAAATCAAATTTGTTTACTATTTTATGAGCATATTAGTTTGATTTTTTCAAAAAATAATGTAAATTTTAAATAACAAGTCACACTTTGAGTCATTTAGGCTGCACCGAGTGTTGTATTGAGATGAAAATTATTCCTATATGTTACAAGTAAATTATTATGTTTTTACTAACTTATAAAAACAATATTAATGTTTTTTCTTAGTGTGGACAATGTCACAGGTTTTTTTACTAAAATTTAATTTTAAAAGGAAAACACAGAAATTGATTCATACTGATCACATCATGTTTCTGTTTTATGTGAGACTAATTAATACAGGGAAAAGTGTACTTTTTAACCAATTACATGAATTATCAAGAATATTCAAGTTCATTTTTTGATTTTCAATTGGTGATACATTTTTTTAACTATATTGTCATTTTTAAACTAATAAAAGACACTTTGATTAACCCTGGGAACACCATGTAATGAATTGAGGTACATATGCTTCCAGAAAATAAAAAAATACATATGTGAATTTTTTATAATGTATTAAAACAATTATAATTCATATTTTTGAGTATACCTCTTCTCTTTTTTGTTAAAATTATGGGAAATTTTAAATAATACGATACACATCGAGTTACACTAGTCACACTGTGTATCAGAATGAAGTGGATAAAATTTATACACAACCAGAATTTCATATAGATCATTTTCCTAAATAATAAATACAATTAAAATTCATTTTATTTTTTTAGTATGTCATCTACATTTTTAACAAAAGTTTCATTTTAAACTAGAAACACTTACTTTTAGTCATACTGGTCAAATTATGTGTCTGTTGGATCTGTGTATAATTTTAAAAACCCAATAATCACGTCTAAATAGTTTTCATAAATTATCAAGACAATCTAAGAGTTTTTATTTGTTTTTAGTTACTGACACACTTCTTGAACTAAAATTTAATTTTATAAATGGTATTGGAATCATTGAGTTATACAGGGCACACCGTTTATTAGATTAAGGTACGGATGATCCCAAGACAAATAAAATGAATTATAGATCATTTTCCCAAAGTATTATTATAATATCAATGTGTTTTATTTATTGGGAGGATTCCACTATTCTTTTTTATTAAAATTAATGTCAATTCTAAATAAAACTATAGACTTGGAGTCATATCAGTAACACCATGTATCAGAATGAGGTGAGAAGGATTTCTACACATAAAAAAATGACTGACTATATCATTTTTCCAATGTATCAAAATAATATGATTTTTTTCTCATTTATGAGTATGTCAATTGTGTCTTTATATAAAATTATTTTCAATTTTAAATAAAAAGAAATACATAGAGTCATACTGGTCACATAGTGCATCGATTTGATGTGTAGAAGATTCCCACACATAAGAAATGACATATATAACATTTTACTAATTTTTCAAAATAATATAAATTCATTTTATTACATTTGAGTCACTTGTGTTTTTTCTAAAAAGTAATTTTAAATAGGAAATAACCAATTTGAGTCTTATTGGTCACATTTTGTATCAGTTTTATGTAAAACTAATTCATAATTGTTAAAAATGACCTATCAAACTTTTTATAAATTATCATTACAATCAAATTGAATTTTAGTGGTTTCCTATGAGGAAAGAAATATTTCAACTAAAAGTTCCACTTTAAACTGATTACTAATTTTGTGAGTTATAATGGGAAGACCATGTATCATATTTAGGTGATGATGATTAAAATAAGAAAAAAATTACTTATGGATTTGTTTCTATATGTATCTAAACAATACTAATCTTTTTTCTCAATTTTGAGTATGTCACATGTTTTTACTAGAATTAATGTAATTTTTAAATAAAAAGGTTCTCTATTAGTCATACCAAACACAACATGAATAATATTGAGGTTACTCTAATTTATGCATGCCAAGAGTGACATAAAAATGGTTTCCCCAATGTTTTAAAACAATCGAAATGTGTTTTCTCTATTTCAAGTAGGTCACTAGTGTTTTTTACTAAAATTTTATTTTAAACTATATACATGAACATAGAGTTATACTGGTAACATCATATATTGGTTCGATACATACTGATTACAACACATAAAAATTAATTATTAATCATTCCCCTCAATTTAAAATTGTAATCATGAAATGTTTTCATAGTTTCCAGTGAGTGACACACTTTGGGAACTAAAATGTCAATTTTAAAATGATAATGGACACTTTGAGTTATACTGAGGACACCATGTATCATATTTATGTGAGGCTGATTCCCACATATCAAAAATGAATTATGGGTAATTTTTTTAATATATCCAAAAAATATGAATGGATTTATTAGTTTGGAGTATGTTAGTTGCTTTTTTTACAAAAATTAATGATAATTTTAAATAAAAATACACACATAGTGTCTTAGTGGGAAAGAATTGTATTGGGTTTAAATGAGTATTATTCTTAAAAAAATTGAGTTATTTATCTTTGTACTAAATTATCAAATCTATTTGACATCTCTCTTTTGATTTTGAGTGGATCACTTGTACTGTTGAATAAAATTAATATCAATATTAAATAAAAAGAAAAACGTGGAGCCATATTGGTTGCATTGTGTATCTAATTGAGTAGTGGATAATTCCTACACATCAAAAATGAATTAGGGATCATATTTCAAAAGTATCAAAAATAATCTCAATGTTTTTTCTTGGTTTTGAGTATGTCACTTGTTTGTTTACTGAAATCCCATTTTAAACTATAAACACACTATTTGAGTCATATCGATCACGTTAGGTATTTGTTGGAAATGAGGGTAATTCTTAAACATCATAATTTTCTTTTAAAATTTCCCTAAATTATCAAAATAATATATGCACATTTTCTATTTTTTCAGTTAGTGGCACACATTTTGAAAAAAAATGTCAAATTTAATCATATAACATACACATTTAGGTTTATTGAGAACACTAAGTATGAGATTGAGGTGGAGATGAATCCTACACATCACCAATGGCTTAAGGATAAATTTTATAATATATCAAAACAATACGACTTTTTTTTTCTGATTTTGTGTTTCTCTGAACGTTCCCATAAAAATTAATGTCTCACTGATAGGTAGAGGGGGAATCAGTGATACTAATTTTCTTTTATGTTCTATTTCGATTGAAATAACCATATCCTATTGTTATAGATTCAATTTCCCGGTGATGAAAAATAAAAAAACTCATTTCCATAGGAACACAAGTATTTACAAGGTTCAGCATAAATTAAGAATAGCTACATATATGGTTTAGTTTTAAATAATCCATCGCCATAAAATAGACTAGAAAACAATCCATGGATTAAAACGATTTGGATATACACTTACACTCTTGTAGCACATGAAAACAATCCCAGTAGAGAATGGAACCCTCGTAGAACAATAGGGTAACACCTTCTTCATTTTGTAACAACTTATGTTACCTACACTTATTTTAAATTCAACAAGTTTATACAAGTGTAACACAATTATTCAATTTCCAATCCATAATAATGGTGAGAACTTCCTAAAATTTTGTTGTGAAATATAGAGTCTGATTTCATAATCAACCCCTTTCGAATCTAATTATTCACATATAGTTGAGTCTGCACAATAAAAAACCCTAAGTATGTTGAATCATTGTGTAGTTCTACTTCAGCACAGAAATGATTTGTATTGAAAAACCTAGTAAGTAAATTTATTTCCAATTCTTCCTCAGTCCGTGAAAACCAATACAGGGAAAAATAGTATGAATGTCTTGTTATGATTAGCTTATCCTGGTATGATAAATAGCTTCTATTTAGTATAGTCATGTACCAAAAACAGATCAACACAACATTCTTCCTGTTGTAATGTATTAAACGTAAGACATTTGAAATCACATTCTCTCTCTACACAGTCAAAGAAACTCTCTCTTTCACAATGTATAGTACTCTATGTCAAACATATACAGTACAATGTACATTCTCTCAACTTTTATAGGTTTCAAAAAATGTTATGTAAATAATTTAATACTAGCTTTCTCACCCACTCAAAAATTTTATTTCCCTATAAACTTTTGAGGCAACACTGACTTTTCCCATGCTTATCGATTCATCTCGAAGATTATTTAACTTTCACCTCTTCATTCTTAGACTCTAATTGGTGAGACTGAGGAAATTTAGTAGAAGCTCAAGAGTTATAACTCTAAATTCTGATTCTTCTATGAAGATTCTACAATCTGACTCATCAAAACCTATTTGAATCAAACACTTTATAGTAAGAGTTCATATCTTCGTCAAAAATTTATTCAACAATCTCTATCTCTATTCTTCTTTGTTTACCCACTTGAAACAAAAAACTCATCAATTATTCTTTTCATCAGCGTTAGAATTTTAGTGGTTATTGGCATCACTCTTCCCATAACTAGTTTTTATTATGACAACTACTTTTTCTGTTGGCACCAATATGCTGTCAATATAAATGGTGACACTCTTCCATTCATTCATTCATTCATCAAGCTTGAATAACATGTTCCAAATTTAATCAATATTTATGAGAAGTTAAAATCAAAAAATCATCATTAAATTTATAAAATCATATTCATGGTGACTATAATATTCCATTACACCAACCAAGACTTCCATTCTAGTACCCTAAAAAACAAGGCGCTGATTACCCTGAAAATTATACTCGGATTCCTAGTAAAATTTTGTTTTAATTTCCAAAAAAATAGGTTCAGGTTTCTTTGAATAATAGGTTTTGATTCCATAAAAAATAGACATTTATTTCTTCAAAGAGCATACTCAAAATTCTTCAAAAATAGGATCTAATATCTTTAACAACCAGAAAAAGATTTCCCCAAATAGCTGACTTTAAGTTCATCAAGTAGTAGACTAAAATTTGTTTAAAAATAGACAACTAATTCTTTAAAATAACATACTTTGAATTCCTTCATTCTCAAAAGACATGATCGGATTATCTTGAATATAATTTGAGGTGAATTCATTTATTCAAGCCTTACTCTTTTATGACAACAAATTGAAACACATGAAAACCACCATCATTAACATTATCTTTTCCCTAATTATCCGCCCTTCTGTTTTTTTTCCAACCAAGTTTTCATAAATCACCAATCTTTGTAAACTCAACCAATGGATTACTTATAAATAAATCTAAGCGTATGTGATCTAAACCATTCTAGGAAACATGAATAATTGACAACAAAACCATGTTATCCATAAATAGTGATTATGAAAACCGCTTTTACTTACATATCTCTTATTCGTCTTTACTAGATGTCGAACAATTTATTTATTAAAACCACTTCAAAATATAGCTAGACTACTTCAAACACTAACCAATGATGAATTAATATCTTACCCACAACTCTATAATTTATGCTATGAATTTATGAAACACTACACTTCTCCCCTTGACAAAACAATCCAAAGGTAATAATTATGAGGTGACATAACAACATATCGTAGCCTTGAAGTGAAAGAGGATAGAAACACATGTTTAACATAATTTTTTTGAATGATTCCTTCCATAAGGGTTTTGTGATAATTTCATAAACAATCTCTGATGTTGTAATATATTGAAGCCTTAATTCATTCTTATCCACATGCCCTTTAATTAAATGATATTTAATATAATTATTCTGTGAACGAGATTGTTAATCTAGATTCCAGTTGAGACAACTTGTTCTATGATTATAACACCCCAAGTGCATGGGTATCTTTACTTCAATAAGTAAGTCTTCCAGATGAGTTTTCATCCACATAAGTTGAGTAGTATCTTGAGTGGTAGAAACATACTCAACATCAGCTATAGTTAGAGTTACTGAATTCTGTTTCTTTTATTTCATGCTAACACAATTTCTTCCCATAATGAAAACTCTAGTATATGTGTATCTTATATCATCAAAATTTCCTACCCAATCTATATTTTAATACCTCAACAAGTCAATTTTATCTGAGATTTAATACCTAATTCCAAATTCTATTATTCCTTTTATATAAATGAGAATTTCATTTCTAGTAGTATGATGTGATTCCTTAGGAGGACTCTAAAATCATGCACATAATGTTACAACATAAACAATATTGGGTCTTGAGGCATTCAAATGGAACAAACATCCAATACTCTTCTGATCCTCTTTTTTATCTAATTACTTTCCTTCACCATCTTTACATAAATTTTTTCCCATTGAGACAGAAGTGAAAAGTGGTTTTTAGTTTTCCAGGCTAAACATCTTGAGAAATTACTTATCATAATATTGTTCTAAAGAAAAATCTATTCATTCATATGCAATATTTTTAAGCTATGAAAAATTTTCATTTCCCCCAATATGAAAAATTTGAATACATTCATCATTAATTCAAAAAATCATTCAAATCATATTTCATAATTCCTTTCAAAAATAACATCATCATCATAAACTATTACATTGAGGGAATACTCTTGACATTATTTAACAAACATATTTTTATCCACTCATCATTTTTTGAGGTACATCTTCCATAATAATTTCTCCATCTTAGAATACCATGTACTTAGAGGTTGTTTAACTCTTACAAGGATTTCTTCAATTTTTTATACAAAACCATCATCTTTTTGAAAAACAAAACCACAATGTAGCTCAATATAAACATCTTATTCAAGATTACTATTCAAGAATCTGGATTTAACATCTATTTGAAAGATCATGTTGCCACATTGTTCCACAATAGAAAGAAATATTCTTATTTTTTCCAATCTTTCCACTAGAGAAATGGTTTCATCAAAATCAATTATTTCGATCTGAGAATAACCTTTTCACATCAATATTGCTTTGTTTTTTATAAGTTCACCTTCTTTATTCAAATTTTTCCAGAAAACCCATTTAGTGCCAATAATGTTTTTTTAGGTTTGGGAATGTTTTCCCATTTATTTTTCATTTCAATATGATCCAAAACATCATTCCTGACCTAAACCCTTTTCTGGATTCTCAAAATCTCCTTTCAAATAATTTGGTTACACTTTTGAATATAATGAAGTATGTGTAATATTTTTTTTTGTTAATTTGGTTTAAACCTTTTGATGTTTATCACCAATAATATTCTTTAATTACCCCTATGTTCTCATATTAAGACAAGATTTATGATTATGTTCCTTGTCACTATAAAATGTTGAGTCTGATTCTTCTTCTTGAGAAGGTGTATATTCATCTTTCTTCTTATAAAAAAAGCTTATTCAACTATCATTTCTGTATCAACAATTTCCTCTTTAAAACATCACTAGATAACCTTTTTATCAACATAATCAACAATTCTCTTTGTTTCTATGTTGAATTATCTGAAAACTCTTCCTTCTCGAGCATTTCCAAGAATGATTCCATCATGACCTTTTTAATGATCTTATCGTACTTTCCACCTTTCTTCATTCTAATGCATTGAGTCCTGAAATCATTAACAAGCTTAAAACATGGAGTTCATCCATAAAAAATCATATGGAGTAATGTCATATTGTGGACTTTATAAACATTGGTTTTGAATATAAATAGTAGTACACATGGATTGCATCTATAAGTAATGATAAATTCCATGTTCATGTAACACGGTTCATCCCATTTTCATAGGGATTCTATTCTTTTAGAAACCCAATTTTATTGGGGTCTGTATGAATAACTATATTCAAGTGTACATACATGCTTCTCATGATAGACTTCAAAATCGTCACATATATATTCACCCCCATTATCAGTTCTCAAATTAATCGATGGTAATCACATTCTTTCTTATATTTTCTTCTGAAACTTTTTAACATTTTCAATGTATTTGATGTATGTTTCATAAAAATAAGATAATTAATGTGAGTAAAATAATCAATGAATGTAATGAAGTACTTATCTTCATTTGATGATTGTTTTATCATTGGAACAAATATATCAGAATTTATATGCTCCAAGGGTTTCATTAACCAAATATCAACCTTTTTATACAAAACATTCATAGTCTTACCATTATATCATAAAGTGAAACACCAATTTATTCTTCTTGGAAAATCAAGAATATCATGAACACTGGCTCTTTTAGATAGATTTCACATCATTATATGACACATGATTCTTACCCATTTAAGCATGAACAGATTCTCAATCACCATGCCCATTTAAAAAGTGTTTTGTTTATCACCAAGATAAAACAAGTTCCCTTTTATATGTTATCCTCATGAAACAATCTTTCCATAATATTCACTTCATACAAAAAGTCTATCTTTCTTGAAGATAACTTTGTTACCCTCATCACAAAATTGTGAAACACTAAGAATATTATGCTTTAGCTTATCAACATACAATGATTTCTTAGATTTTATCTTTTATTTCTCAATGATGGATCACCCAAAACATTTTATTTTCAATGATTTATCATTTAAAAATGGTAAAGTTCCTTCATTGGAATATTTCACATCCTTCATCAACCTTGTTTTTCCTGTCATATGTGATGAAAACCCTCTATCAACTATCAAGGTTATTTCTCCACCATCTGCATTTAGTGAAATTTCATCAACAAGAGCTTTTTAATGATTCAATTATTTGTTAACATTTGGATTCTAAGAATTGAGAAAATTTTATTGAGTCGGTAAAAAAACAAGACACCATTTTGGAAGATGTCTAGGTTTTTCACATCTCTCGCAAATAGTTTTTAGGTACTAGAACCTATTTGTAATATTTATTCCATTCTTCAGATGCTTCTTTTCAAAAACCTTTTGATTCATCTTTATTTGAGGCGATTGACTGCCCCTGAATCTATGACTTCAATAACCTATGGGATAATAGTAATGTTGTTTTTTTTACCAAAACATACTTCTTGTATGCCCAAATACTCAACCATACCATCAATACCAATAAAAATTGTATCTTCCACTGAATCCTCTATACTGATCATTAATACATTTATAGGAAACATGCTTTTCCTTTAATTCTGAGCCACCAACCATTATATTATGAATTATTTTAGTATAATCTCAATTATTTTAATCCTTATGGGATTCTTATTTTTTAATAACATCATCATACAATGGTTTTCTTAAGACTTCAAAATTTCCAGCATTGTTAATCCTGACCACATAATCAAATTTCTCAACATTTTTCTTAATAGGATAAACTACATTATTATTTTCACATTTTGAAGGTAAATTTTATTAAACCTTATTTGGATTATGTTCTTGATAACTCTCACCAAACTCATTTATAGTGTTTTTAATATATTTTTTTCATAATTCTGATTCTGAGATTTTTTGCTGAATAAGACCTTACTCTTCTTCTTTCCCTTCACATTAACATATAGGTGCTTGTTATGATTCTTATCATATTCAAGAGACTTATGAAGATAATAAATTTCATTAGTAATAATATCTTTCTCATCTTTAAACCCATCTTGATTTCATACTAAAGAACATTTTTCTTCCAATTTCACGTTTTCCTTTTCATGTCATCTGATCATTCTTAAAAATTCCTTCAACGGTTCTTTCAAATGAATTTTATGTGAAGTTTCTCCTTCTTCACTAGAAATATTGATTCTATATTATTCATAATTCAATGTTTTTAACTCCCCAAGACTTCATAATACGTTATTTCTTCAATTTAATCTAATAACTTGCAATACACGCAACACTGAGTTCTAGCACACCACGCCTTAACAAACTAGTAGTTCAAAAGCAGTTATGAATAGTATTAACTAAATTTTGAAAATTATAAAATTGTTATAATTTTACATTCCATATTATGATTTTCTTAGACATAATTTAAGAACATATTAATTTTTTAAAATAAAAGAAGTATTTTTCAAAAAATGCAATTTTACCGCATTTTAATGTAGAACCATTTTTAAATCCAATATTTGAAAATTTTATCTATTAAATTTGAAAAAAAATAAACTTCTTATTTATAATTTAGACATAAGAGGTTAGTTTCAATAAATGTATTGTATTTTTCTAAAAACATTCATAATTGGGTGAATAGTGAAAAATACTATAATTTAACTGAAAATAACTTTTTTAATCAAAATAATTTATATTGTTAAATTATAAATTTTAAGGGTTTGTAAGTATAAGTAGATTATATTTTTAACATTTATTCCAATTCTAATCATTGTACGTAATTTCACTTCGAAATTGGATATAAACAACTGTAAATCATTTGATAGTTATTATTTCTTAAAAATACACTTATTGATTTTGACAACATGAATTAATTTTAAATTAATAAATTCAATATATATGTTTTTAATTTTCTAAAATAGTCTTCATTTTTGAATTAAGAATATAAAAAATTATCTTAGGTTGAATTTTTGGTATGTTTCTGAAAACATTAAATTTTTGATGAATTATGAAAAACACTGAATTATTGGTTAAAATGGAATTTTCATTTAAATAATTATTTATTTAATTTAAATTTATTTTAGGTCAAAATAGATACATAATACCTATATAATTTCAATTAAATTCATTGGAGTTATTTTATAATAAGTTTAGATAAATAAAAAATTTATTGAAATTTTACCGTCTTTTACCCACATCCTAAGAGAATTTTCAAATTTGCGTAAAACATAATTTTACCACTTCTGTGAATTGAATTTATAAAATCATAGAGAAATGGTTGATATAATTAAGTAAAATTAGTTTCAATAAGATAAAAATAATTTTTTTTTGCATAGTAACTTTTGACTTTTATTTATCATGGTTAAAAGTAAATATAGTAATTAAAGGTAAAAATGATGTTATTATTACACTTACACATGTCCTAATTCTATTGGATAAGTGTAATTCGTCTAAAAACAACCTTTTTATTAAAATATTATCCTTTAGGTCCATTTTGATTAGATTATGACATTTATTATTGTTTAATTCATAGAAGAGTTAAAAGTGTCAAATTCATTGTTTAATAACTAAAACATTTTTAATATATGGTTATACATAAGATAAATTCGATTATATATAGTAATTAGAGAGATAAAAATATTACCTAAATAATTTTTATTTTATTTATAATTTTTAGACATTAAATAGTTAAATTTATTTATGACACAATGATGATGCAGTAATTACCTTATTAATGAAAGAATAAAATAATTGATATTATAAATATCCAAATAAATATAATTTGAGACTTTTTATGAATTACACTAATTTCTAGGTTAATATGAAATATTATGGTTTATTAAATGATTTTTATTGGATGTAATATTGTTTTAATGAATTTTTCATAAAAATACCAAATAGTGTCAAAAATGACATAAAAGAGTTTTTAAAACAAATATTATATTATTAATTGGTATTCTATTCCTAAAAATATGTGGTTTGGAAAATGGGATTAAATAATATTTTATATGTCATTAATGAACCACTTGGGGTTCTTATTGAAGTTTAGAGTTAGTTTATTAACCATATAATATAAAAATACAAAGAGACATGGTAATGTCAAATTATTTAACAATTAGTTAAATCTAAAAGATAAGGTTAATACAGTTACCCAAACCTGTATAAAACCTATTGTTTGAGTGTTTTTAGACCCATATCCACCATATCATTTAAATAATTCATTTTTGAGACATTATAAACCGAAAATTAATTTATTATGAAATAATATTTTACGTTTTTTAAGGTGCCCCTCACCACTCTAATAAAAAGGAACTTCCCCTTCTCTCTAATTCACACCTCCAAAGCCATTTGAATCATCCAACCCCTGACCAAATATCCTCTCAACTTTCCTCCCTTCATCCTAGATGCATTAGTTTAGTCATAAAGACAACCTAAGGAGCCCTTTTGATCAAATCAAAAGGAAGAACCTGAAGAGGAGGTAAATATTTCATCACATCTTTCAACTTCCTTTCTTCTTCCACTTCCTCTTTCTTTGTTGTTTCCATTCCAAAATAATAACTATAGTATCTTCTGTATAATTTTATGTTATTATAAATATGGTACAACCAAATTCATTATTCTATCCATCCTTTGAATGACATGCCACTATAAGCGCATACGTACGGCTTACTGTCTCCACATCGTTCTATAATTGTTATTTAATAAATTATTATTTAGATGGGTATAACAATGATGTTTAATTGATTTAAATAATAAATATAACGTGATAATTATTTTTTATATATGATATGACATCCAATTATATATTATTCTAATATAAAAATAATGATATTGTCACGCGTGCATACGCACGGATTACTGTCTCCACGATGGGATGAGATTCATTTCCATGATCACCATTCAACAATGATTATAAAAATATATATTATTCATAAGAATTTAATATATGATATATTAATTTTATATGTTATATGTATGTATGAATTTATTAATGTATGTATGTATGTACTTAAAAATATCTCATTCACTTACATCCGTTCAATACGATGTGAAAATGGAAATAGTGTTTATGCGTACGTACGACCTACCGTCTCCATAAACGATGCATTCCATTGCATATATACATCTATTATAAATATTTATATTATAAATATATATGAAATATAAATCAAGGTTTATATTATTTAGTCATTCAAATCATTATATAAAACATATGATCAAGGATAACATGTTAAAACACATACAATAAATAAAGAGATTATTACCATAAATGTTAATTTAACATGGAAATAATTATTAAATGGTTAGTATAAAGTCATAAATGAATCATTTATAATATAATAAATATGAATATTTATCTGGTATAATTTAATAACTTACCATGGTCATTATAAAGCAGGTTAAACATGCCCTCGACCAGAGGAAAGAGTAAGGTAAAGGTTAATTCCACAATCTTTTTATTATCCGAGGTTGTTTTACATAAGTATCTACTAGGACCTCATTAACATCCACATCCATGTTTTCCTAAAAATTTATTTCAAAAAAATTACTATTTATTAGTCAATGGGTTAAAGTCAATTATTCTTTTATATGACCTTATATGTTCTGAAAGGAATCTTTATGCCTTTTTCAAACAGGGTACATTATGACCTTTTCGACAAAATTAAGGTAAGAATGTTTTTTAAAATTATATGGAGAGTGCATCTATTGTCTACTATTATAACATCATCGAAGCATCCCTTAAAATCTTATAAAAAAATTTTCAAAATAAATGTTTCAATTTATAATTATATGACTTTTATATTATTTCAAAATAGAAAGAGATATATCTCTCAAAAAGTTTTGATTTCATCTATGTCAACATCCTTTGATGGATTTTAAACATGTTTGAAGTTGATTTATTATGATACAAGTAATCCATATTGTATTGAATGTTTTGTGATATATTTGACAGAGGAAGTCTAATTTTTATACCATTCAGGGTTTATGGATAATGTATTGATATATCGTATGAATTTTTTAGTATGAATGATTATGTTATGTTTAAATCCTTTCATATGAGGAATCAATTGTACATACTAGGTGATGAGTGGAGCCCACTACAGATCCTCAATGCATCGGTAGCTCTCATTAGACAAACAAGTGTCTTGGTACAAGGCTTTGACAAAATCTTATTTGTAGTCTTGGCATATGTCCTTGACTATGTGGTTATCAAAGTCTGGCATTATGCATTCCATCATTATGAAAGTGGCTATTGATATTGCATGTGATTATTTGACTTGTCGAATATCTATGTGAGTATGTAAGTGGAATTATTTTGATTTATATTTTCCTTATTATGATGAATTTTATGTTTAAAAATATTTTCTTTTAGTTTTATACATTGCTTTAAATGTTTATTCTTAATTATGAAAGTTCCCTCTATATTGTTATCCTTACTGAGCATTTGATCTCACACCTTTCTATGTTTTATTTTTTAGAGGATTCAAAGAAGTATATTATTAATGACCTGCAGGGATAGTATATGGGATCTCAATGTCTTCCCTGGAAACAATTTTGTTGTAGTTTTCCATTTTATTAAATAATTTAAACCTTATGAATGTATTTAGTACTTCCAAGGCTACTAAACTAATTGGTATTTCGAGACTTGATCTTTTGTGATGATGCCAATGATATGTAATAATTCTATGACTCTAGGTAACTAGGTTCAGGGCATTACAGTCGGTATCAGAGAAAGTTTAGTAAAACCCTTGGAAACTTGATTTAGATAAACACTAATTAGAGCACATAGCCCTAAGATAGTCTTTAAGGATTAGTATAGAAGAACATTCTAGAATTTTGGTAATTTAGAGATTTTGTGAGTTCTCCAAGAAAATATATCTCTATCTAGATATGAGCTAGAAGAGGAAGCTCTAACATAGATGTTCCTAGGGGTAAAACCCGAAACACTGCTTTGAGATAGACTCGAACGGGAACTGGTGCATGACAACGGGCCTTGATGCACTCTTGGTTACGACACTCCCAGGGGATATGCATAGGATAATTCTAATTTTATTTACAAATAATTATGAAGGATTTACAAGTATATACCTCCTTAAATAAAATATTTTCATGATTATGGATTATATCCATAAACTGTTCAATTTATTTTAAGTGTTTTACAAGTTGGGAATTATGTATTTCGATTCATAAACTAACCTAGTGTGTGCCATTGTATAGAAATGGTTCCTAGTAGAAGGAATGAGAACTCCAGTAATATGTATGATCCAAAGAGTAAGAAGGATAATATATTTCACTGTATTAAGCCAACATTTAGAGGGGAAATAGTCTCCTAGGTATTCTCAACATATGAAGAAATAGAATCATGTGTTAATAAGAGAAGTAAAGAATTATTTGAGTTCTATTACATTGAAGGGAAACAAGATAATAAAAGTATGGAAGTAAGAGAGATGGATAAAGTGGAGAGTGAAAAGAAAGATTTTTCCATATGTGATAAATGTGGAAAGAATCACCTTGGTAAATGCTTGAAGGGAATGAGAGTTTGTTATCAGTGTGGAGAAAAAGGGAACCAAGTATGTGATTTCAGGGGTAAGAAAAAAGTTTCAAATGTACAATGCTTCATCTGCAAAGTGTTGGGAGACTACGCGAATCAATGTCCCAGTCATCAGAGTATACCTTAAATGATGCTATTGGATAATAATCAAGTTATGATACTACATCAGAGGAAGAGGAATGACTAGTGTTCTTATATTGTTATTATATAATTTTTTCATTTAAGTGTTGTATCAATAATATACTGTTTATATGAATTATGGAGATAAATAAATATTTTACTGTAGTACTATTTTATTGAAGATTTGAGATTATTTGGTTCTACGAAAAGTGACTTAATATTAAGATTCACTTTTAGGAAAAATACATGGTTGAAGGAAATGTAATTCTAAATATGGTTCTGATAATGAGGTAGTGATTTATAAATAATATATGGTTCATTTGGATAAATTATATTGGATATTCTTTACTTCCTTTGAAACGATTAAAGGTTTTTTTATTCCATCATTGTTGGAATATTGAAATTTTTTGAATATAAAGAATATATCAAGTATTATATAATGGATAAGGGAGAATGAATGTAATAAATATGGTTTTATTGTAATTCAGGAGTGTTACCATGTTTTAAAATAATACATGATGAAGTTGGTCACATGTTATTACGTGGAAAATAGGATCTTCATTGGGTTTAACTTCCTTATAGATTTTGAACTATGAGTTTCGATAGAAATATTTCGGATAATTTTAAAGGTTGGAATTGTTTAAGTTTTAAATTGGATTCTCTTGTAAAGGTTTTTTTTCTGGATTTTTATAAAAAGGACAACACACAGACCATGTGACAACCCGTCATGTCGGACAAATCTGTGGGAATCGAACCCACAACCATAGTGCGATTGGGATTTATCGCCTACAAATGGACTATGTGAAGTCCCTAGATTGTATAATGTAGTTTCTTTTTTAATGGTTCTGATATGTAAAATATAAATTTGTTTTTTGGAACCCTATAAAAATAGGATAAATGGAATACTTTTTTATGTTCTATTATCATATAAAGTGAAAGAAGAGTTTGTTATAGAAATTAGTTAATGGATGGAACTCTACTTGTCATGTATATATTTTTTCTTCCCTTAATCTATAATCAAATTAATTCTTAAACCTTAGGTAAGGGATCTTAAAACTAAAAATGTGTTATCCAACGAAATAATATTTTGTTGAACTGATGGTATTTTATATCATCATAGATTGATAGATTTTAGGCCCTAACTTTTAATCTTTTTTGTGATTGATGACCTCATTAACTCCCTATAAATATTTAGGTTTTCACACCAATTATGTGCCACTAATTTCCACCAATTTTCTCCTAATTGAGATCATAATTTGGTGGTGACCCTTTCATTTCCATTTCCTCTTATTAAGACTAAATTTTATTAACCCAATTTTTGATGTGGGTTTTCCCACATAGGTATTTTCTATTTTCAACCTTTAATTTTTGAAAAACAATGTCAAACTATGAGGATGAAATTTATTGAAGGAGGTATGAATGTAACACCCTAAGATTTCATAGTACGTTATTTCTTCAAAGTAATCCAATAAAATGAACTACACGCAACACCGAGATATAGGGCACCATGGCTTACCAAAATAGTCGTTCAAAAGCGGTTATGAATATCATTAACTGAATTTTGAACTTTATATAATCCTTATAATTTTAGAATCCATATTATGAGTTTCTTAGGCATAATATATGAACAAATTCATTTTTTTAAAAAAATGAAATTTTGCCACCTTTTAATGGTGAACCCCTTTTAAATCCAACATTTAAAACTTTTTTCTTTATAAATGGACAAAATAAACTTATTCATTAGAAACGAGACATAAGAGTTTCTTTTCAATAATTTTTTGGTGTTTTTTTCATAACTTTCATATTTGGGTGTATAGTGAAAATTACTATATTTTAACTGAAAACAAATTTTTTAAATAAAAATAATTTATAGTGTTAAATTATAAATTTTAATGGTTTGGAATTACAAATAGATTATATTTTTACCATTTAATCCAATTCTGGTCATTTTAAGAAATTTTAATTTAAAATTGGACATAAACAAGTGTCAATATTTTGATAGTTATTGTTTCTTAAAAATACGCTTTTTTGTTTTGATAACAAGAATTAACTTTAAATTAATAAATTCAATTTATATGTTTTGAATTTGGTCAAATAGTCTTAATTTTTTAATTTGGAATATCAAAATTAGGATTGGGTGTATTTTTGGTATGTTTCTGAAGACTTTCGACTTTTGTTGAATAGTGAAAAACACTGCGTTATTTGTTAAAACTGACTTTTCAATTAAATAATTATTTATTTTATTTAAATTTATTTTTTTTATAATAGATAAATAATACCTATATAAATTCAATATAATTCATTGGAGTCATTATATAATAATTTTAGATATATATATATTTTATTGAAATTTTACCGTCTTTTACCCACCTCCTAAGAGAATTTGCAAATTTGCATAAAACATAATTTTACCACTTATGTGAATTGAATTTCAAAAATATGAGAGACAAAATTGATATCAGTAAGTAAAATTTGGTTCAATAAGATAAAAATAATTTTTGGGGAATAGTAAATTTTGACTTTTATTTTCCACAGTTAAAAGTAAATATGGTAATTAAAGGTAAAAATGATATTATTATTACACTAACACATGTCCTAATTCAATTGGATTAGTGTATTTTGATCTAAAAAAAACTTATTAATAAAATATGATCCTTTAGGTTCATTTGGTTTAGATTAGGGCATTTATTATGATTTAATTCCAAAAAGACTTAAAAGTGTCAAATTCCATGTTTAATAACTAAAAGATTTCTAATATATGGTTATACATATGATAAGTTCGATTATAAATATGCATTAGAAAGATAAAAATATTACATACATAATGGTATTTTATTTATAATTTTAAGTCGCTAAATTATTAAATTTATTTATGACACAATGATGATGCAGTAATTCATGTATTAATTAAAGATTAAAAATTGATATTATAAATATCCATATAAATGTAATTTGAGACTTTTTAAGAATTAAACTAATTTTATTGGTTAATATGATATATTATGGTACAGTAAATGATTTGTTTTCAAAGTAATAATGTTGTTATGAATTTAGAAAAAACAAAATACCAAATAGTCTCAAAATTGACATAACAGAGTTTTTAAAAAAATATTATATTATTAATTGTTATTATATTCCTAAAAATCTAAGGTTCGGTAAAAGGGATTAAATACTATTTTATATGTCATTAATGAACTACTTTGGGTTCTTTTAGAAGTATATAATTAATTTATTACCGTATAATATTAAAATATAGTGGGACATGGTAAATGTCAAACTATTTAACTAAGAGATAAATCTAAAAGATATGGTTAATATAGTGACCCAAACCTATCTAAAATCTATTGGTTGAGTTTTTTTATACCCATACACACCATGGATGTTAAATAATTCATTTTGGAGCCATTATAAATAGAAAATGAATTTATTATAAAATAATATTTTAATTTTTTCCTAAGATGCCCCTCACACCTCTTATAAAAGGGCACTTCCCCTTCTCTCAAATTCACACCTCCAAAGCCATTTGGCTTGGCCAACCCCAGCACAAATATCCTCTCAATTGTCCTCCCTTCATCATAGAGGCCTTCCTTTAGTCATAAAGCCAACCTATGGAGCCCTTTTGATCAAATCAAATAGAAGAACCCAAAGAAGAGGTAAATATTTCATCACCTCTTTAAAGTTCCTTTCTCCTTCAACTTCCTCTTTTTTGTTGTTTCCATTCCAAAATAATAAATCAAGTATCTTATATATAATGTGATTATATTATAAATATGGTACAACCAAATTCATTACTCTATCCATCCTTTGAATGACATTTCACCATACATGCGTACGTACGGCTTACCGTCTCTACGTCATGTTGTAATTGTTATTCAATACATTATTATATGGATTGGTATAATAATGATTTTTAATTGATGTAAATAATAAATATATCATGATAATGATTCTTTATATATGATATATCATCCACTTATATATTATTTTAATATGAAAATAATGATATTGTCTCTCGTTCTTATGCACGTATTACCGTCTCCACGACACGATGATATTCATTTTCATGATCACCATTAAACAGTGATTATAAAAATATAAATTATTAAAAATAATGTAATATATGATATAATAATTCTACCAGAGATATATATTTATTTATTTATGTTTTTATGTATTTATGTACTTACATATATCTTATTCACTTACTTCCGTTCAATACGATGTGAAAATAGAAATACTGTTTATGCGTACGTACGGCCTACCGTCTCCATAAACGGTGGCTTCCATTTCATATATACATCTATTATAAATATATATTACATATAAATCTAGGATTATATTCTTTAATCATTTAAATCAGTATCTAAATGATACGATCAAGAATAACAAGTTAAAACAAATACAATAAAGATAGAAATTATTACCATAAATGATAATTTTATGTGGAAATAATTATTAAATTAGTAGTATAAAGTCATAAATGAATCCTGTATGATAAAATAAATATGAATATTGTCCTTGTATAATTTAATAACATACTATGTTCGTTATACAAGAGGTTAAACATGCCATCGACCAATGGCAAGAGCTAGGAAAGGGTTAATTCCAATAACTCTTTATTATCCGAGGTTGTTTTACGTAAGTATCTACTAGGACCTCTTTATCATCCACATCCATGTTTTCTCAAAAATATATTTCCAAAAAAAATTACTCTTTACTATAAAATGGGTTAATGTCATTTATACCCTTATTTGACATTATATATTTTGAAAGGAATCTTTCTGTCTTTTTCCAAACAAGGTACATTTTGACCTTTTCGAAAAAATTAAGGTAAAAATGTTTTTTAACTTATACAGAGTGTGCGGCTATTATCTACCATTATAACATTGTCGAAGCATCCCTTACAAGCTTATAAAAATATTTTCAAAATAAATGGTTTAATTTATAACTATATGACTTTTCAATGATTTCAAAATAGAAAGAGATATTTCTCTAAAAAATTATTGATTTCATCTATGTCAACATCCTTTGATGGATTTTAAACAAGCTTGATGTTCATTTATTATGATATAAATCTTTCATATTGTATTGAAACTTTTGTGATATATTTGATAGTGGATGTTTTATTTTTATACCATTTAGGGTTTATAGATAAAGTACTGACATTTCGTATGCAAGTTTTAATATGAATGTTTATATTATGATTAAACCTTTTAATATGAGGAATGTATTGGACATAGTAAGTGATGGGTGGAGCCCACTATAGCTTCTCGATGCATCGGTAGGTCTCATTAGACAAACTAGTGTCTTGGCACAAGGCCTTGAATAAATCTTATTTGTAGTCTTGGCACAAGTCCTTGACTATGTGGTTATGAATGTCTGGAATTATGCATTCCATCATTATGAAAGTGTCTATTGATATTCTATGTGATTATTAGACTAGTAGAATATTCATGTGAGTAAGTAAATGGAATTATTTTGATTTATATTTTCCACATTATGATGATGTTTATGTTTAAAAGGCTTTTCTTCTAATTTTATACATTGCCTTAAATGTTTATACTTATTTATGAATGTTTCCACTATATTGTTACCCTTACTAAGCATTTGAGCTCACACATTTCTATGTTTTATTTTTTCCAGGATGTGAAGAAGTATATTATGACTGACCTCGAGGGATATTCTATTGGATCTCAGTGTTGTCCACGGAAACAATGTTGTTGTAGTTTTACATTTTATGAAGTAATGTAATCCTTATGAATTTATCTATTACTTCCAATGATACTATACTAATCGGTCTTTAAAGATATGATCTTTTTTGATAATGCCAATGATACGTAATAATACTTCCGCTCTAGGTAACAAGGGTCGGGGAATTACAGTTGGTATCAGAGAAAGATTAGTACAAACCTATGAAACTTTATTTAGATAAACACTAATTAGAGCACATAGCCCTAAGATTGGCTTTGAGGATTAGTATAAAAGAACTTCCTAGAATTTTGGTAATGTAGATATTTTGTGAGTTTTTAAGGAAAATACTTCCCTATCTGGTTACAACCTAGTAGAGGCGTCTCTGGAACAGATGTACTGAGGGGTAAAACCCGAAAACACCTCTTTGAGCTAGACTCAAATGGGAACTGGTGCACGACAATGGGCATTGCTGCACTCTTGGTTACAAAACACTCAAGGGAAATTCTTAGGATAATTTTCATTTTTTTACAAATCATTATAAAGTATTTACAAGTATATACCTCCTCAAAGAAAATATTTTTATGATTATGGATAATATCCATAAACTGTTTAATTTATGTTAAGTGTTTTACAAGTTGGGAATTATTTATTTCAATTAATAAACTAACCTGGTGTATTCCATTGTATAAAAATGGTGCCAGTAGAAGGAATGGGAACTCCAGCAATACGTATGATCCAAAGAGTTAGAAGGATCATATCTTTCACGGTATTAAAACAACATTTATAAGGGAAATAGTCTCCTAGGTATTCTCAACATATAATGAAATAGTATCATGTGTTAATAAGATAAGTAAATAATTCTCTGAGTCCTATGGCTTTGAAGAAAAGAAAGAGGAGAAAAGTATGGAAGTGATAGAGATGGATAAAGGGAGGAGGAAAAAGAAGGATTTTACCATATGTGATAAATGTGGAAAGAATCACCTTGGTAAATGCTTGAATGTAATGGGAGTATGATATAAGTGTGGAGAAAAAGGACACCAAGTAAGTGATTTAAAGGGTAAGAAAAAAGTTTCAAATGTACAATGCTTCATCTACAAGGCGTTGGGACACTATATGAATCAATGTCCCAGTCGTCATAGTATACCTTAAATTGTGTTATTGGATAATAATCATGTTGTGATACTACATCAGATGAAGAGGAAGGACTAGTTTTCTTATGTCGTTATTATATAATTATTTCATTTATGTGTTGTATCAAAAATATACTGTTTATATGAATTATGGAGATAAATAAGGATTGTACTACAGTACTATTTTATTGAATATTATAGATTATATGGGTCTAAGAAAAGTTATTTAATAGTATGATTCACTTTTTTGGAAAAATACATGGTTCAAGGAAATTTAAATCTTAATATGGTCCTGATAATGAGGTAGTGATTTCAGAATATTAGATGGTTTATTTGGATAAATTATATTGGATATTATTGACTTCCTTAAAAGTGATTAATGGTTTGTTTGTTTCATCAATGTTGGAATATTAAAAAAATTTGGATATAAGGAATATATCCAGTATTATATAAAGGATAAGGGAGCATGAATGTAATTAATAAGGTTTTATTGTAATTCAGGGTTTTAGCATGTTTTAAAATATTACATGATGAAGGTGATCACATGTTATTACATATAAAAAAGGATCTTCATTGTGTTTAACATCCTTATAAATAATGGACTGTGAGTTTGGATAGAAGTATTTTGGATAAGTCTAAAGGATGGAATTGATTAAGTTTGAAATTGAATTCTATTGTTCAGTTTATTTTTGGATTTTTATAAAATGGACAACACGCAGACCGTGTGACAACTCGTCGCGTCAGACAATGGTAAGGGAATCGAACCCACAACCATAGTGCGATTGTGATTTATCGCCTACCATTAGAATACATGATGTCCCTAGATTGTATAATGTAGTTTCATTTTTTAAAGGGTCTGATAGGTGAATTATAAATTCATTTTTTAGAACCCTATAAAAATAGGATAAATAGAATATTTATTTAAGTTCTATTATTTTATAGAGTGAAAAAATATTTTGTGGTAGAAATTAGTTAATGGATGGAACTCTACTAGTCACGTATATATTTTTACTTCTCTTATTCTATGATGAAATTAAATCTTAACCTTTAGGTAAGAGATCATAAAATTAAAAATGTGTTATCTTAATACCTAATGTTTTGTTGAACCGATGGTATTTTAAATCATCACAGATTGAAAGATTTGAGGCCCTCAATTTTACACTTATTTTTGATTGATGACCTCAATCACTCCCTATAAATATTTATGTTTTTCTTCCAATTATGTGTATATAATTTCCACTAATGTTCTCCTAATTGAGATCATAATTTGGTTGTGACCCTTTCATTTCCCTTTCCCTATTATTATGACTAAATTTTTTTAACCCAATTTCCGATGTGGGTTTTCCCACAAAGGTATTTTCTATTTTCAACCTTTTATTTTGTAAAAACAATTTCAAATTGTGAGGGTGAAATTTATTGATGTAGAAAAGAATGTAACACCCCAAGAATTCACAGTACGTTATTTCTTCAAAGTAATCCAAAAACTCGCACTACACGCAACACCGAGTTCTAGGGCATCATGACATACCAAACTAGTCGTTCAAAAGCGGTTATGAATAGTATTTACTGAATTTTGAACATTATATAATCATTATAATTTTATAATCCATATTATAAGTTTATTATACATAATGTAAGAACAAATCCATTTTTTTCAAATAAAAGAATTATTTTAAAAAAAATGAAATTTTACCGCCTTTTAATGGAGAGCCCTTTTAAATCAAATATATAAAAATTTTATCTATTAAATTGGAAAAAAACTTCTTCCTTAGAATCGGGACATAAGAGTTTAGTTTCAATAATGTTTTGGTGTTTTTCTGATAACTTTCATATTTGTGTGAATAGTGAAAATTAAAAAAATTTAACTGAGAAAAACTTTTTTAATAAAAATAGTTTATAGTGTTAAATTATACATTATTATGGTTTGTAAGTATAAATAGATTATATTTTTACCATTTAATCCAATTCTGGTCATTGTAAGTAATTTCACTTTGGAATTGGACAAAAACAAGTGTTAATCTTTTGATAGTTATTATTTCTTAAAAATATGATTTTTTGTTTTGACAATAGGAATTAATTTTAAATTAATAAATTAAATTTTCTATGTTTTGAATTTGGTAAAATGGCCTTCATTTTTGAATTCATAATATCAAAATTAGCTTATAGTGATTATTTGGTATGTTTCTGAAAACATTCATTTTTTGATGAATAGTGAAAACACTACGTTATTTGTTAAAACTGACTTTTCATTTAAATAATTATTTATTTCATTTAAATTTATTATAGGTCAAAATAGATACATAATACCTATATATGTTCAATGTAATTCATATGAGTCATTTTATAATAAGTTTAGATATATAAAAATTTATGAAATTTAACCGTCTTTTACCCACCTCCTAAGAGGATTTGCAAATTTTCATAAAACATAATTTTACCACTTATATGAATTTAATTTAAAAAATCTGAGAGAAAAGTTTGATATTAGTAAGTAAAATTTGGTTCAATAATATAAAAATAATTTTTAGTGAATAAAAAATTTTAACTTTTATTTACCACGGTTAAAAGTAATATGGTAATTAAAGGTAAAAATGATATTATTATTACCCTAACACATGTAATAATTCTATTCGATAAGTTTAATTTTACCAAAAACAACCTTAGTAATAAATTATGATCCTTTAGGTCCATTTTTATTAGATTAGGACATTTATTATTATTTAATTCAATGAAGACTTAAATGTGTCAAATTCAATGTTTAATATCAAAAACATTTTTAATATAGGGTTATATATAAGATAAATTTGACTATAAATATAAATTAGAAATATAAAAAGATTTCTTACATAATGGTATTTTATTTATAATTTTTAGACATTAAATAATTAAATTTGTTTATGACACAATGATGGTGAAGTAATTACCGTATTCATGAAAGATTAAAATAATTGATATTACAAATATCCAAATAAATGTAATTTGAGACTTTTTATAAATACAACTAATTGTATACATTAATTTGATATATTGGGGTCGATTAAATGTATTTTTTTCTAATAAATAATGTTGTTATGAATTTATCAAAAACAAAATACCAAATAGTGTCAAAATTGACATAAATGAGTTTTTAAAACAAATATTATATTATTAATTGGTATTCTATTCCTAAAAATATATGGATCGGTAAAAGGACTTAAATACTATTATATATGTCATTAATTAACCACTTGGGGTTCTCTTGGTAGTTTTTTGTATGTTTATTAACCATATAATACAGAAATACAAAGAGACGTGGTAAATGTCAAACTATTTAACTATGAGTTAAATCTTAAAGATAAGGTTAATATAGTGACCCAAACCTGTCTAAAACCAATTGGTTGAGTGTTTTTAGACCCATACCCACCTTATAATTTAAATAAATAACTTTATAGCCATTATAATCCGAAAATAAATTTATTATAATATAATATTTTATGTTTTTCTTAAGGTGCCCCTCACCCCTCTTATCAAAGGGCACTTCCCCTTCCCTCAAATTCACATCTCCAACGCCATTTTTCTCAAACAATATCTGAGAAAATATCATCTCAACTGTCCTAAATTAATACTAGAGGCCTTAATTTAGTCATAACGCCAACCTATGGAGCCCTTTAGATCAAATCAAAAGGAAGAACCCGAAGAAGAGGTAAATATTTCATCACCTCTTTCAAGTTCCTTTCTTCTTCAAAATCCTCATTCAATGGTGTTTCCATTATAAAATAATAACTCCAATATCTTCTATTAACTATTTTGTTATTATAAATATGGTACAACTATAATCATTATTCTACCCTTCCTTTTAATGACATGTCATCATACGTGCGTACGTAATGCTTATCGTCTCCAGGTCGTGGTGTAATTGTTATTCAATATATTATTATTTGGATGGGTTTAATAATGATGTGTAATTGATGTAAAAAATAAATATAACATGATAATAATTATTTATATATGATATACAATCCAATTATATATTATTTTAAAATCAAAAGTGTGATATTTTCACTCGTGTGTACGTACGGATTACAGTCTCCACGACGTGATGAGATTCATTTCCATGGTCACCATTCAACAATGATTATAAAAATATATATTATTAATAAGTATGTAATATATGAAATAAAAATTCTACAAGATATATATATGTATGTATGTATGTATGTATGTATGTATGTATGTATGTATGTATTTATTTATTTATTTATTTATTTATGTACTTACATATATCTTATTCACTTAATTCCGTTCAATACGATGTGATAACAGAAACAACGTTTATACATATGTACAACCTACTGTCTCCATAAATGGTGTCTTCCATTTCATATATACATCTATTATAAATATTTATATTCTAAATATATATGATATATAAATCAAGGTTTATATTTTGTAGTCATTTAAATCATTATCTAAATGATATGACAAAGAATGACAAGTTAAAACACATATGATAAAGAAAGCGATTATTACCCTAAATGTTAATTTAACAGGGAAATAATTTTTAAATGTGTTGTATGCAGTTATAAATTAATCATGTATGATATAATAAATATTAATATGGTTTTGGAATAATTTAATAACATACTATGGTCATTATACAAGAGTTTAAACATGCCCTCGACCAAAGGAAAGGGCAAGGTAAGGGTTAATTCTTCAATCTTTTTATTATCCAAGTTTGATTTACGTAATTATCTACTAGGTCCTCTTTATCATCCACATCTATGTTTTCTTAAAAATATATTTCACAACATTATTACTATTTACTAGACAATGGGTTAAAGTCATTTATACCCTTATTTGACCATATATTTTTTTAAAAGAATCATTCTGTCTTTTTCCAAAGAAGGTACATTATGACCTTTTCGACAAAATTAAGGTAAGATTTTTTTTAACTTATACTGTGAGTGCGGCTATTTTCTAACCATATAACATCTTCAAAGCAACCCTTTCAAGCTTATAAGAATATTTTCAAAATTAATTTTTTCTTTTATAATTATATTACTTTTAAATGATTTCAAAATAGAAAGGGATATTTCGCTCAAAATGTTTTGATTTCATCTATGTCAACATACTTTGATGGATTTTAAACATGTTTGAAGTTGATTTATTATGATACAAATCTTCCATATTGTATTTAATTTTTTGTGATATATTAGAGAGTGGATGTATTATTTTTATACCATTCATGGTTTATGGATAATGTATAGACATTTCGTATGCAAGTTTTAATACGAATGATTATGTTATGTTTAAACCTTTTCATATGAGGAATGCATTGGACCTTGTATGTGATGGGTGGAGCCCAATATAGCTCCTCGATGCATCAGTATGTCTCATTAGACAAACTATTTTCTTGGAACAAGTCCTTAACATAATCTTATTTGTATTCTTGGCACAAGGCCTTGGCTATGTGGTTATGAATGTCTAGAATTATGCATTCAATCATTATGAAATTGGATATTCATATTTAATGTGATTATTCAACTAGTAGAATATCCATGTGAGTAAGTAAATGGCATTATTTTGATTTATATTTTCCATATTATGATGAATTTTATGTTGAAAAGGATTTTGATTTACTTTTTACATTTCCTTAAATGTTATGCCTATTTTTGAAAGTTTCTGCTATATATTTATCCTTACTGAGCATTTGAGCTCACCCCTTTCTATGTTTTATTTTTCCCAAGATGAAAAGAAGTATATTATGAATGGCCTATAGGGATAGTCAATGGGATCTTAGTGTTTTCCATGGAAACAATGTTATTGTAGTTTTCCATTTTATGATGTAATGTAAACCTTATGAATGTATCTAGTACTTCCAAGGATAACAAACTAATCGGTCTTTCGAGACTAGATCTTTTGGGATCATTACAATGATACATAATAATGCACCGAATCTGGGTTACCAGGGTTGGGGTGTTACAATGTAGCAATGAATGTATATTCAATACAATACTTGTGTATGTTTTCGAAATCATCATCACTTACTTCTTCTTTTTCATATTCCATTAAAAGACTTATTCCTTAGAATTTGAAAATTTTCTTTTATTATCCTAATATTCCTTTTCCACTATATTTCATTGCTATCTTCTTCATTATTTATTCAAGTAAAGTTAGCCGCAAAGTGCTCAATGCCTCCGCATTCAAATAATAATTTAAGGGAAGTTTCCCTTTGCATTTCCTTGTAACTATTTTCACATTTGGAGAGAACAAGGATAAAATATCATTATGATTTTTACATACCTCATTTTCAAAATCATATTATCTATATTATTCATTGATATGAATATTTTTCAAGTTCTCCTTCATCAGAGCCTTGAATGATATTTCTCTGTCAAATTTTTCATTACTTTTCATAGATTTATCTCTTCTCATTTCATAATTAATATGAGTGTTATGAATGTAACCATAAGATAATGTCTCTGGATCTCTATCTTCTAATAAAGAAACTTTTTATAATATTTTTTCATGTAGGAATATCACAATCTTTTCAATAACTCTAGAGTCATTCAGCTTCTCACCAATACATCTGATAGTTCTTAAAATGTCATTCACCCTATTAGTGAAATCCCCAACAAACTCATGATCATCCATCTTCAAGTCTTTATACTTTAACCTCTATATTTGAATATTTTCCTTCATAAATTTTGGAAGGACATTGTATATGTTTTTTTATTTTTTTCCATATACCTTTGGCTATGAAAACACCTTTCACCCTCCGGAATTCACTTTCAGAATGTGATGATAATATTGCATTCTTGTCCCTTCCATCATTCTCAAGAAACTTGTTGTCATTTGGTGTAAGTGGAGATTTATCATCAATTAGAGAAAACCCAACTATTTTATCATCATTAATATCATATCTAATAGAAGTATGATATGGTATCATCATATCTATTCATATATGAAAAGTATTTCAATCATATACCATAAAAAATTTATTTCTCATGCATTTCATGTTATCCGTCTGTAATGAATTACAAAGGGAACTTTGGCTCTAGTACCACTAGAAATTCATACTGGGATTACATTAAGTATGATTTACCCATACACTCATGTAGAACATAGAAAAAAATATCAAAATTTCTTGTTCACCGTCTTATCATAATAGGGTAACTTCAACTTTAATTTGTAACAACTTATGTTACCTCCATATATTTTAACTTCAATAAGTTCATACAGTGTAACACAATTATTCAATTGCATACCCATATGAAATATAAGAACATACTTGACTAAAATCAAGAAACATAGAGTTTGATTTCCCAGTCCACACCTTTTGAATCTGATTCACCATATATAGCTCAATCGGCACCACAAAAAACCTTGAGTATACTGAAATTTAGTGCATTTCTTCTTCAATAAAGAAATTATCAGTATGGTAAAACCCAGTATGAAAACATTTTTCTAATTCTTCCTTAGTCCAAGAAACCCTATACGGTAAAAAATGGTAAGAAAGTATGATTCTTATTATAATATCCAGTATGATAAAAAGATTCAATTTAACTAAGACCTATACCACAAACAGCAGAACACAACATTCTTCACATTATTATTTATTCAAATTAAGATAGCTGGAATCACTCTCTCATTCTGAATAGTTGGTGCATCTCCCTCTTACATGATGAATAGAACACCATGTATGACTTCTACATTACAATGTATATTCTTTCACTTTTTATAGGTTTCCCTAAAAGGCTAGGTGTGAATTTGAAACATGTTTTCATGCCCACTCATAAATTTTATTTCCCTCTAAAATTCTGTGGCCACACCGACTTGGTCATCTCTTCTCAATTATTCTCAATTTTTATTTAACATTCACTTATTATTCCTTACACTCTTATTGAAAAGATGGAATATGTTTTCTAGAACCTCAAGGGTCCGAACTCTTCATTCCAATTCTCTCATGGAAATTCTAGAATCTGACTCATCTAAACTGATTTGAATGAAAATCTTTATAGAAAGTGTTTAACTCATCCTCGATAATTTATTCAATAATCTCATGTTATTTTCTTCTTTTTCCCCACTTTTGACCACACACTCCTGGAATATTCTTTTCATCAGCTTCATATTTTCATTAGTTATCGACATCACTATTTCCAAAATAGCTTTGTCATGACCCATCCCAGTGGGGCCTGAGCCGCAACTCCCCAAGCCCGGCTCCAATAGGCCAGGGGCTGGGGACTAGCACCGAGTCGGAATGCTACTAACATGGGAGGAATTTTCTAGAAACCTATACACAGGCACACACATCTACAAGCCCACAGAGCTGAAAAGTAAAACAACCAAAAGGAAAGAGATACATGAATACACTAAAACTCAACCACAGAGTACGACAAGAAAGTAATGTACAAGAATGTAAGACATGGGCCAAAAGTACAAGCCCACCAAAAAGAAAGTATGTCACAAAGTCCAACCTGTAAAGAAAGGTGTTGGAACTACAGTCTTTAGTCGTAGAAACACTTCTTGGCCTGTCTGATATCACTGAGTACTGACCGTTCTTGGCCTGCCTAGAATCCGGTCAAAGGCTCCCTCATCTACACAAGACACAACACGTGCGGGCAAATCCCGTGTAGGGGTTAGTATAGCAACACACAATAGGACACCCAGAAACCACAAAAGAAATAAAACAAGGGAAAATAACACAAAATAAAGGTACAATTAGCTCTATACAGTATATTTATACCGAACATATAACAAGAATATCTAGATATACTCATACACGATCGACTATCGTGAAACCACCACTAATATCCAGCTTGATGATTCCACTAAGCACGTATTAAGGAGAACAAAATCCTTGGTATGAGGAGAGAGAGATATGAAGTAAACATTCTAGGAGGACACACTCCACAAGTACCTTGAGAACATGATGCTCAGATGAGGATCACAACCAAGTCATGGAGTGATTCCAAAAACTCAGTCTGAGCTAATCCGCTAAGCAGAGGATCTGCACCCCTGTAAATTTGTTCATGTCGATACCAAAGAACTCTACCTAGGGTTCCGGGAATGAATATAGGATCTATCTCTAAGTCTCAAATAGGGGATTCCAACAACTCTATTCAGAATGTTCTGCTGAAGGGATCATACTCTTGTGTGAAGGAAATGATACCAGAACCTTAAGGGAAAGGACCAAGGGTACGATCCCTATGAACACTAGTCCATGTCATAGAAGACAAATGGCTCAAGTTATTTAATACAGGTTACACAATGTGTAGTATTGTTACACGTTGTGTTCCTTGACCCCGGGTACACCCCGTGTAAACAGCCCGTGTCACTCGTTCAAGCCGGGTAAAACCAAACTACACGGCGTGTAGAAATAGTACACGTCATGTTCCTTGACCCTAGGTACTGCCCATGTAACCAGACCATGTCATTCTGTTTATCTAATAGAAAGAAACTACACGACGTTTAGAAGAATCACACGTCGTGTTTGAGCACCTGGGGCTCACTCCGTGTACACTGGCAATATGCCCATACACGGTCTCTTCCCCTGTCTGTGTCGCCTTCCCGTGTACCAGTACACGGGGTATCCCGCGTATCTGGCCAGCGAGGGGTATACAATAAGTTTTCTTGGCTGTGTACCCTGCCTGTGTCTGTGTACTCCCAAAGTATACGCCATGTGATCCTGCTGATGAACACATTCCATTTATCCCATACTACACGATGTGCCGTCGAGAAATTTCCAGAACGCCGTCTTCTTCCTCCCGCTTCGGCCGATCTTTTGGATCCACGATCTCCCGTCCGTTCATCCTGATATTCTAGGGATTGGTTTGGTTCATCATACGAACACCACGACGGGTGTTTTCAGACTTTAAAATGGATCATTAACCTCGAACGATCCATTTGAAGAAAAACGCCCGAAAACTCGTAACTCTCGATCCGCTCCAAATCATCCTCTGATATCGTCGTAACACCTCCATGACACTGCTCCGGGGTTAGATCCACAGTTTGGGATCGTTTCATCGCAGAATAGATGCGCAAAGATCCGTCGTTCATCACCCCACGAAGAACGCGAAGAATACGAAGAAAAGAAATGGGAGAAATCCAAAGAAATGAAATTGAGGAACGAACCTCCACCTTCGTTCGTCAAGGCATTGATCCGCTCTGGTTAATGGGATTAAACAGAGCAGAAAATCTACAACAATGGATTAACGTGGATTCAATCTCTCATAAATCCTCGTAAAAATCCTATCCCGCAATAACGATCGACCCATGGACTAATCTGTTTGTGGATTATCCCATTTTCATCATAGAAAAATCAACAACGGGGAATAAGACACAAACAAACATCCTACATGGATTCTGCGTAATTCGTCGGCGATGATCCGGTCACTTCGTCGTTGTCGCCGCGTTGGCAGGTTTTCTCCCAAGCCTCCAGGTCCGCCAAGGGTTTCAGGGTTATGAGGTTTGTAACCCTGGACCCTTGCGCCAATGTTTAATTAAAAATGTAAGGGATATCTGTTGTAGTAGATTTAAAAGATTTTACTGCAGAATAAAATATTTTTATTTAAATATTTTATTACTCTTACGTCCCAAAAACTGGATTCCACCACCAACCTGCGCCGCCCGATGTTAGGCCTTGCCTAAGGAAAAATTGATGTTCCAAACACAACGGTGCCCTCGGATTTCTAATCCGAGCACCTGTTTGGGATTTATTCCACTTTTTCAGTAAACCCGCACGCGCGTGTTATTTAATTATTAAATTAAACTCAAACATTTGTTCCGGGCTCACCAGGCCTCGAAACTGCATGCCATCTCAGAGCCTGGTCTCGAATAAATTCCCATAAAATATTAAAATAATACATCGAAAAATCCAGGACTTTACATCACACCCACCATAATGATTTTACGTACATAAAAATTCAAAACAAAGGCTACTCAAAAGGATTTGGGTACTGTACGCGAATCGGAGACTCCTGCTCCCACGTTCTATCCAGGCGATTCCTGTGATGCCACCGGACACGCACTAAGGGAATAGCTCACCCACAAAGGATCTTCTCCTTCTGATCTTCAATCTCCACTAGGTACTCAGCAAAGGTCACTCCATCATCGATGTCTTGCTCACCCCAGTCAATAACGTGCGATGTATCATGCATGTACCTTCGCAATTGCGACACATGGAAGATGTTGTGTACCCAGTCCATCTGAGGAGGTAGAGCAAAACAATACGCCACCTCACCAACTCTACTCAGAATCTGGAAAGGGCCGCCGAACCTCGAAGATAGCTTGTTGCCTAGGCCAAATCTCTGCAATCTCCATCGAGGTGAGACCGGAAGGAACACATGGTCTCCCTCCTCAAACTCCAAGGGCCTCTGCCTCCTATTGGCATAAGAGTTTTGCCAACTCTGTGTAGTCTTCATCTGCTCCTGCATGACCGGCACCTTCTCTGTAGTATCTCTCACCATTTATGGGCCCATAAGTGCTGACTCTCCTGGTCCAGTCCATCAAAGCGGGGACCTAAAAGGTCGCCCGTACAGAGCCTCCAGTGGTTCCATACCAATAGAGGAATGATAACTAATTTTATAACAAAATTCCACAAGTGGTAGGTGATCCTCCTAGCTACGACCGAAGTCAAGTATGCAAGCTCGAAGCATATCCTCCAGGACATGGATGGTCCGCTCTGTCTGACCATCAGCATGGGGTTGAAACATTGTGCTCAAGTGTAACTGAGTCGCAAAAGCTTCCTACAATCACCTCCACAACCGGGATGTGAAACTAGCATCATGATCTGAGACGATCGTGGATGGCACTCCATGATGTCAAACAATCTCTTGCACGTAGAGGCCTCACAAGCTCTCAACTGAACTCTTCTCCCGTATGGATAAGAAGTGGGCCAACATGGTGAGTCAATCAACGATCACCCAGATGGCATCGTGTCCCCTGGACGTACGTGGTAAACCTATGATGAAGTCTATGGATATCCCATCCCACATCCACTCTGGCACCTCAAGGGGCTGAGTCAAGCCTGCTGGGACCTGGTGCTCATCCATTACTTACTGACAAGTAAGGCACCAAAAAACAAAATTTTCCACACACTTCTTCATTCCTGGCCACCAGAACTTACGTCAGAGGTCCTGATACATCTTTTCCATGCCCGGATGCACCGCCAAAGGAGATTTATAGAACTCCCTCAGAACCACCTCCTGCAATTTCACTGGTACTACTGTGCACCCTCTGAAAAGAACAATGTGCTCCCCACCTTATGAATATCTATCAGCCGCAACACCTGTGGATATTTGAACACATAGTGTTTCACAGCTAGCGTCCTCACACTTTGCTTCCCTAACTCGATGTAAGAGTGGAGGGGTAACAACCATCGACTGAAGGTAATCTCCCTCATCTCCACCCATGAAGGATAACTGTAAAGAGGCCAACTGCCTCGTCGCCTCATCCACCAACTGCGAACTGGATTTCCTGGTGAGAGAATCTGCCACTACTTTCCCCTTCCCAATAGTATAAACTATCTCAAAGTCATAATCCTGGAGGAACTCAAGCCTCTTCCTCTGCCTCAAATTCAGATCTTTATAAGAAAAGATATATCTGAGACTCTTGTGATCAGATTAGATGGTAAACCGCTCACCCATCAGGTAGTGCCTCCATATATTCAATGCTAAGACTACTGCTGCCAACTCAAGATCATGGGTCGCGTAGTTCTGCTCGTGTGGCCTCAACTGACGTGAGCCATAGGCAATCACTGTTGCCTTTGCATAAGGACACAACCAATCCCGGTTCCTGATGCATCGCTGAACACTACGTACTCGACACCCTCCTCTGATAATCTCAAGATCGGGGCAATCGTCAGACTCTGTCTCAACTACTGGAAAGACTACTAGAATCTCTCGGTCCACACAAATGGATGTCCCTTTTAGGTGAACGCTATCATGGGTGGTGAAATCCTGCAGAAATCAAGGATGAATCTCCAATATCATCCTACCAACCCAAGGAAATTTTGTACCTCCGTCACGCTCTGAGGTGGATCCCATGCTAGCACTGCCTCTACCTTGGATGGGTCCACTGCTACACCATCTGCTGAGATAATGTGTCCTAGAAAGTGGACCTCCTATTACCAGAACTGACACTTTGAGAGTTTCCCATATAACTGGTGCACTCTGAGTGTGTCCAAAACCATCCTTAGGTGTCTCGCGTTCTCTTCCTCGGACGCAGAGTACACAAGGATATCATCGATGAAGACCAAAATGAACCGATCTAGATAGGGCTGAAAGATACGGTTCATGAGTCCCATGAACTCTGCAGGGGCATTCATCATGCTGAAGGGCATCACCAATTACTCATAGTGACTGTAGCGAAATATGAAAGCCATCTTCGGTACATCCTCATCCTGTACTCGCAACTGGTGATAGCTTGATCGTAGATCAACCTTCGAGAACCATCGTTCCCCTCTCAACTGGTCGAAGAGGTAATTGATCCTCAATAGTGGATACTGGTTCTTCACTATCACCTAATTCATGTGCCGGTAATCCACACATAGTCCCAAGCTCCTGTCTGCCTTCTTCAAAAACAACACTGGGGCCACCAAGAGTGAAACGCTGGGCCTCATAAAGCCCTTCTTCTGAAAGTCTCCCAGATGCACCCTCAGCTCACGATGCTCTGCATGAGCCATCTGATATACTGATTTTGATATCGTTGTCGTCATGGGTTGCAACTCAATGCAGAAATCTGTCTCCCGATGGGGATGTAGGTGGGGGACATACTCTGAAAAGAAGTCCTCGTACTCAGCCACTACTGCTGGAAACTAGAAACTCATAACATCTGATGTGCCAAGGGCTAGGCTAGCCAACTGATAGGATATCGGTTTTGACTTCCTATGAACGAGTCTATCCTGCGCTACCTGGGTCTCTCTTTCACCGAAAAAAGAGAACCATATTGCATCACTGCGGACACACTGCACCCTTCTCCTAAAAGAGTAGATCTGGGCATGAACTGTGGATAGCCAATCCATACTAAGAATGACATCGTAATGCCTCGACGCTACCACCGAGAGGTTCCAATCATAACTCCTACCTCCAAGGGTCAGGTCACACTGTCTACAGAGGTGTGTGATCTCTGATTCTTCACAAGTTTGTGTTTCTAAGAGTAAGGGTTGAGTCAATGGCTCAACTGAAATCTAAAGGTCTCGAAAAAGATAAGCAACTAGAAATTAATGACTTGCACCCTTGTCTATCAATATGACAACCAAATTAGAAAAGAAACAGATAGTACCTCTAATCATTCCGGGAGTACCTAGGTCATAAGCCTATGCCGCCTGCAGTTGTCCCTACCTCTGTCCACCAGCTCCCTGGGCCTGGGGTGGACCTCCAGGGGTGGTGGTAGTAAAAGGTAAAAAAGTTGACCAACTACAGCTGCTCTCCCAGCACCCCTACCACATCTGCCGCCCTGCGGATCTGTCTTCTCCACACGATTCCTCTGCCTTGGTGGTCCATCCACTACTCCCGTGTCAGTAGTATTGTGGTTCGTATAATCTAGAGTGAGATGTCCCCTACCATTACATGAGTAACATCGCCTCTCTCGAGGCTGGCTGGATGTGCCTTGCGAACCATGTATGGCAGATCCCCTATCCTAGGATCTCCTATGTAAACATCTGTTGGGAAAAAATCCCTCAAGGTATCATTGAAGAATTTTTGAGGTGATTGTGTTTGTTGACAAAGTGGAAATCTGAGTTGTGATTGTTGACAAAGCAAAACGATGACATACAACTTTGTTGACAAAGAGGATTTCATGATGGAATGTCGAGTTCAAGAGCTGAGGTCAACGATCCATGTTTGATTCAAGAACGTCGATAAAAGGAATGGATGATCTGGAGGCGATACAAAAGAACAGATACAAGTTGGCGCCGTTTTCCAGGGTTTGCCAAATTTTAGGGCCTGAAAATCGGCAAATGAAGAAAAGTGTTTTTGGAAAAGGGACTTGCACGCCGAGGACTTGGAGTATAGGAAACTTGCGCGCCATATGTTTTTCAAGATCAGAAGATCAAAATATGGCTAAGGAAGTTGGTTCACACAAGTTTGGGAGTTGGTCGCGCAAGTGTCCAAAACGACAGAAGACCTGCGTGCCAAAACTAGGTCACACATGTGACTTACGTGCCGTCGCGCAGGGTGGTCAGATTGCCTATAAATACTGGACCTCCCCTCCTCATTCTTCACCGGAGTTCAACTCTTTGAGAAATCAGATCTCCCGCCGCGCAGGTGTGGTGGTCGCACAAGTGGTGAGTGTGGGTCGCGCAGGTGGAGTTGCGCGCCAGTAGTTGAAGTTGTGCGCCAGTGTTAGAAGTTGCGCTCCGGTTGGCAGTTGCATGCCAATGTTGGTTTGGTCGTAAAAGGAAGAGATTCGCGCAAGTTTGGAGTTGAGGAAGCTTGAGTCGCGCAAGTGTCTGAGGTATACTTGTGTGCCCATTATGACTTGTGCGCCGATACTTGCGCGTCGAGATTGACTTGCCCTCCAAGTAAGGTTTTGTTCCAGCGGTGCTTCTCGGACTGCGTGGAAGCTGGTACGTTGCTTGATACCTTCGGTGCAAAGAGATATTCATCTACGGGTGAAGGTTGTACTTCAACAGAGCATCTACACATAGAGTAAGATGCATTCATTCATGGAAATGAAGAGACCTACGGGTCTATAAACAGTGAGTGGATTCCTTCCAAGATCAGTGAGCTTAGGAAGAAGAAGAAGGTGATCCTCTCCACCGGTAGTGAGCCAGAGAGAGAGAAACAGGGAGTGACCCTTGGGAAAGCAGTGAGCTGACCCTAAACTTTGTATAGGCAGTGAGCCTGGGCATAGACGTGATTTAGCCTGAACATTGTAATCCACAGCTAGTGAAGTTTAGTGGGATTGGTATGACCGGAAACTTGTCGGCGTATTCTCCTTGGACGTATCCCTTTACGATGAACCAAGTAAAATTTCTATTTCCTGTGCATGCTTTACTTTCTGTTTACTTTGTGCAATAGGAAAGAGAGAGAAGAGTGTTTTGCTTAACAGAAAAACAAGATCAGAACGGGCGTTATTTTTTAATTAGTCATACCCTGATTCACCCCCCCCCCCTCTCAGGGTATTCAGCCTTGTGGACCTAACAACATCTCCCACACTTGGGTCCCTAACGTCGGCCCCCCAGCTACCGAGGTCTCTACTCCAGCTCGCCCACTACTGACAACTGTCGGCTTTCTCTGCTCTGCCAAGAAGCTCTCGGCCACCAAAGCCCGCTCGTGCACCCCAACATAAGTAGGAATTCTCATAGGGATGATGCTAGATCGGATATCTCTGTGCAAGCCATGCTCGAAAGTTCGAGCTCGGATGTACTGATCACTGACCATATCCATCAAGTACCGAGAGAGGTCGGTAAACCTCAATGAATTGTTAGCCACTGTCATGGTCCCCTACTAGAGATGAAGAAGCTCCTGTATACATACTTCTCTCAGGGTAACCGGGGAAAATTCCTCTCAGAAGAGAAACTGAAACTCCGACCATGCAAGTGTCGCCTCATCGTGGGTCTGGATAACCAGACTCCACCATCATCCTGCCAAGCCCTACAAAAGGCTTGCTGTCAGGATCACCATATGGTTTGCTAGTGTCCTGACCAAATAGAAGACTCTGGCCGCTACCTCAAGCCAATCCTTTGCTGCCTAAGGGTCAGGCTTGCCTCCAAACCTAAGGGGTATCTATCTCTGAAACTCATGGAGTGCACTCAGCCTGCACTCCTCCTCCACTGGAACAGCAGGCACTAAACACTACTCCACAGGTGGCGAGATAACTGGCACAACACCTGATGGTAAAACTGGGGGATCTGGTCCCTATATTGAGGCTTTTTCACTGATGGGGTCATCCTCGTGATCGAGCTGTTGGATCTTAGTGGGTGCACGTCGCAGAGGCATCCTGTAAAAAAACAAGATATATCTCAGTTAGTGAGTATATCTGGAGAGCTGCCTCAAAAAAGGACATGGAAACCACAACAAATTCTTATATAATTCATGTTCCATTTTTCCACTGAAACTAGTGTTCTCATGTTCTGAGTCGAAAAGCATGTTATCAGAGTCCAGGTGTATGGATACGTCGGCCACCCACACCATCACTGGGGTCCCGAGCCTGAAAGCCAAACTAGATGCACTCCACACTATTTCCCCAAACCAACTCACAGACTCTCGGTCCTAAGGTAGAACTGAACACCTCTGATACCACTCTGTCACAACCCGTCCCTATGGGGCCCGAGCCGCAACTCCCCAAGACCACCTCCAATAGGCCAGGGGCTGGTGACTAGCACCGAGTAGGTATTCTACTAACATGGGATACATTGCCTATAAACCTATACACATGCACACACATCTTCAATCCCACAGAGCTAAAAAGTAAAACTACCAATTGGAAAAAGATTCATGCATACACTAAAACCCAACCACAGGGTAGGACAGCAAAGTATAGTAAAAGAAAGTAAGACCCTGGGCCAAACGTACAAGCCCACCAAAAAGAAAGTCTGTAACAAAGTCCAACCTGTAAATAAAGGTGTTGGAACTGTAGTCTGTAGCCGTAGGAACACACCTCGTCCTGTTAGATCTCACTGAGTACCGTCCGACTTAGTCTTCCTAGAATCATGTCAAAGGCTCGCTCCTCTGCAGAAGACATGACACGTGCGGGTAAAGCCCATGTAGGGGTGAGTATAACAATACGTAGTAGGACACCCCAAAACCTCAAAGGAAATACAACAAGGTAAAATACCACAAAAGAAAGGTACAGTCAACTCTAGACAGTATATGTCTACTGAACATATAACAAGAATATCCAGAAATACTCATACACGATCGACTATCGTGAAACCACCACTAAGATCTAGCTCAAAGATTCCACTAGGCACGTAACAAGGAGAACACACTCCACATGTACCTTGAGAACATGATGCTCATATGAGGATCACAACCAAGTCAAGGAGTGATTTTGACAACTCAGTCTGAGCTAATCCGCTAAGCAGAGGATCGGCTCCCGGGTAAAGTTGGTCACGTCGATACCAAGAACTCTACCTAGGGTTCTAGGAATGAATATAGGATCTGACTCTTAGTCTCACAGAGGGGATTCCAATTAATCTATTCAGGACATTTTGCTGAAGGGATCATAATTTTGTTAAAGTAAATGATACCAGAACCATCAGGGAAAGGACCAAGGGTACGAACCCTAAAAAAACTTGTCCATGTCACAGATGAAAAATGGCTCAAGTCATTTAAGACATGTTACATGGCGTAGAGTATGGTTATATGTCGTGTTCCTTGACCGCGGGTACTGCATGTGTAAATGGCCCATGTCACTCGTTCAAGCCGTGTAAAACCAAACTACATGGCGTGTAGAAAAAGTACACACTATGTCTCTTGACCCCAGGTACTGCCCGTGTAACCGGCCCATGTCATTCGGCTTGTCGGATAGAAAGAAACTACATGGCGTGTAGAAGAATCACACGCCGTGTTCAAGCACCTGGGGCTCACTCCGTGTACTATGGCCATGTGCTCGTACATGGTCTCTTCCCATGTTTGTGTCGCCAGCCCGTGTACCAGTACACGGGGTATCCCATGTATCTGGTTGGGTATGGCTGGGGAGGGGTATTCACGGTGTGTCCTTGGCCATGGACCATCCTTGTGTCTGTGTACTCCCGAAGTACATGCCATGTGATCCTGCCGACGAACACACACCGTGTATCCCATAATACACGGCGGGTAGTCGGTAAATTTCTAGAATTTCATCTTCTTCCTCGTGCTTCGTCCGATCTTCCGGATCCGCGATCTCCCGTCCGTTCGTCCAGATACTCCAGGGATTTGTTCGGTTCGTCATACGAACACCATGGCTGGTGTTTTCGGCCTTTAAAACGGATCATAAACCTCAAACGATCCATCTGAAGAAAAACTCCCGAAAACTCATAACTCTCGATCCACTCCGAATCGTCTGTCGATATTGTCATCGCACCTCTATGACACAGCTCTGGGGTTGGATCTACAGTTTGGGATTGTTGCGTCGCAGAACGGATGCGTAACAATCCATTGTTCATCGCCCCGTGAAGAACGCGAATAACATGAAGAATAGAAGGGGGAGAAATCTAAAGAAACAAAATTGAGGAACGATCCTCCGCCATCATTTGTCACAGTGTTGATCCACCCCTGTTAATGGGATTAAACAGAGTAGAAAATCAACAACAATGGATTAACATGGATTCAATCTCCCATAAATCCCCACAAAAATCCCATCCCGGAAGAACAATTGATCCACGAACTAATATGTGTGTGGATTAGCCCACATTCATCGTAGAAAAATCAACAATGGGGAAGAAAACACAAACAAACAGCCTACCGGGATTCTACGACGTTCGTCAGCAATGATCTGGTTGTTGCGTCGTCGCTGCCGCATTTTGAGGTTTTCTCCAGAGCATCCAGAGCTGCCAAGGGTTTCAGGGTTATCAGGTTTGTAACTCTGGACCCTTGAGCCAACCTTTAATTAAAATGGTAAGGTATATCTGTTGTAGTAGATTTAAAATATTTCACTGTAGAATAAAATATTTTTATTTAAATAGTTTATTACTCAAACATCCAAAAAACTGGATTCCACCACCGACCTGCGCCGGCCAATGTTAGGCCTCACCTAAGGTAAAATTGTTGTTCCAAACACAATGGTGCCCTTAGATTTATTATCCAAGAACCTGTTAGTGAGTTATTGCATATTTTCAGGATAACCGCAAGTGCACGTTATTTAATTATTAAATTAAACTCAAACATTTTTTCTGGGCTCACCAGGCCTCGGAACTGCACACCGTCTCAGAGCCTAGTCTCGAATTAATTCCCAAATAATATTAAAATAATACCTAGAAAAATCCGGGACATTACAAGATTTTCCTTATCAAAATTGAATTTTTGTTGCAACCACTCTTCTAGAAATATCCATGGTTTCACTCTTCCATTACATAATTCATTCATTGGGCTTGTATCACAAAATCACAATTTAACTCATGACTTGTGAGAATTACAAATCAGAAATGCATCAACACATATTGAAAATCATAGTCATAGTGACTCTGATTTTCCACCACACCAACCATGCCTTCCATTCTAATTCACTCCAAAATTAGGAGCCTATTCTCTATAGAATAATACTTTGATTCAATCAATACATAGGTTCTGATTTTATAAAAAAAAATAGGCTCTGATTTCATCAAAAAATAGGTTCTATTTCAATTAAAAATTGACTCTTATTTAATTAAAAAGAAGGCTATGAATTTATCATAAAACATCGTCTAATTTCTTCAACAATAAGACTATGATTTATACGAAATATAGACTATGAATTATTCAAAATGTAGACCCTAACTTCTTTGAAAAATATAATTCAATTCTTAAAAAAACCAGACTCTAAATTTTCTCTCTCTCACAAAATAGGATCGGATTCTCTTAATACAATGTGATGTTACTTCCTTTCGTCAACCCATATTTTTTCTTGATTACAAAAGACTACACATGAATACAACCATTTTTATAATTAGCGTGGCCCTAAAATTTTCTTATTCATTTTTTTTAAAATTAATGTTATTTTTAAATAAAAAGGCACACTGGGATTCATACCGGTCATATTGAGCATCGGATTTAGGTGAGTATTACTCTTACATATCAAAAACGACTTGAGAATTATATTCTTACTATATCAAAAAAATAATCAATTTTCAGGGTTTTACATATGTCAGTTTTGTTTTTTTATAATAATTTCATTTTTAAACATTTTTACACACATTGAGTCATTCCGGTAACATCATGTGTCAATTTTATGTGATAATAATTCTTATACATCAAAAATGACATGTGGATATCTCTAATAAATTATTAAAACAATCTGATTTTTTTCTCTATTTTGAGTATGTGATATGTCTTTTGAAATTAAATTTAAATTATAAACTTAAAACATATAGTTTGATCTGTATGGATCACATTGTGTTTGAGATTTAGGTGAATATGATTGAATATAGAAAAAGCCTTTTTCTTTTAACAATATTCAATAATAATTTAATGAGAGAACATATTCCATTTTAATGGAAGACAAAATCCCATGGTTCTTGAAATGCCCCATCAAAAACCAACATGTAATCTCTTTATTGGCTTGTTGTAGATGGTTGAATGAAAAATATGAATTCCTAAAAGAATATTGAAATAATTTAATCTTTATTAGGTAAAAATGACTGGAATATTGTCGAAAAATTTGTATATTAAAAGATGCAAAAATAAACAAATTATGTAGTTGGAAGTCATCTTTTCATGATAGGTGTATACATTATTTACCCATTTCTTTTTTTCCAATATCTAAATTGCTTCCTCAAAGTAAAATATATTTGGAGAATTAGTTTCATTTAAAAAACCAACCAAACTCAAGAAAAATAATCCACCTATAAATGAAAATAATTATTTTGTTAGTAATACTATGAGAAAATAATATAACTATGAAGAAACAGATTAATTAAATGAAAATTTTAAACTAAAACCACACAATTTTTCTCATATTGGGTACATAGTTTGTCAAATTGTCGAATTCATAATTTATATATGTAAAAAAATGAATGAGGGATCATTTTAATAGTTTATCAAAGAAATATGATTGTCATTCTCATTTTTGAGTATGCCACTTGTCCTTTTTACTAAAATGTCAATTTTAAACTCAAACCACACTATTTATGTAATTCCAGAAAAACTAAATTTTATATTGGGGTGAAGTAAATTACCACACATAAAAAAGGAATTATGGATCATTTTCCTAGTGCGTGAAAACAATATGTTTTTTTATCATTGTTGTATATTTTCACATGTGATTTATACAAAATGGTGTATTTTTATAGAAAAAAAATTCCTCGTGTCATATTGACCACATCATGTCTTGGATTGATGTGAGGTAAATTATTAGATGTGAAAAAATAAATTATGTATGTTTTTTCTAAATCCTAAAAACAAACTGAGCTGAATTCCACATTTTGACTATTTTTTTAAAAATAAATGTGACTTTTATATTAAAAACATCCACATCAAATCATATTGACCACATAAGGTGTCATATTGATCTGAGTTCAATTCATACATGTCATAATTGACTCATGTATCATTTTCCAATTATTTTAAAATAATAACAACTTTTGTTATCCATTTTGATCATGTGTCATTTGTTTTAAACTGATGTGTAAATTTAACAAAATGTTTATCAGATAAAAATGAATTGAAAATTGATTAAAAAAATTTATAAGATACTGGAAAAAATAACTAAATAAGTAGTAGTTAGCCACCTCTTCATGATATACATATACATCATAACTTTTCCGATTTTTCCCATTAGTTTTAAATAAATTGACTTATACAATTTTTATTATCCTTGATAAATATATCAAAAAATATATATAATTATTTTGATACTAATTATCTACACCACATATGTATTAATTATTTTATATGCCATACTATATCACAAACATTATAGGTAATCACCAAAATTTGTTGTTGGAAATCATTATTACACAATATATACATCCCACTAATCTATAAACAAATTTACTTCTTCTTTTGTGTATAATGATTATCGGAAATCATGATAGTACTAGAATAATATAAGAAATCTTTTAAGAAATTTTTTTAATGAAATTGTAAATATATTCATTAATTATTCTTCTGAGGATGTCGGTCATCCCAGGGTTTATGATATAATTCATAAAATTTCAAATATAATAGCCACAATCATTATTGTACAATATTTTCACAAACTATAGAAACATTGACCAATATAATTAAATTTTTTTGAAATATATTTTGATTGTTAAATTAGTCTATATAATATTAATCCATTTTTATTTTAATTATTTAATAAGATTCTTTTTTTCATTCAAAGAATTCATACCAGGATTTTTTCGATATTAAACAATATCCATATCAGAACTAAATTCTTGTTAGAATGCATACTCAAACATATAATTTGAAGATTATCTCTTCAATCTTGATTGGAGTGCATTAAAAATTCATAATACACATCATGTATGGTCATATTGATGGGTATACATGAATTATATCTGTGAAATAAATATTTGGGGTATCCAAATTGATTGCAATTAGTATTTAATGATTCCTAAAAAACTAAGTAATGAAAAAAAATATTTTACATGATTAGATTACAGAGTCTCGACCCTTTATTGTAGAAATAAAAAATTTCCAACTATGTATTATTTTATTCCCAAATCCATTATTTATGTCATTATTTTCATATCAGTTTTATCATTTACAATTTATTTGTGACTATAGAAATGATACAGGGATTAATGAATCCAAATTGTGATTTGATTCATTTTATCTTTATATAGAACAAATATAAATTCATGTAGAAAATAATAATATATATTATCTTTATTTAACATATTAAATCTTTTTTTTTATTTTGAAAATATGCAGTATATACATTTTCACAACTGAGCCACAAAACTATTCAAACATCATAATCTTATTTATACTCTCGAGAGAAACTAAATCTATAATGAATGATCCTAATATTTTATCATCATATGGATTTTAGGAGATGTTTCCATATTTAAATGTTTTATTTTGAGGAATTAATTAGGATAATTAATGTTCCAGTGAAAATGTTAGGGTGGAGATATTTTAGAATGGTTATTTCGATTTCCTGGTTGATTCTCTAGTTTTTCATGATCCGACCATCCTTTACCTCATCCTTTTATCCATTTATTATACCATAGACTACTTCTGAAATTTTTCCCTAAACCGTTATAAGGATTTCATATGATTTTTTTTGAAAGTAATACCTCAAGAATATATATTATTAGATGTCCATGATATAATATTTCCAATACAATCATTGACCATTTAAATATTTACATCAACAAGTTGAATATAAAACATTGCAATCAACTCTTTAGATACCAAAATCCATAATTTTATGTGATATTTTGAAAGTTATTTATTTTTTAGATTTTATGCTTTGATATTATACACTTTACCACATCTATGTGGGTAGTGTGCTGGTGATGAATAATATAAATCACATTAAAATTTACCTAATAAATTTTTAGTAATACGAAGTTATATGAGGTTTTTTTATTCACACATAAGATAATGAATAATAAAAAAATTAATTCCACAGTTACATTATGATGTTATAGGGAATTTATATACTCAATTATAGTAGGGTCATTTTGTTGTTCATGTGTAGATATTAGTTCCACTATCAGTTCTCTTTGATCCTGTCACAAATATAGGTCTTACAGACTACACTAGATACAAATTTCATGAAATTAAACTATATATGTTAGAAATATCCTAATAATCATATATTTATTTTCTTGTGGTTTTGAATTCTCCAAAAATGTTCTAGGAGACACTCAAAAACCTAATCCTATAGCACTTTCATATTGTTTTGTTTGGATAAAATATATTGAATGTAGTTTGTCATCTGGTATATTCAATGATTATTCTTGTGTCTAAACTATATAATAAAATATGAACATAAAAATATTTTCCTATTTAATAATTTTATAATGTTGAAGAATTATTATTACTTCATACATACACATGTTTCCAATACTTCTTTCATGTTTACATTAACTAGTTTATGCTTCTTATTAAAGAGAGCCTCCATCCATATCACATGACATGTGATGGAAGTGGATTCATATTCTAATTCATCAATATGTATATATAAATGGAACATTTTTTATTGATGTTACATAAAAATTTTATTATTTATTTAAAATAAATACCATTGTCTTCACTAGTGATGTGAAACCCATCATTTCCTTGTGATTGGGGTACATTGGTTTTGATGATCATTTTTTATTTTCTTTACAAATTTATTGCATCATATATTAAATTTTTTTTTCAAATTGGATAAAATAATTAATGTAAAATAATATATTAAAGAAAAAAATGTACTTGAAATTATTTCCCATCTCTATGAGTGATGAAGGAATTGTTTATTAGGTGTTCATAAGTAATAGCTTGGTAGGGCTTTACTTTTCCCTCAGAATCCCCTAGACAAAAATTTAGTAATAAGAGTTCAGATGCCTCTAGGTAATTTTCTAGTGTCTATTAGGACATATTTCATAATGAAATTATATAAAATAAATGAATTATACAAGTAATAACAAATATTAAATAAATTATTCATTATATAATTTTTTATCAAAATAAATAAATGTAATTGTAACATTAACATTATATCTTCCCATAGGGTTTCCATAATTACAGGTTGGACAAGAGGCCATGAACCATTATCAATCGGCAAAATCATCCTCATTATGATCCCAACCTAACTAATGAACAATGAATTATTGGGCTCAACATGTTGACTTCATTGATTCCATTCAACCTCAGATCTTATACAATATTTCGTACCTTGATAATTTTTGTGAAAACTGTGACGTTATGTTGTTAATGTTTTTTAAGAATTAGGTTATTGATATTATAATAATTCTATGGATTCAACCGAAATCACTTTTTATTACAAGTGTTTGGTTACATCATCATGTGTAGAATACATTTTATACTTGAGAATTTAATGATTTTATTTATATTATGTTAACATTGTAGAGAATAAATAATCCTCTGATTAAAATGATAGTATATTAAAAAAATAAATTCAACCACCTCATTAAATTATTTCTATGAATTTTTATGGTATTTGGATCCTCCGTAGAGAATCCAAATCCCCTCTTTTTGGCCCCCAATAATGTACATGTAATTATGTATATTAGGACATCAATGAGTTTATTTTTATTTCCTAATGAAAGGTTCATCCTTGGATGAATATTCATCTCACCCTATAGTTTATTTAGTCAAAAGCAGGAAAATCAACCAATTAATGTCTATTGGATCTATGACATTAAATATATTCACTTCTTCAAATTCCATTATTAATGGATCATATTGTTATTATTCTGCATTAAAATTAACCTTCAGAAATTTGTTTTCATCATCTTTCACTAATATCCTATTGTCAACCAATTTGCAATTGGAAATCAGAACACGAAATGATTTTTAAACCAACTAGTTATGATATTCTATAATGATGAAATACGACAAACTCAAATAAATTTTATTTCTATACATAGAACTAGAAATGTGTATTTCTTCTTCAAAAATCATTACTCCACTATTTTACAGATTAGTGGATCCATATTCTTCATTTTTTATAGAATGTATATCAATTGATGAATCATCTAGTGTATGATAAAACATTTTCATTTTATCTTATTAAATACCATCAATGTCACTCGTAAACTGAAAGTTTTTCAGATAACTCATTAAAAATTGTTTCTTGGAACCATACTATAAAATAATGATCTTGTTTATTTTATACCCATCATTTTTCATTTATGGATTTAAATATATTAAAATTATTTTTTTGGATTCAACATATAGAGAAACATGTTCACTATTATATAAAACGTAATGGTTCACCTTCTCTGGATCTCTGATGGAAATTTTAACAACATCTCATCCAAAGATCCCTACACCTAAAATGTATCTACTAGTGTGAGACATTGGGAGACCCATGTTATCATCATCTTTTATGAAATCCTTAAAAAAAATCAATAGCTTCATTAATAATTTATCTTTCTCTAATATAACCTTCTATGTTATATTGATTCATCACATACCCTTCCAAATTTTCATATACCATTCAATGGGGTACATCAGTCTATAAGGAATATTACCACATATTTCAACCTATCTTACCAGTTGAACCATCTGGTGGGCCCTTATATCAAGTACATATAGAGGAATGATGATCTAAAATTCACATAATATGACTAAAACATCCTAATTCCAGATTTGAAGCTTCACCATGTCTATATTTTTTCTAAACATGGAATTAAAAATTATGTATAGTCTGGTTAATATATGTCGTAAATTTTTATGTAGAATGGATCATAATATTAATGGGTTCATATATTCTGTCAAAACATTACAGTACTTTGATTTTAGTTCATTTAACTTCACATTAGTCATTGACACGACATTATGGATATTTGATTAATATAGTTATGGAACTATTACACCATTAAAAAAACGGAAAAATGAATATTTTCGTATCCGGATAGTGTATAGGCTACTAGAGGAATATGACTACTCCCATTAATCTTCATTAGTTTAACTCTTACCTTATCCCCATCTCAATCAAGTCAAACATTGAATTAATGCCGTAATTATTTTTTCTGGAACATTTATTAATATACCAATGGAACTATCAAATACATTTTTTCTACATGATTGGCATAAAAAAATAACAGATTTACAAAGAATTATTATACGGTTATTCTAAGAAAACAAATATCTTATGGAAATCAGATTTAATAAGTGTTTTAAGAAATGTTTTATAGATAATAGTGTCAATATGTTTTACTTTGTCAAATATTTGATGACCCATCAGTGGGGATGGTTTTGTATCTTCTTTAGAATTATAATTGAATGATTTAAAGAATGATCTTTATTTATATCATTGAGGTAAACATTTATAATTCCCAAAAAAACTATCTTTGATGAATATTTCAAGAATACATATTATCTAAATTCTTCACAAATTGAGAATCCCAATATTCCATTAATGTTACAGCGTGAAAATTTCTTGTAAGTAGGAAAGTCATTTATCATACTATACAACATTGGCCTCATTGTGAATTATTCAGTTGTAATATTATTATACATTATAACACAAATATTTAATAACAATTTTACATCTTATATCAACAGATCCAAAGACACAACAATATAATTACTAGGTTATATTGGACCAGAAATAAGTAATGAAAACATAATAAATATGTCATTCATTCATAGACATGGTAGGAAGTTATAATTTACCACCATTATTTGCCATGTACCATCAGTACTACTCGATACACCAAAATAATGTATTCCATTTGTAAGTAATGAAATAATTTGTTTTAAGATAAATTCTAAATTGTGGATACTCTTATTAAATTTTATTTCTTTTGAGTGATCCAACTAGATATGAATTTTTTCTAACATAAATTCATGAATCATCATTCCTTTTAACTATATCAATGTTTCCTAACATCCATAATGTCTTCTAATCCATGTAATGATAGGAATGTGCCATACATATTTTTAAGTACATGATTTATCATTATTGTATCGATACACACCACACATAAGGAATTTTATGAGTGATTCTTGGTCCATGAGAAACAATTTTAAATCATTTTAAAAAGCATTTATTTGTTCAGATATCATTAAAATTGAATGTAATGTTCATTTAGCATCATATGGTAAAAAAATATGTTCATTTTATTCTAGTGAAAAATCATTTAGGAGACCATGTGGTTTTTTTAAGATGGTGTCACTCCATTTGCTGCAAAATTTCAAATTAAATAACTTCAATATAGTAGATATTGTTTTGAATTTAGGAAAAATGGTGTATAATGGTATCTCATCACAATTATTCATCTACTAAAACAACCTTTGTCAATCACTAAGATAATCTACAATTTATATTTTCATTTCAGGTATAGAATCATCATAACCATTTACATTGGTATTTGAAACAAATGATCCATAAATAGAAATATCATCCAATCTGCATGCACATTGAGATTTCCCTATATTTAGTCCAAAATTTATTTCTATGATCTATTCCATGAAAAATAAAAAGTTATTCTAAATATTAGGTAATATTTTTACATGAAAAAAAACTATATAAACATGCATAAATGATTTGAAAAGTGTCATATACATGATCTATTACAAACATGATTAAATCATTAACACTATCTTCATTCTCTTGGGACCTATTATTAGTGTTCATATATTCCTGATTCATATCCATCCAATTAGGTTTATAAAAATTGTACTTTATTCAGAAAAAATAAATACACATACTATATTCATAATTAAAGGTGAAATTTTTAGATAATTATAATTAGGGGAACCCAATATTTGATTATTTCATATAATTTTTGTATGGTTTGAAGAAAATGGGAAATTCAATTTTAAAAAAATCACACCACATGAGGACATTTTTATCCAATAATGTCCTCGAAAATGAGCCCTTTTACCCGATATGTGATGGATACTACTAAAATTACTTCATGAAAATTAGGTTCATAAACATAATAGAAGGAGGTTGAGTCTCCCAAAAAATTCAATACGAACTATTTATAAAATTATGATGGTGAGGGTGACAATTATCTCCTTAAATAAAATTTTTACTTAGATGGGAGTTGGTGAATCTCTATCGAACCTTTCTTAATTTTTTTCTTAAATCTAAAAAACTAAGAATCAAAATATTAATCCCAATAAGGGACTCCATGAATGTTGTGACCGTGATAAGGCTCGGTTGTATGATATTACACACACTCATACTGAGAGATCCATTATTGTTTCAACATTATAATACAGCCTTCAATTACTCCATGAAATGGAAATGTCCTTTGGTTTGGGGACGGATTTTCAAATGTTCATAACATCCAGTGAACAAACATCAAAAATTCTAGGTTGGTTTCTTTAACTTTTCTTTCCGGTTGTCTAAAAAGTTGCATGAGTTAATGATTATTTATTTCATCACTTGTAATGTGATGGGATAGGCAGTGATTCTTAGATTGTTTGAGTCGAGATTCATTGGGGTGGAAAAGATCTAGTAACCATCACCTAACCTTCAATAAATGTCAAATATGTTTAATTCAATGATCTAGAAAAAGTAGTGAGCAATTGAAATCACACGGGACATTTGACCACTATCAATTATCGGTCAACCATTGATCTTTCTTTTCATTAATTAAGAAATAATATCATTAATAGTAATCCATGTTAAGTATAAATGTTTCCACATTCAATTATTCCAATTTACCCGGTTTGGATATGATTTTCTACATAAATTAATGTATTTGAAATAATTATTTAATGTATAATTATAAAATATCATATTTATAATGTTAATAAAATGGATTTATTACTCAACTGAATCATGTAAATATATATATTATTCTAAAAATCACTATTAAATATGTTGAGATATAAAATTTATTAATTGATTTTAATATTAATAATAAAATCTTATAGTAGGTGGTCAAATATAATTAATATTAAAATTTTGTTATTTTTTAGAAGAACTATTATTCTTATGTATTGGTAATTTTGAAAAAATTAAATTATATTTATTGGTTAAGTTCCCATGTGTAGAAGTTATATTTGTTGTTAATTTAATCAAAATTGAATGTTATTTAATAGAGGATTAAATTGAAGTTGGAAATAATTGGACATACAATGGGGTAATAGTCCTATATAGGAAAAGGAATAGGGAAGAGTAGGATACTAGGTGAGTATCCCTTCATTAAATTTCCATATTTCCAAATAATTTCCATTTTAAATATAGGTAAAAAACAATAAGGATCACATCTTTAAATGCTCACTAACTTATACAAAAGTGATTAAATTAAAAATTAAAAATATACTCTATGATCCCAATATAAACCTTGAATCTACCATCCTCAAGGTAGTGTTTGAATTTTATACCCTCCAAATAAACAGAGAATCCACCATCCATTGGGTGGGTCATTTTCCATTAATTCAAAATTTAGAATATACTAGACACTGGTTAAAATTAATTATGAAGACAACATTTTGATATCATTTTTCATTCATTATTTAAAAACCAGAGACATTATATTAAATTATTTCATGACCAACAAATCCACTTTTCATTTGGTTCATAAAAAATTTCCATTTTTTTATCATTTTAAATTTAAGTCATTTATTAAAATAACGAACAATATTATTGTTTTACAATTATATAGATTCCTAAAAATAAAATAAACCATCAATATGTTTTCAAAAATATTTTTTTCTAAAAATATAGATATTATATTAAGACACAAAAATAAATTTTATTGTAAAACTATGATGATTTGAAAAAAATGATCAAAAAATATTTTCATCAATTAGTATAAAAATAAAAGAATAACCAAATAATCATCAATTTTAATGAATTATATAATTTATATAAAATAAAAAAACAACATAACAACAAATTGGTCATCCAATTTCATTGAAAATGATCATATTCACCTACATTATTTCAAAATTCATAGGATTCAACATTGTAAACAAATTTCATATTTAGAATTTTCATCAATTCTTAATATATTAATAATAATATTAATCTAATGTATCCAATAAAATTGAATGAAATTGTAATTATTATATTATTGGTAAATAATTGTTCTTTTTTATTTTTGAAACTCCCACAAAAACATTGGCATGGAGAAAGTGCACTTTAAACTTAGTTGAATAAAACTCATTCCATATATCATGGAAAATGTTACATATATAAGGGAGATTAAATTACATAACTTAAAGCACAATCATGTAAAAAATTTGAGGAAGATGTAAATTTGGGTATAAAATTTATAAGGAATGAGCCCAAACCTATTGTAGGGGGCTTGTTGAACTCGAAGGGTGAGGTATAAATCATCCAGGATTTTGAATCAATAAGAGTCATAAAATAAGGATTAGATACCGTAAACCAGGATCAAACATTATAATAGAGATAATAAAATTCCTTACGATCACGCACTGCAGAACCTGAACAATCAAGAAATGAGAGACGAGGAGAAAAAATAGAATACCTTAGATTTGATGATTGATTCATCTGAGAGAATGTAGATTGGTGAGGATGATGGTGGAAGTCGAATTATACATATCTTCAGAGGTGTGACTAAAATCCATTTGGTTAAGGTTCTTTCAAATATATTGGAGAGTGTTTTATCAGGGCTTTTAAAAATGCACTAATAAAGATTACTTTTATGAAAAAAAATAAGCAGTGTCGATTCAATATATCTTTATCAGCAAAAAAAGAACTGTTAAAAGTTATCTTTAATAGGGTTTAAAAATTAACACTGATAAATTATTTATAATTATAAATAAAATAAATATATTTATAAATATTTATATATGATTATAAATATATTTATATCATCATAAATATTTATATAATTACATATATATATAATTAATATATTAAATATATTCATTATTTGAATTTATATATTATAATTTTAAAATTATTTAAATATATAATTATTTATCTATAATTATATGAATAATATTTTAATTAGATTTTTTATTTAAAATTATAAATATTTAATTTTATAAATACTGTATATACCCATTTATAAATATATATATATATATATAAATATACATATATTTATACATTTATAATTATAGATATATTTATATCATTATATATATATATATAATTATATATATATCTAATAAATAGAAACATAAATGTATTAAATATATTCATTATTTAAATGATGGTGGTGGTGTCATCGGTATTGTGTGTGGTGCGAGCAAACGACAATGGATTATAGGGTTTTATATTGTTTGAAATTATTCACTAATTGGGATCAAAGCTCATCTCCAAAGGTCCTTCCCCAATTTCAAACTTCGTTCCTTAAAAATATCTACATCAATCAAATGGTACATCAAATTGTGTCGATGGATCAACAAGCATTTTAGATCTGAAACTCATGGAGTGCACTCAGCCTGCGCTCCTCCTCCACTGGAACAGCAGGCACTAAACACTACTCCACAGGTGGCGAGATAACTGGCACAACACCTGATGGTAAAACTGGGGGATCTGGTCCCTATATCGAGGCTTTGTCACTGATGGGGTCATCCTCGTGATCGAGCTGTTGGATCTTAGTGGGTGCACGTCACAGAGGCATCCTGTAAAAAAACAAGATATATCTCAGTTAGTGAGTATATCTGGAGAGCTGCCTCAAAAAAGGACATGGAAACCACAAAAAATTACTATATAATTCATGTCCCATTTTTTCCACTTAAACTATTGTTCTCATGTTCTGAGTCGAAAAGCATGTAATCAGAGTCTAGGTGTATGGATACGTCGTCCACCCGCACCATCACTGGGGTCCCGAGCCTGAAAGCCAAACTAGATGCACTCCACACTATTTCCCCAAACCAACTCACAGACTCTCGGTGCTAAGGTAGAACCGAACACCTCTGATACCACTCTGTTACAACCCGTCCCTATGGGGCCCGAGCGGCAACTCCCCAAGACCACCTCCAATAGGCCAGGGGCTGGTGACTAGCACCGAGTAGGTATGCTACTAACATGGGATACATTGCCTATAAACCTATACACATGCACACACATCTTCAATCCCACAGAGCTAAAAAGTAAAACTACCAATTGGAAAAAGATTCATGCATACACTAAAACCCAACCACAGAGTATGACAGGAAAGTAAAGTAAAAGAAAGTAAGACCCTGGGCCAAACGTACAAGCCCACCAAAAAGAATGTCTGTAACAAAGTCCAACCTGTAAAGAAAGGTGTTGGAACTGCAGTCTGTAGCTGTAGGAACACACCTCGGCCTGTTAGATCTCACTTAGTACTGTCTGGTCTTAGTCTACCTAGAATCATGTCAAAGGATTGCTCGTCTTCACAAGACATGACACGTGCGGGCAAAGACCATGTAGGGGTGAGTATAACAATACGTAGTAGGACACCCCGAAACCACAAAGGAAATACAAAAATGGAAAATACCACAAAAGAAAGGTACAGTCAACTCTACACAGTATATGTCTACGGAAAATATAACAAGAATATCCAGATATACTCACACACGATTGACTATCGTGAAACCACCACTAAGATCTAGCTCAACGATTCCACTAGGCACGTAACAAGGATAACACACTCCAAGGTCTGAGGAGAGAGAGATGCGAAGTACCCATTCCCGGAGGACAAACTCCACATGTACCTTGAGAACATGATGCCCAGATGAGGATCACAACCAAGTCAAGGAGTGATTTTGACAACTCAGTCTGAGCTAATCCGCTAAGCAGAGGATCGGCGCCCGGGTAAAGTTGGTAACGTCGATACCAAGAACTCAACCTAGGGTTCTAGGAATGAATATAGGATCTGACTCTTAGTCTCACAGAGGGGATTCCAATTAATCTATTCAGGACGTTTTGCTGAAGGGATCATACTTTTGTTAAAGTAAATGATACCAGAACCTTCACGGAAAGTACCAAGGGTACGAACCATAAAAAAACTAGTCCATGTCACAGATGAGAAATGGCTCAAGTCATTTAAGACATGTTGCATAGCGTAGAGTATGGTTATATGTCGTGTTCCTTGACCGCGGGTACTGCCTGTGTAAATGGCCCGTGTCACTCGTTCAAGCCGTGTAAAACCAAACTACATGGCGTGTAGAAAAAGTACACGCTATGTCTCTTGACCCCAGGTACTGCCCGTGTAATCGGCCCATGTCATTCGGCTTGTCGGATAGAAAGCAACTACACGGCGTGTAGAAGAATAACACTTTGTTTTCAAGCACCTGGGGCTCACTCCGTGTACTATGGACATGTGCTCGTACATGGTCTCTTCTCATGTTTGTGTCGCCAGCCCGTGTACCAGTACACGGGGTATCCCATGTATCTGGTTGGGTCTGGCTGGGGAGGGGTATTCATGGTGTGTCCTTGGCCATGTACCATGCTTGTGTCTGTGTACTCCCGAAGTACATGCCATGTGATCCTGCCGACGAACACACACTGTGTATCCCATACTACACGGCGGGTAGTCGGTAAATTTCTAGAATGTCATCTTCTTCCTCGTGCTTCATCCGATCTTCCAGATCCGTGATCTCCCATCCGTTCGTCCCGATACTCCAGGGATTTGTTCGGTTCGTCATATGAACACCATGGATGGTGTTTTCGGCCTTTAAAATGGATCATAAACCTCAAACGATCCATCTGAAGAAAAACTCCCAAAAACTCATAACTCTCGATCCACTCCGAATCGTCTGTCGATATCGTCATCGCACCTCTCTGACACTGCTCCGGGGTTGGATCCACAGTTTGGGATTGTTGCATCGCCAAACGGATGCTCATCAATCCATTTTTCATCGCCCCGTGAAGAACGCGAATAACACGAAGAATATAAGGGGGAGAAATCCAAAGAAACAAAATTGAAGAACGATCCTCCGCCATCATTTGTCACGGTGTTGATCCGCCCCTGTTAATGGGATTAAACGGAGTAGAAAATCAACAAAAATGGATTAACATGGATTCAATCTCCCATAAATCCCCACAAAAATCCCATCCCGGAAGAACAATTGATCCACGAACTAATATGTGTGTGGATTAGCCCACGTTCATCGTAGAAAAATCAACAATGGGGAAGAAAACACAAACAAACAGCCTACCTGGATTCTACAGCGTTCATCGGCAATGATCTGGTTGTTGCGTCGTCGTTGCCGCATTTTGAGGTTTTCTCCAGAGCATCAAGAGCTGCCAAGGGTTTTGGGGTTATCAGGTTTGTAACTCTGGACCCTTGAGCCATCCTTTAATTAAAATGGTAAGGTATATCTTTTGTAGTAGATTTAAAATATTTTTCTGTAGAATGAAATATTTTTATTTAAATAGTTTATTACTCAAACATCCAAAAAACTGGATTCCACCACCTACCTGCGCCGGCCAATGTTAGGCCTCACCTAAGGTAAAATTGTTGTTCCAAACACAATGGTGCCCTTAGATTTCCTATCCAAGAACCTGTTTGTGAGTTATTGCACATTTTCAGGATAATCGCAAGTCACGTTATTTAATTATTAAATTAAACTCAAACATTTGTTCTGGGCTCACCAGGCCTCGGAACTGCACTCCGTCTCAGAGCCTAGTCTCGAATTAATTCCTATATAATATTAAAATAATACATGGAAAAATCCGGGACATTACAAGATTTTCCTTATCAAAATTGAATTTTTGTTGCAACCACTCTTCTAGAAATATCCATGGTTTCACTCTTCCATTACATCATTCATTCATTGGGCTTGTATCACAAAATCACAATTTAACTCATGACTTATGAGAATTACAAATCAGAAATGCATCAACACATATTGAAAATCATAGTCATAGTGACTCTGATTTTCCACCACACCAACCATGCCTTCCATTCTAATTCACTCCAAAATTAGGAGCCTATTCTCTATAAAATAATACTTTGATTCAATCAATACATAGGTTCTGATTTTATAAAAAAATAGGCTCTGATTTCATCAAAAAATAGGTTCTATTTCAATTAAAAATTGACTCTAATTTAATCAAAAATAAGGCTCTGAATTTATCATAAAACATCGTCTAATTTCTTCAACAATAGGACTATAATTTATATGAAATGTAGATTATGTATTATTCAAAATGTAGACCCAAACTTATTTGAAAAATATACTTCAATTCTTAAAAAAACCAGACTCTAAATTTGTTCTCTCTCACAAAATAGGATCAGATTCTCTTAATACAATGTGATGTTACTTCCTTTCGTCAACCCATATTTTTTCTTGATAACAAAAGACTACACATGAAGAAAACCATTTTTATAATTAGCGTGGCCGTAAAATTTTCTTATTCATTTTTTTAAAAAATTAATGTTATTATTAATTAAAAAGGCACACTGGGATTCATACCGGTCATATTGAGCATCGGATTGAGGTGAGTATTACTCCTACAGATCACACACGACTTGAGAATTATATTCTTACTATATCAAAAAAAATCAATTTTCAGGGTTTTACATATGCCAGTTTTGTTTTTTTATAATAATTTAATTTTTAAACATTTTTACACACATTGAGTCATTCCGGTAACATCATGTGTCAATTTTATGTGATAATAATTCTTATACATCAAAAATGACATGTGGATCTCTCTAATAAATTATTAAAACAATCTGATTTTCTTCTCTATTTTGAGTATGTGATATGTCTTTTGAAATTAAATTTAAATTATAAACTTAAAACATATAGTTTGATCTATATGGAGCACATTGTGTTTGAGATTTAGGTGAATATGATTGAATATAGAAAAAGTCTTTTTCTTTTAACAATATTCAATAATACTTTAATGAGAGAACATATTCCATTTTAATGGAAGACAAAATCCCATGGTTTTTGAAATGCCCCATCAAAAACCAACATGTAATCTCTTTATTGGCTTGTTGTAGATGGTTGAATGAAAAATATGAATTTCTAAAATAATATTGAAATAATTTAATCTTTATTAGGTAAAAATGACAGGAATATTGTAAAAAAATTTGTATATTAAAAGCTGAAAAAATAAACAAATTAAGTACTTGGAAGTCATCTTTTCATGATAGGTGTATACATTATTTACCCATTTCTTTTTATCCAATATCTAAATTGATTCCTCAAAGTAAAATATATTTGGAGAATTAGTTTCATTTAATAAACCAACCAAAATCAAGAAAAATAATCCACCTATAAATGAAAATAATTATTTTGTTAGTAATACTATGACAAAATAATATAACTATGAAGAAACAGATTAATTAAATGCAAATTTTAAACTAAAACCACACAATTTTTCTCATATTGCGTACATAGTTTGTCAAATTGTGGAATTCATAATTTATATATGTAAAAAAATGAATGAGGGATCATTTTAATAGTTTATCAAAGAAATATGATTGTCATTCTCGTGTTTGAGTATGCCACTTGTCCTTTTTACTAAAATGTCAATTTTAAACTCAAACCACACTATTTATGTAATTCCAGAAAAACTAAATTTTATATTGGGGTGAAGTAAATTACCACACATAAAAAAGGAATTATGGATCAATTTCCTAGTGCATGAAAACAATATGTTTTTTTATCATTGTTGTATATTTTCACATGTGATTTATACAAAATGGTGTATTTTTATAGAAAACAAATTCATCATGTCATATTGACCACATCATGTCTTGGATTGATGTGAGGTAAATTATTAGATGTGAAAAAATAAATTATGTATGTTTTTTCTAAATCCTACAAACAATCTGAGCTGAATTCCACCTTTTGACTATTTTTTTAAAAATAAATGTGACTTTTATATTAAAAACATCCACATCGAATCATACTGACCACATAAGGTTTCGTATTGATCTGAGTTCAATTCATACATTTCATAATTGACTCATGTATCATTTTCCTATTATTTTAAAATAATAACAACTTTTGTTATCCATTTTGATCATGTGTCATTTGTTTTAAACTGATGTGTAAATTTAACAAAAAGTTTATCAGATAAAAATGAATTGAAAATTGATTAAGAAAATTGATAAGATACTGGAAAAAATAACTAAATAAGTAGTAGTTAGCCACCTCTTCATGATATACATATACATCATAACTTTTCCAATTTTTCCCATTAGTTTTAAATAAATTGACTTATAAAATTATTATTATCCTTGATAAATATATCAAAAATAATATATAATTATTTTGATACTAATTATCCACACCACATATGTATTAATTATTTTATATGCGATAATATATCACAAACATTATAGGTAATCACCAAAATTTGTTGTTGGAAATAATTATTACACAATATATACACCCCACTAATCTATAAACAAATTTACTTCTTCTTTTGTGTATAATGATTATCGTAAATCATGATAGTACTAGAATAATATAAGAAATCTTTTAAGAATTTTTTTTAATGAAATTGTAAATATATTCATTAATTATTCTTCTGAGGATGTCGGTCATCCCAGGGTTTATGATATAATACATAAAATTTCAAATATAATAGCCACAATCATTATTGTTCAATATCTTCACAAACTATAGAAACATTGACCAATATAATTAAATTTTTTTGAAATATGTTTTGATTTTTAAATTAGTCTATATAATATTAATCCATTTTTATTTTAATTATTTAATAAGATTCTTTTTTTCATTCAAAGAATTCATACCAGGAATTTTTCGATATTAAACAATATCCATATCAGAACTAAATTATTGTTAGAATGCATACTCAAACATATAATTTGAAGATTATCTCTTCAATCTTGATTGGAGTGCATTAAAAATTCATAATACACATCATGTATGGTCATATTGATGGGTATACATGAATTATATCTATTGAATAAATATTTGGGGTATCCAAATTGATTGAAATTAGTATTTAATGCTTCCTAAAAAACTAAGTAATGAAAAAAAATATTATACATGATTAGATTACAGAGTCTCGACCCTTTATTGTAGAAATAAAAAATTTCCAACTATGTATTATTTTATTCCCAAATACATTATTTATGTCATTATTTTCATATCAGTTTTATCATTTAAAATTTATTTGTGACTATAGAAATGATACAGGGATTAATGAACCCAAATTGTGATTTGATTCATTTTATCTTTATGTAGAACAAATATAAATTCAGGTAGAAAATAATAATATATATTAACTTTATTTAACATATTAAATCTTTTTTTTTATTTTCAAAATATGCAGTATATACATTTTCACTACTGAGCCACAAAACTATTCAAACATCATAAGCTTATTTATACTCTCGAGAGAAACTACATCTATAATGAATGATCCTAATATTTTATCATCATACGGATTGTGGGAGATGTTTCCATATTTAAATGTTTTATTTTGAGGAATTAATTAGGATAATTAATGTTCCAGTGAAAATGTTAGGGTGGAGATATTTTAGAATGGTTATTTCGATTTCCTGGTTGATTCTCTAGTTTTTCATGATCCAACTATCCTTTACCTCATCCTTTTATCCATTTCTTATACCATAGACTACTTCTGAAATTTTTCCCTAAACCATTATAAGGATTTCATATGATTGTTTTTGAAAGTAATACCTCAAGAATATATATTATTAGATGTCCATGATATAATATTTCCAATACAATAATTGACCATTTAAATATTTAGATCAACAAGTTGAATATAAAACATTTCAGTCAACTCTTTAGATACCAAAATCCATAATTTTATGTGATATTTTGAAAGTAATTTATTTTTTAGATTTTATGCTTTGATATTATACACTTTACCACATCTATGTGGGTAGTGTGCTGGTGCTGAATAATATAAATCACATTAAAATTTACCTAATAAATTTTTAGTAATATGAAGTTATATGAGGTTGTTTTATTCACACATAAGATAATGAATAAAAAAAATTAATTCCACAGTTACATTATGATGTTATAGGGAATTTATATACTCAATTATAGTAGGGTCATTTTGTTGTTCATGTGTAGATATTAGTTCCACTATCAGTTCTCTTTGATCATGTCACAAATATAGGTCTTACAGATGACACTAGATAAAAATTTCATGAAATTAAACTATATATGTCAGAAATATCCTAATAATCATATATTTATTTTCTTGTGGTTTTGAATTCTCCAAAAATGTTCTAAGAGACACTCAAAAACCTAATCCTCTAGCACTTTCATATTGTTTTGTTTGCATAAAATATATTGAATGTAGTTTGTCATCTGGTATAGTCGATGATTATTCTTGTGTCTAAACTATATAATAAAATATGAACATAAAAATATTTTCCTATTTAATAATTTTATAATGTTGAAGAATTATTATTACTTCATACTTACATATGTTTCCAATACTTCTTTCATGTTTACATTAACTAGTTTATGCTCTTTATTAAAGAGAGCCTCCATCCATATCACATGACATGTGATGGAGGTGGATTCATATTCTGATTCATCAATCTGCATATATAAATGGAACATTTTATTATTGATGTTACATAAAAATTTTATTATTTATTTAAAATACATACCATTGTCTTCACTAGTGATGTGAAACCCATCATTTCCTTGTGATTGGGGTACATTGGTTTTGATGATCATTTTTTATTTTCTTTACAAATTTATTGCATCATATATTAATAATTTTTTTTCAAATTGGATAAAATAATTAATGTAAAATAATATATTAAAGAAAAAAATGTACTTGAAATGATTTCCCATCTCTGTGAGTGATGAAGGAATTGTTTATTAGGTGTTCATAAGTAACAGCTTGGTAGGGATTTACTTTTCCCTCAGAATCCCCTAGAAAAAATTTAGTAATAAGAGTTCAGAGGCCTCTAGGTAATTTTCTAGTGTCTATTAGGACATATTTTATAATGAAATTATATAAAATTAATGAATTATACAAGTAATAACAAATATTAAATAAATTAATCATTATATAATTTTTTATCAAAATAAATAAATGTAATTGTAACATTAACATTATATCTTCCCATAGGGTTTCCATAATTACAGGTTGGACAAGAGGCCATGAACCATTATCAATCGGAAAAATCATCCTCATTATGATCCCAACCTAACTAATGAACCATGATTTATTGGGCTCTGCATGTTGACTTCATTGATTCCATTCATCCTCAGATCTTATAAAATATTTCGTACCTTGATAATTTTTGTCAAAACTGTGACGTTATGTTGTTAATGTTTTTTAAGAATCAGGTTATTGATATTATTATAAATCTATGGATTCAACACAAATCACTTTTTATTACAAGTGTTTGGTTACATCATCATGTGTAGAATACATTTTCTACTTGAGAATTTAATGATTTTATTTATATTATGTTATCATTGTAGAGAATAAATAATCCTCTGATTAAAATGATAGTATATTAAAAAAATAAATTCAACCACCTCATTAAATTATTTCTATGAATTTTTATGGTATTTGGATCCTCCGTAGAGAATCCAAATCCCCTCTTTTTGGTCCCCAATAATGTACAAGGAATTATGTATATTAGGACATCAATGAGTTGATTTTTATTTCCTAATGAAAGGGTCATCCTTGGATGAATATTCATCTCACCGTATAGTTTATTTAGTCAAAAGCAGGAAAATCAACCAATTAATGTCTATTGGATCTATGACATTAAATATATTCACTTCTTTGAATTCCATTATTAATGGATCATATTGTTATTATTCCACATTAAAATTAACCTTCAGAAATTCATTTTCATCATCTTTCACTAATATCCTATTGTCAACCAATTTGAAATTGGAAATCGGAACACGAAATGATTTTTAAACCAACTAGTTATGATATTCTATAATGATGAAATACGACAAACTCAAATAAATTTTATTTCTATACATAGAACTAGAAATGTGTATTTCATCTTCAAAAATCATTACTCCACTATTTTACAGCTTAGTGGATCCATATTCTTCATTTTTATAGAATGTATATCAATTGATGAATCATCTAGTGTATGAAAAAACATTTTCATTTTATCTTATTAAATACCATCAATGTCACTCGTAAACTGAAAGTTTTTCAGATAACTCATTAAAAATTGTTTCTTGGAACCATACTATAAAATAATGATCTTGTTTATTTTATACCCATCATTTTTCATTTATGGATTTAAATATATTAAAATTATTTTTTTGGATTCAACATATAGAGAAACAATTTCACTATTATATAAAACGTAATGGTTCACCTTCCCTGGATCTCTGATGGAAATTTTAACAACATCTCGTCCAAATATCCCTACACCTAAAATGTATCTACTTGTGTGAGACATTGAGAGACCCATGCTATCATCATCTTTTATGAAATCCTTAAAAAAAATCAACAGTTTCATTAATAATTTAAATTTCTCTAATATAACCTTCTATGTTATATTGATTCATCACATACCCTTCCAAATTTTCATATATCGTTCAATGGGGTACATCAGTCTATAAGGAATATTACCACATATTTCAACCTATCTTACCAATTGAACCATCCAGTGGGCCCTTATATCAAGTACATATAGAGGAATGATGATCTAAAATTCACATAATATGACTAAAGCATCCTAATTCCAGATTTACAGCTTCACCATGTCTATATTTTTTCTAAACATGGAATTGAAAATTATGTATAGTCTGGTTAATATATGTCGTAAATTTTTATGTAGAATGGATCATAATATGAATGGGGTCATATATTCCATCAAAACATTACAGTACTTTGATTTTAGTTCATTTAACTTCACATTAGTCATTGACACGACATTCTGGATATTTGATTAATATAGTTATGGATCTATTACACCATTAAAAAAACGGAAAAATGAATATTTTCGTATCTGGATAGTGTATAGGCTACTAGAGGAATATGATTACTCCCATTAATCTTCATTAGTTTAACTCTTACCTTATCCCCATCTCAATAAAGTCAAACATAGAATTAATGCGATAATTATTTTTTATGGAACATTTATTAATATACCAATAGAACTTCAAATACATTTTTTCTACATGATTGGCATAAAAAAATAACAGATTTACAAACAATTCTTATATGGTTATTCTAAGAAAACAAATATCTTATGGAAATAAGATTTAATAAGTGTTTTAAGAAATGTTTTATAGATAATAGTTTCAATATGTTTTACTTTGTCAAATATTTGATGACCCAATAGTGGGGATGGTTTTGTATCTTATTTAGAATTATAATTGAATGATTTAAAGAATGATTTTTATTTATATCATTGAGTTAAACATTTATAATTCCCAAAAAAACTATCATAGATGAATATTTCAAGAAAAAATATTATCTAAATTCTTCACAAATTGAGAAGCCCAACATTCCATTAATGTTACAGCGTGGAAATTTCTTGTAAGTAGGAAAGTCATTTATCATACTATACAAAATTGGCCTCATTGTGAATTATTCAGTTGTAATATTATTATACATTATAACACAAATATTTTATAACAATTTTAGATCTTATATCAACAGATCCAAAGACACAAAAATATAATTTCTAGGTTATATTGGACCAGAAATAAGTAATGAAAACATAATAAATATTTCATTCATTCATAGACATGGTAGGAAGTTATAATTTACCACCATTATTTGCCACGTACCATCAGTACTACTCGATACACCAAAATAATGTATTCTATTTGTAAGTAATGAAATAATTTGTTTTAAGATAAATTCTAAATTGTGGATACTCCTATTAAATTTTATTTCTTTTGAGAGATCCAACTAGATATGAATTTTTTCTAACATAAATTCATGTATCATCATTCCTTTCAACTATATCAATGTTTCCTAACATTCATAATTTCTTCTAAACCATGTAATGATAGGAATGTACCATACATATTTTTAAGTACATGATTTATCATTATTGTATCGATACACACCACACATAAGGAATTTTATGAGTGATTCTTGGTCTATGGGAAACAATTTTAAATCATTTTAAAAAGCATTTATTTGTTCAGATATCATTAAAATTGAATGTAATGTTCATTTAGAATCATATGGTCAAAAAATATGTTCATTTTATTCGAGTGAAAAATCATTTAGGAGACCATGTGGTTTTGTTAAGATGGTGTCACTCAATTTGCTGCAAAATTTCAAATTAAATAACTTCAATATAGTAGAAATTGTTTTGAATTTAGGAAAAATAGTGTATAATGGTATCTCATCACAATTATTCATCTACTAAAACAACATTTTTCAATCACTAAGATAATCTACAATTTATATTTTCATTTCATGTATAGAATCATCATAACCATGTACATTGGTATTTGAAACAAATGATCCATAAATAGAAATATCATCCAATCTGCATGCACATTGAGATTTCCCTATATTTAGTCCAAAATTTATTTCTATGATCTATTCCATGAAAAATAAAAAGTTATTCTAAATATTAGGTAATATTTTTACATGAAAAAAAACTATATAAACATGTATAAATGATTTGAAAATTGGCATATACATGATCTATTACAAACATGATTAAATCATTAACACTATCTTTAATCTCTGTGGACCTATTATTAGTGTTCCTATATTCCTGATTCATATCCATCCAATTAGGTTTATAAAAATTTTACTTTATTCCGAAAAAATAAATACACATACTATATTCATAATTAAAGGTTAAATTTTTAGATAATTATAATTAGGGGAACCCAACATTTGATTATTTCAAATAATTTTAGTATGGTTTGAAGAAAATGGGAAATTCAATGTAAAAAAAATCACACCACCTGAGGAAATTTTTATCCAATAATGTCCTCGAAAATGAGCACTTTTACCCGATATGTGATGGATACTACTAAAATTATTTCATGAAAATTAGGTTCATAAACATAATAGAAGGAGGTTGAGTCTCCCAAAAAATTCAATACGAACTATTTATAAAATAATGATGGTGAGGGTGAAAATTATCTCCTTAAATAAAAATTTTACTTAGATGGGAGTTGGTGAATCTCTATCGAACCTTTCTTAATTTTTTTCTTAAATCTAAAAAACTAAGAATCAAAATATTAATCCCAATAAGGGACTCCATGATTGATGTGACCGTGATAAGGCTCGGTTTTATGATATTACACACACTCATACTGAGAGATCCATTATTGTTTCAACATTATAATACAGCCTTCAATTACTCCATGAAATGGAAATGTCCTTTTGTTTGGGGACGGATTTTCAAATTTTCATAACATCCAGTGAACAAACATCAGAAATTCTAGGATGGTTTCTTTAAATTTTCTTGCCGGGTGTCTAAAAAGTTGCATGAGTTAATGATTATTCATTTCATCACTTGTAATGTGATGGGATAGGTATTGTTTCATAGATTGTTTGAGTCGAGATTCATTGGGGTTGAAAAGATCTAGTAACCATCACCTAACCTTCAATAAATATCAAATATGTTTAATTCAATGATCTAGAAAAAGTAGTGAGCAATTGAAATCACACTGGACATTTGACCACTATCAATTATCGGTCAACCATTGATCTTTCTTTTCATTAATTAAGAAATAATATCATTAATAGTAATCCATGTTAAGAATAAATGTTTCCACATTCAATTATTCCCATTTACCAGGTTTTGATATGATTTTCTACATAAATTAATGTATTTGAAATAATTATTTAATGTATAATTATAAAATATCATATTTATAATGTTAATAAAATGGATTTATTACTCAACTGAATCATGTAAATATATATATTAATCTAAAAATCACTATTAAATATGTTGAGATATAAAATTTATTAATTGATTTTAATATTAATAATAAAATCTTATAGTAGGTGGTCAAATATAATTAATATTAAAATTTTGTTATTTTTTAGAAGAACTATTATTCTTAAGTATTGGTAATTTTGAAAAAATTAAATTATATTTATTTCTTAAGATCCCATGTATAGAAGTTATATTTGTTGTTAATTTAATCAAAATTGTATGTGATTTAATAGAGGATTAAATTGAAGTTAGAAATAATTGGACATACAATGGGGTAATAGTCCTATATAGGAAAAGGAATAGGGAAGAGTAGGATACTAGGTGAGTATCCCTTCATTAAATTTCCATATTTCCAAATAATTTCCATTGTAAATATAGGTAAAAAATAATAAGGATCACATCGTTAAATTCTCACTACCTTATACAAAAGTGATTAAATTAAAAATTAAAAATATACTCTATGATCCCAATATAAACCATGAATCTACCATCCTCAAGGTAGCGTTTGAATTTTATACCCTCCAAATAAACAGAGAATCCACCATCCATTGGGTGGGTCATTTTCCCTTAATTAAAAATTTAGAATATACTAGACACTGGTTAAAATTAATTATGAAGACAACATTTTGATATCATTTTTCATTCATTATTTAAAAACCAGAGACATTATATTAAATTATTTCATGACCAACAAATCCACTGTTCATTTGGTTCATAAAAAATTTCCATTTTTTTATCATTTTAAATTTAAGTCATTTATTAAAATAAAGAACAATATTATTGTTTTACAATTATAAAGATTCCTAAAAATAAAATAAACCATCAATATGTTTTCAAAAATATTTTTTTCTAAAAATATAGATATTATATTAAGACTCAAAAATAAATTTTATTGTAAAACTATGATGATTTGAAAAAAATGATCAAAAAATATTTTCATCAATTAGTATAAAAATAAAAGAATAACCAAATAATCATCAAATTTAATGAAATATATAATTTATATAAAATAAAAAACAACATAACAACAAATTGGTCATCCAATTTCATCGAAAATGATCATATTCACCTACATTATTTCAAAATTCATAGGATTCAACATTGTAAACAAATTTCATATTTAGAATTTTCATCAATTCTTAATATAATAATAATAATATTAATCTAATGTATCCAATAAAATTGAATAAAATTGTAATTATTATATTATTGAGAAATAATTGTTCTTTTTTATTTTTGAAACTCCCACAAAAACATTGTCATGGAGAAAGTGCACTTTAAACTTAGTTGAATAAAACTCATTTCATATATCATGGAAAATGTTACATATATAAGGGAGATTAAATTACATAACTTAAAGCACAATCATGTAAAAAATTGGAGGATGATGTAAATTTGGGCATAAAATTTATAAGGAATGAGCCCAAACCTATTGTAGGGGGCTTGTTGAACTCGAAGGGTGAGGTATAAATCATCCAGGATTTTGAATCAATAAGAGTCAAACAATAAGGATTAGATACTGTAAACAAGGATCAAACATTATAATATAGATAATAAAATTCCTTACGATCACGCACTCCAGAACCTGAACAATCAAGAAATGAGAGACGGGGAGAAAAAATAGAATACCTTAGATTTGATGATTGATTCATCTGAGAGAATGTAGATTGGTGAGGATGATGGTGGAAGTGGAATTATACATATCTTCAGAGGTGTGACTAAAATCCATTAGGTTAAGGTTCTTTTAAATATATTGGAGAGGGTTTTATCAGGGCTTTTAAAAATGCACTAATAAAGATTACTTTTAAGAAAAAAAATAAGCAGTGTCGATTCAATATATCTTTATCAGCAAAAAAAAGAACTGTTAAAAGTTATCTTTAATAGGGTTTAAAAATTCACACTGATAAATTATTTATAATTATAAATAAAAAAAATATATTTATAAATATTTATATATGATTATAAATATATTTATGTCATCATAAATATTTATATAATTACATATATATATAATTAATATATTAAATATATTCATTATTTGAATTTATATATTATAATTTTAAAATTATTTAAATATATAATTATTAATATATAATTATATGAATAATATTTTAATTAGATTTTTTATTTAAAATTATAAATATTTAATTTTATAAATACTGTAAATACCCATTTATAAATATATATTTATATATATAAATATAAATATATTTATATATTTATAATTATAGATATATTTATATCCTTATATATATTTATATAATTATAAATATATATCTAATAAATAGAAACATAAATGTATTAAATATATTCATTATTTAAATGATGGTGGTGGTGTCATCCGTATTGTGTGTGGTGCGAGCAAACGACAATGGATTATAGGGTTTTATATTGTTTGAAATTATTCACTAATTGGGATCAAAGCTCATCTCCAAAGGTCCTTCCCCAATTTCAAACTTCGTTCCTTAAAAATATCTACATCAATCAAATGGTACATCAAATTGTGTCGATGGATCAACAAGCATTTTAGATCTGGATTAAAGGTCTGCAAAAAATTCCTTGGCATAATTTAAGGGATTCTCCTCTAGTATGGTGTTGAGGAATGGATCCTCAACTTATGTTGAAAAAAATATAGAATCATTTATCTGAATGATTGGATATGTCTAATTTCTCCCTTATAGGGTGACTGATTCTTTCCAAGGGTGACTAATCATGGAATCATGAAGATTCATTTCATCAAATCTCATATCTCTATGGATTATAGAATTAGAAATGTGTTTCTCTTGGAAAAGGATTCTTCCATTGTATCTTTCAATCATATAAATATAGGATTCAAGCATGGACTATTGGTTCTTTGGGTTTGGGGACTGGCATGTTTCATCTTCCTTAATGGTTGATGGATTTCAGTGTGATGTTGGTCAAGAAAACCTTTTCTAAGGAATTGATGTGATTAGATGGCCTTAATTGGATACATTAGAATCCAATATTTCTATATGATAATGAAACAACAATCAATGTTTGAATTCAACTGGATAATGACACTAAGAATGTCATGTTTGGACTTTTTACGGGATTGTTATGGGATATAAATCTTAGTTCTTCTCTTACTGAATTTTCCATTCTCTCTATACCTTCAATTATTATTTTCATCTTAGTAGAGTATGAAAAATGTACAACTTTTTCCCTTGTTTCAAATTTTATGGATATTCTGATGGGAATTTTATATTATTACCATGGAAAACTGTAAAATAAAATGGATATGTAGCATTATTCATCATTGGATACCCTATTGGGATAGAGTTCAAGGGCTGGTATAACCATGGATAGCCTGGTTAAGGATCTTTTCAATGATCGGTTATTGTCTCCGATTGAGAAGCACAAGAAGAAACCCAATAATATCTCTTGTAATGAAGATGCTGATTCGGATGACACTCTTTCTCCTGATTAATTTTTTATACTAATTTTCTTATAGATGAGGAGGTGAAATCTACCATTCCACATCACTCAACAAGTTTAATGGAAAGAAGTAAATATTTAATTCATTCAGTTTTGGGGGAAGAATATTGATGGTTTTCCATGTAGTATTCATTGTGTTGTTACATGGCCTTCTTCTAGAGTGGTAGATAGTTCTATGGATGTTAAAACCACATATCAAGATGAGATTATCATAAATGATATGGAGGACATCTCTATGGATGAAGATTCAATTCAAGTGTTTGTTAATCAACAATTCAGGTAGGAGATGTTTATTTCCTCTAGAGATCATAATGGAAAATAAAAAATGTTGATCCTCCTATAAAGATTAAGGGCGAAGAAAAATAATGCGGAGAAACTAAATTGAAGATGGCTCCTTATGTGGATAATGATTGTTTTCAAATGGTTCCATTAAATAAAACCAGTTCTATATTGAAGAATGATCAATCAAATATTTATGTTGTATATGAAAATAGTTTCGGTGTTCTTGACACTTTGAATGAGAGTTCAAGGCATGGCATGGAGGATAAAACTGACATTAATAGAAAGTTGATCAATTTGGACACTGAGAAAGATACAAATATATGAAAATCTTGCAGACATGGTTGGAATACAAAAGGCCATAGTAGGGGATGTGGGCGAGATGAATGTGTTGTTGCACATGGGAATGGAAAAAAATATATCCACTAGATCCTCATCATTAGTGCTCACGCTAAAGAAGGAAAAGATAAAGGATGGAAATACTATACTCTTGATGAAAAAAAAATCTCCATCTGAGTGGAAAACTGTCAATGATATTGATGGCTTGGATTGTGGGTATGAGATTGATCCCGGTTTCTTTGATCGGTTTCCTTCTTTTTCGATGCGGGCATGTCTATATGTGTTACCATGTCCATATTCTTCCATGTTTTATTAGTTTATTTAATTTTACATATCGGTTATGAGTTTTTTCTTCTAGATGGACCTTTTTCATATATTCATTATTCAAATATATTTATTTTAATTTTATAAATATATACAAATAAATATCCTAAATATATTTATAAATAAATTTAAATGTAAAATTAGATAAAAATATATGAAATATATTCATTATTTAAAAATATTTTTTTTATTTTATAATTAATTAAATATATAATTAATTATATAAAATTATATAAAAACATTTTATAAAAAATAATATTCATTTATTTATATCACTATATATATATATATGTAAAATATAAATATAGTAAATATATTCATTATTTAAATATATAATTAATTTACTTATAATTATAAAAAATATTTTTTTAAAAAATAATATTTATCTATTGATAATTATATATATATTAATTAATAATTATTGTAAATAATAATATCTAAATATATTTATTAATAAAAATTTATTTGAAAATACATTTTTAAGAATATATTATTATTAATTCAAGTATGTTAATAATTAGTGGAATTGAATAAATAAAAATGAGTGAACATTAAAAATATTGGAAGATTTTATATATTTTATATATTAAATATAAATTATCAAACAAATAATGTATATATATAATAAAGATGATAAATATGTATTGAAAATATTAAAACAATGTAAATTAATACATATAAAAAAATATTTACAAAAAGATAAAATTCCAAAAAAATAATAAATAAAGTGTCACGGCCAAGAACTCATAGTGGCCATACCGACACCTGAAGGTGTCTTCTACAAATCCTCATCCGGAACTCAGAGCTGATGATAGCTTGAACTGATTTCTATCTTCGAGAACCGACGTGCTCCCTTGAGATGATCAAAGAGGTCATCAATCCTCGGAAGCGGATGCTTGTTCCTCATAGTCACCTGGTTCCGATGACGGTAGTCAATAAAAAATTGCAAGCTCACATTCGCCTTCATGGCAAATAGAATCAAAGAATCCCATGGTAAAACACTGGGTCGGATGAAACCTTTCCCATGTAAGTCCTCCAGCGAAACTCGCAGCTCATGAAGCTCTGCGGGAGCCATCCGATATGCTGGAGTAGATATAGGTGATGTCCCGGGGTAAATGTCTATATAGAAATCTACCTCCCTGAGAGAAGGTAGTCCTGGAAAATTGTCAGGAAAAACATCCGCATACTGATCCACCACAACAGGAAAAACTCAGACTCCGCACGTCAACTGCTCCGAGGATGAGACTAGCCAACTGATGTGTGATCGGCTGTCCTCTCCTCTACGTGAGTCCATCTCGTCCTACGAAGGTTCCCTTGTCATTGGTGATGGTGAACCTGGTCCCATTCATGCGGACACATGGTACCTTGCTCCTAATACAGTCTATCTGAGCATGGACTGTTGATAACCAGTCCATACCCAAGATGACGTCCTAAGGCCTCGACACCGCTACAAGAAGATCTCAGTTGAAGCTCTCGCCTCTTAGAGTAAGCTCATACTACAGGAACCAGTGCGTAATCATCAAGTCATCTCCCATAGGATTCTCTAGACATACGGATCGAGCCAACAGCTCTGTCAGAATCTCCGAGCTCCGAACAGGGGCAGTAGCAATAAAAGAATGACTCGCACTTGTGTCTATAAGAACTGCAGCAAGGGAGGAGTAGACACAGATAGTACCTCGAATCATCACAAGTGCATAATGGTTGTAAGCCTCCGCTGCCAGGAGCTGAGCATGCCTTTGCCCGCCAGATCCTTGTGGCCGGGGTGGACATCCTGGGGGTGGTGGTGATAGAGCCTCAATACACCGTCCACCACCCGCTACTCGGCCAGCTCTTCTACCTCGTCCGCCTGATCCCTGTGGACCGCCACAGTCAAACTTAAGCCTCTACTTGGGAGGTCCCTCCATTGTCTGCTACTCATCTACATGGAGGGTCGGACAGTCACGAGCCATGTGGCCATGCCCTCCGCATGCATAGCACTATCTACTCCTCGTAAGGCTGGCTCTGCGCCGTATGCCCCGCACAACCGAACCTGCATCCTGAGGTCACCCTCCAGATGGCCTGGTCCTCTTGGACCCCTGCAACATCTGTTGACTGTCGGTTGCCGAAGACTCTGCTCTATGTCGTCCTGCGGTGGGTCTCGCTGCTGGTGGCTGCTCGGCGAGAAATATCTCCACTAACAGGTCTCTCTCCAGCACCCCTGCCTGTGTCGGGATGCTGAGGGGAATCGTCGAAGCTCTGATCTCATTCCTCAGTCCTTGCTCAATGGTTCGAGCCCGAAAGAATTGGTCCCGAACCATGTCTGTGGAGTATCACGAGAGGTTGGTAAATATCACCAAGTACTGGGCTACTGTCATGCTGCCCTACCGCAGCTGCAGTAACTCCTGGATGCGCACCGTATGGAGGGTGGATGGAACAAACTCTGAGCAGAAGAGTCTCTCGATGTCTATCCAAAGTAGAGATGCCTCATCATGCACTTGGAGTATCAGGATCCACCATATAGATGCTGTTGCGAGTAGGAGAATCGCGGAAAGGATCTCCGTAAGATCTGCTGGTGTCCCTCCCAGTAAGAATACTCTGACGATAGACTCCAGCCAATCCTTGTCTGCCTGAGGATTCGTCTCTCTGCGGAACCTGGGCAGCTTCTATCTCTAAATCTCATGCAAAGCACCCAGGCGGCGTGCACTCTCCGCCGCTGGGGCTGGTAGCATCAGTGGCTTATTGGGTAGTGGTACTGTTGGTGCCTCCACTGTAATGGGGCCCTGCACCGAGGCCTCATCACTCGATGGGCTTCCATCCTGCATGTAACTAATAACCCTAGCTGGCTGCCTTCATGGGGCCATCCTGAAAAGAAACAGGTGCACCATGGTCAAACAGTATACCTCGTGAGTTGACAAAAAGTAATCAAAAAGAAAACCTTTGAAAAAAAACACACATGAAATCAGTGTTTTCGTGCACTGAGCCCGAAATCAGAGTTTAGGGTCCTGGTGTATGCATATGTTGGCCGCCGCACCAACTCCAGACTCCCTGGATTGAAAACCACACTCAATACTCTAAACACTATTTCTTCACAGAAAGGAAATGTCAGAGTCCTGAGTTCTATGGTAGAACTGACTCCTATGATACCAATTTGTCACGGCCCGTCCTTGGGGCCCGTGTCATGGATACCCCATGCCCGCCTTCCATAGGCCAGGGGCTGGTGACTAGCACCAATGGCATAAATCCCGATAAAAGGGGAAGGAATTTATTTTCATAAAGTAAAAAAAACACAATAGAGTATGCAAGTGAAGTATAAAATAAGTAAAACTAGGTACAAGGTAAGTGATGAAAAGTAAATGGGCCAGTAGACAAACCCAACTGAAAGTACAGTACAACTGATAGGAAAGTAAAATAGTTGTAAGTAAAACAGCAACATCGAGTCATCATCCAAAAATCCCACCTGAAGGGTTGGTACATATAGACTCCTCAGCTCCACAGGTCTGGTCGTCTGCTCTGTGTATGTCCCGCCAAGTGTTCCACCTACGAGTACCGTCCAGCTCCACAAGCATCCACCTCGATCAGTGCTATCTGTCATCTACATCCAACACAATGAAGTACGGGCATAACCCATGCAGGGGTGAGTATACGATACTCGGTAGGGACCCCAAGACCCCTGAAGGTCTCTCAAAATCCATGAAAGATAAACCTTAATGGAAATATAAAATCAAGAAGTATCAAACAAATCTACTTAGGTATTTTCCCATACATATACCTAAGTAATTAGTTACAGTTCTTCTCAAACTCTTGAGCCCAAGCACAATCCAGTCCACATTGAAAAACACAACCCTGTCCATACAGGAATGCAAGAAAATCACATCGATGATAATGATTGAGATCAAGACTCATCTCACACAGGTATACATATTTTATATAGCGATAGAGATGATCCGATGTAGGCACTGAATCATCTAAGCTATCGGACCCACATAGGATACAAGACCAACTAAGCTGTCAGACCCACAAAGGATACAAGACCAGCTACTCTGCCAGGCCCACTTAGGATATAAGGGCTAAGGTCATACTGCCAAACCCACATTGGATAAAAGAATAGTAGCCATCGTCGTCGAACCCATAGAGGGTCCCAGTATATTCGTCATCGCTGCTGAACCCACAGAGGATCCAAGTGTAGTCATCATCGTCGCAGTCACAACCAGTTCTAGGGTTTCCGCACACAGCATGGTTGATTCCGAGAGGGTCCGCTCCTCGAGAAAGATATTTTATACATCAACTATAACAAAGTATAGAGTTAATGTATCCCAAAGATCTGTCTCGTCAAAAGATACCCAACACGATAGACGGTGCATCATACTGACGACCGGTCTGAGAGTTATTGGCTTTTCCATCGCAGGGGCCCGGTTGGATTTTAAGCTAAAACAAACCCGACCATACTCCAACTTCTTCCAAACATCAATAGAGTAATCCAAAAGAATCGTCTCAACAAAAGTATTCCAACGCAATTGACAGCATGTCAATCGGACGTCCGGTCCTTAAGATATAAGCGTTTTTGCTCCAATGGCCCGGTTGGTTTCATGTTCAAACCAATGCAGACATATGAAAACATTGCCTAAACCTCGAGTGTAATATACCAAAATGAACTTCTCAACGCAAGGATTCCTATGCAACTGACGATGCGTCGATCAGAGGTCTGTAGCTCATGTTATGGGCAAAATGACCGAAACCGGGTCGAAGTGGGGGGGTCTGGGCCAGACCCGCCCAATCCCCCATGGGTCGGCCCGAACCGGGCGACTCGACATGGGTCCGGGTCTGACCCGGTAGGGTGTGGCCCGGCCTGGCCGGGGGGGGGGGGGTGCTAGCTTAGCCAATTAGACGAGTGGGGGACGCGGCCCCCGCTTTCTGCGGACGAGGCGCCAGGGTGGTGTTGTGGGCTCCCTTGGATCCCACGCGGCCGCGGGATCTGCCCTCGTCGTCGCGGCTTCAGCCGCGCCCAGCTTATTCTGGCAGTGCACTGAGGTTCTTCCACCTCTAGGCGGCTGGCCAGTGCCAGCCCCCGCCTCTGGCCACCGGCGCCGCCGCGCCGGTGCCCCGCACCGCCGGGGCCTTCCGCGGGCCACCGAAGTCATTCCAGTGGTCTGATTTTTCTCTCGTTTGTGGCTACGGTCGTCTCTGGATCCAAGCTCCACTGCAAAGGCTCTGAATTTTCGTTGTGGTCCCATTTCATCGACTCCAATCACCCCACGCATCAAGAACAAAATAGTGGCGGGTCCGAGCTTGTTCGTTAACCCGCACCCACCACATTAGAGGTTTAAAACATCACCCAAAAATTACATGTCATGTCGAGGGTATAAATCACATAATGAAATATACACAATCCCCTACCTGAAAAAATGAGGAAGAACGTTAGCGTCATGGTAGACGGCGTCGCGGCAGACGACGTCACGGGGAAAGGGTTCGTAGGCATCGTCGGAGTGCACCGAGGAGGAAGCGGCCTCTCCTCTATTATCACGGAGAAGTGGATAGTTGGCGCGTCATTGTTCTTTGAGGAACCAGTGTTCTTCATCATTCTTCGTCGGAGGATGAAGTTCTTCCAAAACCTCAAGAGTTCTCCCATTCTTCCACGCACAAAGAAGCTCTCCTCCTTAATAAAATAATAGGTTCCTCCTTTTATTTAATTATACACGCAAAGTAACTCTCCCACAATTAATTCAACACATTAAATAAAATGTGTTGAAAATAAATTAATGAAGGGAGAGGGAAGTTTCCTACTAATTAAACACGTTTGGAAATAATAAAAAATGGGGGGGGGGGGCAGAGGAAGGATCCTCATTAAATTATAGGTTGGCATAATTTAATGGATTGAGTTGGAGAGATTGTCATTTAATGGGGGGTTCTTAATGAGATTATTGGAAATTAAATGGTGGGGATCTTGTGGGACCCACCTCTCTAACATCCACACTTGGGTAGTTAGGTGGTTGTGGGCCCCACCTTTAACTACCCATGGGAGGGAATAACCTCCTGATAAAATAAAAATTGTTCCGACAATTTTTATTTACTTATTAAATAATCCCCCAAAATTATCTTCTCCTCCATTGAGAACACAACTATGGTAAGGATAGTGATAAGAAATTACCGGCGTTGCAAGTTCATTGGTTCCCTCAGATTTTAATCCCGAGCACAGCTTCAAATGATAGAAAAACCCACTCGTTCGTTCACTGAATGTACCCGAGATAAATGTAAAACCCGGTTTTTGCTGAGAAAGACTTTGGAATATTCTTGATAATATTCCAGAGCAGTGACTTCAGACGGCGTGCGATTCCGAGCCCCGGAGTGGCCAGAATTAAATTTTCAGTGCGTTCACACTGGAAACGCTAAATAAATGCGATAACTGCTAAATGGAGTTCATGGATCAGGGATCTGAGTGTACAGATGGGTCCGGAATGGGGTGTTTACCCTAGGAACGACATAAAACATTTCGGCGCGGGATGTTTGGACCCCTCGCCCGCTTCTGGAACGTTAAACGAATTAATTAATTAATTAATTAATTCGTTTAATGGAGAAACTCTAGTATCTCTTAAACGGTGGCTCTTATTGGAAAACCGAGGTCACCTTTGAGTTCGGAGCGTGCCGTTTACCCTAGGAGGGGTGTATGTTTCGCGGGCGCGGGCTGTTTGTGAAAAATGGCCCCAGGGGCGTTTTCGTAATTCGGCGGCCTCGGGCGCTAAGTTTAATAACTTTTGAATGGGGTCTCGGATTAAAATTATGAGACCGCTGTTGTGCTCGGGAGGTGGTGTTTACCCTAGGCGAGGCTTAACCTCGACCCCGTCGGGAGTTTCGGATGCGGGTCTTTTCGGGGGGTTTTAAATTAATTAAATTATTAATTAATTTTATTTAAACTCTCCCCCTCCCCCTCCTCCCTTGAACCCTCTGGCAGCCCCTCCTCTCCCTCTCCTCCTCCACCTCCGGCAAGGCGGCTCCGGCGAGGCAGCTCCGGCAAGGCAGCGGATCGTGCGGCGAAGCTTCGGGCAACGCCCCTACAGGTAGAAGGTTTTCTTTGGTCGCGTTTTTACTCCCGAACCTCCTCTAAATCCAAATATTACTGTCGAATTTCTATTGGATTCTTTGAACGAAGCCCACGAATGTGTAGTAGATATTTTTTCACTTTCCAACGCATTTTACGGATTCGAAATCCGACCTCCAATGCCTCCGCAGCGGCCCAGCGAAGATCCGCGGATTTTCGGGGTTGCCCCGGCGGTTTCCGGCGGTCCGGTGAGCTCCCGTGGCGGCGCGGCTCCGGTCCGAGCAGGCAGCGGCGACGGCTTCTCCTCAGCAGGCGGCGCGGATCGGCACGGCGGTGGCTGGGGCTTCAGGCGGCGCGGCGGTGAGCGCCTCGGGTGGCAGGCGGCGCACACCCGCGACGAGGGTGGACTGGGGTCGCGGCGTGCGACCCCGCGCGGGAGACAAGATCCGCGGCCTGCGGGTCTTTACGTGGGACGACAGGCCACGGCTGGTCTGAGCGGGGACCGCAGGTCCGCGGCCGGCACGGGCCAGCCCAGGCTGGGTGGACCGGCCGGCTAGGCCGGTCTAGCCCAAGGGCTTGACCCCTTTGGCTTCAGACACCCGTAAATATCGCTACGGGTGTCCGATTTACACGCCGTCTGCGGCAAGGTAACCCTCGTCTAGAGTAGTGTGTTTTAAGATGCTTTGGGAATTTTAAATCCCCGAAACGAGGGGTCGCGTTGGCGCGACGTGTCCTTAAGTGGATGAGCATTTTTCCCAGGATTCTTGTTTTGGACGGTGCAGACACGTTCGTCATCCGTTTTGAGCGCCGTCAGTGGCGTTGTGACCCTGGCACTGAGGTGGAGGTTTCCAGTGTGGTTAGAGGCGTTGAGGCTGGAGTTGAGGCGCGGGCCCCACGGCCCGTCTTTTGAGCTGCGTGGAGCATCTAGCGACTTTTTCCTCGGTCGTCCGTTCAGGGCGTGCGAGCAGTCGATGTTGGGTGTTTTTCCGAGGGTATCGTGTTGGCGCAGTTTGCCCACTGTAATTCTGCACGATAGTACGGGCCCCGCGAGGGCCGTGTCGGGATTTGACGGTGATTTCCATCTTTATCACCGAGCGACCTATTTGGACAAGTTTATGGTCCATCTTGTGTGTTTTTTCAAGAGGATCGCAACGGTGCGATCCGTTCGTCGAGTTTCGGGACCGGGATGCGGGTCCCACGTGGCCCGCTCATGTGCGGTGCGCCGAAATGCATCTTTTTCTCCAGATACCCATTCTACTCAAGCGAGTATTGCTTTCAATGTGTTTTTCTGAGAGCATCGCGATGGCGCAGTCCGCCCGACCTCTTTTGGAGACATGGTTTGAGTCCCACCCGACCCGGCTACGGTGAATATTTCACTTTTCACCGGGTGTCCGTTTTGGGCGATTGGGTACTCAATCCCGTGTGTTTTTTCAAGGGGATCACAGTGGCGTGATCCGTTGGTTTGGTTTTGGGATCTTGGGGTGGGCCCCACCCAGGTTGGTCACGGTGAATAGTACCTTCTTCACCTGTTGACCATTTCGGGCGAGTGAGTAGTCTAACTCGCGTGTTTTTGCACAAGGATTACAACAGTGTGATCCGTTTGGCTGTACAGAGCCTCTTGCGCGATCTTGAGAAATGTGGAAGCATGAAAGGTGCTCCAGTGGTGGTTCGCCCTACTTTTCTTGTAGAGGACCTTTGGCGAGTGATCGCGTGCACTCCCGTGTGAGTGATGTAAATGCTTGAGGTGACACGGTTGGTCGTGCCTAGGCCTTTGAGGTGGAGTTGTTACGTCACGCCTTCACGTTGACATTGGGTGCCGGGTGCATGATAGCCTATGGGCTGGAACGAGGTATACTCTGGGAGTATACTTGAGCGCTTGGAGGTACGTGCGGTTGTTTATACCTGAGGATGGTTGTGCGCTCAGTTGGGGTTGAGATGGGGCCACACGTTGTGTGGGACCCACGTGTGTACCAGGTTCTGCTTTGTGTACTTGGACCTCTCGTGGCGTAGAGGGTCCCTCCGTGTGTTTGTTTGACCAGCAGGGTGGAGTTTTTCCCCTGGCTCGGTGCTCGTTTGTTGACCAGAAGGGTTGAGTGGTCTCCCCTGGTTTCATTCTCGATGGATTGGCCGGTAGCGGTGCTAGTGATACCCAGTGCAGGGGCAGACGCTGCACCTCTTTTAGGAGAGCTGTTCTGGAGTTGGCTGGTTGCGCGACACCCACTCTGTGTTCGATCGGCCAGTGTTGTGCCCTCCTGTAAAGATGGAAGAGCAGTTCTGAGTTTTACCCTCCAGTAGGGTTGGGCAGTGGGTTACTCATCGACTTCCTCGGCCTTACCCTCCAGCAGGGCTGGGCAGTGGGTTGATCACTGACTATTAGGGTCTACCCTCCAGCAGAGACTGGGCAGTGGGTCACCCGATGCTATTAGGGTTTACCCTCCAGCAGAGACTGGGCAGTCGGTCACTTGACGCTATTAGGGTCTACCCTCCAGCAGAGACTGGGCAGTGGGTCACCCGACGACCTCTCAGGGTCTACCCACCAGTAGGGCTGGGCAGTAGGCCACCCGTCGTCTAGTTCCAGGTCTACCCTCCAGCACGGCTGGGTAGTGTGTCGCCTATCGACTTATTCCAGCTCTACCCTCCAGCGGGGCTGGGTAGTGGGTCGCCTAATGATGTGTTATGGTCTACCCTCCAGCGGGGCTGGACAGTGGGTCGCTTGATGATGTATTAGGGTTTACCCTCCAACAGGGCTGGGCAGTGGGTCACCTGATATTTGGTTATGAATTACCCTCCAGCAGGGCTGGGCAGTGGGACACCAGTTGGCATTCCAGACTCAGTCCTCTCGACTAGGCTAGTCTGTGGCTTATCTCCGTGATTACCAGAGCGGGACCCTTGGTTGTACGGGTATGTGTTGTGATGTCTTGACTTTGAGGAGACCTCTCGACTGCGGGGCAATGACGAGGTGTGGTCGGACTTTCCCTAGAACTCACAAGTTCGAGGGGCACTTTCCCCACCGAGACATGTTCTTGTGATGCGATCTAAAACCGTGCGAGCGAGTCAGTGCCGCCCAAAGCGGATAGTATCAAGGTGCGGTGACTGAGCCCCTTGTCTTGCGGTTCGGGGTGGACATGCGGGATGCTGGGCATCGATGGAGTTTCTTCTGGGACTGTTGGCGACTCTTCCTTAGGCTGAGCTACGGGACGGAGATCCCCTTACGAGTTTCTTCGGGCTTCTTGGCAGAGCAAAGGGATATATATATACCTCGTTTCTGGTACCCACTTCTTGGGTTTGGTTACTCTCCTTCCAGGTGAGGCGAAGATGCGCGGGGTATGCCACGTGCTTTCCGTGTCTAGCTTCTCGTGGTTGGATGAGTCTACTCTCCTGCTATAGGCAGCGAAGACTCGACGGGAAGTCCATCTTCTCACCGTTTCCAGCTCCTTGTGCCTGGACGAGTCTACTTCCTTTCTTTTGTTGGGTTGAGCTCGAATCTCTACTGCAACCTCGGTTGTACCCCTCTACTTTTCTGTTCGCTCTACCGCTCACCCTTCGGTACCTCCTTTGTTGCTCCCTCGAGCCTTCGAGGTATCCTACTGAGTATTTTTATACTCACCCCTGCTTGGTCTTTGCCCACACTTGGTGTGCCCTTGTAGACGACGGACAGGTGGAGCGTGACTACAGTGGAGCGTAGGAGCTTGGGATCTTGGACCGCGTGCGGTGGTGGTGGCCGGGTTCCAGGTGGCAGACCTGTCAGCTGTTTGTTTTTGTTTACCTGTTGCCGGGTTGTGGCACCTTTTTGGTTGGGCGCGTTTTTTGCCCCTTTTCTTTTCAGTTTGTACTCTGTACTTGTAGAGGTCGATGCACTCTGTGGTTTATTTATAGCAGTTTCCCTTTTTCTTTGCTTGCCTTTTTCTTTTACTCTGCACTTTTGCATTGAGGGTGCTGTGTGTGTGTGGGTGTACAGGTGCATAGGCATAGGCCTCCCCGAGTTATTGAGCCTTCGGCGCTAGTCGCCAGCCCCTGGCCTATGGAGGCGGGCCTGGGGTAGTTGCGGCTCGAGCCCGTGTAGGGTCGGGTCGTGACAAAGTGGTATCATAGGTGGTTCGTTCCTTGGGACGTTGTGCGGACGTCCCTAAAAGAGGAATTGGTTGGGATATAGGGCAACAGTGTTAATGTGTCTCGAGAGCGGCTCTCAGGACAGGGAGTCCAGTGATGGTGTGGCGGCCGACGTATCCATTCACCAGGACCTTGATAACCCACTTGTCGACTCGGCATGCTGAGACACTTGTTGCAGGGAAAATTGTTATGTGCATCACATAGGATTGAGTCTTTGACTGTCCTTCTTGAGTCATCTCCCCATCGTTGTTGTGGTATATACATATATGCTCATCTGACCGTGGCACTCCTTGATAATATTCAGGATGTCTCCGCGAAGATAGACTGCCCAGATTCCAGCTTGGGGTGCGTGACGATGACCCTGTGAGCTATGAGGCCATAGTCCAGGACCCATCATGTGAGTACCTTTCTCCGGGTGGGCCGGTAGCAGCACCCCCACCTGTTGAGCAGCAGACAGTTTCAGCAGAGAAGGCTGAGCTTGAGCGCAGGTTGAGCGCGCTCCGTGGGTTCTAGCGGCAGGGACCGTTGAGGTTCAGTGGTAAGCCAGACCCTCAGGCAGCAGAGGTTTGGCTCGAGACAGTGGTTAGCCTTTTTGGGCTTGTGCAGACCCCGATAGATCAGAGAGTGGATTTGGCCGCCACCTTTTTTTTCGAGGAGCAGCTTGGCGTTGGTAGAGTCTGGTGACTCGGTTCCTTGACGAGTCGTCGTTTTCGTTGGACGACTTCCAGTTGTTTCTCCGTGAAGAGTTTTTCCCCTCCTGCTTGTTCTCCGTTCGGATTCAGGAGCTCCTGCAGTTCCAGCAGGGAGGGATGACGGTGGCCGAGTACGCGGCTAGTTTTGAAGACCGTGCAAGCTTTTACCCGGACTTGGTCCATGACGATAACCTCCGAGCGCGGAAGTTTGAGCAGGGTCTCCGCTGAGAGATTCGTGCTGTCAGAGTACCCTTGGGCATTTCCACATGTGCTGGGGTGCTAGAGCAGGCGCTGGTGATAGAGGGCTTCCTGTCATGTTTTGCGGTTGGTAGTGGCAGTGGGTGAGATGGAGCTGGGGCGTCTGCCATAGCTAGCAGGCACCGGAGGACAGGATCTCGATGCAGGTGGCATTCCCACTGCCGGTTTTAGAGATGTGGTCGTATACCACTGTGGAGAAAAGGCGCAGGGCCTCAGCCGAGGATGCCCTTCCGTGAGTGGATCCCTGGCCGTGGTCTTACACCATAGTGGCACCGGAGGGAGCCAGGGCAGCCCGGAGAGTGCTGGTGTTGTGCTTGTGAAGGTAAGGTCACTTGGCACGAGATTGCCTGACCCGAGTTGCTGAGAGCTTCGGGCAGGCAGCAGGCGCACCACCACGGCAGAGGCAGCGCCGTGATCAGAGTAGTACCCAGAGAGGTGGTGCTAGCCGAGGAGCGGGAGGAGCTGAAGGTGGGGGGACGACGTTACGAGATCTCCTCATCACCACTAGGCAGTCCATGTCAGGCTCCGGGAGCTGATGGTTGGGACCGCGGGTAGCCGTGAGCTCTGGATGTCTACGATCCTGTAGAGCATGGGATGGTGAGAGGTACCCCTAGCGACTCTTCTACTTTTTGCAGTAGAATTTTTGGGCTCTATGTGTGAAAGGCGTTTCTCCCTGCTCCTTGTTTGAGGTGTTACCAGGGTGACGCAGGGCGTCGGGTGTGACCCTGTGTTGGTAAGGAAAAAGGCGTGAGACCTTTTCCTTTAGTCGGTGGTGTTGACTCTTTCTCCTTTTGAGCGTGTAAGAGAACATCGACTGTGGAATCTTTCATGACCAGATATCCTTGGGTGTTTCACCATATGGATATTCTGAAGGAGGGAATCACCGGTCCTTGTCCCAGGTGCGGGCGGTGATTCCAGTCGCGTCATGCGATGTAGAGGTTCTTTCGGGGAGGTGAGCTACCCCCGACAGCCTTCGGGTCGTTTGAGACCGTGCAAAGGGATGGCGAGGTACCCTACCGCCTTGCCCTAACCCCAAGGTCTGGAGTGGGTGCACGACGTCGGCATGGGCCGACCTCGCGTGAATGGATCAACTCGTTGGTCTATGTGTGGTGACACAGAGTTGCGCGTGGGTTCTTCTGGGTATGGGAAAGCCAGGTGTGGGCTTAGTACCCTGTGTTGCTCCCTAGATTTTCTTTTCGAGGAAGAAAATCTTGAAGGAGGGAATGATGTAAGAACCTAGTTTTTGCTGATAAATACTTTGGAATATTCTTGATAATATTCCAGAGCAGTGCCTTCAGACGGCGTGCGATTCCGAGCCCCGGAGTGGTCGGAATTAAATTTTCAGTGCGTTCACACTGGAAACAATAAATAAATGCGATAACTCCTTAATGGAGTTCCGGATCAGGGATCCGAGTGTACAGATGGGTCCGGAATGGGGTGTTTACCCTAGGAACGACATAAAACTTGTCGGCGCGGGATGTTTGGACCCCTCGCCCGCTTCTCAAACGTTAAACGGACTAATTAATTAATTAATTAATTCGTTTAATGTGGAAATGCTAGAATCTCTTAAATGGTGGCTCGGATTGGAAAACCAAGGGCAGCGTTGAGTTCGGAGCGTGCCGTTTAGCCTAGGAGGGGTGTAAGTTTCGCGAGCGCGGGCTGTTTGTGAAAAATGGCCCCAGGGGCGTTTTCGTAATTCGGTGGCCTCGGGCGCTAAGTTTAATAACATTTGAAAGGGGTCTCGGATTAAAATTCTGAGACCACCGTTGTGCTTGGGAGGTGGTGTTTACCCTAGGGGAGTCTTAACCTCGACCCCGTCGGGAGTTTCAGATGCGGGTCTTTTCGGGGGTTTTAAATTAATTAAATTATTAATTAATTTTATTTAAACTCTCCCCCTCACCCTTCTTCCTTGAACCCCCTGGAAGCCCCTCATCTCCCTCTCCTCCTCCACCTCTGGCAAGGTGGGTCCGGCGAGGAAGCTCTGGCAAGGAAGCAGATCGTGCAGCGAAGCTTCGGGCAACGCCCCTGCAGGTAGGAGGTTTTCTTTTGTCGCGTTTTTACTCCCGAACCTCCTTTGAATCCAAATTTTACTGTCGAATTTCTGTTGGATTATTTGAACGAATCCCACTAATGTGTAGTAGATATTTTTTCCCTTTCCAACGCATTTTAAGGATTTGAAATCCGACATCCGAAGCCTCCGCAGCGGCACGGCGAAGATTTGCGGATTTTCGGGGTTGTCCCGGCGGTTTTCGGCGGTCCGGTGAGCTCCCGTGGCGGCGCGGCTCCGGTCCGAGCAGGCAGCGGCGGTGGCTTCTCCTCAGCAGGCGGCGTGGATCGGCGTGGCAGTGGCTGGGGCTTCAGGCGGCGCGGCGGTGAGCGCCTCGGGCGGCAGGCGGCGCACACCCGCGGCGAGGGTGGACAGGGGTCGCGGCGTGCGACCCCGCGCGGGGGACAAGATCCGCGGCTTGCGGGTCTTCACGCTGGACGACAGGCCACGACCGGTCCGAGCGTGGACCGCAGGTCCGAGGCCAGCCCGGCCGGCACGGGCCGGCCCAGGCTGGTTGGACCGGCCGGCTAGGCCGGTCCAGCCCAAGGGCTTGACCCCTTTGGCTTCGGACACCCGTAAATATCGCTAGAGGTGTCCGTTTTACACGCTGTCTACGGCAGGGTAACCCTCGTCTCGAGGAGTGTGTTTTAAGATGGTTTTGGGAATTTTAAATCCCCGAAACGAGCGGTCGGGGAGGCGCGACGTGTCCTTAAGTGGACGAGCGTTTTTCCCGGGATTCTTGTTCTGGACGACGCGGACGCGTCCGTCATCCGTTTTGAGTGCCGTCAGCGGCGTTGTGACCCTGGCACTGAGGCGGAGGCTTCCAGCGCGGTTCCAGGCGTTGAGGCTGGAGTTGAGGCACGGGCCCCACGGCCCGTCTTTTGAGCTGCGTGAAGCTTCTAGCGACTTTTTCCTCGGCCGTCCGTTCGGGGCGTGAGAGCAGTCGATGTTGGGTGTTTTTTCGAGGGCATCGTGTTGGCGCAGTCTGCCAGCTGTAATTCCGCACGACAGTACGGGCCCCGTGAGGGCCGTCTCAGGATTTGACGGTGATTTCCTGCTTTATCACAGGGAGACTGTTTTGGACAAGTGAATGGTCTATCTTGTGTGTTTTTTCGAGAGGATCACAACGGTGCGATCCGTTCGTTGAGTTTCGGGACCGGGATGCGGGTCCCACGTGGCGTCACTCGTGTGCAGTGCGCCGAAATGCATCTTTTTCTCCGGATACCCGTTCTACTCAAGCCAGTAGTGCTTTCGATGTGTTTTTCCGAGAGCATCGCAATGGTGCAGTCCGCCCGACCTCTTTTGGAGACGTGGTGTGGGTCCCACCTGACCCGGCTATGGTGAATATTGGACATTTCACCGGGTGTCCGTTTTGGGCGATTGAGTAATCAATCCCGTGTGTTTTTTCGAGGGGATCATAGTGGCGTGATCCGTTGGTTCGGTTTCGGGATCTTGGGGTGGGCCCCACCCAGGTTGGTCACGGTGAATAGTACCTTTTTCACCTGTTGACCGTTTCGGGCGAGTGAGTAGTCTAACTCGCGTGTTGTTGTGCAAGAATTACAATGGTGTGATCCGTTTGGCTGTACGGAGCCTCTTGCGCGTTCTTGAGAAATGTGGAAGCATGAAAGGTTCTCCAGTGGTGCTTCACACTAATTTTCTTGTAGCGGACCTTTGGCGAGTGATCACGTGCACTCTCGTGTGAGTGATGTAAATGCTTGAGGTGACGCGGTTGGTCGTTCCTGGGCCTTTGAGGTGGAGTTGTTACGTCACGCCTTTGCATTGACGTTGGGTGCCGGGTGCATGATATCCTATGGGCTGGAACGAGGTATACTCTGGGAGTATACGGGAGTGCTTGGAGGTACGTGCGGTTGTTTGTACCTGAGGATGTTTTTGCGCTCAGTTGGGGTTGAGATGGGGCCACACGTTGTCTGGGCCCCACGTGCGTGCCGGGTTCTTATTTGCTTACTTGGACCTCTCGCGGCGTAGAGGGTCCCTCCGTGTGTTTGTTTGACCAGCAGGGTGGAGTTTTTCCCCTGGCTCGGTGCTCGTTTGTTGACCAGCAGGGTTGAGTGGTCTCCCCTGGATTCATTCTCGATGGATTGGCCCATAGCCGTGGTAGTGATACCCAGTGCTGGGGCAGACGCTGCACCTCTTTTAAGAGAGCTGTTCTGGAGTTGGGTGGTTGCGCGACACTCACTCCGTGTTCGTTCGGCCAATGTTGTACCCTCCTGTAGAGATTGTAGAGCGGTTCTGAGTTTTACCCTCCAGCGGGGCTAGGCAGTGGGTTACTCATCAACTTCCTTAGGCTTACCCTCCAGCAGGGCTGGGCAGTGAGTTGCTCACTGACTATTAGGGTCTACCCTCTAGCAGAGATTGGGAAGTGGGTCACCTGACGCTATTAGGGTTTACCCTCAAGCAGAGACTGGGCAGTGGGTCACCCGACGCTATTAGGGTCTAACCTCCAACAGAGACTAGGCAGTGGGTCACCCGACGACCTCTCAGGGTCTACCCTCCTGTAGGGCTAGGCAGTGGGTCACCCGTCGTCTAGTTACAGGTCTACCCTCCAGCACGACTGGGCAGTGGGTCGCCTGTCGACTTATTCCAGGTCTACCCTCCAGCGGGGCTGGGCAGTGGGTCGCCTGATGATGTGTTATGGTCTACCCTCCAGCGGGGCTGGGCAGTGGGTCGCCTGACGATGTATTAGGGTTTACCCTCCAGTAGGGCTGGGCAGTGGGTCACCTGATATTTGGTTATGAATTACCCTCCAGCGGGGCTGGGCAGTGGGACACCAGTTGGCATTCTAGTCTCAGTCCTCTCGACTAGGCTAGTCTGTGGCTTATCTCCGTGATTACCAGAGCGGGACCATTGGTTGTACGGGTTAGTGTTGTGACGGCTTGACTTTGAGGAGACCTCTCGACTACGGGGCAATGACGAGGTGTGGTCGGACTTTCCCTAGAACTCACAAGTTCGAGGGGCACTTTCCCCACCGAGAAGCGTTATTGTGACGCGATCTAAAACCGTGCGGGCGAGTCAGTGCCACCCAAAGAGGATAGTATCAAGGTGCGGTGACTGAGCCCCTTGGCTTGCGGTTCGGGGAAGACATGCGGGATGCTGGGCATTGATGGAATTTCTTCTGGAGCTGTTGGCGACTCTTCCTTGGGATGAGCTATGGGACAGAGATCCCCTTACGAGTTTGTTCGGGCTTCTTGGCAGAGCAAAGGGATATGTATATACCTCGTTTCCGGTACCCACTTCTTGGGTTTGGTTACTCTCCTTCCAGGTGAGCCGAAGACGCGCGGTGTATGCCACGTGCTTTCCGTGTCTAGCTTCTCATGGTTGGACGAGTCTACTCTCCTGCTATAGGCAGCGAAGACTCGACGTGAAGTCCATCTTCTCACCGTTTCCATCTCCTTGTTCCTGGACGAGTCTACTTCCTTTCTTTTGTTGGGTTGAGCTAGACTCTCTACTGCACCCTCGGTTGTACCCCTCTACTTTTCTATTCTCTCTACCGCTCAGCCTTCGGTACCTCCTTTGTTTCTCCCTCGAGCCTTCGTCGTATCCTACTGAGTATTTTTATACTCACCCCTGCTTGGGCTTTGCCCGCACTTGGTGTGCCCTTGCAGACGACGGACAGGTGGAGCGTGACTACAGTGGAGCGTAGGAGCTTGGGAGATTGGACCGCGTGTGGTGGTCGTGGCCGGGTTCCAGGTGGCAGACCTGTCAGCTGTTTGTTTTTGTTTACCTGTTGCCGGTTTGTGGCACCTTTTTGGTTGGGCGCGTGTTTTTCCCCTTTTCTTTTCAGTTTGTACTATGTACTTGTATAGGTCGATGCACTCTGTGGTTTATTTATAGCACTTTCCCTTTTTCTTTGCTTGCCTTTTTCTTTTACTCTGCACTTTTTCATTGAGGGTGCTGCGTGTGTGTGGGTGTACAGGTGCTTAGGCAAAGGCCTCCCCGAGTTATTGATCCTTCGGCGCTGGTCGCCAGCCCCTGGCCTATGGAGGCGGGCCTGGGGAAGTTGCGGCTCGAGCCCGGGTAGGGTCGGGTTGTGACAATAAACATCAAAAATTGATTCCGGACACACTGGGCCTCATAATCAAGTGCTACCAAATCCACAGACTCATAAAATTCCAAAGTATTTTTTTTTAAAAAAATCCTTCAAATTTTCCGGTCATTACATTAATCCCACCTCATGGCTTTGTGTCCCTGTAAAGCTACAACATTAACTGGGGGAAAAAATGAGGGTACTGAGCATGCATCTGAGCCTCTCGCTCCCATGTGCTCTCCTGGAGGTTCCCGTGCTGCCAACGAATGTGCACCAGAGGAATTGATCATCCCTATAGGACCCGATCCTGTCGATCCTCGATCTCCACTGGGACCCCCTCAAAAGTATCCTTGTCATCGATGTCCAACTCCCCGAGGTTGATGATATGTGTCGGGTCGTGCACATATCTCCTCAACTGAGATACATAGAAGACATCGTGCATGCGGTGCAGCTAAGGTGGAAGGGCTAGGCAGTAAGCCAACTCATCTACCTTGCTGAGGACCTGAAAATGCCCGATGAAGCGCATAGATAAATTGCCGCCCCAGCCAAATCTTTGTAACCCACACCGAGGTGATACCCGTAACAAAACGTGGTCTCCATCCTCGAACTCTAGTGGTCTTTTCCTCCTATCAGCATAAAACTTATGTCTGCTCAGTGTAGTCCTCATCCGCTCTTGGATGATCTGCACCTTCTCCGTCATACCCTGATCTATCTCTGGTCCTATGAGTGCTGACTCCCCAGGGTCAGTCCAGCACATAGGTGATCTGCATGGTCGGTCGTACAATGCCTCATATGGTGCCATCCCGCTGGTGGAGTGGTAGCTGTTGTTGTACGCAAACTCCACCAAGGGTAGGTGATCCTCCTACCTGTGACCAAAGTCAATGACACATGCAAGGAGCATGTCCTCGAGTGTTTGAATGGTCTTCTTCATCTGGCCATCCGTCTATGGGTGAAAGGTAGTGCTCAGGCATAGCTGCATCCCAAAAGCCTCATGTATCCCCTTTCAAAGCCGGGAAGTAGAGCAAGCCTCTCGATCGGAGATGATAGATTATGGCACACCATGGATTCATATGATCTCTTGGACATAGAGGCATCCCAAGCTCTCTACTGATCCCTGCTCTCTGATTGGTAGGAAGTGGGCCGACTTGGTGAGTCGGTCGACAAACACCCATATAGAGTCATGCCCTCTAGAAGTACGTGGAATCCCCATCACGAATTCCATGGATATCACATCCCACATCCACTCCGGAACCTCTAAGTTTTGTACCAAGCCTGTTGGTACCTAGTGCTCTGCCTTTAATTACAGACAAGTGAGTCATCGAGAAACAAACTCTTCCACAACCTTCTTTATACCCGGCCACCAATGTTTTCGTCTAAGGTCATGATACATCTTCTCTACTCTTGGATGTGCCGCTAGATGGGATGTGTGTAACTCTCTCAGTACCTCCTCCTCCAGTGTGACTGGTACCATGGTACGTCCTTGGAAGAGGATGACATGCTCCATGCCTTCAGAAAATCCATCGGGTGCCAGCCCTGAGGATATCTGAGCACGTCGCGCCTCACAGTCAATGTCCCCACAATGTGACTCTCTGAACCGCTAATGTAGTGGAGGAGTGACTGTGAGGGACTATAGATAGGCTGCCCCATCTCTATCCACGAATGATATCTGCAAAGCAGTTAACTGCTTTGTCTCATCTCCATGTAGTTGAAGGCCCGATCTCCTACTGAGAGTATCAGCCACAACGGTCCCCTTCACAGGAGTATAGACAATCTCAAAGTCATAATCCTTGAGGAACTCGAGACATCACCACTGTCTCAGGTTCAAGTACTTCATTGAGAAATTGTACTTGAGAATCTGGTGGTTAGAGTAGACTGTAAAGTGCTCGCCCATCAGATAGTGTCACCACATCTTCAGGGAGAAGACCACTGCTGCTAACTCCAGGTTAGGGGTAGCATAGTTCTACTCGTGTTGCCTCAACTACCATAAACTGTATGTGATCGCTTCTCTATCCTGCATCAGGACACACCCGAGTCCGGTCCCTGATGCGTCGTAGTAAACTACGTACCCTACTCCCTCCTCCGGCAGCCTCAAGATGGGCGCACTAGTCAATCTCCCTCTCATCTCATGGAAGCTCGGATAACATCGGTCTGACCACACGAAGGTATTCCCATTCATCATAAAAGATGTAATAGGTGCCCCTACTCTGGAAAAGCCTGGCATAAATCTATGATAGTACCCAGCCAGACCTAGTAAACTTCGCACCTCCGTCATGCTCCTGGGTGGCTCCCAAGCATGTACCACCTCAACCTTCGCGGGATCCACTGCAACTCCCGCCTCTGAGATGACATGGCCCAAGAAGTGAGTCTCTCGAAGCCAGAACTAGAACTTCGAGAGCTTACCATAAAGATGGTGCTCTTAGAGTGTATCCAGTACATCCCGTAAGTGGTAGGCGTGCTCCTACTCAATAGTAGAGTAAATCCGTATGTCGTCAATGAAGACTATGGCAAACCGATCGAGGTAGGGATGGAAGATAATGTTCACGACACTCATGAAAACTAATGGAGCATTGGTCACACCAAAGGGAATGACCAAGAACACATAGTGGCCATACCAACACCTGAAGGTCGTCTTCTGCACATCCTCATCCCGAACTCGGAGCTGATGATAGTTTGACTTGAGGTTTATCTTCGAGAACCAACGTGCTCCCTTGAGCTGATCAAAGAGGTCGTCAATCCTCAGAAGTGGATACATGTTTTTCACGGTAACCTGGTTTAGGTGACGGAAGTCGACACACAGTCGCAATCTCCCATCCACCTTCTTGATTAATAGAATCAGAGAAGCCCATTGTGAAACATTGGGACGGATGAAACCTTTCCCCTGTAAGTCCTCTAGCTGTACCCGCAGCTCATGAAGCTCTGTGAGAGCCATACGATATGCTGGAGTAGATATCGGTGATGTCCTGGGGTACATGTATATATAGAAATCTACCTCCCTGCGAGGAGTTAGTCCTAGAACATCATCAGGAAAAACGTCCGCATACTGATCCACCACAACAGGAAAACTCGGACTCCTCATGTCAACTGCTTCGAGGATGATATTAGACAACCGATTTGTGATCAGCTACCCTCTCCTCTACGTGAGTCTATCCTGTGCTGCGAAGGTTTCTTTCTCACCGGTGAAGGTGAACCTGGTCCCATCCGTGCGGACACACCGAACCTTGCACCTAATACAGTCAATCTGAGCATGGACTGTAGTTAACCAGCCCCTACCCAAAATGACATCGTAAGGCCTCGACGCCACTACAAGAAGATACCAACCGAAGCTATCGCATCCTAGAGTAAGCTCACATTGCCGGCACTATTGTGTAATTTTCAAGTATAATCCTGTAAGATTCTCTTCCTCTAAGGATCGATCCAACGGTTCCGTCAGAATCTTCGAGCTCTGAACAAGGGAAACAGCAATAAAAGAATGACGCGCACTTGTGTCTTTAAGAACTACAGCAAGGGTGTAGAAGACATAGATAGTACTCGAATCATCTCAGGTGCTCCATTGTTGTAAGCCTCCACTGCCTAGAGTTGAGCCTACCTCTACCCACCGGCTCCCTGTGGCTGGGGTGGACCTCCTGCGGGTGGTGGTGGTAGAGCCTCGAAACGTCGTACACAACCCGCTGCTCAGCCAGCTCCTCTGCCTCGTCCGCCTGCTCCCTATGGACCGCGACGGTCAAACCTTTTCCTCTGCCTGGGAGGTCCTTCCAATGTCTTCTTCTCATCTGCATGGAGGTTCGAGCAATCACGATCCATGTGGCCCTACCCGCCGCATGTATAGCATTGTCTGCTCCTCGTAATATTCGGCTCTGCGTCGTGTTCCCCGCACAACCGAACCTGTATCTTGAGGTCACCCACCTGACGGTCTGGTCCTCTTGGACCCCTGTGACATCTGTCGACTGCCGGCTGCAGAAGACTCCACTCCATGCTGTCCTGCGGTGGGTCTTGCTGCTGGTGGCTGCTCGGCGAGAAAGCTATCCTCTAACAGGGCTCGCTCCAACACCCCCTCCGGTGTCGGGATGCCGAGGGGAATCGTTGATGCTATGATCTCATGCCTTAGTCCCTGCTCAAAGGTCCGGGCCCAGAATAATGGGTCTCGAACCATGTCTGTAGAGTAGCGCGAGTGGTCGGTAAATCTTGCCGAGTACTGGGCTACTGTCATGCTGCCCTGCCGCAACTACAGTAACTAATGGATGCGCACCGCACGGAGGGTGGCTGGAACAATCTCTATACAGAAGAGGCTCTCGAAGTCCATCTAAAGTAGAGATGCATCATCGTACAACTAGAGCATTAGGCTCCACCATCTACCTGTTGCTGCCTACAGGAGACTCATGACAAGGATCACCATAAGATTAGCTGGTTTACCCACCATTTTAAAGACTATGAAGATAGCCTCCAACCAATCCTCGACTGCCTGAGAATCCATCTCTTCGCGGAACCTGGGATGCCTCTATCTCTAAATCTCATGCAACGCGCTCAAGCAGCATGCACTCTCCGCCGCTGGGGGTGGTAGAGTCAGTGGCTCAGTGGGTAGTGGTACCGCTGGTGCCTCTCCTATAATGGGGCCCTGCACTGAGGCCTTGTCGCTCGGGGGGCTTCCATCCCGCACGTAAATATGTACCCTGAATGGAAGCCTTTTTCAGGCCATCCTGAAAAGAAAAAGGTGTGACACAGTCGAATAGCATACCTGGTGAGATAACACAAAGTAATAACAAAGAATCCTTTTGAAAGGAAACACACCCAAAATCAGTGTTTTCTTGCACTGAGTCGGAAATCAGAGGTCAGGGTCTTGGTGTATGGATACGTAGGCTTCCAGACCAACACTGGACTCCATGGACTGAAAACCACACTCAATACTCTTAACACTGTTGCTTCAATGAAAGGAAAGGTCAGAGTCCTGAGTTTTATGGTAGAACAGACTCCTCTGATACCAATTTGTCATGGCCCGTCCTTGGGACACGTGCCGTGACTACCCCAAGCCCACCTTCCATATGACAGGGGCTGGAGACTACCCCCAAAGGCATAAATCCCAATAAAAGGGGTAGGCATTTCCTTTTATAATGTAAAAAAAATACTACAGAGTACGTAAGTGAAGTAAGCACTAAGTAAAACTGGGTACAAACTAAGTGATGAAAATTAAATGGGCCAGTAAACAAACCCAACTAAAAGTACAATACAACTGAAAGGAAAGTACAACAGCAGTATGTAAAATAGCAATACCGAGTTGTCCTCCGGAAATCCCACCTGAAGGGTGGGTAAAGATAGTCTACTAAGCTTCTTGAGTCCGGCCGTCTAATCTTTGTACATCCCATCAAGTGGTCCACCTCCGAGTACAATCCAGATCCACAAGCCTCCACCTCGATCAGTGATGTATGTCGTCTACATCCAACACAACGTAGTATGGGAATAGCCCATGTAGGGGTGAGTATACGATACTCAGTAGGGACCTCGAGACCCCCGAAGGTCTCTCAGAATCCCCGAAGGTTAAACCATAAAGTAAAGATACAATCATGAAGTATCAAAAAAATATTTTTAGGTATTTTCCCACACAGATACCTAAGTAATCAGTTACAGTTCGTCTCTAACTCTCGAGCCCAGGATAAATCCAGTCCACACAGGAAAACACAACCCAGTCCACATATGAAATCAAGACAATCACATCGATGATAATGATTGAAATCAATACTCAGCTCACACTGGTATACGTATTTCATATATCTATATAGATGATCAAATGTAGGCACTAAATCATCTAAGCTGTCGGACCCACATATGACACAAGACCAGCTAAGATGTCGGTCCCACAAAGGATACAAGACCAGCTACTCTTCCGGACCCACTCAGGATACATGTAAAAAGGTCATACTTCTGAACCCACATAATACAATAGAATAGTAGTCATCATCATCAAATCCATAGAGCATCCCAATACGGTCGTCGTCACTGCCGAACCCATGGAGGATCCAAGTGCAGTCGTCATCGTCGCAGTCGCAGCCAACTCTAGGGTTTCCGCACACAGCATGCTCGATTCCGGGAGGGTCCGCTCCTAGAGCAAGAGAGTCAATAAATCAACTGTCATGAATTCTAGATTGGATGTATCCCAAAGTTCTGTCTCATCAAATGAAACCCAACGCGATAGACGGTGCGTCAAACGGACGGCCAGTCAGAGAGTTATTGGCTTTTCTGTCCTAGGGGCCTAGTTGGTTATTAAGAAAAAATCAACCCGACCATACTCCAACAATGTCCAAACCTCAAGTGGAGTAATCCAAAAGAACCGTCTCCACAAAAGGATTCCAACGCAATTGACGACACATAAATTGGACGTCCGGTCCTTATGATATATGTGTTTCCACTCCAAGGGCCCAGTTGGATTCGGGTTTGAACCAGCCCCGCTGTACCCAAAATTTTCCGAAACCTCGAGTATAATATACCGAAATGACTGACTCGATCCAAGGATTTCTACACAACTGACATTGCGTCGAACGATGGTCTGTATCTTGAGTTATGGGAAAAAGACCGAAAACGGTCCGAAGTGGGGGGGGGGTCGGGGGCCGGCCCAACCTGGCCCATTCCTCCCCTGGGTTGGCCCGAACCGGGTCGACCCGAACTGGGTCCGGGTCTGGCCCGGTCGGGCGAGGCCAAGCCCGGCCGGGCTTGGCCCGGTCTGCGCGACCCACCCCAGCCCTATCAGGGGGGTGCGCCGGTTCGGCCAACGAGCCGAGCGGGGGATGCGACCCCCGCTTTCCACAGACGTGGCGCTAGGGTGGCGCCGTGGGCTCCCCTAGATCCTGCGCCACCACAATATCCACCCTCGCTACCGCGGCTGAAGCCGCAGTGGGATTTTTCCGGCGGCGCTCTGGGGTGCCGCCGTGCCGGTGACCCGCACCGCCGGGGGCTTCCGCGGGCCACCAAAGTCATTCTGGTGGTCCAATTTTGCTCCCGTCTGCCCCTACGGTCATCTTGGGAACCGAGATCCACTAAACAGGCTCTGAATTTCCTTTTCGATCCTGTTTAATTGACGCCAATCACCCCGTGCATCAAGAAGAAAATACCGGAGGGTCCGGGCTTGTTCGTTAACCCGAACCCACCGTGTTAGAGTTTTAAAATATCACCCAATAATTACACACGATACCGAGGGTATAAATCACATCATGAAATATATAAAATCCCCTACCTCAACAAATCAAGACGAACTTTGGTGTCATGGTAGACGACGTCATGGTAGACGGCGTCGTGGGGAAAGGGTTCGTAGGCATCGTCGAATAGCGCCAAGGAGGACGCAGCGTCTCCTCTCTTGTCATGGGGAAGAGGATAGGTGGAGTGTCGTTGTTCTTCGAGGAACTATCTTTCTTCATCATTCTTCATCGGAGGCCGGCGTTCTTCAAAAACCTAAAGTGTTCTCATGTTCATCCTCGCACAACGAAGATCTCCTCCTTAATAAAATAATAGGTTCCTCCTATTATTTAATTATACATGCAAAGTAACTCTCCCATAATTAATTCACCATATTAAATAAAATGTGTTGACAATCAATTAAGGAAGGGATAGGGAAGGTCCCCACTTATTAAATGCGTTGGCAAATAATAATAAAAAAGGGTGGAAAAGATGAAGGATCCTCATTAAATTATGGGTTGAAATAATTTAGTGGATTGAGGTCGAGAGATTGGAATTTAATGGGGGGTTCTTAATGATTTTAGAGGAAATTAAATGGTTGGGCTCGTGTGGGCCCCACCTCTCTAACATCCAAACTTGGGTAGTTAGGTGGTTGTGGGCCCCACCCTTAACTACCCATGGGAGGGAATAACTTCCTGATAAAATAAAAATTGTTCTGACAATTTTTATTTACTACTTAAATAAACCCCCAAAATTATCTTCTCCTCCATTACAAACGCAACTAAGGTAAGGATCGCGTTAAGAAATTATCAGCGCTGCGAGTTCATCAGTGCCCTTGGATTTTAATCCCAAGCACTGGTTCAAAAGATAAAAAACCCCGCTCATTCGTTCACTGAACGTACCGGAGCTAAACTTCGGAAATTGATTCCGAGCATAATGGGCCTCAGAATCGAGTTCCATCAGAAGCCACAGACTTATAAAAGTCATATGTATTTGAAAAAAATTCCTTGAAATTTCCAGGTCTTTACATAAAGAATATAAAAAATGAATAAAAAATACAAAACTGTATAAATATTTAAAATAAATAAATAAAACATACTGATTAAAAACATAATATATTAAGGATATCATGATACGAAATGAAATAGTAAAACTAATATTAAAATTTCAATAAATTAAATAAATATTTGGTGGATTTGTTTTATAGAATATTTCACTAATTATGCATATTTTTTTCTATGTGAGTTGTATATAATAATGCATTATTTACAATCAAGTTTGAGTCAAATCAATGTTATATTTGATTAATATATGTTAAATTTAGAATTCAAATGACATTCAATTAATTTCCATTACTCCATAAAACTATACATTATTTTTAATTAATAATAATTTTAAATTAAAATCCATTCTTCCCTAAATATACGACTTTTTATATGTAAGCATAAATAGTTTTTATTATATAAATCATATTTTTGGAAATATTATATATATAATTATATATATATACATATTAATATATTTCTATATTAATTGTATTAATGAATAATTATTTATAAAAACCATTTAAAATAAATAATACATTATTATGTTTTTAATTATTAAATTTTATTTCTTTTTTATATTTATATATTATATAATATTAATTAAAAATTATAATTTATATATAAATTTCTTAATTTTATTCATTTTTAATATTAATTTTTTCATTTATAATTTATTTATCAATTTTTTAATTTATTCATGTTTATTTATTTTAATTAATTATTACAATTTTTAGATTCAATATATATATATATTTAATTTTTAGTAATTATTAATATTTATAAAAAATATATATATATATATATTAATGTTATTAATTTTTATTTATTATTATTTCATTGATAAATTTTTTAATATTTGTTTAATTTATTGATGTTGTTTTTTTATTTTTTAATTATTTCAATTATTTATTACATATAAATCTATATTTATTATTTATTATTTATTTATATATAATATATATATATATATAGTAAATTTATTAATTATTATTTCACTAAAAAAATAAATATATTTTTTAATTTATTCATTTTAATTATTTTGTTTAATTATTTAATTTTTTCATTTATTAAATATTTAAAAATTTTAATACTTATTTTTATATTGATTAAATAAGAGGGGTAGGGAGGTGTGTATGTTGATGTTGTACCAGACTGTTTACATGACAGTTGGATAAATCGTGAAGGAATTATAGGGGGCCCAGCCCGCATGAGCATGTGAACTGACCCATATGGAAGTCTGTGTATCCTCAATACTGGAGCCCATCCATGTAGCAGGCTTTTGAGCTTGTGATGTAGAAGAACTATTTATAATGGTGCATCCCAACCTGTGCAGTTTTAATATGGGACTGCCACTTGTGATCTTGTCCTTTATCAGCACTCGGAAATGAACTGATAAAGGTAACCATTTATCAGCGATAAAGGGAATATGATGATAAATATACTATTTATATTTGCTATAATAGAACTAATATAGGGTATCTTTTGTAAGCACTTTTTTAGCACTGATAAAAGGTACACTTTATCAATGCATTTTTTGATATGATAATGGACACCTATATCAGTACTTTTTACCATCGTTGTTAAAGGCCAATGCTATATGTAGCGTGTTTTGCACAAGTGAGATACATACGATGTTGCATTAATCATTTGATACCATTAAATATTGATAAGGAAATATTCAACTAAGGTATTTTACAGCTGTATTCCCTTTTCATGGCATGTAGGTGATGTAAATAATGATTTCAAAATGATACTCCACCTACATCCTTTTCCATAGATTTAGAACTTTTTTATAAAAGATATAACATAAAATATTAAGGTAATATTTAACCATAATCCTTTACCCAAAATGATAGTTCAATTAATTATTATAGATGTGTATAACTTCTATATGTTTTAGATCAAGGGTTAGGAAACCATTCAAAAGATATTGTGGTTATATGGAACCATAGACCATAAAACTATTTCCTACATAAGCATACATCCTAAAAGCATTCCTGAATAATCACAATACAAAACATAGCCTTGACCAACCTCTGGAAGAACCAAAATAGGTGATCTGGATATCTACTACATTAACTCTATAATGGATTCTTGGAACTCAGGACACTAAATAGTCACCATCACATTTTATGTAAGATCATCTTGAGGAGATATATTCTTGGATAAATCTTTAATGAATTACTGTTAATAGATAGCCAATCAGAAACAATTTTTTTTCTTAAAGACGTTTTTTTAATCCTCCCATGACTTAAAGAATATTTCATTTTAGTACCAACTAATTTTTCTGGTTCAAAAACCATCTGTCTTAATTACTTCAATTCAGGCTACTAGATATCACATTATAATAGTTTTCCATAAAAGCGATGGTTGTGAGGAGTTCCTGATACAACCCTCACATAATGTTCATTCTTTTCATTCATTTTAGAATAATCTCAAATATCAATTAAAAAACACACAATAAATTATCAAGGAATCAATGTGATATCTAATTTATGATTCCTAGTAAGACCTCTATTGTATTTTTCAAACCAAATTGCATCACAAGGTACATGAAATTTCCATAATAGATTCAAAACCTAGTTTTGCAAATATAAAAATCCTTCTCCGTGACATGATTATAATCTGAATAGTGGTAAATATTTAAGAACAACCATATACTTTTATCTGATAAAAGAGGTCATAAATATTTTAAATGGGCTAATTGTTCTTAATAGTCATCTGGTTCATCATTCAATAATCAATAAAAATGAAGAGATTGAGATTTTATATCTTAGAAAAGATAATCAGTGTGTCCCAACAATAAATGATAGTGGGAATAATACATTCCTTTATCCATTACGTAATAAAACTGAATCATAATCTCTTTTATCTCTATGATATCCATGCAATAATTGGTAAAAGAAATTATCTGGGTTTTAGAAACTACATCTATAGAAACATGATTTCATATAAAGGGAGTAAACAAGGAAAATAAAATCTAAGAACGTTAAAGGCCCCTTATAACTTGATGAAATTTGAATCCTAAATCCCCTTCATTATCTTTAAACAAGTGGTATTACAACTAGTTGGGCAGTATTTAATTTTCAATAAATTGTTATCCTACCTGACATTGTAATAGATACCACTCCCCTTGAAACACATGAGAGTTCCATTTAGATGCGGTAATGGACACCTTCATATGAGTGTGAACAGCATGTCACTTAAGTAGAACCATTAACATCATCCTAATAATAACATCCAATTAGACCTTCTAAAAGATCAATAAAATCCCTCTCCATCTTTACATGTAATATCGCGATAACATATGAGGGGAATTAGAACCCATATTATATCTTTTCCCAATAGAAGTTTATATTTCTATCATATAAGGCATGATCATAGATGGATGGTTTCATAAATATATATTATGATAATAAATAAAATAATTATAATCACCAGTGTCAAATAAATCAACCACCATAAATGAATAGATAAGATTAATACATATCATATCCACTAGAATGGATTTTATATCCACATACATCTCTTATATAATAAAAAAATTTCTCACCATCGGGTGGGTATGAGGCCATACACAAGAATGAGGCTTAGTCTAAAGCACAATCATCCCATTAAAAATCCAATCCCATCATCCAACCCATGATGCCAACATATTCTTCCTTATAAGAAACATACTGAACTGAGGTTCCCCTTGAAGTAGAAGATCATTCACTGCATCTAGGTGTATATATAACATTTAAAATTTTCATAAAATGGATATTGTTTACAAAAGAGTTACATTCTTTAGGGTCTCTATGAGTTAAGGATTTTTATTTTGGGACTTAATAAATTTATAGCATGTGATAGTCCTATTTCTCCTAGATATTGGTGATGATGATAGATATGGAATCCCAGATTCACAACACATGCCTTTTTTGATTCATCAAACTTATTTTTCTCTAAGAAAATCTATAACCCCTTCCACTATAAATGGAAACAATCTTCAAAAAATCCTACTATAATAAAACATTAGATTTAAAAAATTAATTCCAAATCAACCACTTCAACAGACATCATTGTCATAAGAAATAAAACATGAGATATAATTTTAGGTTGCTACCCCATTTCATAATAGTAGGTATTCAAATATTCATTATAAACTACCTCAAGTGTGATGTTGAAAAGTTCAGTGAATCAATTTTCATAATCCATGGATGGTCTGTCACCATTGTGAATACAAAATAACCCTTAAGACATTTTATGTTCCATGGTTTTTGGATATAATCATTGTGAGAAGATAAAAATGAAAAACCTTTACTCCATATACACATGTGTCTTCTCCTAAACCATGGTATCTACAACATTCAGTTGGAACATTACTATATAAAAATAGGAAAAAATAACTTTTAGAGAATTAAAAATATCATGAAAATCAATGATTCTTTTGGTATTCTCTTGAAAATCCTCTACTTTTAGGGGATCTTTTTGTTCCTCCAAAAGAAGATGGCTCATAGAGAAGATGTTCTTGAGCACGATACCAATCACCGTTAAATCTTGAACTTACTATTGGATGATATAATAGGCTAGATCCCACTCTTAATTTCAAATCATAGACTATTTTAACTATATATTAAATCATATTTTATTTCACCGAGGTATTTTATCATTTAACATTATCGGTGACATTCAATATAGGATTCAAAAGATTTTTTGAGGGGGAATTTCACAATATAAAACCAAAAAATAAAATAAAAACCCATCCAATATAGTAAAATAATCTCAATTGGGATTAAAAAATATCTATTAAATAACATTAAAAATCATAATAAAATATCTGATAATGGAAAAACTCAAAAAATACGAATATATTTCTGGTGCCATATTTTTTATACTGTTTGGTGAATCATGTGCCTTCCATGTGAGTAACATTATAACCCATCCAAATATATTGAATGTTTTTTTCAAATTGTTTATAGACCCTGATCATAATCCATGGACCATAGAGGAAATCCAAAACCCCATTTATTTTGACAATAAATTTCTTTAAATTCAATGTCAAATGATACACATTGCTACATATCCATTCCACAACATCCCAAGTTGACTTAAGGATCTTAATGATGATAGTTGAATATGAAATCACTCATTACCTACCTATAATATCTCGATGTTCCTATTTCTATATCTCGAAATACTATCTAGAAAGAATAAATAAAAACCCATTGCTCTAATTCAATTTTATTATAGACTAATCCATGCTGGACCTTAATGAGGACCCAATGCAAGTTTGTGGCATGGACAAACCAGAATTCGTTATCCCAATAGCCTAGAAACTATTTCTTGGGAAACAATATCACTTTTAAGAATGGTTTTCTAGATATATTCAGTAAATGGATCTAAAAAGAGGGCCGTACATGACCTTACCATACCATGGAATGACCTTCTACCATGTAAATGAAATTGGAAAATCTCCTGAATTATATGATGAAACATGAATTAAATTTCACATTATTCTTAATATCATAGACATCAATAAAAGGAAATATTCATATAATTTTTCAAACATATTTATGGGATGCCCCTCATTTTCATAAAAATGTAATCGCCTTTTGAATTGGGTTGAGGTGGAATCCCAAACATGGATCATAGGATCAGAGGAACATAGTCCTTCGAGATACGTTTCCTGATTTTATTAAAAAACACAAAAGGACCCAGTAACATGTATGTTAAGAAAAACCACCTTATATATGGAATGATCCAATTTCAAGAAAAGGAATAAATATTCATTCCATTAACTATTCAGACGTATCATACTCCCAATTGGAGAAACAGTATCAATATTGTTAGCCAAGAATGTTGTGTTTCCCCCAGTAAGATATGTTATGTTCTTTCTTGAATCAAATTTGTGGGGGAACCCCTCCATCACATATTATAGTACACTGGATAACCAGATGATGGGTTATTTCATACCTGTCTATTATTTGTGTCACCCACCCAACGATGCTTGAAATTTCACTACAACATCAACCTAATGATCCACATAATATTACTGAAAAAAATATTCAATTCCATGAAAATGGATGCCCATCCACCACTTAGGATTGATGGATGAATAATGGGTGACACTACACCCATCCCTCATTCATGGTTTTCCAGCTAGTTTTACTTAAATATATTTTTTTTCCTACATAAAAATGTTCCAAGATATTATTTTAGATAAAAAATTCCACAAGTAACCCACAATTTCCCAAATTCCTTGTGACCATATGGGCATGGGATGAACTGAAGAATATTGGTCCTAGAGAAATGATATTTTTTGGCCCATGGTCTTTGAGAACAAAAAATTCTATTCTAGATGCTAACTCGACCACTCCCTCCCTCTCTGTGTACATCTTACATGAGAAGAATCCACTCTAATCATCATGTCAAATTTTCCAGTTTTTACACCATGTTAATGTCACCTAAAACCATGAGTACATCTTCCAACCTATTTTACTTTAATCTCTATGTTCTAAGACACCTCCAACAATGGGATCTATGCCCACCAACACCATTTTCCCTACCACACCATTACCACCATTTGAATCCCTACTATTGACACATCTTAAGGCCATAAAAGACCACCAACATCACTATCACACACCATAATAAAAATATTCTTCCATAACGTATCGGAGACATAAGAAAATACTACATTTGGGGTCTCATATGCGAACTCAAAACACTAGTACTGACTGCACAACCACAACACTATCACATAGAAATTCGATCATCGCATAAGAACTCTTGACTAGATCCAGCCAATAATGTTAGATCTAAATTATATTTTTGAATTGAAATTTCAAAGACATAGAGTGGGGCTTGATTGCTGTCCAAGAAAAAGAAAATAATTAGAGGTAACACAGGGCCACACTGTGGAATATCATTGAAGTCCTAGAGAGCTAGAGAATGCCCTACATCACTATCCAGATAATATGCACATAATAACTCCAGGTCCAAGGGTGTGTGGTTACAATCTAGGGGAAATATAAATATGATTATCAAAAGGAGTGAAAATAAAGTCATATACAAAGAAAAAAGAATATTAATTAGAAAAAGTAAAATGTGAATGTGATACAATACTTTTAATAAGAAATGTAACAAAATATTTTACCATTTTCATTGTGACATGAAGAAATAGCCCCACTATATCACCACAACCTGACTAAACACATGAAGACAAGAAGAACCTCCTCAATGAAGTAAACTATTTCCTTGAATAGTATTTATAAAATCAATTTCTATTCGCATCCATTGGGGGAATATAGCGGGTGATGATATCTATTCTTGTTGGTTCCCTAAAATTTTTTCTAAGATAACATTGTTAATCAATACCAATCATTCTTGATAGGAAACAAACTATATATAAAAAAGATAGGATTTCAAAATATTAAATACAAATAGTAAATTATAATTTAATGATATAAAATTGAATGTCATTTTAAAAAAATATGAAAATAAGAACCATGGGTAAACCATAAGGTATCAAGCTCCATGAGATCTATGATCTACATTCAACTAGACGATTCATAAAGGGAATTCAATTTCACACACCACTATTAAGGAATGTGATATTCAATCCAATAGGGAAGTTTTCACCACAATAAGTGAATGTAAATAAATGATATCTAGAAATTTAGTTAGTGTTATAATGTGAGTCCAATGCTACAGAGCGTGTACCACGAATAGTCATTATTTTTATAGTCCACTAACCCAAATTCCTTGGATCTGACATCATATCAAGATTTAAAAGAGTTAAATTTCATCAAATAAGAAATTTTTCATTTAAAAATTTCATTCCTTCAAATAGAAAAAAAATACAAAAAAAATATGATTTTCAATAAACATTAACCTCCATACGCAATGAAAAAAATTCCAAACACTTATTACATATATATAATCTTTCAAAGATCATAAATCATTATGATAAAATGTTGAATGTTTATTTATAAAAATATATCAATTTATGGCTCGTTAGACGATGAAAACATATGAAACCACCAACATTAATCAAGTTATACAACATGGAAATGGTGTCAATTCATAATAAATAGAGAGATGAGACCCTGGGGAGGAAATAAGAGGCTATAAATACCAAAACACATACTATAAATAATTTAATGGAAAAAAATAGACTTCCATTACCAGGGATATGGATAAAAATCAATGGAAAAAAGAGAAAACATATTATGTCAGGATTAAAATCACTTACCGAGTGGATTTCTAAAAGAATATCTAATAAAACCACATTTGATTATGCCACGGTAAGGGGAGATCCATAAAACATGTAAGGGATAACTAGAGTCGAGTGGTGGAATATTTTAAAACAATAGTGGTTAGAAAAGAAAAATGATGAAAAGTTTAATTTATTTTTTAATAACATAGCATATTTAACGGGTTCAAAAAATGAATGCTATTCATGGGGTGGAATTGCACTCACCTAGGATGTTTCATGGATTGACTATTTTAATAGGAAACCCATTAAAAAAATTTCCACTGAGTTAAAGGTGTTGGATTTGAAATGTTTTCTTTATAGTTTGTACTAGTCATAGGGTAACCATGAAACAACGACTCTTTCACCATTCTAATTTTTTTCAATTGTGAATAATTATAAAGGATTAGAAAGAATTAAAACTATTAAATAAGCCATGTTATACCAAAAAAATTGAATAATGTTTGTAGTTATAAATCCTCTTAAACATAGTTTCATTTCACGTAATATTGTATCATATACAATAATTTGTGAAAAAATATCCACAATTTTTTTGAGATATCTTCAAAAACACTTTTGAAAATCCATTTTATGCTTTATCATGTATTACATAATTTATAATTACTTGACAATACCCATCCAAAACATATTTTGGACAAACTCTAAAACACTTTTATAATATATATCAAATTTAGTCTCAATCCCCATTCAGAAATATAAAAAATGTTACCCCAAAAATCATTAAATCAGTTTTAGTAAATATTAATTTCAAAATTATGAAATTTTAGAAAAGTATGGCCTCTAGAAATAAATCAGTACTACTCAAGATATAAATGGATTTGGTGAGATCTCCATCAAACACATATATCTCGATACATGTATCAATTAGTTTCATCATATAAATGCATGAATTTTCATATGCTCCCTTTATAGAAGGCATTTATTGACCATGGGAGAAAAAGTATGTCAATCCCTTACAACCAACTTGTGTATTCTTTATTCTGTGAGAATAGTGCCCCCAGTTCGATGTATACATCACTTATCATTTAACATTATGGGTGATAACATCACACATGTTATAATAAGTTGTGTATTAAAATTTATAATCAAATATACTCAAAATTTATTTTTTTGATACCCAAAAATACCTTAAATTATATTACTAACATTTTATTACTTTGATTTATTTTCATGATTCTTATTTATTAATGTTAGGATTTTATTATATTCTATGTTTACAACATTATGGAATAAATTAGAAATACTTTTTTCACCTAAAAATATGTCTACAATAGTTTTCTAATTTTTAAACCTATGAGTGAACACTATTTTATTGGATGTTTTTTATTTTGATATGTAGTTGATATTACTATATATATTGTAGATGGAAAAATATTCCTTGTATAAAATATTTGTTATGATGAATTGAAAATACATTACATGTTTTGGGCCATCACATATGATTTGATATTTTATGATTAAAAATTGGAAAAGGAGGCAACCCTCACATTTTATATCATGAATATGAGTTCGAGTCGTTTAGTATACATAAGGATCACATCCATCATTGTATGAAGAGAAAATTTATTCATGTAGTGAAAGAATTTCATAATGTTATAAGGAATGGGTATATATTGGTTGTTATATTAATTGGAATATTATTACTCTATGGATTAATGTCACATTATAAAAAGATTTGATATCATGAATATACATACTAATTTACACTACCATACAAAGGTCATTTCATGATTAAAGTAATCAAACTGGGATATTCATGCCTTGAACGTTATTATATTGGATTTTCTCATGAATATTATATGATTTAATTCATACCTAAATAAGAAATATATCTATAAAACAATGATTCTTTAGGGATTATACATGTATTAATGGAAGATTGAATCAGTGGATTTAAATTCAAGAAATGATGATTTTGATCATATGTGACAAGAGATAGTTTCAGTAAAATTTAAATTATTGCTATCATTGAGAAAGTTAGGAATATTATTTAATATATCAAACTATTATTTATATCATAATGATGCATTGTTAAACATTAATTTAATTAACAATTAATTGGAATTTATAACTATTAATTTGGGATGAAAGTATCAAATCTCTATATGCTATTTTAAAGGAGGAAATCATGGATTTATATCAATTTAATATATCTGGATCTTCTATGTGTTTGTATATATACCATCTCAATAGAATTAAAATATTTTAAATATATATACTAACTTATTAACTAAAAATATCGATATTATTATTTCTCAATTTAATTTACTTATGGGTTTTATACACTGTGATTGAAAAGAATGATAAAAAAATTTAATACAACCATGTATTTTTTAAGAATTATTCTACAACTAAAATATTATTTTATAGTTACAATAGAAAAGATTAAATTTTCTCTTGACCAATTCAATGATCTATTAGTTTATAATGTTTTCAAATCTTTGTAAACCTATTTTGAAATTATATAACTCTTTATTTATTTTTTTAGTTCACACATCTTGTAACATGTTAGAGAGTGAGATTGAGGATATATATTCAGTGGGAGATTTCTGTAAAAACAAATTTATTCAATATATTATGTTTTATTATCTTAAAATCTACTATGATATCCCTAAGAAAATGATCTCATTAAAAGTAACCAAAATACTTGTGTTTCAGTAGAGTGGACTAGAGGATGTTCTTTATAGACCCAAAAAACTAAAAAATTACAATTCATGATATTTATTTACTTTTATGTTTCATTCCATATAAAATTTAAATATGATGGATGAAATAAAAAAGTTGATGTGGGATGTTATAATTTTTTTAATTTTCCAAAGGGACTCAACTCTTCCCCTGAGAATTTATGATAAAAAATTATGGTATTAAACATGGTAATTGATATAGACCCTAAATATCTCTGCATTTATCGTTGAATATTAAATATTTCTTTCACTTATATTTCAGAAAATAAAATTTTATCAAAGATTTCACTTCATGTGGGTTATATCTTGTTTCCATTGCATGTTGGGAGAAAAACATCAAACTAGAAAAAGTTATATTATAATAGTTTATCCAAGTTAATGTACATATAATATAAGGTATCCTTATTTTCAATGGTGATAATTATGGTTACCAAAATTATAGAATCCACTACAATAATATTGTATTGAAATTTCATATAAAGGTTTTTATACCTTATATAATTTCACTTCGTGAACATGAATTATGTCATGATGATCCAAAATCCATTTATGATTTAAATTAATAGTATATGAATATTTTTAATTATTGATTTACTCCAAATAAATTTAATATAATTTATCAATATGTTATTTTTTATTACATGTGGTAAATTATCACTATTTCATATGAAAAAATTAATAATGTTATACAATAAAGGTATAATACTACAAAGAAAAATATTCACACTTTCAGTGAGATTGATGTAGATAGTATTCATCAAATTAATTGAAGGATCATTAAGATAGTGAATAATGTTTCTTATTTGGATAATTATAGGTCATAATTATAAAAAAATTTAAATCTCAAATATTTATTCCTCATGGATGTAGTGTTGTCATTTCTGCTACTAGACAATTCATGTCGGTTAATGATCTGAAAATTAAGTATTTAACTAGAAAATTTATAATCTATAAGGATGATATGTTAGAATAATAATATGATCAAAATTTAGTTATTAATAAAAAATAATATATTATTCAATCTACATTAAATGATGATAAAACATCAATGAAACATTTTTTGATTATTCTCATTAAATAGAACTAGGTTTTATAAATTTATTAGATGATTTTACTTAACTAGAAAAAAGATTAAAAAATGCATTTAATATGAAAATAGATTTTATAAACCCTAGTAATATTTTTTTAATAATGATGTATTTATAGATGATGTTAAATTATATGAATATTAGAAACATGGGCATAACTAACCAGCCTACCCACAAATCCTAGACAAGAATAATTATCAAGATAATGTTTAATGAAAACTCACAAATTAAGAGCAATGTTAAAAGAGATATGAAAGATACTTGGTGCTATATTTAGGATTATTTTTATGAATAAAAATAAAACATTAATCCATGAAATAAAATAAGTTAAATTTTTATTTTATGAATATGGATGAAGCGGTACAATCATTATTCACATTTAATTATAAACATAAAAATTATAATTTTTATTGGATTAATGATTAATATTCTATATTGAAAGAGAAATATGATAAATTAAAGAAAAATTTTATTTATGAATATAAATATAATAGTTCTTTTTTTTAAAAAAAGTCGTCACATTAAAAAAGCTACAAGAACATAATTCTGAACATAATAGTTTTGTGTATTCTTATTCTATTCATGGTAATATAGTTAATGATTTATTATTTAATGATATGTTTTTAATGTTGTATGATAGTTTGATTACTATGTACGAGTATTATCTTAAATAAATCACTGGTAGAAACAAATGAATTAATGGAAAACATAGAATTGGAAGAATATAGTGAAAAGATAAATTTTGATTGGAATTTTTTTTCCTAGTTAAAATAGACAAAACAAGTATATTATTTGTTGTTTTTACTATGGTGTTGATGGAAATTATTCTAATGATTGATTCTTCAATTTCGCTTAAATTTTAGTATTATTCATTTCTAGGTTTCAAAATAATTTTTATAATGTTAAGGATGAAATTTTTATTAAATGTAAACAAATTATGTTACCTATGTATTTTGTTTAAAATATTATTATACCTGTCACGACCCGCCCTCGGGGTCCGAGCCGTGACTACCCCAAGCCCGCCTTCCATAGGCCAGGGGCTGGCGACTAGCACCAAGGCGTAAATCCCGGTAAAAAGGGAAGGCATTGCCTTTGAAAAGTAAACACACACCACAGAGTAAACAAGAGGAAGTAAACACTAAACAAGCAGAGTACAACTGAAAGTGCGGAAAAGTAAATGGGCCAGAATACAAACCCAAACTGAAAGTAAAGTACAACTCGAAAAGGGAAAAACAGCAACTGTAAAGTAAAGGCCGCTACTCCGAGCTGTCCACCGGAAATCCCACCTGAAGGGTGGGTACAGATAGCTCCTCTGCTCCACGGGTCCCACCGTCCGCTCCGAGCACGTCCCGCCCAGTGGTCCACCTCCGGGTACCGTCCTGCTGTGCAAGCCTCAGCTAAGGTCTACGCTGTCCGTCGTCTGCAACCAACACAACGTAGTGCGGGCAAAGCCCGTGCAGGGGTGAGTATAAGCTACTCAGTAGGGACCCCGAGACCCCAGAAGGTCTCTCAAATCCACAAAGGATAAACAACGAAGAAAAGTACAATCACGAAGTAACAACCGACACTGCTTAGGTATATGCCCATACATATACCTAAGTCATCAAAATACGCTCCATCCTCCGAGCCCAAGTACAACTCAGTCCACACAGGAAAGTATACGTATTCCACATAGGAAAGCAGAACATAATCCACACAGGATTGCACAACAAAATCCACACAGGAAAACAACAGGATTCAGCTCACAGAGGTATACTTCTTCAAGGACGATAAAGATGATCACTGATCCATCTAAGTCGTCGGACCCACGAAGGATCGATAGGTAACTAACCCCCGCAGAAGACCCACACAGGATCGGGCTCACACAGAACCTGTAGGCGCTGGCTCACACAGAACCGCTGAGCGCAAGGACCCACACAGGATCGGGCTCACACAGAACCTGTAGCACTGATCCACGTAGGATCGCTGAGTGCTGTAGTCGTCGTCGTCGAATCCACACAGGATCTCTGTACTGTCGTCGTCGAATCCACACAGGATCTCTGTACTGTCGTCGTAGCAGTCACAGTAGCAGTCGTAGCAGTAGAACAGTCGCAGCCAGCACTAGGGTTCCCGCACACAGCAAGCTCGTACAGAGGGTCCGCTCCACGAGCCGAGAGGCTGATACATCAACTGTCACAAAGACCGAAGTTGATGTATCCAAAAGTTCCGTATCGCCAACAGGAACTCAACGCAATAGACGGCGCGTCGATCGGACGCCCGGTCTGAGAGTTATTGGCATTTTCGTCTCCGGGGCCCGGTTAGTTTTTAAGGCAAAACCAACCCGACCGTACTCCACCTGCGTCCAAACCTCGGGCGGAGTATGCCAAAAGATCCGTCTCACTAAGAGGAACACTACGCGACTGACGGCACGTCAATCGGACGTCCGTAGCTCAAGATATGAGCGTTTCCGCTCCGAAGACCCGGTTGGTTTCGTGAACGAACCAACCCGGCCGAACTCAAAGTAAACCGAAACCTTGAGTGCGATATACCGAAACCTGGAGGGCGGCGCGGCACTGGCCGCGCCGTTTTTTTAACAAGCGCCCCCCCCCCCCCCCCCACGTGGGGGGCTTGCTGGAGCCGAACCGAGGGGGCAGCCGGCCCCCTCCCTTTTTAAAAAAAAAATAAACCGCCCCCCCTCTTTAAGAGGGGGGTTTTGCCAGCCGGCCGGGGAATTAATTCCCCGGTTTAACGGCATCCGGCCGGCCAGCCGGACGGCCGGTTTTCTCCAACGGGACCGGAATTTCCGGTCCCCTCTTCGGCTTCCGACGCCGGCGGCCCGGCCGCCGGTCTTCCCTTCCGCCGCGGCCCGGAACCGGCCGCGGTCTCCTCGTCCTGCCGCGGCCCGGAACCGGCCGCGGTCTTCTCGTCCCGCCGCGGCCCGGAACCGGCCGCGGCGTTCGTCATCCGGCGCGGTGCGTCGGCACCGCGCCCCTTCGCCGTGCCATGATTCCTTCCAACGCGGCGCGACGGTGTCGCGTTCTTGAAGATTCTACTCGGCGTAGCGCGACGGCGTTGCGTAAAATAAAAGAACGATCGTCCGCGTGGTGCGACGGCACCACGCTACTTGTTTCCACCAACATAAACAAACATGAACGATGGAGGGGGGATTCGGCCGTGTTCGTGCGGTCCGGCCCCCCTCACGTTAAAGGAATAAAAAAGAAACTTAAATAAATAAGCCACACGTTATACTTATCATTCATGATCAAGAAAAGGAGTAAGGAAACCAAAATGAAAACAAAAACCCCTACCTCGGGTTTAGGATTCAAAGGTTCGGCTACGCTCCGCGGAAGACGGCGTCGCGGAGGTCGGGTGTCGCGGTCGTCGTTCGTCAAATCCGTTGACGAAGTGCTATGCCCGAAGAGACACGACGTTGGCGGATCTTCGTTTGCCGACGAAGAAGGTCCGAGGAGGAAGAAGAGGTCCGAAGATACCGGTCGCCGAGTCGATGATCCTTGACGAAGTGTTATCGTTCTTCGTTGAGGATGAAGACGTTCTTCGTTCTTCGACAGAGCTTGAAGATGGGAAAGCTCTCCAAAGACAAACAAAGAACTCTCAATAAAATAAGACTACCTCTTATTTTATTAACACAACACAAAGAATTTCAATATTTGAAATTCAAAAAGGGGGTTTAACTCCCTTAATTAAATAAGGGTAACTTAAGCCATTAAAAGAGGGGTTAAGTACGTTGAGAGAAAAAGAAAAGACTTAGGGGTTCGTGTGGGCCCCACCACACTTAATCCTCCCAAGGGAGGTTAAGTGGGTGTGGGTCCCACTTCCAACCCCCTTAGGTAGGTTTTTTTAATAAGTTAAAATAAAATTTGTTTTACACAATTTTATTTAACTTAACTGAAAAACCCCAAAACGTAACTTTCAACCCGCAAAAAACGCAACTCCCGAAAAGGTCTCATTAAGCGAATATCGGCGCTGCGAGTTCATCGGTGCCCTCGGATTTCAATTCCGAGCACCGGATCAAAAGTTAGGAATTCCCGCTCGTTCGTTCACTGAACGTACCCGAGCCAAACTTCGGAAATTAATTCCGGGCACTCCGGGCCTCGGAATCAGGTGCCGTCTGAAACCGCGCTCTTGTAAAAATCCAAAGAAAATTAAGAAAAAATTTCCCTTGAATTTTACGGTCTTTACATTACTCCCACCTCAGGGCTTTACGTCCCCGTAAAGATACATCAAAAACTAGGGGAACAAATGAGGGTACTGAGCACGCATCTGAGCCTCCCGCTCCCATGTGCTCTCCTGGAGATTCCCGTGCTGCCATCTAATGCGCACAAGAGGAATCGATCGCCCACGTAGGACCCGCTCCTGTCGATCCTCTATCTCCACCGGGACCTCCATAAAAGTCGCCCCATCGTCAACGTCAAGCTCCCCATGGTCAATGATGTGCGTCGGGTCGTGCACGTATCTCCTCAGCTGGGACACGTGGAAGACGTCGTGCACCCGGTGCAACTGAGGTGGTAGAGCCAGGCGATAAGCCACCTCGCCAATCCTGCTGAGAATCTGAAAAGGTCCGATGAAGCGCGGAGATAACTTGCCGCCTCGGCCAAATCTCCGAATACCACGTCGAGGTGAGACCCGCAAGAAGACGTGGTCGCCATCCTCGAACTCTAGTGGTCTCCGCCTCCTGTCAGCATATGACTTCTGCCGGCTCTGAGCTGTCCTCATCCGCTCCTGGATGACCTGGACCTTCTCTGTCGTGGCCTGGACCATCTCCGGTCCCACCAGTGCTGACTCCCCAGGGTCTGTCCAGCACAAAGGAGATCTACATGGTCGGCCGTACAACGCCTCGTACGGTGCCATCCCGATGGTGGAGTGGTAGCTGTTGTTGTACGCGAATTCCACCAAGGGTAGGTGGTCCTCCCATCTACGACCAAAGTCGAGGACACATGCGCGGATCATGTCCTCGAGAGTCTGAATGGTCCTCTCCGTCTGACCATCCGTCTGAGGGTGAAAAGCTGTGCTAAGACGTAGCTGCGTCCCGAACGCCTCCTGCAACCCTTTCCAAAGCCGGGAAGTAAAGCGGGCATCTCGATCGGAGACGATAGATGATGGCACGCCGTGGAGCCGCACAATCTCCTGAACATAGAGACGTCCCAAGCTCTCCACTGAGCCCTGCTCTCTGATGGGTAAGAAGTGTGCCGACTTGGTGAGTCGGTCAACAATCACCCAGATGGAGTCGTGACCTCTGGAAGTGCGTGGAAGTCCAGTCACGAAGTCCATAGATATGCCGTCCCACTTCCACTCCGGAACCTCCAAGGGCTGTACCAAGCCTGCTGGTACCTGATGCTCTGCCTTCACCTGCTGACAGGTAAGGCATCGAGAAACGAACTCTGCTACAGCCTTCTTCATGCCCGGCCACCAATGCTGTCGTCTGAGGTCCTGGTACATCTTCGCCACTCCAGGATGTACCGCCAAAGGAGAAGTGTGAAATTCCCTCAGCACTTCCTCTCGCAAAGCGTCTGGTACCACGGTACGTCCTCTGAAAAGGATGTCGTGCTCTGCTCCAAGGGAGAAACCATCAGGTGCCTGTCCCGAGGATATCTGTGCACGCCGTGTCTCGCAGTCAGTGTCCCCGCGCTGTGCCTCCCTGACTCGCTGCAGTAGTGGAGGAGTGACTGTGAGAGACTGAAGAAAGGCTGCTCCATCTCTATCCACGAAGGATATCTGCAAAGAGGCTAGCTGCTCCGTCGACTCCTCGAGTAGCTGAATGCCCGTCCTCCTGCTGAGGGCATCGGCTACTACGTTCCCCTTCCCAGGTGTATAGACTATCTCAAAGTCATAGTCCTAGAGGAACTCGAGCCATCGTCGTTGTCTCAGGTTCAGGTCCTTCTGCGAGAAGATATACCTGAGACTCTGATGATCGGAAAAGACTGTAAAGCGCTCGCCCATCAGATAATGTCGCCATGTCTTCAGGGCGAAGACCACTGCTGCTAACTCCAGGTCATGGGTAGCGTAGTTCTGCTCATGCGGTCTCAACTGTCGTGATCCATAGGCGATCACTGCCCGCTCCTGCATCAGAACACATCCGAGTCCGGTCCCTGATGCATCGCAGTAGACTACGTACCCTACTCCCACCTCAGGCAACCTCAAGATAGGTGCGCTAGTCAATCTCTGCCTCAGCTCCTCGAAGCTCTGCTGACAACTGTCTGACCACATGAAGGGTTTCCCCTTCTTCGTCAAAGCTGTGAGTGATGCCGCAACTCTGGAGAAGTTCGGCACAAATCTCCGATAGTATCCAGCTAGTCCCAAGAAACTCCGAACCTCAGTCACGCTCCTGGGTGGCTCCCATGCTATCACAGCCTCAATCTTCGCGGGATCCACTGCAACTCCCGCCTCAGAGATAACGTGTCCCAAAAAGTGGACCTCACGTATCCAGAACTGGCACTTCGAGAGCTTACCATAAATCTGGTGCTCTCGGAGTGTGTCAAGAACAACTCTCAAGTGATAGGCGTGCTCCTCCTCTGTCGTAGAGTAAATCAGAATGTCGTCGATGAAGACCACGACAAACCGATCTAGGTATGGCTGAAAGATCCTGTTCATGAGAGCCATGAACACTGCTGGAGCATTGGTTACACCGAAGGGCATAACCAAGAACTCATAGTGGCCATACCGACATCTGAAGGCCGTCTTCTGCACATCCTCGTCTCTGACTCTGAGCTGATGATAGCCTGACCTGAGGTCTATCTTCGAGAACCACCGTGCTCCCTTGAGCTGATCAAAGAGGTCATCAATCCTCGGTAGCAGATACTTGTTCCTCACTGTCACCTGGTTCAGGCGACGATAGTCAACACAAAGTCGCAAGCTCCCGTCCGCCTTCTTGGCGAACAAAATCGGGGAAGCCCAGGGTGAAACACTGGGTCGGATGAACCCCTTGCCCTGCAAGTCCTCCAACTGTACCCGTAGCTCTCGAAGCTCGGCGGGGGCCATCCGATATGCTGGGGTGGATATCGGGGCTGTCCCGGGGTACAAGTCAATATAAAAGTCTACCTCTCTGTGAGGAGGTAGCCCTGGAACGTCGTCGGGAAAAACGTCCGCAAACTGATCCACCACTGCAGGAAAACCAGGACTCCGCACGTCAACTGCTCCAAGGATAAGGCTAGCCAACTGATGAGTGATGGGCTGTCCTCTCCTCCGCGGAAGTCCATCCTGTGCTGCTAAGGTTCCCTTCTCGCCGGTGAAGGTGAACCTGCTCCCGTCGGTGCGTACACATCGCACCTTGCGCCTAAAACAGTCAATCTGTGCATGGACCGTAGACAGCCAATCCATGCCCAAGATGACGTCGTAAGGCCTCGACGCTGCTACAAGAAGATCCCAGCCGAAGCTCTCGCCTCCTAGAGTAAGCTCACACTGCCGGCACCAGTGCGTAATCGTCGAGTCTGCTCCCGTAGGAGTCTCTAGCCGTAAGGATCGAGCCAACGGCTCTGTCGGAATCTCCGAGCTCCGAACAAGGGCAGCGGCTATGAAAGAGTGACTCGCTCCTGTGTCTATAAGAACTGCAGCAAGGGTGGAATAGACACAGATAGTACCTCGAATCATCTCGGGTGCGTCGTGGTCGTAGGCCTCTGCTGCCTGGAGCTGTGCCTGTCGCTGCCCGCCAGCTCCCTGTGGTCGGGGTGGACCTCCTGGTGGTGGTGGTGGTAGAGCCTCAAAGCGTCGGCCACCACCAGCTGCTCGTCCAGCTCCTCTGCCTCGTCCGCCTCCTCCCTGCGGACCGCCACGGTCGACCCTCTGCCTCTGCCTCGGTGGTCCATCAACTGACTGCTGCTCCTCGGTACGGCGGGTCGGGCAGTCACGAGCCATGTGGCCCTGTCCGCCGCATGAGTAGCACTGTCTGCCTCTCGTAAGACTGGCTCCGCGCTGTGTGCCCCGCACTGCTGAGCCAGTGCCCTGAGGTCGTCTGCCTGATGGTCTGGTCTGTCTGGACCCCTGAGTCATCCGTCGACTGCCTGCTGCAGATGACTCTGCCACGTGCCGCCCTGCGGTGGGTCGCTGTGCTGGTGTAGACTCAGCAAGGAAGCTCTCGATCAGAAGAGCCCGCTCCAGTACTCCTGTCTGAGTCGGTATGCTGAGGGAGATCAGCGATGCCCTAATCTCGTGTCTCAAACCCTGCTCGAAGGTCCGGGCCCGGAAGAATGGATCCCGTACCATGTCGGTCGAGTAGCGCGAGAGATCGGTAAATCTCGCCGAGTACTGGGCGACCGTCATGCTGCCCTACCGCAGCTGTAGAAGCTCCTGGATGCGCACCGCTCGGAGGGTGGCTAGGACGAACTCAGAGCGGAAGAGGCTCTCGATGTCCGTCCAGAGTAGAGATGTCTCATCGTGTACCTGGAGCATCAAGCTCCACCATCGTCCAGCTGCTGCGTAAAGTAGGCTCGCAGCGAGGATCACCATGAGGTCTGCTGGTGTCCTCACTAGCCTAAACACTCGAACCACTGCCTCCAGCCAGTCCTCTGCTGCCTGGGGATCTGTCTCCCCACGAAACCTGGGCGGTCGCTGGCGCTGAAACTCATGCAGTGCGCTGAGGCGACGTGCGTCGTCAGCGGCTGCTGCTGGAAGCATCGGGGGCTCGGCGGGTAAAGCTACCGCCGGTGCCACTACTGGAAAAGGGCCCTGCACCGAGGCCTCGTCGCTCGGTGGGCTGTCGTCTCGCTCGACTCTCGGAACCCTAGCTGGCTGCCGTCGTGGGGCCATCCTGAAAAGGAGAACAAGAGCACCATAGTCCGAACAGTATACCTGGTGAGCTGAATTAAGTAATCACAAAGAAAACTTGAGACTTTCATTAAGCAGATCAGTATACCCGGTGAGCTGACACAAGTAATCACAAAGAAAACTTTGAAACACACACGCAATCAATGTTTTCGTGCATTAAGTCGGAAATCAGAAGTCAGGGTCCTGGTGTACGGATACGTCGGCCGCCGCACCAACACTAGACTCCCTGGACTGATATCCACACTCAATACGCTAAACATTATTGCTTCACATAGAAAAGATCAGAGTTCGCGGTAGAACCGAACTCCTTTGATACCAATTTGTCATGACCCGCCCTCGGGGTCCGAGCCGTGACTACCCCAAGCCCGCCTTCCATAGGCCAGGGGCTGGCGACTAGCACCAAGGCGTAAATCCCGGTAAAAAGGGAAGGCATTGCCTTTGAAAAGTAAACACACACCACAGAGTAAACAAGCGGAAGTAAACACTAAACAAGCAGAGTACAACTGAAAGTGCGGAAAAGTAAATGGGCCAGAATACAAACCCAAACTGAAAGTAAAGTACAACTCGAAAAGGGAAAAACAGCAACTGTAAAGTAAAGGCCGCTACTCCGAGCTGTCCACCGGAAATCCCACCTGAAGGGTGGGTACAGATAGCTCCTCTGCTCCACGGGTCCCACCGTCCGCTCCGAGCACGTCCCGCCCAGTGGTCCACCTCCGGGTACCGTCCTGCTGTGCAAGCCTCAGCTAAGGTCTACGCTGTCCGTCGTCTGCAACCAACACAACGTAGTGCGGGCAAAGCCCGTGCAGGGGTGAGTATAAGCTACTCAGTAGGGACCCCGAGACCCCAGAAGGTCTCTCAAATCCACAAAGGATAAACAACGAAGAAAAGTACAATCACGAAGTAACAACCGACACTGCTTAGGTATATGCCCGTACATATACCTAAGTCATCAAAATACGCTCCATCCTCCGAGCCCAAGTACAACTCAGTCCACACAGGAAAGTATACGTATTCCACATAGGAAAGCAGAACATAATCCACACAGGATTGCACAACAAAATCCACACAGGAAAACAACAGGATTCAGCTCACACATGTATACTTCTTCAAGGACGATAAAGATGATCACTGATCCATCTAAGTCGTCGGACCCACGAAGGATCGATAGGTAACTAACCCCCGCAGAAGACCCACACAGGATCGGGCTCACACAGAACCTGTAGGCGCTGGCTCACACAGAACCGCTGAGCGCAAGGACCCACACAGGATCGGGCTCACACAGAACCTGTAGCACTGATCCACGTAGGATCGCTGAGTGCTGTAGTCGTCGTCGTCGAATCCACACAGGATCTCTGTACTGTCGTCGTCGAATCCACACAGGATCTCTGTACTGTCGTCGTAGCAGTCACAGTAGCAGTCGTAGCAGTAGAATAGTCGCAGCCAGCACTAGGGTTCCCGCACACAGCAAGCTCGTACGGAGGGTCCGCTCCACGAGCCGAGAGGCTGATACATCAACTGTCACGAAGACCGAAGTTGATGTATCCAAAAGTTCCGTATCGCCAACAGGAACTCAACGCAACAGACGGCGCGTCGATCGGACGCCCGGTCTGAGAGTTATTGGCATTTTCGTCTCCGGGGCCCGGTTAGTTTTTAAGGCAAAACCAACCCGACCGTACTCCACCTGCGTCCAAACCTCGGGCGGAGTATGCCAAAAGATCCGTCTCACTAAGAGGAACACTACGCGACTGACGGCACGTCAATCGGACGTCCGTAGCTCAAGATATGAGCGTTTCCGCTCCGAAGACCCGGTTGGTTTCGTGAACGAACCAACCCGGCCGAACTCAAAGTAAACCGAAACCTTGAGTGCGATATACCGAAACGACCGTCTCGATCCAAGGATCGCGTTGCCGTAGACGGTTCGTCATTCGGAGGTCCGAGGCTCATGTTATGAGCCAAAAACCGAAACTGGTCCGTAACGGGGGGGTCCGGGTCCGGGCCGACCCGGCCCGACCCCCCCCCCCCCCCCCCCCCCCCCGGGGCGGCGCGGCGGCCGGCGGCGGCGGTCGGCGGCGGCGGACGGCAGCGGGCGGCGGCGGCGGCGGCGGGCGGCGCGGCGGCGGCGGCGGCGGCGGGCCGCGGTGGCGGCGGCGGCGGCACGCGGGGCTAAGCCCCGCGTTTTCTGGAGGGCGGCGCGGCACTGGCCGCGCCGTTTTTTTAACAAGCGCCCCCCCCCCCCCCCCCACGTGGGGGGCTTGCTGGAGCCGAACCGAGGGGGCAGCCGGCCCCCTCCCTTTTTTAAAAAAAAATAAACCGCCCCCCCTCTTTAAGAGGGGGGTTTTGCCAGCCGGCCGGGGAATTAATTCCCCGGTTTAACGGCATCCGGCCGGCCAGCCGGCCGGCCGGTTTTCTCCAACGGGACCGGAATTTCCGGTCCCCTCTTCGGCTTCCGACGCCGGCGGCCCGGCCGCCGGTCTTCCCTTCCGCCGCGGCCCGGAACCGGCCGCGGTCTCCTCGTCCTGCCGCGGCCCGGAACCGGCCGCGGTCTTCTCGTCCCGCCGCGGCCCGGAACCGGCCGCGGCGTTCGTCATCCGGCGCGGTGCGTCGGCACCGCGCCCCTTCGCCGTGCCATGATTCCTTCCAACGCGGCGCGACGGCGTCGCGTTCTTGAAGATTCTCCTCGGCATAGCGCGACGGCGTTGCGTAAAATAAAAGAACGATCGTCCGCGTGGTGCGACGGCACCACGCTACTTGTTTCCACCAACATAAACAAACATGAACGATGGAGGGGGGATTCGGCCGTGTTCGTGCGGTCCGGCCCCCCTCACGTTAAAGGAATAAAAACGAAACTTAAATAAATAAGCCACACGTTATACTTATCATTCATGATCAAGAAAAGGAGTAAGGAAACCAAAATGAAAACAAAAACCCCTACCTCGGGTTTAGGATTCAAAGGTTCGGCTACGCTCCGCGGAAGACGGCGTCGCGGAGGTCGGGTGTCGCGGTCGTCGTTCGTCAAATCCGTTGACGAAGTGCTATGCCCGAAGAGACACGACGTTGGCGGATCTTCGTTTGCCGACGAAGAAGGTCCGAGGAGGAAGAAGAGGTCCGAAGATACCGGTCGCCGAGTCGATGATCCTTGACGAAGTGTTATCGTTCTTCGTTGAGGATGAAGACGTTCTTCGTTCTTCGACAGAGCTTGAAGATGGGAAAGCTCTCCAAAGACAAACAAAGAACTCTCAATAAAATAAGACTACCTCTTATTTTATTAACACAACACAAAGAATTTCAATATTTGAAATTCAAAAAGGGGGTTTAACTCCCTTAATTAAATAAGGGTAACTTAAGCCATTAAAAGAGGGGTTAAGTACGTTGAGAGAAAAAGAAAAGACTTAGGGGTTCGTGTGGGCCCCACCACACTTAATCCTCCCAAGGGAGGTTAGGTGGGTGTGGGTCCCACTTCCAACCCCCTTAGGTAGGTTTTTTTAATAAGTTAAAATAAAATTTGTTTTACACAATTTTATTTAACTTAACTGAAAAACCCCAAAACGTAACTTTCAACCCGCAACAAACGCAACTCCCGAAAGGTCTCATTAAGCGAATATCGGCGCTGCGAGTTCATCGGTGCCCTTGGATTTCAATTCCGAGCACCGGATCAAAAGTTAGGAATTCCCGCTCGTTCGTTCACTGAACGTACCCGAGCCAAACTTCGGAAATTAATTCCGGGCACTCCGGGCCTCGGAATCAGGTGCCGTCTGAAACCGCGCTCTTGTAAAAATCCAAAGAAAATTAAGAAAAAATTTCCCTTGAATTTTACGGTCTTTACAATACCATAAAGTGTATGGGAAAAAATAATTTTTTTGTTTGATACTCTGTAAAGAGGGATCCCCATAAAAACTTCTAATGGTATATGAATAGTGGATTATCACAAAATTTTAGTGGTAACTTATCTAATATTTACACTCTTCCAAATATTTATGGAAGTCAAGTCACATTAATATATACTAATATTGGGAAAATAATTGGAACAGATCTTTTTGGAAATATGGAATCATTAATTATTTAAAAAATACATTATATTGAAGGGCTAATACATAATATAAAAATTATTTCTCAACATTTTGATAAATTTTCTACAATTTAATTTTTTATATCGTGTTTTATATTTTTAATGAAAGACTTCATATTTTGATAGAACCTATAATTTAAAATGATTATAAATTAGATTTTAATTCATTACGTGGATAAAATATAAAATATTTTAATACCAAAACATGGATTTAGATATAAATACTAGGAAATTATAATGATTATTATTTAATAAATTTCATTAAGAGGAATTTTGTTTTTAATTTTCCATACATAATATTGGTAGAAAAGAGGCTATGTGATGTATTCCAAAAGGGAAATCAACATATATATAGATAAATAAATAACATTGGTTCTACAAGACCATAAAAACATATCTTTATGTACTAATTAATAAAATATGTAGCATCAAAAAATATTAAAAATAATTTATTTTTTGGTTTATGAATTTATAATATTTACTTGGGTTTACTATCTCACACATAAAATTTATTCTTGTAATATCTAAATGAATTTATAAAAAACTAGTTCAAAATGAAATTGAATTCAGACATTATTTATTTATGAGGTGGTCTTTGATGAAAATTTGAAAATATATTATTAAATTTATTTTATATAAATCATGGTATTAAAAATAAATTATATTCGCCAAGTGCACCTCAAAAGAATTTATTTGTTAAAATGATAAATAGGACTGGGAAAAAAATTACTACAATAATGTTGTAAAAATTTACTAGACCTACTCATTCATGGTATGAAGCTACAAAAACAATCTCATAATTCGTAAATAGAGTTTTAATGTGGCCTAACTTAAATAAAACAACAAATGTGTTATGGAATAATAAAAAACAAAATGTAGGATACTTTAATGTTTTAAGATTCAATTTTTATATCTTGAAAAACATGTATAATCATGGTAATCGTGATTAGAATGTTGATAAAGGAATAATTCAACGATATTGTTCTTCCTCTAAGGCTTATAGATTATTTATTAAAAATTCAATGATAGTTGAAGAATTACTTCGTATGAAGTTTTATTAAAGTTATCCCTTAGAGGATATAAATACTCTTATTGATGACCTGAATGATTATTTGAATAACATGAAACATGATACTATATTTAATAGTAAAAAAGATGAAAATTCTGAACATGTAAATAATCAAACACGTGTTGAATGTTTAGGAACGTTATAAATGAAGAGTATGTTCATGAAATTTTTTAGAACATTAATTTACCATACCTTAGAAAATATTATCAAACGCCTAGACAAAGGTGTTATAACTACAAAGGACAATGGAAATATTCATTAATTATCAACTTTAATTTAATATATTGAACCTAAAATGATATAAAATATGTTGAGGGATGAAAGTTGGGTTTTATCCATGAAGAAAAAGTCTTAAACTAGGTCAAGAGGAATGTGGTTTGAGAATTTTTCGGTAGTACCTCTACATATCCATTTAAAGGATCTAAATGGGTTTATAAAAATTGTAAAGACCTAGAAATTCCGTGTAATGTTTTCTAATTATATGGGAATATTACAAGACCGTGAAAATTGATGGCGTGTGATTCCGAGGCCCAGTGTGCCCGAAATGAAATTCTGAACATTTTTTCGGGGACATTCAGTATTCGTGCGAGTGGGATTTTGTAACTTTTGAACTGGTGCATGGAATTGAAATATGAGGGCATCGTTGATCTCGTAGTGTTGATTTTCACTTAAGGAGACCTTTACCTCGACTGTAGTAGTTCTAGGGTGAAAGATTATTTTTCACTTTTTTTTGAAATATAAATAAAATAAAATAAACTTTTATTTTATTTTTGTTGAAACCTCTCTAAATGGGTTGGGACCAACCGAACTAAAAACCCCATTTTGAATTCCTAAAGGTGGTGACAACCTGAACACTCATAATGGGAAAACCCTTAAACTGCCTCTTTAATGTGTAGAAGTCTCTTGAAATTCCCCAAAATTATTTGTGCCACACCCTTTAATTAGTTATCCCAATTAAATATGCCGACAAATTAAATTGTTAAACATAATTTAATTGGTGTTGGCTCCTCACATGATTTTGGTTGGATGAAAGTGTAGGAAAAAGGGACGAATTTGGAGGAATTCATCTCCAATAAAGAACTCACCATCTCCAATGAAGAACATGGACCACACTTGAGCCCGGATCAGAGACATCTTGTGGAAGCGATGAATGCCGACGCCACCATCCCTAATGACTTTGTCTTCTTCCTTGTGACCTCCCCAAACGAAAAAAAGTTAGGGATTGTTGTTTTGATTATTCCATATGCCCGTTCTTGAAGACACATTATAATTAATGAAGAAATCATAGTCACTTGATACCGCTCTAATGAAGAAAGTGCATCCTAAATGAACATGGCCCGACGTCTGTGCAATTCTTGTGATCATTTGTTTTGTTCATCGCGATGAAGGTGATGGCATGACCATGATACCCAATAGAAGATAATCACAGCTAGTTCACAGTGGAGAAGGAAGGACGGTCGGCAGACCCGACTTCCGACAAAGGCACAGAGCGTGGCCATGTGGCATGGAGAGGACAACTGGTCATCCCACTAGCCACGGTGGACCGCCGCACCGCACCTTGGCCTCCCCGCCGTGTCGCGGCCGCACTGTCGTAATGAGGTCACCCCACATCGTGGAATGCCTAGTCAGGCCCCCCTGTACAATCCAGATAGCCTAGTGCGGGACGGGACGACCCGAATAGGGTCGGCCCAGGCCGGGTCAGACCAGACTCGGACAAGTTTCAACCCTATACATTCTTTTGGCCATAACATTGGCACTGTTCATCCGTTTGATGAACCGACTATGGAACTGGAAACCCTAGAGCGAGACCATCCATTTGGTATACCCCAAATGATATTTGTATTAAGTTGGGGTGTGGTTGGGTTGGATCAAGCATGAATCTAACCGGGCCCTCATGATTAAAAGGCTAATAACATATAGACCAGGCGTCAGTTTGACGCACCGTCTGTTGTGTTGAGACTCGTTTAACATGGCGGTATTTTGGGATACATATTTTTGGGACTTCATGGTAGTTGGAGTATCTAAAAGTGGCATGAGGACCAGACCCTCTCGGAGATAAGCTAGCTTAGTGCAGGAATCATGCAGCTGACTGTGAAGATGTACAAGGTTCTTGTGTGGGTATGACAACGTACTGATGATGTAATAGGATCATATGTGGGTCTTATGATGTACTGAAATTGCACTAGGATCATGTGTGGGTCTGACGATGTACTGGTGATGTACTAGGATCGGGTGTGTGTTTGAGGACGTATTGACGATGTAATATGATCATGTGTGGGTTTGATGACATACTGACGATTTACAAGGATCCTGTGTGGGTCTGACGACGCACTGATGATATACCAGGATCTTATATGGGTCTGATGATGTACGGAAAATGTACTAGGATCATGTGTGGGTCTGACGGCGTACTGACGTCGCACTAAGATCCTATGTGGGTCTAACAATTTATTAACGATGTACTAAGATCCGGTGTGGGTCTGACGACGTATCGACGATGTACTAAGATCTTGTGTGGGTCTGACGACGTACTGATGATGTACTAGGATCATGTGTGGGTCTAAAAATGTACTAAAATCCTTTGTGGGTTACATGATGATTTAGGATCCTACATGGGTCTTCCTCTTAACAGAGTAAGATGATTCAGTAGTTACATCTAATCATCTCTACTACTGTACATAAGTTTTACATGGTGTTAGATGAGTATGTACCTATGATGTACTTTCCTTCATGGTAATACCTTGGTGGTTTTCTTCTATGCAGCGTACCTATGTGGTACTTACCCTCATGGTATTCCTTCCATTATGGAACAGTGGAGCTTTGGTCTTTTGAGTTGGACATTATGTTTCCTCAAGACAGAGATGGGTTTAGTTGATAACTTAGGCATATGTATGAGCTTATACCTAAGTAGGGTTTTCTGTTGAATTCTTACTGTGTGGTTTATCTTTTGTGGATTTAGTGAGAACTTGGGGGTCTCTAGGTCCCTATTGAGTATCATTATACTCACCCCTGCATGGGTTATGCCTGAACCTTATTGTATTTGGTATAGACGACAGATAGAGCTAACTGAGGATGAGGGTACCAGGACTAGAGGTAGCTTAAGGGTGGACGTAGATGAGTCGTACAGCAGAGACGACCGTTTGAGAGCTGTACCTACCCTTCAGGTTGGATCCTTGTCAGGTGTTCATAGAAGCAATCCCAGTTTACTTGTACTTTTCAGTTTCTTGTACATTCCAGTTTGGCTTGTATTCTGGACCCTTTTTCTTACTATACTCAATCTTTTACTATATAGTTTTCTTGAGATTGTATTTTCTTGTGTTCTTGGCTGAGTTTTTTTACAGGATATAAAGGCAATGTCTTCCCGTTTTTAAGGAAATACGTATTCGATACTTGTCACCAGCCCCTGGCCTATGGAAGGCGGGCTTGGGGTAGTCAAGGCACGGTCCCTGAGGGATGGGTCATGAAAAATTGGTATCATAAGTGTATGTATACCATATAAAATAGGACTATGATCTTTTTAAGGGCAATAATGTTATGTGTAGTGGGTGTGGTTATCAGTTTTGGAAATACAGTGTTGGTGTGGTAGTCGTCGTATCCATACACCATGAAACTGACTTATGAATTATGACTCAGTGCACGAAAACACTAATTATGTGTGTGTTTTGAAGAGTTTTCATTGTTATCTCTTTGAGTCAGCTAACCAGGTATAACTTTTTGACAGTGGAGCACCTGTTTCTTTTTTAGGACGCCTCCACACAGATAGCCAACTAGGGTTCCGGGTATAGTACACATTGATAGCCCACCGAGCGATGAGGCATCAGTGTAGGGCCCTCTTCCAGTAGATGCACCAGTGGAGGAACCATCGGTACCACTACTAGTTGGGTCATCAATTCCACCAACCCCAGTAGTAAAGGGTACATGCCTCTTGAGCACGTTTCACGAGTTCTAGCGCTAGAGGCCACCTAGGTTCAGGGGAGAGATGGACTCATTGGTAGATGAGGATTGGCTGGAGGACGTGGTGAGAGTCTTCCAACTAGGAGGGACACCAGCTTCTCTCATGGTTATCCTTGTCGCTTGACTTTTATAGGCAGCAATAGTAAGATGGGGGTTTTTGATGTTCAATTTTCACGACGAGGTGATGCTTCTATGGGTAGATGACAAGAGCCTGTTTTGGGAGGATATTGTCCCAGCGACTCTTTGCAGAGTGCGCATACAAGAGCTTCTTCATCTACAATAGGGAAACATGATTGTGGCTCAGTACTCAGTGAGGTTCACCTACATCTCATGCTACTCTACTGATATGGTGCAGGAACCCTTCTTTAAGGCTCGGACCTTCGAGCTTGGACTCAGGTAAGAGATCAGGGATTAAATTATTTCTCTCAGCATCACAACATAGGAAAGGGTGTTAGAGTTATCCCTATTAGTGGAGAGATTTCCTACTGAGTAGTCACTAGTAGTGACACCCACCACCAGTCCTCATGTAGCTGAATCCTATGTAGCTGGCATCAGACAGATGTCATAGAGGTCCAAGAGGACCAGACCTACAGGTGGACAACTGCAGGATTCAGGGTCGGTTGTTCGGGATACTAGAGAGAGTTCCAATCATGTGTGGAACATGTAGTGTTTCACATGTGGCGGGTAGGGTCACAATGATCTTGACTATCCGACCTGTCGTGCGAAGGATCGGCTGATGTTTTAAGGACCACCCAGGATGATACAGAAGTTCAATCGAGGAGGTCTGTAGGGAGTGGGCGGACATGGCAGTGGAGCTGGTCATGCAGCTGGTGGTGGGAGATGATTCAGGATTTTACTGCCACCACTACCTGGTGGTCCACCCCGACCACAGGGAGCAGGTATACTGGGGCGAGCTCAACTCCAGGAAGCTGAGGCCTACAATCACAATGCTCTGGAGATGATATGAGGTATGATCTATGTCTACTATACCTTACAACAATACTTATAGAAATAGGTTCCAGTCATTCTTTTATTTCCACTTCCCTCATTCGATGATCGGAGATTCTGATAGAGTCATTGGCTCGATCCTTACGACAAGAGACTCATACGGGAGAGGATTTGATGAATACACACTGGTGTCGACAGTTTGGTCTTACTCTAGTAGGCGAGATCTTCGGCTGGGATCTTCTAGTTGTGGCTTCGAGGCCTTATGATGTCATCATGTGTAAGGACTTGTTATCTATATTCCATGCTCATATTGACTATATTAGGCGTAATGTGTGGTGTTTACTCATGGATGGGACCAGGATTACCTTCACCAGCGAGAAGAGAGCATTTGCCGCCTAGGATGGACTTACCCCAAGGAGAGTTTCGCTGATCACTCATCATTTGGATAGCCTTACCCATGGAATGGTTGATGTGGGGAGTCTGAGCTATCCTGTATTGGTGGACCAGTACACGGATGTCTTCCCTGATGATGTTCCGGGTCTACCTCCTCACAAAGGGGTCAACTTTTACATTGAATTTTACCATGGTGCGGCACCGATATCCACACCAGTGTATCAGATGGCTCTTGTGAAGATTCATGTGCTTTGGGTACAGCTGGAATACTTACAGGGGAAAGGGTTCATTTTCCCTAGATTTTCTCCTTGTCCAGCCCCAATTTTGTTCTCCAAGAAGGAAGATGGGAGCATGAGGATTTGTGTTGACTATCTGCTCTTAATGCAGGTGACCATGAAGAACAAGTACCCACTCCTGAGGATTGAAGATCTCTTTGATCAGCTGAAGGAAGCATGATGATTCTTGAAGATAGTCCTCAGATCAGGCTATCACCAACTCAGAGTGAGAGATGATGATTTGCAGAAGATGGCTTTCAGATGTCGGTATGGCCATTATGGGATTTTAGTTATGTCTTTCGGTGTAACCAACGCCCCAGAAGTATTCATGGGACTCTTGAACATGATCTTTCAACCCTCCCTTGATCGCTTTGTTGTAATCCTCATCGACGACATTATAATCTACTCGACTACTGAGTAGGAGAATGCATATCACTTTTAGGTAGTTCTGGACACACTCTGATAGCACTAGCATTATTGTAAGCTCCTAAAGTTCCAGTTCTGGATCTGAGAGGTTATCTTTCTGGGACATGTCATCTCAGAGGCCATATTTGTGGTGGATCTAGTGAATATTGAGGTGATACTTTCATTTGATCTACCCTAGAGTGTGATGGAGGTATGGAGTTTCTTGGGATTTGCTGGATACTACCAGATGTTTGTGTCATATTTCTCCAAAGTTGCATCACCTTTATCAGCTATGATGATGAATTGGAAATGCTTCATGTGGTCGGAGAGATGCCCTTAGAGTTTTCAGGAGATGAGGTAGAGGCTGACTAGTACCCCCTTCATGAGGCTTCCAGAGGAGGGCACTGGGTGCGTAGTTTACTGCAACACATCAGGGAAGGAACTCAGATGTGTCCTGATGTAGGAGTGAGTAGTGATCGCATATGGTTCTTGATTTCTAATACTGCATGAGCATAACTACGCTACCCATGTCCTTGAGTTAGCAGCAGTGGTCTTTTCCTTGAAGATGTGGTGACATTACTTGATGGGAGAACAATTTACAGTCTACTCAGATCACAAGAGTCTCATTTATATCTTCTCGCAGAATGACATGAACCTGAGATAGTGACATTGGCTTGTGTTTTTCCAGGAATATTACTTCGAGAAATTCTATACTCGTGAGGAGGGGAACATTGTAGTAGACACACTCAGCAGGTGATCTAGTATACAACTACTATGTGAGGGGATATAGTAGTTGGAATATTTGCAGATATCCATTGTAGATTGGGATGGAGCAGCTTTTCTTTAGTCTCTTACAGTAACTCCACTAGTTCTTTAGTAATTCAGGGAGGCATAGCATGGGGTTGCTGACTGGGAGACTCAACATGCTCAGATATCCATAGTACATGCACCTAATAGATTTTATGAAGGTGTGGAGAATGTCATCCTCTTTAGAAGATGTACCATGGTACTAGTTTCACTTCAGGAGGAAGTGATGATGGAGTTCCACACATCCCCACTAGCGATACATCCAAGAGTAGCGAAGACGTACCATGATCTATGACAATAGCACTAGTGGTCGGGAATGAAGAAAGCAGTAGTAGAGTTTGTCTCTTGGTGCCACACTTTTCAGCAAGTGATATTAGTCCCTTAGGTACCAGCAGGTTTAGTTAATCCTTTAGAGGTCCCAGAGTGGAAGTGGGATGGGATATCCATGGGATTTGTGATGAGACTTCCACATAAATCTAGGGGTCATGATTCAATCTAGGTGATTGTTGACTGACTCACCAAGTCGGACCACTTCCTATTGATCATAGATCAGGGTTCAGTAGAGAGTTTTGGATGCCTCTATGTGCAGGAGATTGTGCAGCAACATGGAGAACCCTCAATGATTATCCTCGATAATGATGTACATTTTACTTCCTGTCTATGGATGGGGTTTCAGGAAGCTTTCGGGATGCAACATCATTTTAGCACCGCCTTCCTTCCTCAAACGGATTGCCAGACTGAGCGGACCATTCCGACACTCGAGGACATGATGTGTGCTTGCATTCTCGACTCCAGTCAGAGTTTGGAGGATCAATTGTCTTTGGTGGAGTTTTCATACAAAAACATCTATCACTCCAAAATTAGGATGGCACCTTTTGAGGCATTGTACGGGCGACCTTGCAGATCACCTCTATTCTCTACTGACCCTATGGAGTCTTCAATAATGGGACCAGAAATATTATGGGCTACCACGAAGAAGTTTCATATCATTCAGGAGCAGTTGAAGACTGCACAGATCAGGAAGAAGACTTATGCCAACAGGAGACGGAGACCTCTTAAGTTTGAGGACAGTGACCACTCCATCGTACGGGTCTTACTGTGACGAGGTTTGCGGGGGTTTGGCTGGGGAGTCATGTTATCTCTGAGGTTCATCAGACCCTTCTAGGTACTCAAGAGAGTTGGATAGGTGGCTTATAGCTTAGCACTTCCCCCTTAGTTGTTCCAGGTGCATGACATCTTCCACGTATCCCTGCAGATGAGATATTTGCATGACCCTACCCACATAATCGACCAAGGAGAGATAGACATTGACAATGGGGTGATGTTTAATGAGGTTCCAGAAGAGATTGAGGATCAACAGGATCAGGTCCTTAATGGACGGTCAATAACTCTAGCGCGCATTCACTGGCATCACAGGAACCTGAAGGATATCACATGGGAGAAGGAGGCTCAGATTCGTGTTAAGTATCCCCACTTGTTTTCTGAGTTTTTGTAATGAGGCTTTCAGGGACGTAAATCCCTATGGTGGGGAGAATGTAAAGACCAAGAAATTTAATGTAATTTATTTAATTATATGGGAATTTTACAAGTTTGCAGATATTGATGGAGCGTGATTCCAAGGCCCGGTGTTCCTGGAATGAATTTCAGAAATTTGTTTCGAGTACGTTTGGTAAATGTGCGAGCGGGTTTTTGTAACTTTCGAACTGGTGCTTGAAATTGAAATATGAGGGCACTGTTGAACTTGCAGTGCCGATTTTCTCTTCAGGATACCATTATCTTGATTGCAGTAGGTCGGGGGTGAAGGATAGTTTTTCAATTTTTCGTGGAAATAGAAATAAAATAATATAAAGTATTATTTTATTTTTGTTGAAACCACTCTACATGGGTAGGGACCACCCGAACTAAAACCCCTATTTTTGATTTTTAAAGTTGGGTACCACCCGAACCCTCATAATGGGAGAAACCCTGAAACTCCATCTTTAATGTGGGGAAGTCTCTTGAACTACCTATATATTAATTATGTCACACCATTTAATTAATTATGCCAATTAAATCTACCAACAATTTAAATTGGTAAACTTAATTTAATTGGTGTTGGATCCTAACTTGTTTTTTGTTGGAAGAAATTATTGGTGAAAGGGAAGAGATTGGAGGAACTCATCTCCAATGATGAATGAAACATCTCCAAAAATGAATGAGGATGACACTTGAGACCAGATTGGAGGCATCTTACGGAAGCGACAAATGCCAACGCCACTATCCCCCATGACTCTGTCTCCTTCCTCGCGACCTCCTCTAATGAATGAAAAGGTAGGGATTGTTTTTTTATTTTTCCACTTTCCCGTTCTTGACAACTCATCATAATTCAAGAAGGAATCATAGCTTCTTGCTACCATTCTAATGAAAAATGTCTGGGCCAAATGAACATGGCCCCACCTTTCTATAGTTCTTGTGATTTCTTGTTGTGTTCTTCACATCGAAGGAGAAGGGGCGACCACGCCGCCTGACAGAAGAGAACCACAGATTTTGCCTCACTAAAAAAAGAAGTATAGTCGGTCGATCCAGCCACCGGAGAAGATGCGGCGCGCGACCGGGCCATGCGGAGATGAAAGCTGTCCATCCGGCCGGCTGAGGCAGACCGCCACCCTGCGACTGCCCCGCCACCCCACAGCCACCCCACACCGCAAGCCTCTAGGACAGGGTGCCCCACATGGGCCGGAACACCCTATGCGGGCCAGGCTACAACGCGGGTTGGTCCGACCCGAAGTGTGTCTGCCCAGGCTGGGTCAGGTCGGGTCGGACTGGACTCAGACCAATTTCGACACTATACACTCTTTTGGCCATAACATTGGCACCGAGCGTCCGTTTGATGAACCATCTATGGCGCTAGAAATCTTAGAGAGATACCGTCCATTTCGTATACCCCACATTAGGTTTGGATAAAGTTGGGGTACGGTCGTTTTGTATTGAGCACGAATCCAACTGGGACCTCAGGACTAAAAGGCTGATAATATACAGACCATGCGTCCGTTTGACACACCTTCTATTGCATTGAGACCCCTTTGACGTGGCGGTCTTTTGGGATACTTATTTTTGGGGCTTCGTGGGAGTTGGAGTATCGACTAGTGGCTTGTGGTTTGGACCCTCCTGGAGAAAAGCAATCTTAGTAAGAGAACCCTATTGTTGGATGTGGCGATGTACTAGGATCATGTGTTTGTTTGACGATGTACTGAGGATGTACTAGGATCATGTGTGGGTCTGTTGACGTACTAATGATGTAATAGGATCTTGTGTGGCTCTGACGATGTGCTGACAATGTAGTAGGATCTTGTGTGGGTATGACGACATACTGGCGATGTACTAGGATCCAGTGTGGGCATGACGACATACTGACAATGTACTAGGATTCTGGGTGGGTCTGATGACTTACTGATGATGTACTAGGATCTTCTGTGGGTTTTTGGACGTACTGATGATGTAGTAGGATCCTGTGTGGGTTTGACATTGGACTGACGATTTACTAGGATCCTGTGTGGGTCTGACGACATACTGACGATGTACTAGGATCTTGTGTGGGTCTGACGACATACCGATGATGTACTAGGATCATGTGTGGGTATGATGTTGTACTGTTGATTTACTAGGATCCTCTATGGGTATGATGATGTACTACAATCCTCCATGGTTCAGAAGATGGTTTAGGAGCCTATGTGGGTCTTCCAATTAATAGAGTAAGATGATTCAGTAGTTACATATAATCATCTCTACTATTGTAACTATGTTATACCTGGTGTGAGCTGAGTCTATGCCTATGAGGTACCTTCCTTTGGGGTAATACCATTCTAGTGTTCTTCTGTGTGACATACATGTGTGGTACTTACCTTCTTGTTATTCCTTCCTTTGTGGAACAGTTGAGCTTTGGGCTTTTCAGTTGCACCTTGTGTTTCTTCATGACTGAGATGGGTTTACTTGATATCATATGTATATCTATGGGAATATACCTAAGTAGGGTTTTCAGTTGAATTATTGTTGTGTGGTTTTTCCATTGTTGATTTTGTGAGTCCTTGAGGGTCTAAGAGTCCCTATTGAGTATTGTTATACTTACCCCTACACGGGCTATGCCCGCACCCAGTTGTGTTTGGTGCTAACGACGGACAGTGCTGACTAAGGACGAGAGTACCAAGACTGGAGGTAGATCGGGGTGGACATAGATGAGGCGTACAATAGATATGACCATTAAAAAGCTGTACCTACTATTTAGTTTGGATCTTTGTCATTTGTTCATAGGAGATTTCCAAGTTTACTTATACTTTTCAATTTCTTATACAATCCAATTGGGCTTGTATTCTTTCCCATTTTTCTTATTGTACTCAATCCTTTACTATATAGTTTTCTTGAGATTGTATTTTTTTTGTGTTTTTGGTTGATTTATTTTATAGGTTATAAAGGCAATGCATTCCCGGTTTTAGAGAAATATGCCCTCGGTGCTAGTCGCCTACCCCTTGCCTATGGAAGGCAATCCTAGGGTAGTCACGAGACGGTCCCTAGTGGATGATTCGTCACAGAAATAAGAAATATTATCGTGGAATTATAACTATGAATATGGATAGAGTATTTCCTAAAGGTTTCAATCAAGATTATGATATATATTATAGTCAAACATTTTCCACAGTAGTTATACAATAATCCATTAGAAATCTATTGGCCAAAACATCGCATATAAAATTTATTCATTTCAAGATAAATATTAAATAGACTTTTCTAAATGGTTTTCTTTTGGAGGAAGACTATGTTAAATAATTTTTTTAGGAAAATCCACCATTTAAAATTCAATTCTCATACATACCAAAGAAATATATGGTCTTAAATAATCTAATAATGTTTTGTCTAAAGGACATAGTTATTTTGTTTTATAAAATTATAAATATATAGGATTTGAATAACCTACTAAATTAAAGAAAATACAATTAATGAATATTTCTCTTTCTCATATATATATTGATGTTATGATATTTTTGTTAAAATAATAATATATTATGCAATGATTTATCAATATACATGAAATAAGTGTTCATATGTTGCATGATGGGTGAGTTAAATTACCTTCTTGGTTATAAAATATTTTATAAAGACATTGAGAATGTGATAAACCAATAAAAGTGCATAAATGAAACACTGACAATGATTATAAGTGAATATAGTAAAGAATATGTAACTCATATGATTTTTAATATTGAATTTGTTATAGATAAATCTAGTAAAATAGAAGAGAACTTGTTTTAATCAGAAAGAATTATGTGAATTTTTTATGTAAATTATTGTATATTATACATCATATTTTTTTACATATTTATGACCGAATTTTGAAATATAACTTTCAACATGATTTTAATTCATTTAAAATATTTTAAAATAAATCGAGATTTTATAAATGAAATTACATCATTTCGAATGAATAAATGAATCCTCAAGTAATGATGTTATTATAAATCACATTCCAATAATTTGTTATTTTGGAATATTATATCCTATTATATGTAAAATACAATTATGAAAAATTACAGTTGATAATATATCTATAGGATTGTGGTCATATGATTACTATATATATATGGTCATGATATATTCCAGTGATACAAACTAAATAGTTGATGTCCTTGACCAGTAGGATAATTACCTAAGGATATCATTTATCAAATATTCCAAGGGAGATAACATATATGATATTTTCTATTAATCAATCACATCCCAAAAATAAATAACTAATGAATGATAAAAATCATTTATATGAGATGTTTATGCTCATTCTGATAATCACCCAAACCTTGTTCAGAAAAACCATCTCAATAAAATATCACCATTGTAGCCCTTAACCATATGGTGTTCACTAGTGTAATAAAGGGATGGTTATTTAAACCCTAATAGCATGAATACCTATATTTTTTTGTCCTATGATATTTTTTTAAAATTATTCTTTATTGATTTTAATTTATAAATAATTAAATAATGAAATTGGTTATAAATTGATTTCAATACGACAAAACATGGATTTCATATTTTGGTATAGACAATTTCAGTTAAGACATTCCATATGAATAGTCAATTTATTTTTAAATTAAATTATATTTTTATAAAATATTGTTACTAAATAATATTAATTAATTAATTTGTAAGATATAATTTTAAAAAGTAAAAATTATTTTTAACAGGGTTTAGAAAAATATTATTGTCAAACATTAGTTGTTATTAATAAATATGGATTTTATTTAAAATTATAAATTATAATGTTAATGTAATTATTTGTATAGAATAGATACAATTTTTTATTCATCGTGTCAAAATTATCAAACAATCAATTTCTCAAAATTTTCTGATATAGTCAATTTTTTTGGAAAAAATTAAATAGTGTTTAAATACATGATATTTATTCTGACATCATAATGACATAAAAGAGAAATAATATATAGAAAATATGTATCTATGAGGAAATATATATTTTTCTTTTAAATTTTTTTTTGAGATAATTTGATTAAATTATTAAAGCCTTGATGGATTCTTTGAATCATATACTATATAATATGTTTCTAAAATGAATTAGTTATAAACATGACTCACATAAAAATTTAAAAGGGAGATATTTTATTGTTTTTGGAAAATTTGAATTAGGAAATATTAAAAAACACCACTTTTTCATTGGAAAAATCAAAATGAAGGCTTGTTGTTTTGATGACACTATTAAATATATTCCTAAAACTATGAATAAGAAATAATGAAGAAGTCCCCTATATTTTCATATTAAAACCCAAAAAAGATCACATTTCTCCCCACTAAATAAACCAAGGATCATGTATTTACTCTTACCATTATTTTATAAGGCCTTACAAAGGGTTCCCTAAGCTCTCAATAAGCCCATCCCAATCATAGGGAAACACCCTCTCAATGTAAGGGATCATATCCTTTTCCTCTTTGTTGATGAACAATATTTATTTCATTCTTTTTATTTAAAATTTCTTGTGATGGGAAATTTTTTTAAACATTTCTAATACTGTATGTTTTGTCTACAAATGATGAGATATAATTTTGTCTATCACTAATCCATTTTATGAATCTTTATGTACTACCATCATGATGGTGAAATGTCAGTTCTATTTTTCATGACATACGATATTTAAGTGATTTCCAATACCCATTTCCACTTATGTGAGTTCAGATCTATGTACCTATAATTATATTATTTGGGAATTCCATGTATGTAACACACACTACTCATGAATTTGCTGAAAAGATATGAAATACCTTTTTTATGTTATATGGATTATGTGGAACACTTATACATATACATGACATGAATTTCATAGGTGTACCAAGATAGAACTGCAATTCATTGGGTAATGTTTTATCTCATAAGATTCCATGTAATATGAATGTGAATTTATCCTCAGAAAACAATGTTATGATGTGTTGGTGTAAAACCCTGACTTATGCTTCATATTCCACATTTTAAGGTGTTTCCACATTTCTTTATTTCCATTAAATGATAATTTCTTATCGTCCCTCATTGTTAATGATTACGACTCCCATATATTATGTTGAATATTTATACATCTTGGATCAAGAGTATATCTTTACCTAATATAATATATTTTTTATTATCTTAATGGTCCATATAGCTCACCCATTCCAAATGTATATCCCTAGGATATCCCTTGTATTTTTATACGAATGATGGATTTAAAGATCATGTTATAAAATTTTTCATTAATGTTAGTGTATACATATCTTATGATGTTCTGTTATGTAACTAATAACCCAAATACACTAGCCCTTTCAATATTAATGGTTTTATTAACTAAAAATTAATGTAATAAATCATGAAATATATTATATTAATGACATGGGTTGTCATAGTGGGTATCAAAGGAATGTACATTTATTTTTGGGAATAGGATTATAAAAATCTAGTGAAATACATAGGGATAATAACCAACATATCAAAAATCTCCATGTTTTGGTAAATTATATATTATATTCTTTCCAATATAATGCATTCATATCTAGATATTATAAAAGGATGTAAAATTTACCTTGATATTCATATGGGTAACAACCTCAATAACATTTTATTAATCTATAATTGATTGAGAAATAGTAAAAAACAATGTGCATTTCCTCAATCTAGGTTTGAAACCCTATGGGATATTCTTTGCAAAATTCACAAGCTTGTTATCAACTATTAATAATGTAATGAAATATTCATACAAGGTTTTATATTATGAAATAGATCAAAGATAACTTATATTAGAACCTAAAAATACATAGGTTGGATAACATATGTTATTTTTGATTTATCCCTTTAAAGTTCATATTTTCCCTTTAGGTTTTTAATAATTTTAAAATTATCTTACCTAATTTTCTCATTGTTTTGGTCAATGGCCAGAAATTGGAGTGGTTGAGTCCACAACCATTGTGAGGGGTAATGTGATGATTGCCCAAATAAGATACCCCACATGATGGGAGAACAAATAAAGAAATTCATAATGATAGGTTCCCAATATACACATGTTTTGAACCAAAACATGAATCAAGATGAATTCCCAAATAACCATAATATAGAGAATGTTACAATTAATACATTGATGGAAAAATGTTTCCCATCTTTTACTTGGATCACATTATTGAAAAATAAAGGATTAGCTCAATTGAAAAGATAACCTCCATCCTTTAATTATATAAGCCTGAGAAGGTCATACTTGATATTTATCATACAAAAGTTGAAGCCTATCAATCGTTGAAATTTCTCCACAATGAGAAACATGAGGAGGATACTATAGTGATGGAATGGAAGTAATTATGGAAAAATAATTAAATAAATAATTTCCTCACACTCTTTGGCTTAAAATGATGAGGGAATTCATTAGACTAAATAAATATTATGGAGAATCAATTTATGAACATGATAAAAACATCAAAAGAATTATCTGATATGACTTCAGCATTTCATTACCACTAAAATGAAATTTGATCACTAAATTGGTGGGATGAAGTTGTAATTATGAAAAATAGATAGTTTTATGACATTGATAGCTGTAAAGAAATTGTTCGAGGTGCCCTATAATTCAAAATAGTGATAAGATAATATCAAGGGCCTGACAATAATAAGAAGAGGAATATAGAGTTTAATTCCTGTAGTGTGATAGATAAATCTATCGGTGGTTAGAAATTACATCATCCCATTTGTCCAAATATTAGTATGACAAACCCTATAAATATCCTAAAGGGGTATAGTAAATAGTTTTTGTTTTGAATGGAAGGGAACCAAACATATGATTTTTTATGGTAGAAACACACAGATGTGATGGAAGTGAATAAATAACCAGTCGATACATATCATATTATACAACTATTCAATTTCAAGGATCAAGGATACTAGAAAACCACTTTGCAAAGGCAAGGGTTACCAGAGAAAACAAATTCCAAAAACATTCAACGCTGTAAGAGAGAGAATATATAATCACAATTATAGATGTGGATAAAAGAATGATGTGGTGAAAGGTGTGATATTTATTCATTCAATAAAAGACAATTCACATTTTTTCAGGTTCTACACATTCATTCATATCAAAAAAATTTAGTTGAGTTATTCAAAAACCACTGTAAAGCATGGAGTAGTGATATCTTTGGAAATCAAAAATTTGGGACTTATTTCATCCTGGGAATATAACTCCTTCCTTGACCACATATGCGAGATGAGCTTCCCCATGAACCTTTTATTTTTTTTGGGGATTTAAATTTTATTCATGAAATTGTTTTATTATCTTATATAAAGCCAACATAAATTTACGAGAGAAGGAAATCATCCTCGGTATCATGAATAGACGTATATTTCTATAAATATTCAGGTAGAAGGAAGAATATTCATTGGTTCTATTTTCACAATAAATGACATTATTTCCCTATGAACATTTTTATCTTACCCAAATGATTAAGACAAAATAAAAATCTTCCTTAAAAGCATTTCCATTGTGAGGGAATACAATAATGTTTTTTCTCAAAGAATTTATTATTATTCCTCATACAAAAAAGGATGAACTATAAATCATGATTATTACTTATTCCATTCTAATATCCAAGACATTATATACGATGGTCAATTTTTATCTCGATATGTAAAGAGAAAATAGTAGGGAACCTACATATCAGGTTTGTATTCCTGTGTACTTCACCATGGGGTTCACCAACCCACATCATTAAGAATAAAAATGGTTCAATCGGCCTCTTAATTGGTTTTCAGGTGCATAATAATATCATAAAAATGAATAAGTAGTCTCATCCATATGTTGATAATATTATCAATCAGTTTTGTGAAGTCCATTATTTCTCTAAGACAGATATTTGGATGGGATATTATCCTGTAAAGGAAATGAGGGAGGATGTCCCAAAGATTTATTTTTATAAGGTACGGGAACTAAGGGTTCATCGTGATAACATTTAGATGCATGAATGATTTGTAAATCATAATGGACATGATGAATTGTGTCTTTAGATTTAACCTGGTCCAATATTCGGTAGTCTATATGTATGATATTCTTATCTACTCCAAATAAATGGAGTAATATGGGGAGTAGTTTAATACTATAATGAGGAACTTTTATAAAGAAAATATATGTGCTTTTTTTTGAAAATTTGAGATCTAGTTATATAAATTTACATTCCTAATTCATGTAATCGTAAAAAAATGGAATATACAGGGATCCAAAAAAAATATAAATGAATAGTTTCCAAGTCCAACCTATGTGAAAAAAATTTATATTTTCCTTCGATTAACTGGGTAATACCACTGATTTTTGTGAAACTAATGATTTTTTTCAGTATCCTTAACCAAAATAACTCAAAAAGAGTCAAGTTATTCTAGAATGATGAATCAGTAATTTTTTAATGACATGAAAAAGTGGCTAATCACTCCTCTCATAATCACATTACCGAAAAGTACTTTTTTTATTACTATTGCCGAAGCACAGAGAAATAAAGAACCTCCCTTCAAGGAGGTCGAAAGTGGTGGAGTCCAAGGGAGTCACCTTGCACCACAGTAACGCACTAAAGGGGAAGGGAATTCAAACTATCAAAAATCACAAGTGGCTCCTCCTGTCTGCCCAAGAGGGCAAGGGCATCAGCCGCAAAGTTTGACTCCCTCCAACTATGGTGAATAATCTGGCCTTGATTAGTTTCTGCCTTGCACCTACGAATGAGATAAATCAAGTCCCACAGAATGCAGTGGCCTCCCTGAATCATCCTCACTAGAGACTCAGAATCAGACTCCACCTCTGATACTCGCATCCCTCTCCGCCTGCATACCAACAAGCCAGATAGAAGTACCCGAACCTCCGCACCCAAAGAATTCCCTGGACCATAAAAGGCACTGAACGCTAGTAGCACTGAGCCCCAACAATCTCTGAGCAGCCCACAACCCATCATAACCCCCCCGAATAGGATCCATCAATGTTGAGCTTCAAACCCTGAGTCGGTGGTATCCACCTCACCCATCTCTCCTTTCCTCTACGTTGTATGCATGGCCTATTGAGCAGGTTGCACACTGCCACTGAATATAGACCTGCCTTGACCAGAGAAGCTAGCTCAACAATAAGTGACTTCAGCTGGACCTGCATAGACACCAATGACCTTTTTCTCCCCAGTCGAACCTGGTTCCTCGCCTCCCAAAGCACCCAGCAGATCGCAACTAAGATGATGATTTTGACAACCCGTTCCATTGTTCCGTTCTCACTACCTGGAAGCCAGACGGACAAGTAGTCCTGAATACAACGTGACCCACCAATCGGAAAAGGGGAGTGGTTGAAGAGAGACCAGAGGTCGGAGGCCCATTGCCCTTGAAAGAAAAGATGGGTCGCCGTTTCTGAGTTTGGCTGCTCACAGCAGTAGCACCGGGAAACCATGCATACCCCTCTTCTCTGTATGTTATCCTCCGTTGGTATCGCTCTATTTAAGACCCTCCACACTAGAAAATTCATTCTCACCGGCAACTCCTTGCACCAAACAGCTGGCCGCCTCTCCCCCGTAGTGCTTTCTCTCTGAAGGATTTCCCTGTAGCCTCCGATCGTGTACCTACCATTGCTAGTTTCCATGAAACAACACCGGTCCGGCTCCTCACTCATCACAATGCTTCCAAACAGTTCAAGTTGGCTGGGATTAAGGGCTGCCTGTATGAACTCATACCTTCCACTTGCCTCACTGAAAGAAATCCCCGGTGAAGGGCAACCCGGATACCCTAGCTTCTCCCCGGCCCAGTTTTCCTCCCAAAAACTAATCTCCCCCTGACCAACAATCCACCTGACATATCCAGCGAGTCTCTCAATGTGAGAAAACATGCTCTTCGCTAAAACAGTTGCACCCTGCATGCGCACCTCCCCCGGCCAGCCATATCGCGCTCTGAAAAACTTTGCCCAGAGAGTCTCCCCTACAACGACTTCCCAGGCTAACCGCGCTTGCAATCCCATAATGGTAACCTCAACATCCCGAAGGCCAACTCCACCTTCCTCCACCGGTTGAGCCAGCCGCTTCCAAGATGCCCAGTGGCATCTTCCTTCTGCTTTTGCATCCAAAGAAACGCGGAAAAGATACTTTTCATCCTCTCCACCGTGCCTTTCGGTGGATTAATAACAGAAAAAACATGCATGGGAACGGACAGGAGGACGCTGTTAATGAGAACCACCCTGCCTCCAAACGACAGCATCTTGTTTTTCCAACTGAAGATCCTTCCCCACAGCCGGTCAAGGATCTCATTGAAATGATCCTTCTTGATTCTCCCACATGATAGCGGCACCCCAAGGTACAATATAGGGAGACTTTTCTGTTTGCACCCCAAAATATCCTGGATCACCTTACACCTCCTCCCGGAACACCTGTCCGAGATAAAAACATGACTCTTCAAAGGGTTAACAGACTGCCCACTAAACCTCCCATATCTGACCAACATGTCGCCAAGGTGCTTCAAGGATCTACTGCCCCCATTCAAAAAAACCAGGATGTAATCTGCAAACATCAGATGTGAGATGTAGCTAGCATTCCTTCTCCCATGGAATGGTTTCAACCTGCCCTCCGAGAAGCCACTAACCAAATTTCTGGACAATGCATCCTGTGCCAGAACAAAAATTGTGGGAGAAAACAGGTCCCCCTGCCTAACACCTCAGACAGATTTGAAGAAACCGAAACACTTTCCCATCAAAGATACCGAAAGCCAAGGAGATGAGTAGCACCTGAAGCAGAGGTCACAAAACCATTCTTGAAAGCCAAACGCCCTCATGACCCGAATGATAAAACTCCATTCAACTCTATCATATGCTTTGTTCATGTCAACTTGGTAAATAATGTTCGATCCCACGGTGCTTTTGTTAATATCATGTACCAATTCACTTGCTATGCCAACCGCCCCCTGAATGCTTTGGCCCTGAATAAAACCGTGCTGCTCCATCGAAACCATCCTAGATATCATTCCAGCCAGCCTCCTGTTGATGACCGTGGCCAGTAATTTATAAGACACATTGCAGAGACAAATAGGCCAGAAATGGTTCAAGAGTCTAGGTTCCTTGATCTTAGGAACCAACACCACCCGAGATGCAGAGACACCCTTTATCAGTGACCCACCACCAAAAAAATCCTGAATCGCATGCACAACCTGCGGCCCCACTATTTCCCATGCTGCACTGAAGAAGGATGTCGGAAAGCCATCTGGTCTGGGAGCACTCTCCTGCGGCATGCTTCTCAGAGCTTCCCTGATCTCTTCTTCATTAGGGATAGCGGACAGAGTAGCATTATCCATTTCATTAACCAGCATGGGTATGCAGTGCAGGAAGTCATGGTGATTCGCCGCGGCCCTCTCGAAGCTCGACGTATCCCTCCCAGCCAGTAAGCTCTCGAAGTGCTCCAACGCCAAATGTCCAACAATGTTCACATCAGACGTGTAGGACCCGTCCTCGAGATTAAGATTAATCTTCATGCTTCTTTTCTCCTTGATGCAGGCCTGAAAGAAGGCTGTGTTACGATCTCCCTCCCTTAGCCAACGTACTCGCGACCTCTGCTTGTAAACATTCTCCATTTCTACAAGTTTTTCAGCAAGCATGATCTTTTTATCACATAAAATAACAAAAGCATTCTCGTCCCAGACCTCCTGTAGAGACTCCTCCAGTCTCCCCACCTCAACCTGTAAACCCGCCACCCCATTGGGAGAGTCTGGTTGTCTGGTTAGCCAGTCTTTAACGTCCTGTTTAAAGCGTTTGAGATGGTTCACAAGCCCTCCCCATGACCGTTCCTTCTCCTCCTTCATCCAGGAAGCTTTCAGCATTTGCATGAACTCCGGGTCGCGATGCCATTCGCTAGAGTAATGAAAGGACCTACCCAGCACGGTTTCACGCCGTACCTTGATCAGGAGAGGGGCATGATCAGAGAGTAAACGTGGAAGGTGCGTTACTGAAGTGCTTGAGAACAGGTCCAGTCCATGAACATTAGTGAGACACCTGTCCAGTCTACTCCAGATGCGGTTAGACCCTCGTAGATTATTGCACCATGTATATTTGGAACCCCTGAAGCCTAGATCTAACAACCCCGTGCGAGTCAAGCACTCCTGGAACTCAAGCATGCTCTCCCGGTTCCATCCCGATCCACCCCTTTTCTCAGAGAATTCAGCAATGGTATTAAAATCCCCTCCCACAAACCACGACATAGACCCGGCATGTAGCGCCTCCAGATGTCTCCATATCTCCCTTCTTCTGTTCACCACCATACTCACATAGACAAACGTGAAAAGGAGGGCATAATTACCCACAACAATCCTTGTATCAATACACTGAGGCATAATACTCCTGATCTCTACCGAGATGTTGCTTCTCCAACCGATCCAGATGTGCGAGTTGACAGCTCCATCAAGAATGGAATTTGAAAACCCCATACTCTTGGCCAACCCTTCCAACATACATGGGCTCTGCTTCGGTTCTAAAATCACAAACAAAGATACCCCGGATTTCCTGCCTTCTGATGCCAAAAAGGCACGCTTAGCACGGGCTCCAAAACCCCGTGCATTCCAAATAATGAGTGATAACATTACCGCGAGCCCTTCTGGGCCCTCTGCAATGGCGGGGGATGTAAGAAGGGCAACGCAACCAGTTCTTTCCCTTTGGCCTTGGAGCGCGTCGTGGGACCAGAGCCACCATCCTCACCAAAACATCGCTTGTGTGAGAGAGTCACCTTCTTTAGAGGACTCACCTCCTCCTCCAACTGAAGCTTCCTTCCCGAAGGGAGGACGTCCGATCCGCCTGCCTCCAAGTTCCCAAGGGCCAAAGGATCCAACAAACGTCGATGAGGCGACAGACGAGCGACCAACAATTCTTTCTCCACACCCCTCGACAGTCCAGACGCCTCCCTATCTCCATTCGAGGATAAAGTCAGCTTACTTACCAGGGATGATTGGATTAACTCCGGTGACAGCTGGGCAGAGATACAGAACGAAGAGGGTGGGAGAGACAGCGTTCTCGCCGGTCTTCCTAACGAGAAGGCCAAGTGCACCTTCGGATCCTGCTGAGGGAGATACACCCTGCTGCACGAGGGAGACAGTTTCTGAACCGGCCCAGGAGACCAGGAAATGGGATCCAAAACCTCCTCCGTAGATTCCGACCGCGAGCCGAGCATGTCAGAAGCTTTTTCTTTTTCCGCTGTTTCTGTCGCACGAGGAACGGATGGCAAATTTGAATTTGAAATGAACCGAGGGTTAACGTTATCCGCACCCAACTCCTTGAGACCCGATGCAGGTGGGTCCGGACCCGACTCAGCCACCCTGCCCCGCCGGGGAGCCTCTGCCGCATCCCGTCGCCTCCGGCAGGACGCCACCCTGTGGCCATGCAAACCGCAGCCGACAAAAAATCGCGACCCCTGGAGATAGAAGAGTCTCTGCCTCCAGGAAAAACCATCCTCCGACTCCACCAGAACCCAAGAAGGCCGATCTACAGACAGGTCCATCTCAACACAGATACAAGGATTAGAGGCCGCCTGAAGACACCGCGTATCGGCATCCGCACACAGAAAAGTACCAAGAGCATTCCCCACAACCTTCAGCATCCTCGGGTTATGTAAGGGTAGAGGTAGGCCTGGAAGCGATAGCCACACAACATCCACAGGAGACTCCCGCCCGTAATGGCAATCCCAGGACCACCTCGTCAATGAGAAACGCCACGAACCACACACCCTGGACCTCCTCGTCCAAGCTTTAACAAAGTCTTCCCTGGAGGCTAGATGAATGCAGAACGCAACCCTGGAGAACTCCGGCACCGCCGCCGGGCAGGACAGCCCCCATGAACCCACAAAGCTTCGGAAAAAACTCAAAGAGGGTTTATTACGCCCAAAACGAGCCACCAGAGAAAGGTCATGAAAGGAAGCTGCCTCTCGAAGCTCCTGGGCCAAAAAGCTCACCACCGGGACCCCCTCCACCAGCCGAGAGGGTCGGCTCAACACCTCCACCGGTGGTATCTCTGGAACAGACGCTCCAGGAAAGAGACCGCCCGCAGAGCCCTTGGAGACCGTTCCGCACAGAGCATCTTTGAAAGAAACCTTCAAAGCAGCCCCAGCACCATCCTTGGCCTCACCGCCTCCTGGTAACAATCCAGAAGCTGGCACAGATGCTCCGTCCACATGAACGCTAGTTGCCACAGAAGAACACCCCGCCGGAATAGTCGCTGACGCCGAAGAACCACCCTCAGGAGCACACACCGTCGTTGCCAAAGAACCACCCTCTGGAGCACGCACCGCCGTCATCCCCCGAATGTTTAATGTCAAAGCCATAATCACATTACCCACATGGGGGAAGTATTATTAATCGAAACTGATTCAGCAACAAATGGAATGGGTTGTGTAATCCTGAAAAATTATAAATTGATAGCATATGAATCCCTCCATCTAAGGATATGTGCGCAGAGAAACCCAAATCAGGATATAATTTTTAATGTAGTTATCATTGTTTTAAAATTTAGAGAAATTTCCTTTTTGGGGAGAAGGGTTATATATATAGACCAAAAATCCCTCAAGTATATATTAAATTAAAAGGGATCTTACTATACACCAACATAGGGGGCTGGAGCTGATCGATGATTACAATTGTTCAATAAATTACCATCATGGAAAACCAAACAAAGTGGAAGATTCTCTTCCTAGGGAGGACCATGCATGTATATCGATAATAATGATTAAAATGGGTACAATCATTATGGAAAAGAAAATAATGGTTAGGGAAATAAAAAAATTATTTCTGCAATACCTTACTTATGTTAAATTTCAAACATCAATTCTCAAGAAGATCAAGTAGGTTCATAAGGTCGATAAGATGTTATAGAAGAAAGAAGTGAATATCCTGATGTTCAACATCTCATAAGAGATTTTTGTAAGGTTTCAAAAAAAAATTTATATCCCATAAATTACAAAATTGAAGATGGAAATTCTAAATGATGTTTATAGATCATCCATATCTATTAATCTAGAAACCACTCAGATTTATAGTTATTTAAAGAAAATTGTTTTGTTAGATAACATGAATAGTTATATTATTGAGTTTGTATCTCGATGCTCTGTTTGACATAAAGTTAAGATAGGATGGGAAAGGTCAAATGCTATGATACAACCATTGAACATAAGAGTATAGAAATGGAAATTCATAACTATCAAGTTTTTCTTTGGACTCCACATGACACATAAAGGAAATAATGTCATCTAGGAAGTATTAGGTTCCTTTTGCAAATCAGAAAATTTCATTTCCACAAAAAAATACATATCTCTTGACCAACCCACCATGATATACATAAGAGAAATTTTAATATGGAATGGAGTACTCTTATCTATTATATAAGATTAAGATTCAATGTTTACCTCAACATTTTGGATAAGCCTTCCGCATGAATTGAATAAAAAATTGAACATAAACAGTACATATCATTATTAAATATGTTGTTAGTATAAAAGGATTTTTCACAGTCTTGAAGATACGTTGAGATCAAGTTCAACTATTTTCCAGGGATATATGTATCAATGCCTTACCCTAGTGGAGTTCTCATATAATAACAGTTTACATTTTATCATTAAAATGGAAACATATGTGTCTCGGTGTGGGAAAAGGTTTTAGACATTGAAATATAGGGATGATGTTGGAGAGAAAAAGTTGATGGGACTAGATCTTACCTATGATATGATAGAGAAGGTTCCAAACATTTAGTTTCATATGAAATCCACCCAATGTCAATATAAAAAATCTATAAATTTTTTTTGATGAGACAAAGTGTTTAATGTTTGTGATAAAGAGTTCTATCATTTATCATAATGGAATAAATTAAACGGGTTTGGTAATAATGGGTATATAAGTCCTAGATACATTTTCCCCATTTATATCATTGATTACATTAAATACTTGACCTATAGACCATAAATCTAACCTAACCTATCTCAAGTAAATGATGTGTTCCATGTATGGCTCTCAGAGACCCCTCACATGTACTAAATCCATTGGTGGTACCATTTTAGAATGCCATTTCAAATAAGGAAAATATTGTAATGATCCTAGATCATACAGACAAATTTATATGATAGAAGAAAACTCACCTTGTCCAAGTGTTTTGGTGGGACCATAAGATTGAGGATGCATCATGGAAACCATATGAGGTGATGTAATATAAGTATCCTAATATATTTTATTGAATGAATTAAATACATAAAAATTAAAATTTCTAAATGGGGGAATAATGTATGCGAAAAATAACTTATAATTTAAATTACTCCTCTTTAAAGGAATAAATGTATCATTAAGTAATGATGTTATAGGAAACACATGCACTACTTCTTAACACTAAAATAATATATCCTATCAGATTTAAAATAACATTGATAAACATATCAATTTATAATATATCTATATGACATTGATTATATTATTAGTAAATAAAAAGGTTTATGATATAATTCATTGATATAGATGAATGTAGTGAGGACCAAAACCAGTAGGGTTGTGCCCTTGGAAGCTAATTTATTAGAGGTTAAAAGGGAGATAAAGTACCTCAGATTTTATGATGATAAATTCCAAGATAATATTCAATATATAGATAATGATATAAACCATTTATGTTAGAAATTCATTCTCATAGACATCATGGTCCAAACTATACTTACAGAACCACCCAAATAAAATCTCATTGTCGCATACCTTATCCTTAGGGAATTCACTGGTGAAGTAAAGGAAAATATATCTTGACCCTAAAAGCAGGAATATATATATGTTACCTTTTTATTAAATAATTTTTATATTTATTCCTTATTGATATTTATTTTTAAATGATTAAATAAAGATTTTTATAAAAAATACATTTGAATATGAAAAAAATAAAATTATATTTTTTTGTAATAAGAAAATTTTATTAAATAATTTCTTTAGAAGAATGCATGAATTTTAAAAATAAGTTATATTTTAATATAAAATATTTATTTAATAGTATTAATTAGTTCTAGTTGAATGTAACACCCCAAGCTTCTATGGTACGTTTCCCTTCGAATAATGCGATAGCGTGTGTTGTACGCAACCTCGAGTTCTTACACACACCACAACTAATTAAACTAGCCGTTGTGAATAGTAATACCTACTTTTTGAAATCATATATATTCTATATTTCAAAATGGACTTCATTTTTGGATTCGGAATATCAAAATTAGCCTAGGGTGAAATTTTGGTACATTTCGGATAACTTTCATATTTTGATGAATAGTGAAAATTTCTAAATTTTAATTAAAAACAACTTTTTTAATCAAAATAATTAATAGTGATAAATTATGAATTTGAGTGGTTTTAAAGTATATTTAGAATATATTTTTACCATTCAATTTAATGTTTATCATTGGGCATAATTTTACAATTAAACCGAACATAAACAAGTGTCAATCTTTTGATAGTTATTATCTCTTAAAAACACGCTTTTTGTTTTGACAGCGGGAATTAATTTTAAATTAATTTCTGCCACTTCTGTGTTTTGAATTTAGGAAAATGGATTCCATATTTGGAATCAGGATGTTCAAATTGTGTAAATAGGTAACTTTTATTTTTACACATTTTGAATAATTACTGCGGTAAATATTTTATTTACCATGGTTAAAGGGTAAATCCGGTAAATAAGGGTTAAAAAAAATAATATTATAATAATACTAAATTACCCTAAAACGTGTCTTAACCCTATTTGTTGATACATGGTCGACCATGGGCATCTTTGGGTCTATTTTGGGACCCCATGGATCCACTTGTAAGTGATAATGACACTTTATTTTAATTAAGTCAAAATGAATACAAAAATGACACAAGCATATATCTTTTAGAACAACAATTTTTACATAGGGTTATAAATGTTGGATTTTCGATTATAAATATTCATTAGAAAGATAAAACGATTTCCTACATAATTATATTTTATTTATAATTTTTAGACATTAAATAAGTTATTTTATTTATGACACAATGATGATGCAGTAATTAATATAATAGTGAAAAATTAAAATAATTGATATTATAAATACCAAATAAATATAATATGAAACTTTTAATGAATTAAACTAATTTTCTAGGATAATATGATATATTAGGATTGATTTAATGGACTTTGTTCGAAGTAATCAATCTGTTATGAGTTTCACAAAAATCAACTATTGAATAGTGTCAAAATTGACATAAAAGAGTTCTTAAAACAAATATTATATTATTAATTGATATTAAATTCCTAAATATCTAAGGTTCGGCCAAGAGACTTATATTATGATAGTTTAATCATTAATGGACCACTTGGGGGTCGCTTGGATGTATATAGTAAGTTTATTAACCATAATATATAAAATACAAAGAGACATTGTAAAAGTGAAACTAATTAACTTAGAGTTAATATTTAAAGATAAGGTTAATATAAGTACCCAAACCTGTCTAAATTCTATTGGATGAGTTGTTTTCGACCTATCCCCACCTCATCCTTTGAATAGTCAACTTTGGAGCCTTTAGAAAACGAATATGAATTTATTATAAATTAATATTTCTAGCTTTTCCAAAGGTGCCCCTCACCCCTCTTATAAAAAGGCACTCCTCCTTCTCATTTCTTCACACCTCTAAAGCCTTTTGGTTCGGCCAAACTCTGCCCAAATACTCTCCCAACATCCCTCAATACAACCTAGAGGCCTTAGTGTGATCAGAAAGCCAACATAAGGAGCCCTTTTGATCAAATCAAAAGGAAGAACCCGAAGAAGAGGTAATGATTTCACCACCCTTTTCTAAGTTCATTTCTTCTTCCACTTCTTCTTCCTTTGTTCTTACCATTCTGAAATAATAACTCCAGTATCTCACATATACTGTGATGTTATTATAAATATGGTACAATCATATTCAGTATTCTATCCACCCTTTGAATAACATGTCACCATACGTGCGTAGGTACGGCTTACCGTCTCCACGTCGTGGTGTAATTGTTATTCAATATAATATTATTTGGATGGGTATAATAATGATGTGTAACTCATGTAAATAATAAATATAACATGTTAATGATTCTGTATATATGATATACCATCCATTTATATATTATTTTAATATCAAAAGAATGATATTGTCGCTCGTGCGTACGTACGGACTACCGTCTCCACGAACGCGATGAGATTCATTCTCCATCGTATCCATTCAAGTATAATTATCATTTGATGATTTAAAAATGATGTTTAAGGACTGTATATCATTCTGGATATGAATAAGATACAACAACCATGGCTTATGTAACAAAACATATAAAAGAAAATGAGTAAGTTAACTCCCGAAACGACGATAATTCTAAGATATTATTAACAAATCAATGTTAAAAGATCATATATGATATCATATTAATATATATGATTCTTGTATAATTTAATAACAACTATTTCACCATTATACAGGAGGTTAACCTACCCCAACCAAGGAAAAGTACAAGGTAAGGGTTATTTCACAATCTCTTCATTATCCGAGGTTGTTTATATGTAATAATCTACTGGGATCTCTTTATCATCCACATCCATGTTTCTTAAAAATGTATTTCAAAACATTTTTACTATTTACAAGAATATGGGTTAAAGTCATTTATACCTTTTTTTGACTTTTTATAAGAGGTTTATAAAGGAATCTTTCCGTCGTTTTCAAAACAAGGTCCTTTTTAACCTTTTCGACAGAATTGAGGTAAGAATGTTTTTTTTAACTTATACGGCGGGTGCGGTTATTTTACGCCGTTATAAAATCTTCAAATCTTTCCTTACAAGCTTATAAGAATATTTTCAAAGAAAATGTTTTATTTTATATGGATCTTAAATGATTTCAAAATAAAAGGAGATATTTCTTTAAAAAGAATTTTGATTTCATCTATGTCAACATCCTTTGATGGATTTTAAGATTATTTGAAGTTGATTTATTATGATACAAAACTTCTATATTGTATTGAAGGTTTTGTGATATGTTTGACTGTGGATGTGCTATTTTTATACCATTCATAGTTTATTGTGAAAGTATTGACATTTCGTATGCTAGTTTTAATACGAATGTTTATGTTATGTTTAAACCTTTTCATATGGGAATGCATTGGACTTAATAAGTGACGGGTGGAGCCCGCTATAGCTCCTCGATGCATCGGTAGGTCTCATGAGACAAACTAGTGTCTTGGCACAAGGCCTTGACAAAATCTTATTTGTAGTCTTGGCACGAGGCCTTGGCTATGTGGTTATGATAGTCTGGCATTATGCATTCCAACATTATGAAAGTGGTTATTTATTTTTGCATGTGATTATTCGATTAGTGGAATATCCATGTGAATAAGTAAATGGCATTATTTCATTTTATTTATGCCATACCATGTTGAAAGTTCATGTTTAAAAGGCTTTTGTTTTAGTTATACATTGCCTTAAATGTTTATTCTTATTGATGAAAGTTTCCGCTATATTGTTATCCTTACTGGGCATTTGAGCTCACCCATTTTCTATGTTTTATTTTTCCCAGGAAGTGAAGATGTAAGTTATGAATGACCTGCAGGGATATTATGAGGGGATTGTAGTGTGGACTGTGGAAACATTATGTTGTTGTAGTAGTTTTTGATTTTATGGTGTAATGTAAAACTTATGAATATATCTAGTGTTTCCAAGGCTACTAAACCAATCGGTCTTTCGAGATTTGATCTTTCTTGTGATCATGCCAATGTTATGTAATAATGCACCGACTCTGGGTAGCTGGGGTCGGGGCGTTACAGTTGGTATCAGAGGAAGTTTAGTACAAACCTTGGAAGCTAGATTTAGATAAACTCTGATTAGAGCACATAGACCTAAGATGAACTTTGAGGATTAGTATAGAAGAACTTCCTAGAATTTTGGTATTGTAGAGACTTTGTGAATTTTCCGAGCAATACATCCCTGTCTGGATACGAGCAGGTAGAGGCGGCTCTGGCACAGATGTACCTAGGGGTAAAACTCGAAAACACCGCTTTGAGCTAGACTCGAACGGGAACTGGTGCACGACAACGGGCCTTGCTGCACTCTTGGTTACGACACTCCCGGGGGATATGCTTAGGATATCTCTCACTTTCTTTACAAATCATTATGAAGGGTTTATGAGTATATACTTCCTCAAAGAAAACATATTTATGATTATGGATTATATCCATAGATAGTTCAATTTATGTTAAGTGTTTTATAAGTATGGGATTATGTATTTTGATTCATAAACTGATCTAGTTTATGCCATTGTTTAGAAATGGCGCCTAGTGGAAGAAATGGAAACCGTATCAATGCACGCACTCCATGTAGGGATTGCCCTCCTGCTCAAGATAATTATAGTGGGGCTGGTGATGCAACTGGTGCTGATCAGCTAATCACCGTACTAGGACAACTTACTCAGGTTATGAATAATAACCTTACCCGTATGGAGCACTCTGATCCACAGCGTGGAGGATCAATGTTAGATCGATTCATGAGACAACAACCACCAACGTTCAATGGAAGTACAAATCCCTTAGTAGCTGAGCAATGGATATTTTCCCTAGAGAAAATATTTCAGGCTTTGGGGAGTAGTGAAAGGGAAAAAGTTACCATGGCAGTTTACCGCCTCACTGGAGATGCTGATCAATGGTGGTCATTGATTCAAAACATGAAGGAAGATGATGAAGTATCAAACATGGAATGGAGGGAGTTCAAAGATCTGTTTTTAGAAAAATACTTTCCTCGCGACCATCGAGCAGATATGGAAAGGCAATTTCTGAGTCTGAGACAAAAGGAGGATGAGAATGTCACAAAGTATGAGGCTAACTTTACAAGGTTAGCGAGGTATGCTATAGATTATATTCGCAACCCAAGAAGTAAGATTGATTGTTTCTTTGATGGGTTAAAACCATTTCTCCGTCGAGCATTAGTCTCACAATCCTTTTCATCGTACGAAGACATTGTCTCATGTGCTATCAAGACCAAAAAGGAATTCTCTAAGTCTTATGACTTTAAAGCAAAGCAAGAGAAGAAGAGACCTGCTGATCAATCTGGGAATGGAAATAAGGGGAAGAAGGGAAAGGTTGAATATCCATCTTGTGGTAAGTGCGGGAAGAAACACCCCGGTGCTTGCCTGAAGGGAATGGGAGTCTGTTACAAGTGTGGTGAAAAAGGCCACCAAGCTCATGATTGCAAGGGGAAGAAGGAAGCTACCAACGTTCAGTGCTACAATTGCAGGGAGATGGGGCATTATGCAAATGCATGTCCTAAGCGTCAGGAGAACTTACCTCAGAAAAGGCCAAGGGATCAAGGCCAGGCTTATGCTATCACTACTGCTGAGGTAGAAACTCCGAAAGACGTGGTGGCAGGTAATTTAATAGTTTCCTCAAGTTTAGCAAATGCATTATTTGATTCTGGATCATCGCATTGTTTCATATCTTCCCAGTTTGCTAAGAAAATTAGATATTTCCAATTTGATTTAATAAGGGAGTTGTCAGTTAAAACTCCTAAGGGAAGTATCGTTGCAACAAAGTTTTGTGAATCAGTCCCCATTAGAGCACATAAATTTTCTTTATCTGCTGATTTCATCGTCATACCTATGATTGAGTTTGATATAATCCTCGGTATGGACTGGCTTTCGGACTATGATGCGAAGATTTATTGTAAGAAGAAAGAGGTTACGATTCTTGATGATAATGATAAGGAACACCTTATTTTTAGAGCAGAATCGTCACCACCTAATTCTTATTTAGACCCACCCCCAGTAGCTCAACTTAATTCAATTATTGGGGAGGAAGAGAATGAAATAACTGTCGGTGAGGAAAGGAATGTTCAAATAGAGGATGTACCTGTTGTGAAAGAATTTGTAGATGTATTTCCGGAAGATTTACCTGGACATCCTCCAGAACGAGAAGTTGAGTTTTCTATTGATTTGATTCTTGGATCAAGGCCTATATCGAAGACCCCTTATAGAATGGCCACTGTAGAGTTAGTCGAACTAAAGAAACAACTAGAGGAATTGAGTAATAAGGGATTTATTCGCCATAGTGTTTCTCCATGGGGAGCCCCTGTTCTTTTTGTTAAAAAGAAAGATGGATCTATGAGGTTATGTATCGACTACAGGGAGATCAATGCTATAACGATAAAGAACAAGTATCCCCTACCTCGTATTGATGATTTATTTGACCAACTGCATGGAGCTCAATACTTTTCAAAGATTGACCTTCGATCTGGATACCATCAGTTGTGTGTAAAGAAGGAAGACATTCCGAAAACAGCATTTCGAACCAGGTACGGGCATTACGAGTTTACTGTAATGCCGTTTGGATTGACTAATGCACCCTCTGTATTCATGGATCTGATGAATAGAGTTTTCAAGGAGTATCTCGATGAATTTGTGGTGGTATTTATTGATGATATCTTGGTATACTCCAAAACCTACAAAGATCATGAAAATCACTTGCGCATTATCTTGAAGACTCTGAGGAGGCATGAATTATATGGAAAGTTTAGCAAGTGTGAATTCTGGCTTCAGGAGATTTCTTTTCTTGGCCATATTGTCTCTAAAGATGGAATCTCTGTTGATCCTTCTAAGACCAAGGCAATCCAAGAATGGCCAGCACCTACGAGTATAACTGAGGTACGTAGTTTTATTGGTTTGGCAGGTTATTATCGACGTTTCGTCCAGAATTTTGCCCGATTGGCTAACCCATTAACGAAGCTCACACGTAAAGGGGTTAAATTTGTTTGGACAAAAGAGTGTGAAGAATGTTTCGAAGAACTGAAGATAAGATTAGTCAATGCTCCTATATTGACTCTACCATCGGGGAATGATGGGTTCGTTATTTATAGTGATGCATCAAAGAAAGGACTTGGCTGTGTCCTTATGCAGAATGATAGAGTTATTGCCTATGCATCACGACAGTTGAAAATTCATGAACAAAACTATCCTACTCATGATCTTGAGTTAGCAGCTGTGATCTTTGCTTTGAAGATATGGAGGCACTACCTCTATGGTGAAAAATGTGAGATTTATACTGATCACAAGAGTTTGAAGTATATTTTCTCACAAAAAGAACTCAACATGAGGCAAAGGAGATGGCTTGAATTACTCAAGGATTATGATTGTACGATACACTACCACCCGGGGAAGGCAAACAAGGTGGCAGATGCTTTGAGTAGAAAAGACCATGGAGTTTTGAACAATATGAGAATTGAAAGGGATCCAATTTTCATGGATCTAGTGAAAATGGACATGGGAATAACCAGGGAAGGTGAAACATCAATGCTTTTTCAAATGGTTGCCAAACCATCTTTACTAGAAAGGATTAAGAGTTCTCAGACCGATGATGACGAATTCCAAAAGAAGATTAAAGCTGTGAATGATGGGAGATTGAGAGACTTTGTGTATGAAGATGGAATTTTGAAATTCGGGAAGAGACTTTGTGTTCCCAATATACCTGATCTAAAAAGGGAATTGCTGGATGATGCTCATAGTTCCAATTTCTCTATACACCCTGGGAGCACCAAAATGTATAGAGATTTGAAGGAACATTTTTGGTGGGACAACATGAAGAGGGAGATTGCTGATTTTGTGTCAAGATGTATGGTTTGTCAACAAGTGAAAGCTGGAAGGCAACAGCCTGGAGGAGTCATGCAACCTCTTCCCATACCGGAGTGGAAATGGGACAATATTACAATGGACTTTGTCATGGGGCTACCAAAGACTCCTAGAAGGAACGGTGCAATATGGGTTATTGTTGATCGTCTTACCAAGTCAGCACATTTTCTTGCTATAAGAGAAGATCTACCCCTGGAACGTCTAGCAAGACTATATATTAATAAAGTTGTGAGACTTCATGGAGTACCCCTATCGATTGTTTCTGATCGTGATCCCCGTTTTACTTCAAGATTTTGGAAAAGTCTTCAGAAATCCCTGGATACTGAACTTCATTTGAGCACTGCTTACCACCCTCAGACAGACGGACAATCAGAACGGACTATTCAAACCTTAGAAGACATGTTGAGATCTTGCTCACTTGACTTTCAGGGTATGTGGGATCAATATTTACCACTAGTAGAATTTTCCTATAACAATAGCTTCCATTCGAGTATTCAGATGGCACCATATGAAGCGTTATACGGAAAGAGATGTCGTACACCAACCTGTTGGGATGACGTCGGTGAAAGAAAACTTGTAGGTCTAGAACTGGTGGAGGAAACGATGGAAAAGGTAAAGGTAATCCAAAATCACATCAAAGCAGCTCAAAGTAGGCAGAAGAGCTATGCCGATAATCGAAGGAAGGATTTGGAATTTCAAGTCGGTGATCATGTTTTCCTAAAGGTATCTCCGTGTAAGGGAGTCATACGTTTTGGTAAGAAAGGTAAATTGAGTCCCAGGTACATCGGACCTTTCGAAATTCTAGAACGAATTGGGGCTGTAGCTTACCGATTGGCAATGCCGCCAAGTCTCTCCAAAGTTCACGATGTGTTCCACGTATCTCTGTTGAGAAAATACATGCCTGACCCAACGCATGTACTCACCTATGAGGAATTAGAACTGGAACCCGATCTGTCTTATTGCGAAGAGCCCGTCAGGATTCTTGATACAAGAGAACAAGTACTGAGAAACCGGACGACGCGTCTGGTAAAAGTTTTGTGGAGAAATCATAAGATGGAAGAGGCAACGTGGGAACCCGAGGAACTTATGATGAAGAACCACCCGAGTCTTTTTATGCAGTAATACCCTAGAAATTGCGAGGACGCAATTATTTGAAGGAGGGGAGAATGTAACACCCCAAGCTTCTATGGTACGTTTCCCTTCGAATAATGCGATAGCGTGTGTTGTACGCAACCTCGAGTTCTAACACACACCACAACTAATTAAACTAGCCGTTGTGAATAGTAATACCTACTTTTTGAAATCATATATATTCTATATTTCAAAATGGACTTCATTTTTGGATTCGGAATATCAAAATTAGCCTAGGGTGAAATTTTGGTACATTTCGGATAACTTTCATATTTTGATGAATAGTGAAAATTTCTAAATTTTAATTAAAAACAACTTTTTTAATCAAAATAATTAATAGTGATAAATTATGAATTTGAGTGGTTTTAAAGTATATTTAGAATATATTTTTACCATTCAATTTAATGTTTATCATTGGACATAATTTTACAATTAAACCGAACATAAACAAGTGTCAATCTTTTGATAGTTATTATCTCTTAAAAACACGCTTTTTGTTTTGACAGCGGGAATTAATTTTAAATTAATTTCTGCCACTTCAGTGTTTTGAATTTAGGAAAATGGATTCCATATTTGGAATCAGGATGTTCAAATTGTGTAAATAGGTAACTTTTATTTTTACACATTTTGAATAATTACTGCGGTAAATATTTTATTTACCATGGTTAAACGGTAAATCCGGTAAATAAGGGTTAAAAAAAAATAATATTATAATAATACTAAATTACCCTAAAACGTGTCTTAACCCTATTGGTTGATACATGGTCGACCATGGGCATCTTTGTGTCTATTTTGGGACCCCATGGATCCACTTGTAAGTGATAATGACACTTTATTTTAATTAAGTCAAAATGAATACAAAAATGACACAAGCATATATCTTTTAGAACAACAATTTTTACATAGGGTTATACATGTTGGATTTTCGATTATAAATATTCATTAGAAAGATAAAAAGATTTCCTACATAATGATATTTTATTTATAATTTTTAGACATTAAATAAGTTATTTTATTTATGACACAATGATGATGCAGTAATTAATATAATAGTGAAAAATTAAAATAATTGATATTATAAATACCCAAATAAATATAATATGAAACTTTTAATGAATTAAACTAATTTTCTAGGCTAATATGATATATTAGGATTGATTTAATGGACTTTGTTCGAAGTAATCAATCTGTTATGAGTTTCACAAAAATCAACTATTGAATAGTGTCAAAATTGACATAAAAGAGTTCTTAAAACAAATATTATATTATTAATTGATATTAAATTCCTAAAAATCTAAGGTTCGGCCAAGAGACTTATATTATGATAGGTTAATCATTAATGGACCACTTGGGGGTCTCTTGGATGTATATAGTAAGTTTATTAACCATAATATATAAAATACAAAGAGACATTGTAAAAGTGAAACTAATTAACTTAGAGTTAATACTTAAAGATAAGGTTAATATAAGTACCCAAACCTGTCTAAATTCTATTGGATGAGTTTTTTTCGACCTATCCCCACCTCATCCTTTGAATAGTCAACTTTGGAGCCTTTAGAAACCGAATATGAATTTATTATAAATTAATATTTCTAGCTTTTCCAAAGGTGCCCCTCACCCCTCTTATAAAAAGGCACTCCTCCTTCTCATTTCTTCACACCTCTAAAGCCTTTTGGTTAGGCCAAACTCTGCCCAAATACTCTCCCAACATCCCTCAATACAACCTAGAGGCCTTAGTGTGATCAGAAAGCCAACATAAGGAGCCCTTTTGATCAAATCAAAAGGAAGAACCCGAAGAAGAGGTAATGATTTCACCACCCTTTTCTAAGTTCATTTCTTCTTCCACTTCTTCTTCCTTTGTTCTTACCATTCTGAAATAATAACTCCAGTATCTCACATATACTGTGATGTTATTATAAATATGGTACAATCATATTCAGTATTCTATCCACCCTTTTAATAACATGTCACCATACGTGCGTACGTACGGCTTACCGTCTCCACGTCGTGGTGTAATTGTTATTCAATATAATATTATTTGGATGGGTATAATAATGATGTGTAACTCATGTAAATAATAAATATAACATGTTAATGATTCTGTATATATGATATACCATCCATTTATATATTATTTTAATATCAAAAGAATGATATTGTCGCTCGTGCGTACGTACGGACTACCGTCTCCACGAACGCGATGAGATTCATTCTCCATCGTATCCATTCAAGTATAATTATCATTTGATGATTTAAAAATGATGTTTAAGGACTGTATATCATTCTGGATATGAATAAGATACAACAACCATGGCTTATGTAACAAAACATATAAAAGAAAATGAGTAAGTTAACTCCCGAAACGACGATAATTCTAAGATATTATTAACAAATCAATGTTAAAAGATCATATATGATATCATATTAATATATATGATTCTTGTATAATTTAATAACAACTATTTCACCATTATACAGGAGGTTAACCTACCCCAACTAAGGAAAAGTACAAGGTAAGGGTTATTTCACAATCTCTTCATTATCCGAGGTTGTTTATATGTAATAATCTACTGGGATCTCTTTATCATCCACATCCATGTTTCTTAAAAATGTATTTCAAAACATTTTTACTATTTACAAGAATATGGGATTAAGTCATTTATACCTTTTTTTGACTTTTTATAAGAGGTTTATAAAGGAATCTTTCCGTCGTTTTCAAAACAAGGTCCTTTTTAACCTTTTCGACAGAATTGAGGTAAGAATGTTTTTTTTAACTTATACGGCGGGTGCGGTTATTTTACGCCGTTATAAAATCTTCAAAGCTTTCCTTACAAGCTTATAAGAATATTTTCAAAGAAAATGTTTTATTTTATATGGATCTTAAATGATTTCAAAATAAAAGGAGATATTTCTTTAAAAAGAATTTTGATTTCATCTATGTCAACATCCTTTGATGGATTTTAAGATTATTTGAAGTTGATTTATTATGATACAAAACTTCTATATTGTATTGAAGGTTTTGTGATATGTTTGACTGTGGATGTGCTATTTTTATACCATTCATAGTTTATTGTGAAAGTATTGACATTTCGTATGCTAGTTTTAATACGAATGTTTATGTTATGTTTAAACCTTTTCATATGGGAATGCATTGGACTTAATAAGTGACGGGTGGAGCCCGCTATAGCTCCTCGATGCATCGGTAGGTCTCATGAGACAAACTAGTGTCTTGGCACAAGGCCTTGACAAAATCTTATTTGTAGTCTTGGCACGAGGCCTTGGCTATGTGGTTATGATAGTCTGGCATTATGCATTCCAACATTATGAAAGTGGTTATTTATTTTTGCATGTGATTATTCGATTAGTGGAATATCCATGTGAATAAGTAAATGGAATTATTTCATTTTATTTATGCCATACCATGTTGAAAGTTCATGTTTAAAAGGCTTTTGTTTTAGTTATACATTGCCTTAAATGTTTATTCTTATTGATGAAAGTTTCCGCTATATTGTTATCCTTACTGGGCATTTGAGCTCACCCCTTTTCTATGTTTTATTTTTCCCAGGAAGTGAAGATGTAAGTTATGAATGACCTGCAGGGATATTATGAGGGGATTGTAGTGTGGACTGTGGAAACATTATGTTGTTGTAGTAGTTTTTGATTTTATGATGTAATGTAAAACTTATGAATATATCTAGTGTTTCCAAGGCTACTAAACCAATCGGTCTTTCGAGATTTGATCTTTCTTGTGATCATGCCAATGTTATGTAATAATGCACCGACTCTGGGTAGCTGGGGTCGGGGCGTTACATTGAAACTATAATTTTATGAGGTAAAAAAAAATTTATAAGGGTTATGAATCTATTATTGTCAAAAAACCATTATATTTCAATAAATATATATTTTGATTAAAAAATAATAATCCCTATATTTATATATTTATTTTGGTAAAATAAATAGTATTTTTGGATCCACCAAGATAAAATTATCCAACGGATAATTTTTTTAATAATTTTTACTGACATTCAAATTTTTGAGTAAAACATAAATATGGTATAGATATATGGTTAGTATTATGACTTCATAATGACCAAAAAATTATTTAATATATGCCAAATAAAGTTTCATAAAAAAAATAGGTTTTTAGCATTTAAATTAATAATTTTTAGATTATTTATTTAATTTTATAATGCCTTTATCAATCATACAAAATCATTACAATATATTTATATTTTAAAATAAATTCATTATTAACATGACACACTCCAATATAACCAATGTTAATATTTTATTACATTTGGTTATTAGTCTTATAAAAAATGAAAAATCACTCCCTATTGGAAGAAACAATTGGAAAACCCATGGGAATGTTACCGTTTTTTTGATTACCCAATTATATATAGTGAATAACATTTGTTTCGGAGAAAATAATGTTATCCCCTCTCTTTTCCCATATAAACCAATCCAGGATACCTTTTATCTTCTATAAAAAACCATATATAAAGAAATTTTTATTCCCATTCCTCTATATATCACTCTGATGGTTCCCCCAATCTCTTTTGATTCTCTACATATGTTTTTGGAAACACCCTCTTACATTAAGGGATCCTCTATTTCTCAATTTTATTCAAGAAACTTTATTATATTATAAATTCTAATTAAAAAATTTGGTCATTGGGATATGATTTTCCACATCCCTCACACAATAATTTTTATTTCCATGTTATAAGATACCCTATTAACTCTCATTAAACAACTTAATTAATCATTAAGTACATTGATTATGATGCTAAAATTTCTCTTTGATTTTTCATGGTAACCAATTATAAAATGTAATCACATACCCATTTACACTCAAGGGTATTCACCTATATATATCTAAATATCATTGAATGGGTATTTCCTTGTATGTTACCAATTATCCTTAACCATGGAACTGGTAGAGCTGAAATACATTTTTATATTATATGATATATGTGGAAAACATATTCATGTCTAGGATATGATTATGATGGTTGCTCCCAGATAGCACTCATGGGTAATGTTTTAATCTCATGATATTCCCATTTACAGTGAACATGAGGTTATCATAAGTACACTATCTTATAATTTCTTAGTGTATAAAACTATCTTATGCTTATGATTCCATGTTTTAGGTTGTTGTTTAATTTCCATGATTCCATTATGCTATCATGTTATATAATGACTCATTGCTCATTACTATGATTAACACCTCTTATTTTACAATGTTATTCCACTTGGACAATATGTATTTCCTTACACTATGCAATTCATTTTTTATTCCCTTTTTAGAATGTATAGCTCACATCATTATTGTGGACATTCCCATCTTACCTCATGTAGTTTATAGGAATGATGTATTTTAAGAACTTTTTAAGAATTTTTTTTATAAATTCAGTGAATCGTTTTTTTATTATGTTATGCTTTTTACAAAGTCTCCCAAAAAACGGGGTCCCTCATTCTTCTAGGTTGTATTAGGTGAAACATTATTTAATAAATCATGATATAAACTATATTAAATTTATGGGTTGTCAAGAATTTAATATTCATTTATTTGTTTATATCAAAAAACAATTTCATTTGACAAAATTTTTATACCCAGATGTTCAATTTGATTATTTTATACAGGATTGAAGTAGTACGTATTGAACCAACCACTTATTGGGATAAGGATTTTTTTTCTAGGTCAAGTATGAAAAAATAATATAGTTACTTATCTATGGTTAAATAAAAATATTTTTATCATGTAGTATCTCTATAAAAGTATTATAGAAGGAAAAATAATTATGGGATTTCAATTTTAATTTGGAAATTATACAAATCAAATTGGATAACACTTGTGTTATCAGCATTTCCTAAATTCTGATAATCCATTCTTCGACTAGGAATATTATGATATTTTGACCAAGATGCCACATAATGATTCCATTAGCTTATTTGATACATGACTTCAAACATTACTCCCTATATGAAAGAGGTTTCTCGCAAGTAGCGAGGCTCTAAGATTCTATTTTAGGACACTATAAAATCCTTAATAATGAATAAAAATAATAGAAATCAATAAAAAACTAAACAATTTAATAAAACAGTCAATAACCAATGATAACCAAACATCACATAATGAATCCCAAAAAATAACGAACATAACTATAATAAATAGAAATTTTATTCCATATAAGAGTTATGTGTTTGAGGAATACCCAGAATAAGACACACTGAAAAATCACAAGAGGGTCCTAAAATAATTTTTTAATCCCTCATCTATGCTTCATCCCAATTCTCATCTAAGTAATCTGGCATCGTGATAATACACTTATCAAGACATGAAATCATGACGTATATTTGGTTACCAAATAGAGGCTTGAGTAGGATTCCAATATAAATCATTATACCACCAATAATGGTTTCTAATGAAATATCAAATATAAGATAAAAAATATAGTTCTGCAAATAATAAACACAAAATGAAAAATTTAAATAGGTTTTAAATTATTTATTATTTAGTTAAACACAATCACCCTTTGGTTCATGATGAAACCCAAACCTATCATACATAATTATTCCAATGTCAGAGTCTGAACCATTCAAACATGGATATTAAAATTTATTCTTTCAAAGGTTCTTATTATTCATATTAATTCCAATTTCATTTCACTACCTTGGAGTGTCATTTAGGGTACCATTGACAATGAAACTTGGATTTTCAATAAATAATCCTTATATAATGTACTTGTGAATTAGTCCAACACCATTATCAAAAGAACTTAGAGTATCAGTATAGAAAAAAATCATAGTTACATGGAGCACTAGTTCAACAAAAATTCACTGGCATGTATTTGGGACATAAAACGTCATTTTTGACCCCATGGGAACTTGGAGAATGAATCTATAACCCTATACACACTGTTAATGTTTACATATATATAAATCAGGGTTCCACATTAATAACACATTTATCAACTATTATAAAAAAATATCATTTATTTTATAAATCATAACAATAATTCATTACAATACACATAATATCAACATGAAAAATTTCTCATTTATTCACCTATCCCATTACACATAAAGTATCTCCATAATCATTAAACATTAGAGTATAAAAAATGCCCCTTTAAATCCCTTTATCATTCCATAAATCATAGATTAAATGTAATTATATAAATTGACAACATCACTTTGATATTTCATAATTATCATTTCAAAGATAATTGGAACTCCCCACCAGTTACCATCAATCCATGTATCATAATCTCCGATAGATCCTATCGTATTTGTGAAGGGCCTCTCAATTATGGTGATATCTACTCACTTTTTTAATTCATGATAAATTTCATAATATGGAAACACAATGATATAGTTAGGACATGAGAAACACATCAAGACTATGGGAGATAACAAGAAGACCACCAACAATAAGATCATTTATGAATCCTCTCCCAACCATATCCCTTAATTCAATGTGGAATGTATGAAATGACAACATTGAAGATGATCTAGGATCATAACCCAAGACTAATATCAAAAGAAACAAGAACCATTAAAACTTTGATCTAAACAATCAACAATAGAATAACTCATAACATTATAAAGGGACAGATATAAAGGAGAGAGAGAGAGAGGAACCTAAATTAAGAAATTATTATATATCAAGGAGAAGTGTTTTTTTTTCAACAGATCTTAAATTTGAAAAGAAATGAGTTATAGGATCCTAGGAGATCTCTTAAGATCCTTCTGAAGCCAAGAAACTTTTATGAGGTCATGTGGGTGATTAGTGATATAAACAATGGGGTTGAGGAATTTTTTATTTTTTTCAGAGGTTTATATGTCTACATAAGCAGTCTCCTAGATGGTTTGCATAGTTAGAAAAATTGTGATCCCTAACCATGACCCCTTACTATCTTGGGGTGAATGGTTTCTCCTAAGGGTGCATGGCTTGTTAATCCATGGAAAAGCTATATAAACCACAATATTCCATGGGTACATGATTTTTTAGGGTGGATGAATGTTTTGAGAAAACTGTGTACCAACCGTGAACTTCCAAAAACCCTAAAAACATCAAAAATCTATCTAAAGTCACACATGAAATGATCAATAAGAAAAATGTTTAAAAAGGGTAAACAATGCAGCTAAAAATATGTATTATACTTCTCTAGAAAGGTTAAGATTTTATAATATCCCCACCATATAACAACCCTTATCTGTGATATAATATAACGAATCACTAATCGTTTGAGGTGAAAAGTTCATTCAACTAGTCTCTCATAGGAAATGTAATCTCAAATGTTTCCTAAAAAACATTTCCATCCTTCTATAGAACTCAGACCAATGACAATATCTTTCCCCGTAAAATTATATCAATGTGATCAACAATGTAGGTCAGGTTCTTCTTAATGGATTCATCATTCACAATCTCAAAATCATTAACATTTATCACATGAGAAGGGTCATGGTGACACTAATGAAGCTATAAAACATGATTAAAATTGTACATATAACTATACCTTTGAGGAAGAGTCAATTGATATTCCACATTTCTGATCCTCTCAATAATCTTATATGGTCCAAGAAACCTTGCCACCAACTTCCCCAGCTTTTCAATCTGATTGTGACCCAATCATTGTGAAACCTAAACGAATTGATGATCATCCAATTTAAACTAAAGATTTTGATTATTTTTCTCATAATAATATTTTATACTCTACTCCATAGCTCTATGATTTTCAAATTATTGAACATGTTATGATGACTCTAACATGAGACTTGATCCCAACAACTCTTACTCACATGTCTCCATCTAGAATTATAGGGATATACATGGCCTACAATATAAAATATCATCTAATTACAACTAAATATTCTTCTAATAAATATTGTTATATTGAAATTTCATATGTTCTATTTGTTCCTCCCATGATCCTCTAATTTTTTTGACACAAGCAAGAAACATGTCCTCCAACACCTGATTAATATGTTTTTGATTTCCAATATGTTTGGGGTTGAATTTCTATAATTATAAACACCTAAATACCCAATTCCTTCTTCATGAATTTCCATAATATCTAGTTATAACTAGGATCCCAATTTAAAATTAAACTCCACATATCCCACTGAAAATGTACTATCTCTCGAACATACAAATCAGTCAATTAATCGACCACTGATGTTTCTATAATTTTAATAAAAGGACTACTTTTGTCACACAATCCATAATCACCCATATCATGTAATTCTTATAAAGATTCCTTAAGATACAAACCTTAAATTCTATAGTAACTTAACCACGCCTCCATTCTAGGATAAGAAATGGTTGTAACAAACCACCATGCCATTGATTCTTATCCTTGACCTTCTTATAGATTTTGCATCATGTCACATAACCTATGATCTCATCTTCATTTAAGTACATCAATAATTCCTATCAATGTCCTCGTAAATTTTCATCAAACAATTATTCATGTCCAAAATTAATTCATGGATCTCACACATTAGATCCTATGAAATATGCATAGGAAAAATAGAAAAATATAAAAGGATCATGTGATATAGCTTCTCTTGAATATCTATGTGCATATTAGAAAACAAGGGCATCATATTCCACTCTAAACTAAACTTCTGGAGTACTTTAGTCTATGCCTTTTGAGTCAAATAAATTGATACAATTTTTTCCATCTTAGGAATATATGATAGATATATGTCAAAAGGCAGTATAACTCAACCCATATCTACCAGTGGAGTTTTAAATATCACTATGAATAGATTTACATTGAAATTATTTGGTCAGTATACACAATGAATCTTTCTCCCAATAGGTAATGTTACAAAAAAAAAGAAATAAAACATTGTGGACAATTGGGGATCATGCATTGCATATTTCTGTTCATGTTTCCAAATCTACCATGAAACATATGCCAACACGTTTTTCTCCTTTCATCATCAGTACTAATAGTCCAATTCTAGATACATTAAAAAACAATGTATAGTCCTCACATAGCTGAAGTAGTATCAAAATAAATGCAGTATTCATTTGCTTGAATAGTTAATAGAAGGCCTTATCACTTTCTCCTGACTATTCAAAATGATACCCTTCATGGTTTTCTTGAAAGTGGAATTGAAAAATGGGATAGGTATTCTATGAATCACTGATAATAGCCAGCAAGACCTAACAAGGATCAGAAATAAAAAACATTCATGTGATGATCCCAAGAAACAACTTCTTGATGTTTCTCAGGGTCCATTGAAACACCTTAGTTTGAGTTTTTGTGACCCAATAAATAAACAATATCGATCCCAAAATTGTATTTAGATACATGTTGTATTGTCAATGATTATTTGTGTGCTTAGAATGATATCAAGATGTTTGGAATTATCTTCATGACTCTTGGAGAGCGCAATATTTCAACCAAAAAACTATTAAAAATTAATCCTTGTATGGGTGAATGATTTGGTTCATTAAGACCATAATCCTAGAAGTAGTCTTTTATAAACAAATATTTATTACAAAAAAACTCATACAATCTATACATTTTCCAAAAAAATAGACTTTGGTATATCAGAAGTTATCACTCTCTAGTGGTGAAAACCTGAACACAAATCAACATTGGAAATTCACAAGCACCCATTAGATATTGAAATATATTATTGATATGTGGAATAAGATACTTGTTCTTAACAACCATCCAGTTCATCTTCTAGTAATTGAATCATAAAGAAAATGGTTTGAAAGTATTTTGAGAAAAAAAGTGTAGAGATTCATGGTGACATACTCAGAAGGGTAAATAACTTAGACATAAATTCTTCCAAATGAGTCTTATGTTAATGAATTTCTTTTTCATTTATTAGATATGGAGGAATGGAAACTAGATTACCCCTGGGCATGAGCTCAATTGTGAACTCAATATTTGTGTCAGGTGGAATCCGTAAGATGTCTTCAGGAAAAATTTTAAGAAACTAATGCACCATGACTGGAAATAAACTATAATTTACACCCTCACAATCCATCAAAAGACTCACAATTTGGATGGTGGTATCCTTAGTTTCTAATGAAATGTTCCTACAATTCTTTCGTGGATATCCCATTATCTATCATTAATATATTGGTCACCCTATGAATATGTGAATGTTACTCACTTCTAGTAACAATTGACATTGTATTGGTACAATACATCTAATCCATATCCAAAATCAATTCAAAACATTAATTCTTATATATATATTGATCCCAAAATAAATAATACTCATCGTCTCCAAGGGAACATCCCTTACACAGAGAGATATCCTGAACCTATAAACCCCCTAGTGTGTTCATTGTAACGCCCCAAAGTTTTGAAACTAAATGCATTTTATAATATATCCATTAAACATATCTATTTTACTAATATGTTTTGAAATTCAAAAAACGGTCATCTAGAGTTTTGATCAGTAAGTCATTTGGAGTCTGATAGAACAGTCTTGACTTTTGGTAAATTGTAACATACCATTATAAATAGTAATATGAATAGTAATACGACACTTATGAATAGTAAATAATTATATTATTTTATTTTTGTTAAGGTAATAATATAATGATATCATAGTTAACTTTTCAATGTTATATAAAACTATTTAGGCCATTAAAATTGTTATTTTTCGAATTAACTATGATTTTATTTAAAAATTAAATCAATAATAGTTAGAAAATTATATGTGAAAAATGGAGTTCTTTTTTTAATTGTACTCATCGAAAAATGGTAGGGGTGAATTTTTAGAATTTTTCTGAAATTCTAGATTTTTTTATGAATAATGAAATACTGTAGAATACCATATATACAAATTATCAATTAAGTACACTATTTATGTCATCATAAGTGAGTTTATGACAATTTTTTCAATATCAAATTCACTTATTACTATTATGGGTCACATGAAACAAGACTATTGGTTGTCTTGAGGGAAATAATAATATAACGAATTAAATATTCAAAATTCACTCCTCTCTTCCACTATAACCCCCACCCCCACTCCCTCTATTGATCACTCCTCTAAGCCTTGAAGCACCTAAAAGTTATACCAAAATACCCTTCCATGGTCACTCCCCATGTCCAAGATTCTATTGGACTTTCCAAAATACCAAAGCCCCTTCCCATAAGAAGGTTACCAAGGAGGTTATTTCAAGGGGTAAAGCACCTTTCTTTTTCATTCAGTTTCATTTCATGTTTTTTTATTTTGTAATCATATCCTTACATCCTATGTACAAATAACCATGATAAATCTAGTGTCATATATATAGTGGGATTATATAATGTGAATGGAATAACCATTATCAATATTCTTACAATCTCCCTTTTATTTTATAAACGTAATCAATGTCCCTGGGGTTCCAAATTATTACCTTCGTGGACGACGAAGATTGATTATTCAATTTCTCCTTCATTACTGGTCATGTAAATATTATCACGGTTGATAAAGAAATTAATATACATATTAGAACTTAATAAATATTCAAGAACTAGTATACATACATATAATTAAATCGTATGACCAAACTAGTTCCTAATAATACAACAAAATAATCTATGTTAATGTCATAAATATTTCATCTAATGATTCATCCTCTTTCTTTGTAACCAACTGATTTAAATTAACATTAAAACCAATGTATGTTCATAATAAATATTAAATTTTAATTCTTTAGATTTACATCCATTCTAATCCATTACGTAAGAACAAGTTAACTGATTATGAAAATAGTAGAAAACAAACACTCCAGAATGATGAAGTTCAATATAATAACTTAAAACTAAGGGCAAAAATAAACTAAAAAGAAGTATTATAGACTAAATAATTGAATAATAGGTTATTCAATATGTTTTAAATAATTATAATTTCATATTCCAGTTGCTTAAGTTCAAGAGCGGAAGATGTTCAGACTTAAGCTAAGGGTTTTTCCACCCGAACATGAATTTTCATTCAGGTTTTTTTATTTGTATAATTATCCCAATGAAACTATTTTTTGGAATTATTTACTCCAAAAATACTATCTTATTGGGTTATATATATGTTTACCAACATGAATATTTCCTTATTTTATGGATGGTTACAGGTTTTAAAAGGTACATTCAAAATTTCTTCCAAAATAAATACCCGATCCAAGGAATTTCTCTAATTATTACAAATTTTCTAGGGAACTATATAATCTATTTTTGGAAACCATTATCTTCATAAAATAACTCAGTTTATTTTTAAAATACTATTTTACCTAACTTTAGTTTTATACTAATATGTTTACAAAATTACTCTTCTTTTTAAAGTAAAAGAGTTTTTATCTCAAGATTTACTCGAAGATTTTATAAGAGTATCTCCATATATTTATACACTCTGGTTGAAAATTACGTATTATTTGGATTAGTATTCTATATTATCATCTACCATATTTAATTTAAGGGTTTATTTTTTTGGATGTTATATATTAGAATAATTCACAAATTTACTCTGAGTAGTCAGTGTTTATATATAAAGTTCAGGGAATGTTATTTTCATTTCATATATTAATTTCAATATGAATGTATATGTTGTTTATTTTTATCCCCATTAATATGAGAAATGCGATGGACATAGTAAGTGTTAGGTGGGGCCCACTATAGCCCCTCGGTGCATCAGTAGTTCTCTTGAGAAAAACTATGGTCTTATCACAACGCCTTGACAAAATGATTATTTATGGTCTTGGAATGAGGAATTAATGGTATGGTTATGTTTTTCCACATTATGAATTACCTTATTATGAAATTAGTATTGATGTTTCATGTGGTTACTTGACTAGTAGAATACCCATGATTATTTAATATAAAGGAAATATTTACTCAACTCATATTTCATCCATATTGTGATCTGTTTATTTTTAATGGAATGCATTTTACATTATACACCGTGTCTAATTTTTATTTTATCTTCCATTGTATTACATAACCTTGCTAATACTTTGATCTCACCCCTTTCTAATGTCTCAATTTCATAGGACATGGATAATTTTATTATGAATGAAATTTTGAAATAACTTAGGTGTTATGTAAGTGTCTAAGGAGTTTTTATAATGTTTTTCATTTCATTTTGTAATGTTGAACTTATGTATGTATCTTGTTTCCATTAATAATAATATATATAGTAATTTTGGATTCTTATTCCTTGTATGTATTCCAATTTAATCAAATAAGTCACCGGCTCTGGGAAATTGGGGTCGGGTCTTTACAGTTGGTATCAAATGACGATTAGTAGAAAAAATGGAAACATGATTTATAAATCATGTATTAGGTAAGAGTCCCTAAGATAGTCTTTGAGGATAAACATACAAGAACATCCTTGTATTTTGGAAAGGAATATAATTTGTGGATTTTCCATGAAATACATCACTATCTAGATTCAAGCAAGTAGACTCAGATCTGGCACTGATTTACCTTGGAGGGAAATATCTGAAAAGGAGTTTCAGGCCTGACCCTGGGTATCCTAGTACCCAATAACGGTCCTTGTCGCACTCTTTGTTACGAAACTTCCGGGGTATATGCTTTGAATAATTCACATTTTCTTTACAACCCGTTATAAAAGATTTAAATGTAAATTTTTCCATAATGATACCATGTTTTTGGATAATAAATTATCTAGGTGTAGAAATTTGATTTATGATTAGCATTTTTCTACATTGAGATTATACATTATGATTTATACCCTAATCCAGTGTATTCCATTATTTATAAATGGAGCCTATTGGAAGGAATGGGAACTGCACGAACGCACATGTCCCCTCTTGGGATTTCCCTCTAATGCAAGATAATGATGATGGATCTGGTGATGTTACTGGTGAGGAGAAACTTATAAATATAGTGGGACAACAAAATAAAGTTATCAATAATAACATTACCTGTATGGTGCATCCGAATCCACCACGTGGAAGAGCTAATTTAGATTGCTTTATGTGACAACAACCTCCATTATGAAATGGGACTACCAACCCATTTTTAGTTGATCAGTGGATAAGTTCCCTAGAGAAGATCATTATCACTTTTGGATGTAATGAAATGTAGAAGTTCATTATTTAAGTTTGTCATCTATCGGGATATGAAGATCGGTGGGGATTCTTAATCCAATATAATAAGGAGGAGGAAGAGGTATAAGAGATGGAATGGGGTGATTGTAAAGAAATATTCTAAGTGAAATATTTTCCTCGTGAACAAAAATTGAATATGGAAAGGCAATTTCTGAATTTGAACTAAAGGAAGATGATAATGTTTCAAAGTATGAAGCTAATATCACAAGGTTAGAAAGGCATGTTTTGGACTACATACGAAGTCCGAGTAGAAAAATAATCGATTCATTGATGAATTGAAACCATTCATATTAAGGGCTCTATTCTCCCAAAACATCTCATCATATAAAGATAGAGTTTCGTGTTCTATCGAGGTGGAAAAGGAATTATTTAAGTCCTATGACTTTAAGGGAACGAAAGAGAAGAATATAGATTCTAAAAACTATGGGAAAGGAAATAAGGAAACATTGAAAAAGGGAAGAGTTGGATTTCCATCCAACTGTAATTGTGGGAAGAAACACCCTCGCACATTCCTGAAGGGAATGGGAGTCTGTTACAAGTGTGGAGAAAACGGCAACCAATCTCATGATTGTATGGGGAAGAAAGAAGTTACAAATGTTGTGTGCTAAATTTTCAGGGATATGGGACATTATACACATGAATGTTCTAAACATCAAGAAAACATTACCCAAATAAGTACTATGAAGCAAGGACAAGAACATGTGGTCACAACCATGGAGGTTGATATTTTTAATGAAGTGGTGGCAGGAACATTGATCATTTCCTTAAACTTTGGCACTACACTATTTGATTATGGATCGTCACATTCATTTATATCTACCTAGTTTTCCCTAAAAATTAGATATGTCCAATTTGATTAAATAAAAGATCTATTAGTAAAAACCCCTATTGGATGTATCATTTCAAATAAGGCATGTTAATTAGTCCCCCTCATGACACATAAAAGTGCATTAGTCATAGACGTTATCATCATACAAATGACCAAATTTTGATATAATTCATGGTATGAATTTTCTGTCAAAATATGATGCCAAGAGATATTTCATGAAGAAAGAAGTTACAATTTTTGAGAATTGTGTGGAATCTTTTATCTTAAGGGAAGAAACATCACCACATGATTCTCATCTAGATCAACCCTCCAATAGCTTTATTGAATTAAATTATTTTAGAGGAAGGGAATAAAACAAATATGGTTGAGGAGAAGAATGTATAGATAGTGGACGTGCATGTTGTGCAAGAACATGTTGACGCCTTTCCAGAGGATTTACCTACACATCCTCCAGAGCAAGAAATTGACTTTTCCATTGACTTGATTCTAGGGTCAAGGCCCATATCCAAGACCCCTTATAGATTGGCCACTATAGAGTTAGCAGAGCTAAATAAACAGCTAAAGGAATTGAGTGATAAAGGATTTATTCATCCGAGTGTTTCTCCATGGGGAGCCACTATTATTTTCGTTAAGAAGAAAGATGGGTCTATGAGGCTGTGCCCTGATTATAGGTAAATCAATCCTATTACAATAAATAATAAGTACCCTCTGCCACACATTGAATATTTATTCAATCCACTTCATGGAACCCAATATTTGTTGATGATCGATCTTCAACATGGATATCATCAGTTGATTGTGCGAAAGGAACACATTCCTAAAAGAACATTTTGATCCACGTACAGGAATTATGATTTTACAGTAATGTCTTTTGGACTAAATAATACAACATCTGTTTTCATGGATATAATGAATAGTGTTTTTTATAGAATATCTTCATGACATTGAAGTGGTGTTTATTGGTGATCTACTGGAATACAATAAAAACTATGAAGATAATGAAAATCACTTGTTCACTATTCTAAAGACTCTTAGAATAAATTAATTATATGGGATATTTAAGATGTGTGATTTTCCACTACAATCAATTTCCTTTCTATGCCAAATTGTCTCTAATGATGGAATATTAATAGATCCTACAAAGACAATGGTTTTTCAAGAATGGCCTACTCCAAGAAACATAATTGTGGTATGTAGTCTTATTGGTTTAGAAGGTTATTATTGGCGTATCGTTCGGAACATAACCCGGTTAGCCAAACCAATGACCAAGCTCACACAAAATGTGGTTAAGTTCATTTGTAAAAATGAATGTGAAGAATGTTTTGAAGGATTGAAGAGAAGGATAGTGAATGCCCTGATCATAACCCTACCACCGGGGAGTGATGGGTTTGTTATCTATATAGATGCATCAAAGAAAGGACATGGTTGTTTCATTTGGCTGAATGATAAAGTGATTTCATATGCATCTAGGTAGATAAAAATTCATGAATGAAACTATCCAACATATTATCATTAGTTAGCAGTGATAATCTTTGCTATAAATATTTGGAGACATTACCTCTATAGAAAAAAATGAGATATATACAGATCATAAGAGTTTGAAATATATATTCTCACAGAAAAGAACTCAACATGAGAAAATGGAGATGGATTTAGCTACTCAAATTCTATGATTTCACAATACAAAACCACCCTTGGAAGGAAAATAAGGTGGTAGATTCTTTGACCAGAAAGTACCATGGAATTTTGAACAAGATGAGAGTTGAAATAGATCTTATGTTCAGGGATCTAGTAATGATGGATATGGGAATTTTCAAGGAAGGTTACAGATCAATATTTTTTCAAATGGTTGCCAAACTTCTTTAATGGAATGGTTAAAATCGTCTCAGGTTGATTGTGAGGAGTTTCTAATGAAAATTAATGCTATAAATAATGGGATGTTGACTGACTTCGTATATGAAGGTGGAATTTTGATATTTGGAAAGATGCTTTGTGTTCTTTCTTTTCCTGAGCTATAGAGGGAACTATTGGATGTTGTTCATAGCTCTAATTTCTCTATACACCCTAGTTTCAAAAAGTTGTAAGGAGATTTAAATGAACATATTTGGTGGGAAAGCATGATGAGGGAGGTTGTTGATTATGTGTTGAGATGTTTGGTGTGTCAATAGGTGAAGGTTGGAAGACAACGTCCGGGAAGAATCTTGCAACCCCTTCCTATTTCTATGTGGAAATGGTAGGATATTACAAGGGACATTTTCATGGGGCTACCAAAGACTCCATGAAATAATGATGTGATATGGGTCATTGTTGATCATCTTACAAAATCAGCACATTTTCTTGCTACAAGATAAGATTTACCACTTGAACGTTTAGAAATACTATATATTAATGAATTATTATGACTTCATGGTGTACCCTTATCAATTGTTTCCCATCTTGATACTCGTTTTACATCAAATTTCTTGAAAAGTCTTCAGAAGACCTAAATACTGATCTTCATTTGAGCACTACCTACAACTAACAAACTGATGTACAATTAGAACAGACTATTCAAACATCAGAAGACATGTTGAGGTCTTTATCACATGACTTTCAAGGCATTTGATATTAATATTTACATCCCGTATATTTTTCCTATAAAAATAGATTCAATTCAATTCTTTAGATGGCACCATAAGAAGAAATATATTGAAAGAGATGTCGTACACCAACTTGTGGGGATGATGTTGGTAAAATAAATCTCAAAGGACCAGAACATGTTGAAGAAACAATGGAAAAGGTGAAGTTTGTCAAGACCCATATCAAAATAGCTCAATGTAGGAAGAAGAGCTATAATGATAACCGAAGGAAGGATTTGGAATTTCAAGAATGAGATCATGTTTTCTTAACAGTATCTCTATGGAAGGGTATTATATGATTCGGTAAGAAGGGAAAATTATATATGGGGTACATCAGACCTTTTAAAATTCTGGATCTAATTGGAGTCATAGCTTACTGTTTGGAAATTCCACCAAGTCTCTTCAATGTTCACAATGGGTTCCACATATCAATGTTAATAAAATACATACCATACCGAACACATGTACTCACCTAAAAATAATTAGAACTTGATCCTGATCTGTTTTATTGTGAAGAGTCTATCAACATTATTGATACCAGCGATCAAGTATTGATAAATCAAAAAACTTTTCTCGTAAAGGTTCTTTGGAGGAACCACAAGATGGAGGAAGCAACATGGGATCATGAGTAGCTTATGTTGAAGACATACCAAAATCTTTTTAGGAAACATTATGTGAATTTTGAGGATGAATTTTTTGTATGGAGGAGAGAATGTAACACCTTAAGATTTTGATAATAAATTCAATTTATAATCTAGCCATTAAACATCACTTTGCCTCTAATATTTTCTGAATTTCTCAAAAAGATCATCTAGACTTGTGATTAGTAAGTCATTTGGAGTCTGATAGAACAAACATGATTTTTGGTGAATAGTAACATACCCTTATGAATAGTATTATTCATAGTAATATGACCCTTATGAATAGTAAATAAGTATATTATTTTATTTTCTTTCAATAATAAGATAATGAGATCTTAATAATGAATAGTATTATTCATAGTAATATAACCCTTATAAAAAATTGTAGGGGTGAATTTTAGGGATTTTTCTGAAATTCTTGAATTTTTTATGAATAGTGAAATATGTTAGAATATCGTATATACAAATTATCAGTTAAATATACTATTTAGGAAATCATAAGTGATGTATGTCCACTTGGTTAAAACTCACATTCACTTATCACTATTAGGGGTCACATGAAACAACACTATTGGTTTTTTTGAGGGAAATAACAAAATAATGAATTAAATATTCAAAATTCACTCCACTCATCCACTGTAAAAAATCCCAACCACTCACTCTTATCTTCAATTTTATGATCCTTTAATGTCCTTAAAGTTCTACAAAAATATACTTCCCTAGTAACTCCACACATCTAGGAAGCTCTTGGTCATTCCAAAATACCAAACCCCTTCCCTTAATGGAGGTTCCCAAGGATGTTAAATTAAGAGGTAAGGCACCTTTCTTTTTTGTTTAGTTTCATTTCATGTTCCTTTATTTTGTAATACTCTCCTTACCTCCTCTGTCAAAATGAACATGATAAATTTATAATCATCTATATACTTTAATTATATCAATTGAATGGAAGAACCATCATCCCTATTCATATAGTCCCCCTTTAATTTTATAAATGAAATCAACGTCCATGAGGTTTGAAATTATAACCTTCATAGACGATGATGTTTCTTTCATAAATTTATCATTCATTACTTATCGTGAAACTATTTTTATTTTTGAACCAGACATTAGTATTTGTATTATATCCTAATTAATATTCCGGATCCAGTATACGTACATATTATTAAAGCGTATGACCAAACTAGTTTCTAATAATACTGCTAAATAATCTAAGTGAATGTCATAAATATTTCATCTAATGATTCATACTCTTTCCAAGTAACCAATTTATAGAAATGACCATTAACACTTTTTTATGTTCAAATAAATATGAAATTTCAATTCTATAGACTTACATCCATTCCACTCCATTACTTATGAATAGGTGTACAGATTATTAAAATAGTAGAAAATGAACACTCTAGAATGATGAAAATCAATATAAAAACTTATCACAGAGAGAATAAATGAACTAAACAGACATATTATAAGATAAATACATGTCTAATAGGTTTTGAAATAAGTTATTAATAATACTAATTTAATATTCTAGGAGCATAAGTTCAAGAACAGAACATGTCCGTACTTAACGTAAGAGTTTCTTCACTCGGACGTCCATTTTCATTGGGGTTATTTTTATTGCCTAATTCCGTCAATTAAATTCTTATGTTTTATTATGTACTCCTAAAAAATTATGTTTTTGGGTTATAAATATGTTCACAAACCAGAATATTTTCTTATTGTATGGACATTTACCTATTTTGAAGGGAACATTCGAAATTGTTCCCAAAATACAAGCCCAACCCAAGGGAATTTCTTTGATTCTTACCTATTTTCAAGGGAACTCTATAATATATTTTTTGAAACCATTATCTTTATAGAATTCCTAATTTTATTATGAAAATACTATCTTACATCACATCTATTTTTATACAAAGATTTTTTCCTAAATAACTCTTATTTTCAAAGTAAAAGAATACTTATCTCCAGATTTACTCGAAACTTTTATAAGAGTATCTTCATCTATTTCAACACTCATATTGATTATTATGTATTATTGGGATCATTATTCCATATTATCATCTACCATATTTAATTTAATTATTTATAATTATTTTGGTTGTGGATGTGTTATCTTAAAACCATTCACTAAATTAATCTTAATGGTTAGTGTTTATGCTTATGTTCAGGAAAAGTTACTTTCATTTCATATATTACTTTCAATACAAATTCATATGTTGTTTATTTTTATCCTCATCCATAAGTGGAAATAATTGGACATAGTATGTGTTGGGTGGGGCCCTCTATAGCCCCTCGGTGCTTCGGTATCTCTCATGAGACGAACTACGGTCTTGGCACAAGACCTTGATAGAATGATTATTTATGGTCTTGGACTGAGGCCTTGATGGTAGGGTTATGTTCTTCAACATTATGCATTCCCTCAAGATTAAGTTAGTATTGATGGTTCATGTTATTATTCGACTAGTAGAATACCCATGATTATGTTATGTTATGGAAATATTTACTCAACTCATATTTTGTCCATATTTCGTTCATGTTTATATTTAAAGGGGTGTGTTTTAAATTATTCCTCATGTCTAAAGTTTGTGTTATCTTCTGATGTATTTCTTACCCTTTATGAGCATTTGATCCCACCGCTTTACTAGGATTCAATTTCTCATGACATGAAGAATTTTATTATGAATGACATGCTGAAATTACCTAGGTGTTATGGAAGTTTCTAAGGTATTTCTATGTAGATTTTAATTTCATGATGTAATGTTGAACTTATGTATGTATCTTGTTTCCAATAATACTAAACTACTTGTTCCATCAGGATGATCATTCATTGTTTGTATTTCAATGTAATCAAATAAGGTACCGGCTCCGAGAAACTAGGGCGGGTCCTTACATTGATTGTCATAAACCCACGTGAAAACTCAAATTTCATACTAAAATAGTTTAGAAGTTGAGGCTCATGTATCAAATAAATTAATATAAGCATACAATATAAATGTGATTTACCTTTGACAATCGATTGCACATCCTTGATACTAATAAATGTATTCTAAACATCATGTGACTAAACTATCCATATAGTATTCAATCTATTCTTAGTATCATGTATTTCACTTCTCTACTGATATATTTGATCCATAATATGATGTACCATGTATGTCGCCCCATCCAAAACAGCTTATATAACTCAAACATCCCATCTGGTTTGGGGTTGAAGACCCACATCTGGTACTCTAGTTTAGACTCAATGACTACCCATATATCATGGGTTACTATGGTACCTTTGTAATTATCCCATACTCCCAAAATATCAAAACTCCACTAATGGTTGGGGACATTGACTATGAATGCGACTCGACCTAAGAAACTATTATAAGAAAACTAGATTTATTTGATGAGTAACTAATCCTTCCCCTTGGATACTCTTTTTTTTCACAACTCTAGAGAATGTTATCATAAGGATGATTCATTCTATTAGAAGATGTACCTCATATTCATCTATCTAATACCACATTCCCACCACTAGAAGCCTCATTCAACTTCCCCTCAAAAATGAGATCCTAACTCAGTACCTTAGAAAATATCATCAGTGAAAATATTTTAATGGGGGAGTTAATCTTAACAATAATTATTTCCTAAAAACTTCATGCCAGATCATCCACTTTTCCTTCTAGAACTGGGAAAAATCACTAAAAATTGGTGAAGTGACTAGCATATTCCATCATAGACATGATTCCATAGGTCATCTTCATAAACTTTATAAATCCCTACCTCAGGGATTTTGATAAAAGTGTTCTAGAAACTTCTCATGTAATTCCTTCCATATTATGATCTCCAACTAGTCAACTCAAGCCTAAATATTCCACAAGTACTTCGACAGTCCTTGTAAGATATATGATTATAGTTAAAAGTATTCCCTATAGGAGTCTCTAAATGGGGAATAATTTTCAGGATATACTCAATCTAGGACTCAGATTCCTCAGGTCTATCCTCTCTAGTAAATTTCAAAGTGTAATGCAATTGGAACTCCTGAGTACGATCAGATATAATCTACATATCACCCTATGGGAATATTTCCATGAACATAATAAAATTATTAATGTTCCATGTGAACTTCTCTTCATCCCTTCTCCTAGAACTAATAGGGTCTCTTTTCCCACTTCTATAAGATCATTTCCATTAATTGTCTCCTATTTTCTACTAATAAACATCATAATGGAGACATGAATCTATAATTCCACACACAAATCATAGGAAACATAGCTCATAATTGACACTTTTACACATGATGGGTTCACATAATGTCATTACAAGTCATCCCTTAAACACTTCCTTGTGGTAAAAAAACAATCCAAAATCACAACAGTCAACCATCCCAAATATTGGATGTGGATTTCCAAGTGTAAACAACAATTAATATTTTTATGTTTCCCATTATATACTATTTTAACTATTACTAGTGTCCAAATTCTATAAATTTTCATCCATTATAATTTCATTATTATACACCATTTCATTTAAAACACTCATGTAAGAAAAATAATTTTAATTTTCCCAAAACCCAGTCATGATATTTTATTCATTGTATGCCTAATATAATGAATGTCACATAAATTATTCATTTCCAAGAGTGATTCATGAACAATCACCCCCTTGTAAATATTAGCTAGGATTTAACTCTCATAATAAAATATCATAATACAACATGTGCATCACCATAGGTGTAATATCATTCAATTGTAACTAAAATCATCAGGAACACCAATACCACCCTAGGTACTTAGGGTTTCCAACACACATGGTTAAGTTAATCCCATTAAAGAGATCATGAATATAACTTGAATCATCATAGATTCATGTCTACCTTTCACAATTTTAAAATCATATTTTGATATTTCTTTATGAAATACTGAACTCGATGCCACATATTGTTTCTTCAATTTTGATCGCTACATCCCCTCATGTTCATGTCCTCATACATAATAGGCATTCGACTAGTAGTAAGTGTCTAAAATTTCACATGGGGAGACTATAAAAACATTATCAATGAAAGATAGTAGTATAAATAAATATTTGATAATACTGAGATGATAAAATACTCAATAACCAATGATAACAAAACAACACATGATGAATCACAAAACAAATAAAATGAAGAGAATCCAAAGAAGAATATATGTTATTCCATATAAATGTCAAGTGTCAAATGAAGACCCAAAATAAAACACATTAACAACTCCCAACCAGTTCCTGACATCATGTCCATTCCCTTATCTATTATCCATCCTAATTCCCAACTTATCCATCTAATATTGGACTTTTTCCACTGTCATATCTTGTAAACATGATTTATATTTGGCTAACAAATGGATAACTATGTTGGGTTTGAGAAACAATCAATGGGCCCCCACCAATAGGTTCAACAGCATTATCTATTCTACGATAGTGTATTTTTTTGTATAGTGGAGAAATAAAAAATGAAATGTTTAGATAGGTTTCACATTTTTATCTTTTTTGAATGATATTAGTTATTGGGTTAACGATGACTCCAAAACCAATAATACCATTTTCAATTAGTGCAGAAGTCTAAACAATACACACATATTGGTTACAACTAATTCATTCAAGGTCTATCATTATTTAGATTAATTAATATTTCATTTTAGTACCATAGAGGATCAGTCTTGGTACCTTTTTTGGATACTTGGGTTGTCAGTATAGTACAATATTCTTGAGTATAAGGACCATCAATGATGAACAAATATCCCAGTTATGTAGAGCATTATTATAGAAGAAAAATATTATGTACTTTTAGAATTAGTCCATCACCAATTCACATGTACTCATTGAGGTCCTAGATAATAATTTTCCAATACCATGGGAACTTGGAGCATCAATATATTTTTCGCCCCCAATTTTCCACACACTCACACAGACAGATATATATATATATATTGGTTGCACTTTAATAACACATTTATCAACCATTCTCAACACAGTGTCACATTTAATTTGTCTATCATAACCATGGTTCCTTACATTCCACATAAATATCAAACTGAGAAAATTACAATTTAATCAATTATCACATTACACATCAATTATCCCAAAACTCATTATCCATTTGTAGTCAATCTGAACAATCCATTACATCCCATTATCAAACCATGAAACATGGATTAAATTAAATATTATATAACTCGCCAATTCCTTATCAATTTTTACAATTATCATTTCAAGGTTAATTGTACCACACAATCAGATTCCATAAAGAACTATCTCATAATCTCCATCATATTCATTAGTACTTGAGAAAGGTCTCTCAAATTAAAGGGAATTAAACTCACTTTTAAAATTAAAAATCAAATTACCAACATGGAATCACAATGAAATAATTACGTACGCATGAAATGAATTCATATTGTGGGAAGTAATAGTTAGACCCCTGAACATTGTATCATTGACAAATGATCTCCCAACCCAATCCATCAATTCTATGCATAATGGATAAAATAAATATGGTGAAGAAGATCTTGGATCAAAACCGAGGATCATGATCTTGGGAAACAAGATCCATTAAAACCAAGATCTAATCTATGAACAATGGAAAAATCGTCACTTTACAAAGGGAGATAATGATTGGAGAGAGGGAGAAGAACCTAAACAAGGAAGTGATCTTAGACCCAAAAGGAGTTGATTCTATAACTAGTTCATTGATTCATGATATAATGAGTTTGAGGAGCCTAGAAATCCACCCCGGATCCTCCAAATGAATGTGGATCCATATTAGGTTGAGTGGGGTGATTAGGTATCAAAATTGGGGGTTCATAATATTTTTTTTTATGTTGAGGAGGCCTAAAATTCAACACGTATGGTTTCCTAAATGGGTTGAAGGGTACGACAAACCATGTACCCAAACCATGGACCCCTACTATCCATGGAGTTCTTAGTTTGTCATATGGGTGAAAATTTTGCTAAAACATGAGAAAAATGTCCAATCCAAACTATCCCATGGATGCACAATTTTCATGCGTGGGCACATGGTTGGGGAAAATAGTACACCAACCGTGCATTCCCTAACCCCACTACGCATGACACAAATTTCAAATATGCACCTGAGAAAAGTTACCACCAACAGATGATTACAAATGGGTAAACAATTACCTAAAAACAAGTATGTGAAGTATCTAGAAAGTTCTAGGTCATACAAAAGCTAATAAAATAATTTATTTTCTAATAAATCACAATAATGATGATCTTTCACAAAAATTTAGTAACATTGAACATCAATTAGAAAATATATTCAATAATACACATCCATTAGTTATTTTTTTTAAATTAAAAGTTAGTTAGGTGTATTTGTATTTAAATGATTTTAACTTATTAAATTTTTGTTTATTCACTATTCTATTTTCATATTTTGGAACATCCTATTTTACCTGTTAGTTTAAAACAAACATAATATTTGGATTCACATTTTTTTAATATCTTCATAATTCCTCTATGAATTATTTTTATAAATAATATTCACTACCAATTAATATCCCCTTCTATAGCATAAAAACCATTTTATTAATGTTTGAAGAATAGTTGTGTTATACACTATTGTACGAACTTTGTATGTCTATAAGAGGGAGACTATATGGAAAAAAAAAATTTAATTTTATGATTATTAATTATTATATACATATTCATATTCATATTTGATTAAATATATAAATTTTATATTTTATTTTTATCGGTTATGGGATCATCATATGATGGATATTTTTAGACAATGTAGTTTTTCTCAATTCAAAATCTAACATACCATAAAATAAATTATGGTTTGATACTCACAAATACCGTAGACTGTGTTACAACTATTTTATCATTGATTTGATATCAATTTGATTATTTATTAATTTATTTTGGAATTATTTTTCTATGTTTATCTTTTTTTTGGAATAAATTTAAAGGAAATTTTTATAACGGTATAATCATTTTATTTGAAAATATTTTTATATTTGTAAAGATTGAGAGAACACTCATGTATTGGATGTTTTGAATTTAGATAAGTATTGTACCATTACCTATACAATAGTTTTGGGAAAAATACATTTTTATAGAATTATTATATATGATGAATTTTAAATTTAAAAAATTACTGAACCTACACTTATGTTGTGTGAAGTAATGACAGAAACATGGAAAATGAGATAAAACATATTTATAATGGAATAAAGCAAAGTTTGAACCATATGATACACATAATGATTGTTGCTTTTTTCCATTTGAAGAAAATAGTTTATCACAATACGAGAATGTTTTCTTGTAATAATATGTAAAAATTGGATCCTAGTATTTCAATTTATTTGATGTCTCCCCACTATTTAATAATTTAATTCCGAAATAGGATTATATGTCTATATTATCTGAAACATGATCACACAGTGATAAAATGGTAATTTTTTTATTAAATGAATCAGACTATGATGTTTAGTATATTAATGTTATTGTTAAGGTGTCTTTCATGATCACACTGTAAAAAAATAAATAATTCCATGATTAAATTGGTATTAGATGTAGATATAAATATACCGTGTCATGGTATTTCAAGTATTATACCTAATTAAAATCTAATTGACCTGGATGTTTTAAATTTAAACATACCAATTTCAATGATAAATTTTACAATATATTTTTATTTTTATTAAATAATTATTATTTATTATGTTATTTAGATTATTATAAATCTATACAAATTATGTGGATGTTAAAAGAGGATTATAGAACATTAATGTATTTTATTATTCAATTTTATTTTTGACTAGTATTTTAAGAAGAAAATCTAAACATACTATATTCTATTTTCTGGGTATAAATTATTGTTCTCTTTGAAATTATTATTTCTATAAATTATACAGGAATATTATATCAAATAAATTGAACATTTGATAGATATATATAAGTAAAAAATCAAAAAAAAATTCTATGATTTATCTATTTTCAATTTGATGAGTTACATTTATGTAGAAAAGGAGATAAAAATATGTTCATTTTCAAATGAATTTTGGATGAATTTTATAATAGTCAAAGTATTCTATTTAGAGGTAAACATTATGGGGTGTTATATTTTCCGAAAAAATTCTATCATATTACAGTTTCTAATGTTTTCAATTATGCATTGAATATATTTCAATTTCTATAACTTTTTTTCAACTATAAATTCACACACATACTATGTGTGATAGTGAAACTATGGATGAGTCATGAAATAGATTACCCATTAAAATCTCATATAACATATACAAAACGTTTTTTACTTCATATACTTTGTTGTGAGATCCCTAGAAAAATTATTTAGATCTAAATTACCAATCCAACATTATGTGTTGGTGGATTATACCATGGAATGAGTTTTTAGACCCACACCACTTTAAAAACATTTTATCTATTTATATTTATTTTATTTTATTTATGATTACTAATCCAATTAAAATATGGAAGACATAATCTATAAACATTAAGATTGATCTTTTACATTGTGAATTTTTTTTAAAGCAACTCAATACAAGTTTCTTGAGTATTTCTACCATATTGTTTAGAGAAATACTATAAGGCCCCAGCCTTAAACCTTACTTAATCTTGAGTTATTATAAGATTACACATTGAGGATCTTTTCGGGTTTAGAGTTTTAGAGAATTAGATCATAAAACATGCACTACATTCCACATATAAACAAAGTGGTTACATAATGATAGTATTCTTCTTTCCCATCAATAGAAGCATATTTAAAATAAAACATGGATTCTTTCTTGACACTTCCTTGACACTATTATCATATCATGTACCTTTCCCTTGACTTGTGAAAAACATTTATTAAAAACATGGGATGAGCATAAAAAGCTCAGTAAGGGATATAAAAATATGGAAAGGAAACATGGGTACATATATACATAAGAATGAAATCATAATTTACCCATAAAACATAAGCACTTTATCATACCTCATCAAATCATGAATAAATCATATAAATCATAAGACATAAAGGTAACTTGAAGCATCCATAACATTCTTACGTAGGGAGTAACCCTCTTGGTTACGTTTGGAATACCCATCACAGTATATTCCCTAACTATCTTCAGAGAAACCTTAACATTTCACTCCTTCACGTTACACAATGCATTGGAGAGCTATATCGGGCTCACCCGCCCTTAGTTTATCATGGAACCACCTGTCTTCATAATAATGCCCAAGAACCTCAATATAATCGTATCACATAAAACATGAATAAAGGAAACATAACATTTCCACCTTTCAATCACAAGATATCGATACAACACATTGATATAAAAATATTATGAAAACCATTTTCAATACCAAAATAAAAGAAAATTAAAACATGGTATTAATTTTTCTTTTAAAAAGAAGGTATGGTTTGTAGAGGAAGCCGAAACTCAAATAACGGTCACGGCGGAGGAGAAGTCGTTGTCGCCGCATACGTACGACAAAAACATTCCCTTTTGTCATTTAGTAAAACGCTTCGTATAAAAAATATTCCTTTTGGATAAACATAAAGTCAAAGGGGTTTATACACCATATAAAAGAAGGTTGTGTATAAAACAAAATATGCATCAATGAAAAGAGATTGAGACGAAGTCCCATACCTCGGGTCCGACTTGACTCGATCGTTCTTTAATGTCTTGAATAATAAAATTTAGTTAATTTCAACTTGATTAAGAACCTTTTTCAAGTTCATTATTCCTTTTATATCACTTATTACCATGTCATTAACACTATGTAATTATTTAAGTTAATAACGGTCATTTTAACGATTATTGGTACTTGAGTCAAAAATAAACCCTTTATAATTACAAGTTTTTCATGTATCCATTATATCCAGAATGTTATTCATGATGTAGATATCATATATGTCATATATATCCAGTACATGCATGCCTTTATAATATTACATAATCATTTAGAGTTAAGAAATGAAATTCACCGTTCATGGAGACGGTAAGCCGTACGTACGCATGAACGCTACTTTCATTTCTATTTCGTATTTTATAGAATGGAATCATAATGATATAAAGGTATATTGTAATTCTAGTATAATATCATATATAATATCATAGTTCCATCCTTTATACGTCCCACATATGGTATTTAACGAATCAAATCACTTTGAGGGGGCGGTAGTCCGCACTTCCTTAAATGAAGATATCACGTTTACCCATATTGGAAACCATAAAGGTATACCCAAAATGAAAAATAAATAAGCTTAAGGAAAACATAAAAATATTATATATCATATATAAATATATTGACATCTTAATGGCCACCTTTGAAGGTGTTAAAATAATGTTGAACAATCATCGTTTCAGGAGGCATAAATTCACCATCCACGGAAACAGTATGTTCGTTAACCATTGATGTAGGTGTGTGTAAGTGTATATTGAATCCTTACTATTAAAACATCCTAGTATATTGAGGATACTGGAGTTGTTACAAAATAAAAGAATAAAAAGAGTTTAGGGGGTTGGAGAAGCAAAATAAAACAAAAGGACTCAAAAAAATACATTACCTTAAAATTGGGTAACTCCCTTTGGTTTGAGCTCAAAGGCTTCCTTGGGAAGACTTCTGCCCAAAGCGAGGCTTAAAAAAGTAAGAGAGAGATTTGGAGAGACAAAATAGTCAGGGGTTGGCTGAGACAAAGGCTTTTGATGTGTGGGTAAGGAGGTAGAGGTGGGGGCCTTTTATAAGAGGAGAGGAGGGGCACTCTTGGAAAGTAAAGATAAGTTACTTTATTTTAAAATGCGTTTCGTATTAAAAAGGTCCCACATTGATATAATTAGAGGATAAGGTGATAAGGGTTAGAAATCCTCTCATCCAATTGGTTTTGGACATGTTTAGGTCTTAGATGTTACATTATCTTTCCATTTTAATTAAATCGTTAAATAATGAGGTCATCGCTGCATCATCATAATGTCATAAATAATTTAATTTATTTAATGTCTAAAAATTATAAAAAAATACTATGATGTAGGAAATCTTTTTATCTTTTTAATTAATATTTATAGTCAAAAATATGATCCTTATAACCCCATGTAAAAATTGTTTTAGTAAAATTACTCATGTTTGTGTCATTTTTACTTTAACATTAAATAAAAAGTTATTTATGTCATTTCCCAACCAAAGAGGCTCCATGGGGTCCCCAAGTTGACACATGGCTTTTCTTAGTCTGCCATGACACATCCAATAAGGGTAGGACATGTTTCTAGGTCATTTCAGTTTATTAAAACATTATTCTTACCTTAAACTACACTAATTACCTCTAATCGTGATTAAAAAATTCATAAGTAACTATTCACCAAAAAATTATTTTAATCCCATTGAACCACATTTTACTTCTTAATGAAAACCATGTATGTCAGATTTTTTAAATTCAATACACAAAAGTGGAAAAGTTTCATTTAAATTAAAAATCAGTTTCTTTAACTACCACTTAGTGGTTTCACTATTCATCAAAAATTGAAGTTTATCAGAAAAATACCAAAACTTCACCCTAAGATATATTTGATATTATGAATTCAAAAATGTTTTCTATTTTACAAAATTCAAAACATATAAGATGCATTAATTAATATAATAATTAATTCTCACTATCATGACAAATATCGTCTTTTTATGGAACAATAAGTATCAAAAGATTGACACTAGTTTAAGTCCAATTTCAAAGTGAAATTGATTCCAATGACCACCATTGGATAAAATGGTAAAAATATATTCTAATTTCACTTCAAAACCAATTCAAAAGATAATATAATCATATAAATAAATTATATTAAAAAGAGGTTTTGAATTAAAATACAACATTTTTCACTATTCATTAAAAAATGAACTTTTTCGGAAAAATACCAAAAATTCAGACACAGAAAATTTTGATGTCCCAATCATAAACAATAAGTTTATTTTGAAAAACATAGCTTATAAAATTGTCAAAAGATAGATTTAAAAATGGTTTGCCATCAAAAGGCAATAAAACAATCTTTTAAGAATATTAGTGTATTCCATGTATAAGATTGTGTTTATTTTCATTTTAAGCCTCTAAAACACTATCATAATTCATTAATTGACATAGATAAAAATATCTATTATTCATTACTTACTTGGGATGTTACATCCTTCCCCCCTTTTGAAAATTGTGCCCCTGCAATTTATTTACTTATCGAATAAATGGGGGTACTTATCCCTCATTGCATTTTCAGATTCCCATTTTGCCGCTTCCATCATGTGGTTTTTCCACAAAACCTTTACCTAATTAATCACCTTATTTCGTAAAACTTGCTCCCTGTGGTCATGAACTTGGACCGGTTGTTCCTCATAAGATAGGTTCTCTTCCAGCTGAACTACCTCTAGACTCAATACATGAGATGGATCTGGCATATACTTTCTCAACATCGAAACGTAAAAAACATTGTGTACCTGAGATAAACTTGGAGGTAAAGCCACTCGGTAAGCAACTGATCCAACTCTCTCTAGAATTTCATATGGTCCAATGAACCATGGACTCATCTTTCCTTTCTTACCAAATCATATCACACTTTTCCATGGTGATACTTTGAGAAAAACATGATCACCTACCTCAAAAGAGAGATCCTTCCTCCTGTTGTCCGCATAACTCTTCTGCCTACTCTGAGCTGTTCTCATGTGCTGCTGAATCAACTGAACTTTTTCTGCCATCTCTTCTACCAATTCTGGTCCCATCAGCTTCCTTTCACCCACTTCATCCTAGAAATATGGAGTTCTACACCGCTTCCCATATAATTCCTGAAATGGTGCCATCTGTATACTAGAATGAAAACTGTTATTATATGAAAATTCAACCAAAGAAAGATGCTGGTCCCAAATTTCCTGATTATCCATAGAACAAGCTCCTAGCATATCCTCTATGGTCTGAATTGTTCGTTCTGACTACCCATCTGATTGAGGATGAAATGCTATACTAAAATTTATTTCAGTACCCAACGACTTCTGAAGTCCTTTCCAAAAGTTAGAAGTGAACCTGGGATCACGATCAGATACAATGGAGAGAAGAACTCCATGTAACCTGAATATCTCTTTAAGATACAAATGGGAAAGCTGATCTAGGGAAAAATTATCTTGTATAGCAAGGAAATGAGCAGATTTGTTCAAGTGATCAATAATAACCCAGATTGCATTATTACCTCGAGATGTCTTTGGTAATCCCACAACAAAGTCCATGGATATATTTTCCCATTTCCACTCTGGCACTAGTAAAGGCTGAAGCATCCCTTTTGGTAACTGCCGCTCTTCTTTAACCTGCTGACAAGTCAAACACTTCACAGTAAAATCAGCAATATCTCTTTTCATTCCAACCCACCAGTAATACTCTCAAAGATCTCTGTACATCTTAGTACTGCCAGGATGAACTGAAAACGGAGAACTATGAGGTTCACATAACAACTCTCTCTTCAAATGTGAATCACAAGGAACACACAATCTCTTCCCAAATCTCAAAACACAATCACTATCAATGTTGAATTCATGCAACATACCTTTATGAACTAGCTCTACCCTTTTCTGCAACTCACTGTCTTGCTTCTGTGCTTGCTTGATTCTATCTGATAGAGATGATCTCACTGATACCTGAAACAAAACAGAAGAACTTCCTACACCAAAAACTTCTATGCCAAATTTCATCAAATCCTTAACCAAAGGATTACGTTCCAAACGCAACATTACTAATGAAGCATTACTTTTTCGAATCAAAGCATCAGCAACTTTATTTTCTTTTCCCGGATGGTAGTGAATTGTACAATCATAACCCTTGATTAATTCTAGACATCTCCTTTGTCTCATGTTCAATTCTTTCTGAGTGAATATATACTTTAAAATTTTGTGATCGGTATATATTTCACACTTTACTCCATACAAATGATGCCTCCAAATTTTTAAAGAAAAAACAACAGCAGTTAATTCCAAATCATGTGTAGGGTAATATACCTCATGAGTTTTCAACTGTCGTGAAGTATAAGAAATTACCTGATCATTCTGCATTAGGACGCAACCAAGTCCTTTCAATGAAGCATCACTGTAGATAACAAACTCACCATTCCTGGAAGGTAGTGCCAAAACTGGAGCATTCACCAATCTTCTTTTCAATTCCTGAAAACAATCATCACATTCTTTTGACCAGATAAACTTAACACCCTTCCGAGTTAGCTTAGACATTGGACTAGATAACCGTGAAAAATTTCTAACAAACCTTTGGTAATATCCTTCCAAACCAAGGAAGCTACGAATCTCTATTACATTTGTGGGTCTTTGCCATTCTTCAACAAACTTTTTTTTGCAGGATCAACAGTTATCCCATCTTTAGAAACAATGTGACCAAGGAAAGAAATTTATTGCAACCAAAACTCACACTTTCTGAATTTCCCATACAATTTCTTTTCTTTTAAGGTTTGAAAAATGACCCTTAAATGTCTTTCATGTTCTTCTTTACTTTTATAAAACACCAAAATATCATCAATGAAAACCACCACAAAATTATACAAGAACTCACGGAAAATTCTATTCATTAAGTCCATGAATACAGCAGGTGCATTGGTTAGCCCAAAAGGCATTACTACAAATTCATAATGGCCATATCTTGTACGAAACGCAGTCTTCGGAACGTCTGCTTCCTTTACCTTCAGCTGATGGTACCCCGATCTCAAGTCAATCTTTGAAAAATACTGAGCTCACTGGAGCTGAACAAACAAATCATCGATATGAGGCAAAGGATATTTGTTCTTAACAGTGATGTTATTCAAGGCTCTATAATCAATGCAAAGTCTCATTGAACCATCTTTCTTTTTAAGAAATAAAACAGGATCACCCCATGGTGATGTGCTAGGTCGAATGAAACCTTTCTCTAATAAATCTTGCAATTGCTCCTTCAACTCTAAAAGTTGAATTTGAGCCATTCGATAAGGGGGTTTTGAAATTGTCTTAGCATCAGGAACTATGCCAATAGTAAATTTAACATCCCGATCTGGTATTATTCTAGGCAACTCATCAGGAAAAACATCAGGATACTCATTTACCACTGGCACATCATTAATCTGAACAGTTCCTTTATTTTCAGCGATGTGTGCTAGGTAACATTCATTTCCATCTTTTACAAGTTTCTCGGCCTCTTGATAAGTTATCAACAGTAAGGGTTCATTATTGTACACAAACTGAAAGTCTTTCTGAAAAGAAACTTCTTTAGCTCTACAGTCAATCTTAGCATGGTAAATAGAGAGCCAATCCATACCCAGGATAACATCAAACTCTACTAGAGGTAGAACAGTAAAGTTTGCAAGTAGGTTCTTTCCACAGATAAGGATAGGAAGATTCTTATAAATTCTTTTTGCCTCAACATTTCCCCCACGTGTTTTTACCAAAAGTTCAGGAGTCATTTCTTGAGATGGTATTCCCATTTTACTAGAAAAGGTTTTCAGAGATGAAAGAATGTGTAGACCCCAAATCAAAAAACACACAGTCATAATCTGAAAAAACAAACAAAGTACCTGATACAACTTCATTTGACGGCCCGGCATCTGTTGAAGTAATTGCAAAGGATTTCACCACCCCTTTCTACTTGTAGTCTAACTGCTTCCCATCACCCAAGCTTTTTGTCGAACACTCGTTTTCATAGTGACCCATCTCATTGCACTTATAACATTTCACTAACTGTAAATCTAATTTGGTCTTACCATCACCCTGATCTTTTTTAGTGAAATCACGAGCCTTATGTCCCATCTTACCACATCGGTAGCACTTTACAGAATTCAGAAGACATTCCCTAGCATGGCTTTTTCCACATTTATCACAAACTGGAAACTTAGTTTTCTTACCATCAGACTTTTTTGAATAATTCTTACCTTTCTCCTGCCACCTCGGTCTCTTCTTCTGTTGGTTGTTATAGAACACTTGATCATCGGAAAACTCCATTTCCACCTTCTCAGCACATTGAACTATCTTTTTATAACTTTTAAACTCATGAGAAGCTAATTCCCTTCGATATTTTTGCTTTAATCCTGAGTAAAAATGATTGATTTTACTATCAAGGTCTCGGATAAAATTTGGAGCATTCCTTGCCAATCGAGGGAACCTTTCGTCATAGGTAGCCACTGAGTCTTCCTCTTGCCTCAATTACAAGAATTTCTTTTCCATCCTAAGTCGAACAAACATTGGAAAATACTTCTCAAGAAACATACCTTTGAATTCATCCCAGTCGAGAGCATCAATCTCATCAGCATCCCTGATATTTTTAACCATCGACCACCACTGATCTGCTTTACCCTCCAAACGGTAAATAGCAAGACTAACCTTTTGATTTTCTGAACACCCCATGACATTGAAAATCTTCTCCAATGCTTTAATCCAACCTTCAGCTAACATAGGGTCAGATGATCCTCTGAATGATGGGGGATGTTTTCTCATGAAATGTTCCACCACTAACATGTTCCTCTATGGTTGATCTGGCTGATCTCGTGTATGGATACCACCGCCATTTATTGCTTGAGTCAACTGCGCCATTACTGCAACAAACTGTTCAGTTACAATTCCGACCATCTCAGGATGCTGATTCAGAAGGTTATTTCCTTCTGCATGGCTTCCTAGCACTGCTTCCCTGTTTCCTCTGCGGAAAACCATTCTGAACAAACATGTCTTAGACGAAGCAACATGGTAATCTTTAAATACTATATCACTTCAATTTGACCATAAATTTTTTTGGATAATTATTTAATATAATTCTAACTCCTAAAGTTATCTAAACCGACCTTTGATACCAACTATAAGGCCCCAGCCCTAAACCTTACTTAATCTTGAATTATTACAAGATTACACATTGAAGATGTTTTCGGGTTTAGAGTTTAAGAGAATTAGATCATAAAACTTGCATTACATTCCACATATAAACAAAGTGGTTACATAAAGATAGTATTCTTCTTTCCCATCAATGGAAACATATTTAAAATAAAACATGGATTCTTTCTTGACACTTCCTTGACACTATCATCATATCATGTACCTTTCCCTTGACTCGTGAAAAACATTTCAAAAAAACTTGGGATGAGCATAAAAAGCTCAGTAAGGGATATAAAAATATGGAAAGGAAACACGGGTACATATATACATAATAATGAAATCATACATTACCCATAAAACATAAGCACTTTAACATACCTCATCAAATCATGAATAAATCATAGAAATCATAAGACATAAAGGTAACTTGAGGTATCCATAACATTCTTACGTAGGGAGTAACCCTCATGGTTACATTTGGAATACCCATCAAAGTATATTCCCTAAATCTTTTCAGAGAAACCTTAACGTTTCACTCTTTCGCGTTACCCAATGCATTGGAGAGCTTTATCGGGCTCACCCGCCCTTAGTTTATCATGGAACCACCCGTCTTCAAAATAATGCACAAGAACCTCAACATAATCGTATCACATAAAACATGCATAAAGGAAACATAACATTTACATCTTTCAATCATAAGATATAAATACAAAACATTGATATAAAAACATTATGAAAACCATTTTCAATACCAAAATAAAAGAAAATTAAAACATGGTATTTATTTTTCTTTTAAAAAGAAGGTATGGCTTGTAGAGGAAACCAAAACACAAATAATCGTCACAGCGGCGGAGAAGTCGTTGTCACCACATACGTATGACAAAAACATTCCCTTTTGTTGTTTAGTAAAACACTTCGTATAAAAAATATTCCTTTTGGATAAACGTAATAGTCAAAGGGGTTTATACACCGTATAAAAGAAGGTTGTGTATAAAACAAAATATGCCTCAATGAAAGGAGATTGAGACGAAGTCCCATACCTCGGGTCCGACTTGACTCGATCATTCTTTAATGTCTTTAATAATAAACTTGAGTTAATTTCAATTTTCTTAAGAACCTTATTCAAGTTCATTATTCCTTTTATATCACTTATTACCATGTCATGAACACTATGTAATTATTTAAGTTAATAAAGGTCATTTCAACGATCATTGGTACTAGAGTCAAAAATTTATCCTTTATAATTACAAGTTGTTCATGTATCCATTATATCCAGAATGGTATTAATGATGTAGATATCATATATGTCATATATATCCAGTACATGCATGAATTTATAATATTACATAATCATTTAGAGGTAAGAAATGAAATGCACCAATCATGGAGACGGTAAGCCGTACGTATGCATGAACGCTACTTTCATTTCTATTTCATATTTAATAGAATGGAATCATAATGATATAAAGGTATATTATAATTCCAGTATAATATCATATATAATATCATAGTTCCATCCTTTATACGTCCCACATATGGTATTTAACAAATCAAATCACTTTGAGGGGGCGGTAGTCCGCACATCCTTAAATGAAGATATCACGTTTACCCATAATGGAAACCATAAAGGTATACCCAAAATGAAAAATACAGAAGCTTAAGGAAAACATAAACATATTATATATCATATATAAATATAGTGACATCTTAATTGCCACCTTTTAAGGTGTTAAAAGAATGTTGAACAATCATCGTTTCGGGAGGCATAAATTCGCCATCCACGAAAACAGTATGTTCATTAACCATTAGATGTAGGTTGTGTAATTTTAGCTCAAATCCTTATTATAACAACATCCTAGTATATTTAGGATACTGGAGTTGTTACAAAATAAAATAATAAAAAGATTTTAGGGGGTTGGAGAAGCAAAATAAAACAAAAGGACTCAAAAGAAGACATTACCTTAAAATCGGGTAACTCCCTTTGGTATGAGCTCAAAGGCTTCCTAGGGAAGACTTCTGACAAATGTGAGGCTTCAAGGAGTAATAGAGGGATGTGGAGAGACAAAATGGGTAGGGGTTGGCCCAGCCAAAGGCTTTGGATGTGTGGGTAAGGAGGTAGAGATGGGAGCCTTTTATAAGAGGAGAGGAGGGGCACTCTTGGAAAGTAAAGATAAGTTACTTTATTTTAAAATGATTTTCGGATTAAAATGTTCCCACATTGATATAATTCGAGGATAAGGTGATAAGGTTTCGAAATACACTCATCCAGTTGGTTTTGGCCATGTTTAGGTCTTAGATTTTACATTATCTTTCCATTTTATTTAAATCGTTAAATAATGAGGTCATCGCTGCATCATCATAATGTCATAAATAATTTAATTTATTTAATGTCTAAAAATTATAAAAAAATACTATGATGTAGGAAATATTTTTATTTTTCTAATGAATATTTATAGTCAAAAATATTATCTTTATAACCCCATGTAAAAATTGTTTTAGTAATATAACTCATGTTTGTGTCATTTTTACTTTAACATTAAATAAAAAGTTATTTATGTCATTTCCCAACCAAAGTGGCTCCATGGGGTCCCCAAGTTGACCCATGGATTTTCTTGGTCGGTCATGACACATCCAATAAGGGTAGGACATGTGTCTAGGTCATTTCATTTTATTAAAACATTATTTTTACATTAAACTACACTAATTAACTCTAATCGCGATTAAAAACTTAATTAGTTACTATTCACCAAAAAATTATTTTAATCCCATTGAACCACATTTTACTTATTAATGACTACCTTGTATGTCGGATTTTTTAAATTCAAAACACAAAAGTGGAAAAGTTTCATTTAAACGAAAAATCAGTTTATTTGACTATCACTCAGTGGTTTCACTATTCATCAAAAATTGAAGGTTTTTAGAAAAATACCAAAAATTCACCCTAAGATATATTTGATATTCTGAATTCATAAATGTTTTCTATTTTACAAAATTCAAAACATATAAGATGAATTAATTAATTTAATAATTAATTCCCGCTGTCATGACAAATAGCGTCTTTTTATGAAACAATAAGTATCAAAAGATTGACACTAGATTAAGTCCAATTTCAAAGTGAAATTGATTCCAATGACCACCATTGGATAAAATGGTAAAAATATATTCTAATTTCACTTCAAAAACAATTCAAAAGTTAATCTAATAATATAAATAAATTATATTAAAAAGAGGTTTTGAATTAAAATACAACATTTTTCACTATTCATTAAAAAATGAACTTTATCGAAAAAATACCAAACATTCACACAAATTAAATTTTGATGTCCCAATAATAAACAATAAGTTTATTTTGACAAACATAGCTTATAAAATAGTCAAAAGATATATTTAAAAATGGTTTTCCATCAAAAGGTAGTAAAACAATCTTTTAAGAATATTAGTGTATTCCATGCATAAGATTGTATTTATTTTCATTTTAAGCCTCTAAAACACTATCTTAATTTTTTAATAGACATAGATAAAAATATCTATTATTCATTACTTACTTGGGATGTTACAAATACATTCCCCCTCCTGATATATATGTACATCATAATTACTATCAAGGTACTCCCATAACGTTCCTTAGAATATCTCAATCAAAGTAATAGATGTGATAATATTTATATCGGAGGATAAATACCAACTTATTTATGCTTTTACTAATGACTTGAGAAGTAACAAACCTAACTACCCCAATTTATTAAGCATTAATACTTTCCTATAAAAATGTATGAAGTTATGAATGTATGAATGTATGAATTTTAATATTATAATTATCATGCTAACACATTGTATTGACAAATAGAACTAAGAATAATGAACCCCTATAATAAAAAATTCATAATGTATGGCATGCCATAATGTATGTACATAACGAGTCATATAGTGCATAAATCTCATTTTCCTCCTCTTGAGCATAGTTTGTATACTGATACAAGAATATTACTTTAAATATGGGGAAAATTGCACAACAAATTATAATAACCCCTCAAAAAGCATTTCTTATAGATAACTTATTTTAATTCATTGAGAGGTTATTTTCCATTTAACTTCGTAATATATATATTTCCAATGTTAAGGAATAATAAAGTTAAGATTTTTTTACAAATGATTGATTTACATTGATAAAATTCTATAATAAATTTTGGAAAACTATATGTAAGGGTTAATCCATCATATCACAAATGAAAGACCTCCAGACCATTTACCTATTTTCATCACATTCAGGGTTTTGATAAAATTATTACTTATCTATATATTTACATCCATATCTCTATTTGAACATCATATAAAACCCTCAAAAAAATATTTAATGAGTAAGAAATATAACGTAACATAGTTTTAGTAATGATGAGACTTAATAATCGTATTCCTAATATTTAACTCCTTGAACATAATATTCAATCTCATTTGTTTTAAAACATCCAATGCAACAATGTTAATAAATATCATTTTTGTACTAGTAACTATTTTATGTTTAACATAATCATTTATTATTGGAACTTATTAAATCAAAAAATTCCATGAAATATTTTTGTTTCTAAGTTAACTATTTTAATTAATTAATTATTAACATACACATACCCTTTTAGAATATTTCTATGAAATTTACTTTCACATTCATATTAATTAATTTGTTTTTATCTAAGATTTATATATGAAATGATAATCCCACAAAAAATTTAGACACTATATTATCTTTGTAATACCTTAATAACATATAGAAAACTCATTTGGGTTATAGAAATAAGTCATATTTCCTTTAGTGAAAATATTTAATAACAAAAAAAATACTTATATCAAAATCATAAATGGCATTATACGTGTTCAAATTATTCATCATTTTATATTATTTGATGAATCATAAACCATTCATATTAAAATTATTATCTTAAATTTTTCATAACATATATTTATCAGGAAGACATTTCTCTTATAATATAAAATACATAATATTAAAACACACATCCTTTATTTAGATCCATCAGAGCATGATATATTAAATTAATTTAAATATATTGATATAAAAAAAATCTTCATCACCTAAATGTAAATTACATACATTATCAATCCTTGCCTTCTTTGTAAATTTTTTATATTTACAGTAATTGTAAAATATAATGTAAATATCATATACCATTCTAAATAAATGAATGTTTTCTTATAAAGATAATTACATTCAACAAAATTTTATATTGATTCCGAAACCCATTTAGGTAATCCAAACAATTCTATTATATCGAGTCATTATTATTTATTATTAACACTTCCTTTTGGATTCCATGAAATTTACTAATTAATCAAATATTCATTATTGTAAATTATATCACAACATTTCATCTTCATTTTTGAAAATTTACCTATGTGTAATACTGAAATGAAATAGGAATATGGACATCACATTCATATCTCGTCTTCACATAACACATTGAGAATGAATTTAAGCATTTCTTAAATACATATATTTTTTTGGAAATTTTATATTGATTAAAAAAATGAATTTTCTTACTAGAATGAGACTTCATGAAACCTCTGGTTATTGATCCAATTAATTTTGGTAATATGTTTTATCCTTAATAATGATACTTATATTTGTTAAAAAGGGTATAATTTAAATAGTTTACAGTACCCATGAATATGTGATGATAATATTGAGTAGACTACTAAGGAATGGAGTCAATATGTATTGATTTATAAATTTTGAATAATGAAAATTTATTAACACATTTGAGATTCAAGTATAAAATTGAGTAACATAAAATGAGTTTTTATTATTGTTAATATATGTTAACAAGGTAGGTGTATGAAATTACCATTGTATATATTAGTGATGACAAATCACAATAAGAAATTATTCTTTTTATGTGAATATTTACTTGAGTATTCAAATTTATTTATATTCTTAATCCATGATGATGTTGATTAATTATTGTTGTGATTTACAATAATTATGGATACTTTTTTTTTATAGAAGTATCACATAGAATATTGTAAAGATTGAAGATGTAGTAAAATATCTATTGAAATACACTAAGTTGTATTTTGATTTTATACAAGTAATGTAAGTATTAATTTGACGATTGATTCTAATTTGGATTAGTTTCAAAGTAATTTTCAGTGGTTGATAATAAGTAAGGAAATTTGGGCAATGATATTATTTGATGGATGTCATGGGAATAAGAAATGTTGAAATTCATGGCTACCTCAAAATGGATTTAAAAAAAATGTAATATAGCGTGAAACTTGGTGAATAACTAGCTACATATGAAGGAATTTTATTGATGGTGTGGTTCGTTAGATTAATCCCACACAAAAGGTCATTTGAGATTGAAATTGTCACAAACCAAGAAATTTAGGAATAATGAGATTCAATAGATCAATAATAAGAGATCATGTTTAATAAAATTGTGAAGATATGGAGATGAATTTGGTTAAATTCATTAATAAATAGAGCTCATAATATATTAATTTGAGAAGATGTGTAATTTCTTGTAATTAAGTTCTTTTAAAAGAAAATCAACATTATATTATATATGATTCCAGGTTATATTAACTAATAATGGTCCATAATATATTTTAGGATACATATTAGCATATATAAGATCATTCTTAAATATTCCAAGTGAAAAAATTGTAAAATATTATGAATCACCAAGATGCATAAGACCTTTTTTATTAAATGTATGACTTTTTTAACAATATGGGATATGAATCAAATCTATTTTTAAAAAAATATATAAACATTTATGTGTTATGATTTTTATGATTTTTTCATATAGGTTTATATGGTATGGAAAATGATTGTTTGAAGTGATTCATTCTAAGTGAATATTATACTATTATTTAGTGGTATAAATATCATTATTACTATTATAAAGGTGATTCAATCCAATGAAATTCGTGATAATGTTTAAATAATAAAGACTATTAGTTGGATGTTTCATAGATGAGGAGAACCACATTGTATTATTCTTCAATTAACATTAATAATTAAATAATTTGTCACGAAGATGAATTTTGGGTGATAATAAATATTACTTCATGTTTCCGTGAAAATATATAGTCTAAAATTCATGGGTGTTTTTGTGTAAAATAAGATCAGTGGGGAATTTGGGTGAATTATAGAAATCATGAGTAAATTAAATATTATTAATTATAACAAATTAAATTAAAATTTATGTAAATAATTTTTGTTATTTATATAAAACTTTATGGTCATTGTACATATAAATATAAATAACACTTAAATATTTGTGGAAAACATTTACTATAATAGAATGGGAAAGATAATTGATGAAAGATATCTTGAGAATGAGATTGAAATGTTTTCATCATTCATGTATAAAAACTAATATCTTTATAAATATTCTAGGAATATAAAGAAATAGGGAGATTGTAAGAGATAACTTGATTTTATTGTTATTGATGATATTCTACATTAAAAGAGAATAGAAAATATCCCAAACATTACATTCATTAAAAACCCAATGTGTTTGAGAATAATAACAAGAAAGAGATAATAGAGAATTCCCTACCTTTATAAAATTTACTATGACGTTTCATAGTTGTTACAGAATGACTGCTATAACCAATAGTGATTAATGGGTATGATGAATATAATAAGTATATTTTTTATTATTAAAAAAAGTGATAAAACCCATCTATTTTCTTATATATAAGATTCAACCCATTTTATTACAATATATTTGTAGAATGAAAAAATATTATTTATTTCTATAAGATAAATATTTATTCAAACTAACCATATATTATGTAATCCATCTTAATTAGGAATTCTTAGTAGGGTTGTTTGGAGTTGGATCCTAGGAAGAGTGTGAGTTGGTGGTTTTATTTAATATAATTGGTCAAAGATTCAATATAGTTCAATTTTTTCCTCATTCCCTTTGTTGGATCTTGATTATTAAATTTGAATCACTTGTTTGTGGGATAATAAGGAATATTCACCAAGGGATAGCTCATATATTATGAGTAAACCATGTAAATTTGCATGTGAATTAATATTTGATATTGTGTTTATCATTTTATGAATGAAAAAATTTGATGGAAAATTAGGGAGAGATGTTGATCCATAATTTTACAAGTAATAATGTAAAAACAAAATGTGTTAATTGAAATAAAAGTTATTAAAATTTATTTACTCCATGCCCTCCCATTTTTAATCACAATGTTGAGTGATCCTATCAGTTTGTATCAGAGTAAGGGTCCCACCTATGACTATATTATTAAAAATAATAATTATTTCTGATTTTATTGGTCCATGTTCCCTTTCAAAATTCCTAACGAAATTGACACTTGTAGAATAAATTTCTATTCTTCACATGATTTTTATCTCTTCAAATAATTTTAAGAATAGGATGAAAATATATTTCATGAAATTAATAAATAACTCGTCAAAGTAAAAAAAAAAGTTTATTGTTGAGAAAATTTTGGAAATAAGAGTAGAAGTGTTTTTGTTACACCACTAAAAAATATTAATCTTGAAAAAATTGGTGACGATAAGACAACCATCATGTGTAATGTGGGGGGAAAAATTACTTCCTCATGTTGTGACCATAGGGAAATCAGATCTAGCTTGAATGGGGAAGACGATGTGGATAAAGCATATATTAAAAAGATAAGGAAAAATCCTACCATATATGATTCATTGTATTTATATAAAGTATATTTAACTGAATATTATTATCATGAGAATCCATTTTATAAAACAATTACAACTGTGTAAGAAGTGAATGGATACCATCTTACTATAATAAAAATATAAAATAATATAGGAGTGAATAGATCATAAAATGTTGGAATGTATAAACTCATAAATAAGGTAATTTCCAAAGTTTTATGAATGTAAATATTTTAGATCTACACTCCAAAACTATGAAATAATTTTTAAAATTAATTCATGAAAAATATTAATCCTTTAAAGGAATATTGATGAATTTTTTTAAAATTAAAATAAATCTAGAATACCGGAATTGATTTCTCAATTTCTCAAATGAATATCAAAGATGAAAAGATAAAAGATGATTAAAAAACAATGCAAGAGAAAGTAAAAATTATATAAAAGGATGAGATGGATATTGAGATGAAAAATAGAGTGTGATGGTATATTTAATTTAGGTAATGATGAGGAAAAAATTATCAATATAGATGTTTTGGAGGATGAAGTTAAATTATAAAATATGGATATGGTTGAATCAGAGTCTTTAAAAGAAGTTGAGAGAGATTATGCATCCATTTAAACCTTAGATGAAGATATTTTTTACAAAAAGATTTTTATCCAATTGAATGATGTTTATGAGATTATCCAAAATTATATATATTCTAATATCAATGGAAAAGGATCCATTTGTTCCAAAAAATACAACTTTCATGAAATAAACATACATGATCAATACTAGTTTTAATTCAAAAAATAGAAAAATATAGAATCCAAAAAAATTGTGAGAAACTCAACAGATAATCTAAAGTGTTTTTCATTATTAGAAATAATATTTTATCCTAAAATACAAATTGGAGAATTAAAACTAGAAAAATAGTTTGGAATAAAACCTTGATAGTATGATGATCAATGAAAAAAACTATTATTGTATAGCTATTTATGGTGTTATATAAGGTTTGGGCATAAGGAACCTAGATTTTGGAATAATATTTCATCCAATGTGAGAAACAAGAATCCGGTATTTATGCATAGTTGATATGACATGGTATAAATCTCACAAAATAAATGGGATAATTTTATATCTCTTGATGATTTATAGTCTTTAAGAACATCTATGGAATATAAAATAAAATTATTCATAGTAGTGAATAATTCTAGTCCAAAAGAGAAAAGAATGATTCAATATGAATTAAAATCGTATGAATAATAGAAAATCATGATAACTTATTTAGTGAACACCATGAATATATAGTTTGTTGTCATGATGAGAAAAGAAAATCAATTTAAAAAAATAATGATAATTTATTTACAAATTATTATTAGCTATAAAATATAATTAGACAACCCCTCAAAAGAGAATTTTGAGGATATATTATATTATCATTTGGTTAGGGCTAACTTTTCTTTCAATTCATGTGTATCTAGATTTATACATTAATTATTGCTCACATAGATTTACAACCAAATAATTTGTGGCATATAGACTTATAAAAAATCTACAAACCAAATTTAATGTCATTTGTATTTATTATCAATATTGTTTGTAGAAAAAAAATGTGGAATATTTATATTTTTATATCATCTAAATTTGACTACAAATCCATTGGGGTGGATTGTTAAACCCAGAGGTGTTGTGTTGAATTATCTTTTCAATATATATTATATGATCATATTTTATTAAGAGTGTCATGTAATGATTTTTAGATTCATAGTGCACATGTGATGATAATATATCTGAACTTACCAAAGAAAGGTGTAAATATATGTTATGTTATAAAGGATGGATGATGAATATTAGTGAACACCTTGAATCATGAATATTAAACAATGTATATTAATTGGAGTTAATATCATAATTTATATGTTCTAGAAATGGATGATATTTTTATGATTAACCATCAATGAGACTGTACATTATAAAATCTCACTTAATTCAAGATAGAATCACTTATATGATGGTGAATATTGAAGATTCAGTGGAAGATAAATTGAAAATCTATAAGTAGTGTCTATATATTGTATAATATTTGTAAATATTCCCATTATGAGTGATGTTTATTTAAAGTTATTTAAATTTCAATTGACTTTCTTGAGGTAATTTGAAAAAAATTCAAATTTTTTGGCATTGTATATAATTCATATGAATGAGTAAAGTTCATATTATATATATACATATGAATATATTTGAAAATTATTCTTCTCTATATGGTAAATTACGGTTTATAGCAGACTATATAAGAATAAATTATGTTGAATAATAGTTGTGTGAGAATAAACATGTGAATACCACTCAAATAGGATTTAAAAATTCATATGTAGCAATAAATTTGTTTCAACACCCCAATATTTCATAGTACGTTATTTCTTCAAAGTAATTCAATAACTTGCATTACACGCAACATTGAGTTCAAGCGCACCATGACATACCAGACTAGCCGTTCAAAAGCGGTTATGAATTGTATTAACTTAATTTTTAACTTTATATAATACTTATAATTTTAGAGTCCATATTATGAGTTTCATAGAATTAATGTTACAACAAATACATTATTTTCATATAGAAGAAGTCTTTTTCAAAAAATGTAATTTTACCGCATTTTAATGGAGAACCCTTTTTAAATCCAAAATTTGAAACATTTATATATTCAATTTGACAAAATAAACTACTTTTTTAGAATAGGGACATCATAATTTAGTTTCAATAAATTTTTGGTGTTTTTTTGATAACTTTCATTTTTGGGTGAATAGTGAAAAATACTATATTTTAACTAAAAACAACTTTTTTATTCAAAATAATTTATAGTGTTGAATTATAAATTTTAATGTTTTGGAATTATAATTATATTATATTTTTACCATTTAATCCAATTATGTTCATTGTAAGTAATTTCCCTTTGAAATTGGACATAAAAAATGTTAATCTTTTGATAGTTATTATTTCCTAAAAATATGCTTCTTGGTTTTGACAATGGGAATTAATTATAAATTAATTAATGAAACTTCTATGTTTTTAAATTGGTAAAATAGATTTCATTTTTGAATTATGAATATCAAAATTATCATAGGGTGATTTTTTGGTATTTTTCTAAAAACGTTCAATTTTTGATGAATAGTGAAAACAATGAGTTATTGTTTAAAACCGACTTTTTATTTAAATAATTATTTATTTTATTTAAATTTAATTTAGGTCAAAATATATTCATAATACCTATAGAAATTCAATGTAATTCATTGGAGTCAGTTTATAATAATTTTAGATTTATAAAAATTTTATCGAACGTTTTACCGTCTTTTACCCACCTCCTAGGAGCATTTGCCAATTTACATAAAACGTAATTTTTTCCCATTCTGTGAGTTGAATTTTGAAAATCTGAGAGACATTGTACCATGTTTGAAATTAAATAGGGTAATTAAGGGTAAAAATGATATTATTAATACCCTAACACATGTCTTAATTCTATTAGATAAATGTAGTTTGACCAAAAACAACCTTAAGAATAAAATATGACCTTTTAGATCCACTTGGATTAGATTAAGTAATATATTTTTATTTTATTTAAAGTAGAGTTAAAGGAGTTAAAATCAATGTTTAATAACTAAACCATTTTTAATATAGGTTAATAAATAAGAAAATTTGACTATAAATATTCATTAGAAAGATAAAACGATTTCCTACATAATGTTATTTTACTTATAATTTTTAGAGATTAAATATTTAAATTTCTTAATGACACAATGATGATGCAGTAATTATCTTATTAATGAAAAAATCAAATTAATGGTATCATAAATATTAAAATAAATATAATTTCAAAGTTTTTATGACATAAAAGAATTTTATAGACGAATATGACATGTTAGGATTGAATCAATGTATTTTTTGAAGTAATCATTCTGTTTCTGTTTTATCAAAAAACAAATTCCAAAGAGTGTCAAAATTGGCATAAAATAGTTTTTAAAACAAATATTATATTATTAATTGATATAATAGTCCTAAAAATCTAAGATTAGTTCAAAAGACTTATATAATAATATATATGACATTAATGAACCAATTGGGGTTCGATTGACATTTTATAGTATGTTTATTAACCATATAATATAAAAATAAAAAAGACATGGTAAATGTCAAACTATTTAACTAATTGTTAAATATAAAATTTAAGGTTAATATGGTAACCTAAACCTATCTAAAACCTATTGGTTGAGTTTTTTCGACCCATACCCACCTTAGATTTTAAATAATTCATTTAGGAGAAATATAGAAACCGAAAATGAATTTATTATAAAATAATATTTTATGTTTTTTCTAAGGTTCCCCTCACCCCTCTTATAAAACAGAACTTCCCCTTCTCACAAATTCACACTTCCAAACCCATTTGGCTCGGCCAAACTCAGCCCAAATATCCCCCCAACTATCCTACCTTCACCTTAGAGGCCTCGCTTTGCTCAAAAATCTGACCTAAGAATCCCTATTGATCAAATAAAAAGGCATAACCCTGAGAAGAGGTAATGACTTCACCACCCATATTCAAAATCTCTTATTCTTCCACTAACTCATTCTTTGTTATTTCCATTATAAAATAATAACTCTAGTATCTTATATATATTGTGATTTTATTACAAATATGGCACAACTATATTAATTAATCTATCCATATTATGAATGATAATGTCACCATGCGTTCGTACGTACGGCTTACCATCTCCACACCGTGGTGTAATTTTTTATTCAACACTATGTTATTTGGATGGATATAATGATGAGTAATATGTATATAAATAATAAAAATAACAAGATAATGTCTCTGTAAAATTAATATACCATTTAATTCCACACCTTTAAGGAAATTATATTATCACTCGTGTGTACGTACGGATTACCATCTCCACGAAGTGATAAGATTAATTTCCACGTTCACCATTCACCGATGATTATAAAAATATATATTACTAATACGTTTGTAAAATATTACATAATAATGCTACTGTAGATATATATATATCTCTCTGTGTGTGTGTGTACTTACATATATCATATTCACATAGTTCCATTCAATATGATATGAAAACGGAAACAACATTTATGCGTACGTACGGACTACCGTCTACATAAACGGTGTTTTTAATTTCATATATTTTCTATTATACATATTTATATTCTAAATATATATTATATATAAATCATGTTTTATATTCTGGAAGTATTTAAATCTTGATCTAAGTGATACAATCAAGAGTAACAAGTTAAAACACGTACAATAAAGAAAGTTATTTTTACCCGAAATGTTAATTCAACATGAGAATTATTATTAAATGGGTTGTATAAAGTCATAAATTAATCATGTATTATATCATAAATATTAATACGGTTCTGTTAGAATTTAATAATAAAATACAATTTTCATACAGGAGGTTAAACGTACCCTCGACTAAAGGAAAGTGCATGGTAAGGGTTAATTCTTTAATCCCATTATTATCTGAGATTGTTTATGTGTTAGTATTTACTGGGAAATTTTTATCTTCCATGTCCATTTTTTATAAAAATGATTTCAAAATGAATATTTTAAGGTTTGTGAAGGGTATTCTTTATCCAGATCATAATTTTAAATTTTTTAGAGATTAACCATTCTAAATATTTTTAATTAATGTCAATGTTTTCAAAATGATTTTAAGGATTTATTTATATGGACATGAATGTTTTGAAATGATAATTCTTTTCAAAAGATTCAATGTTGTATTGGACACTTTATTAGAAAATCTCTTTTAAATTACTTCCTTTAAAAATTCGTGACTTTTAAATGATTTTACAAAAAGGATATTTCTCTCAAAAAGTTTTACCCGTCATTTTCAACTATGTCAGCATCCATTAATGGATATTATTTTTTATTGAGGTTGATTTATTATAATACAATCTTCTATACTGTATTGAATGAGTTATGATATTTTTGACTATGGATTTTTTATTTTTATACCATTAATGCTTTATGGTTAATGTATTGACATTTCGTATGCCGGTTTTAATACGAATGTTTATGTTATGTTTCATCTTTTTTTATATGAGGAATGAAGTGGAATTAGTATGTGATGGGTAGAGCCCGCTATAGATCCTAGATGCATCGGTAGGTCACATTAGACAATCTAGTGTCTTGGCACAAGGCCTTGAGAAAAATTTTATTTTTAGTCTTGGTACAAGGCCTTGTCTATGTGGTAATGATGTCTGGTGTTAGGCATTCCCTTATTATGAAATTAGTTATTACATGTGATTATTCAACGAGTAGAGTATCCATCTGAATGTTTATATGGTAATGTTTGATATTTTTTTATATTATGTTCATGTTTGTGTTTAAAAAGGCTGTTGTATTTATCACACATCATGCCTTAAAATTTTAAACCTTCCACTAAATTATTTACCCTTATTGGGCATATGAGCTCACCCCTTTATTATGTTTTATTTTCCCAGGATGTGAATAAGTATATTATGAAAGCAGGGTTAAGCTAAAGGGAATAATGGCCTTCTTAAATAACTATCTATGCTGTGTTTTATGTTTGAAATTGTAATCTAATGTTAATGTATGTAATCTATTTTCTAATACTGTTAAACAAATCAGTCCTTCCGAACATGATTCCTTGTAATAATTCCAATGTATTAAAATAATGCACCAGATCTGGGTAATTGGGGTCAGGGCATTATATTTGGTATCAGAGGATGTTTAGAAATTACCTTGGAAAGTAGATTTAGATAAACTCTGATTAGACCACATTACCCTAAGATATACTTTGAGGATTAGTATAGAAGAACTTCCTATAATTTTCGTAATGTAGAGTTTTTCTAGGTTTTCCAAGAAAACACATCCCTGTCTAGATATGAGCAGGTAGAGGTGGATCTGGCACAGATTTATCTAGGGGTAAAACCCACAAACACCGCTTTGAGCTAGACTCGAACGGGAACTGGTGCATGATGACAGGCCTTGCTGCACTCTTGGTTACGACAATCATGGGGGATATACGTAGGACAATTATCATTTTAATTAAAAATCAATATGAAGTATTTTCAAGTATATAACTCCGAAAAGAAAATATTTTTATGGATTATATCCCTAAACTATTCAATTTATGTTTGGTATTTTACAAGTTTCGAATTATTCATTACAATTCAAAACCGACCTAGTGTATTCAATTGTATAGAAATTGCGCCCGGTAGAAAGAATGTGAACTCTAGAAATACGTATGATCCAAAGAGTAAGAAGGATCGTATATTTCGCGGTATTAAGCCAAAATTTAGAATGTAAATACTCTCCCATGTATTCTAAACATATGAAGAAATAATATCATGTGATAATAAGATATGTGAAGAATTATCTAAATCCTATGGCTTTGAAGGGAAGCAAGAGAATAAAAGGATGGAAGAGAGAAATATGGATAAAGGGAAGAGGGAAAAGTGGGATTTTTTCATATGTGACAAATGTGGAAAGAATCACCTTGTTAAATTCTTGAAGGGAATGGGAGTTTGTTATAAGTGTGTAGAAAAAGGACACTGAGTAAGGGATTGCAAGGGTAAGAAAAAGTTTTCAAATGTAAAATTCTTCATCTGCAAGGTGTTGAGACACTATGCGAATAAATGTTCCATTCATAAGAGTATACCACAAATGATTTTATTGGATAATTATCATGTTATGATACTACCTCAGATGAAGTGAAATGATTAGTGTTCTTATGTTGTTATTATAGAATTATTTCATTAGAGTGTTGTATCACCAGTATACTGGTTACATGAATTATAGAGATAAATAAGGATTGTACTGTCGTAATATTTTATTGAGGATTTGAGATTATATGGTTCTAAGAAAAGAGACTTTAAAGTAAGCTACACTTTTTGGAAAATACATGGTTGAGGGAAAGGTAATCCTTAATATGGTCCTGATAATGAGGTAGTGATTTTGGAATAAGAGATAGTTGAGTTGGATAAAATATATTGAATATTATTTACTTCCATAAAACTGATTAATGATTTGTATATTCAATCATTGTTGGAGTTTACATCTTTTTTGGATAGAAGGAGTATATTCAGTATTCTATAAGGAATAACGGAGCATGAATGTAATCAAAAATGTTTTATGGTAATTCAGGATGTTGCAGTGTTTTAAAAAAATACATGATGAAGGAGTTTACATGTTATTACCTAGAAAAAAGGATTTTCATTGTGAGGATTCAATTTATTGAAGGAGGGAAGAATGTAACACCCCAAGATTTCATATTATGTTATTTCTTCAATGTAATTCAATAACATGCACTACACACAACACTGAGTTCAAGCGCACCACGACTTACCAAACTAGCCGTTCAATAACGGTTACAAATAGTAATAACTAAATTTTGAACATTATATAATCCTTATAATTTTAGAGTCCATATTATGAGTTTCATAGACATAATGTGAGAACAAATACTTTTTTTCAAATAAAAGAAGTATTTTTCAAAAAAAATGCAATTTTATCACCTTTTAATGGCGAACCCTTTTTAAATCAAAAATTTGAAACGTTTATATATTCAATTTGAAAAAATAAACTTCTTCTTCAGAATTGGGATATAATAATTTAGTTTCAATAAATTTTTGATGTTTTTCTGATAACTTTCATAATTGGGTGAATAGTGAAAAATACTTTATTTTAAATAAAAACAACTTTTTAAATAAAAATAATTTATAGTGTTGAATTATAAATTTTAATGGGTTGGAAGTATAATTTCAATATATTTTTACCATTTAATCCAATGATGGTCATTATAAGTAATTTCACTTCGAAATTGGACATAAACAGGTGTCAATCTTTTGATAGTTATTATTTCATAAAAATACGCTTCTTGGTTTTGACAACGAGACTTAATTTTAAATTAATTAATGAAACTTCTATGTTTTGAAAATGGTGAAATATAATTCATTTTTTAATTCGGAATATCAAAAATATCTTAGGGTGAATTTATAGTAATTTTTTGAAAACATTCAATTTTCAGGAAAAGTGAAAAACACAGAGTTATTGTTTAAAACCGACTTTTTATTTAAATAATTATTTATTTTATTTAAATTTATTTTAATTCAAAATAGATACATAATAACTATATGAATTCAATGTAATTCATTGGTGTCAGTTTATAATAATGTTAGATATATATAAAAATGTTATCGAACTTTTTACAGTCTTTTACCCACCACCTAGGTGCATTTGCAAATTTACATAAAACATAATTTTACCACTTCTGTGAGCAGAATTTCAAAAATCCAAAAGACATGGTTAATATCAAGTTGAATTTTTTTTTACAATAAGGTAAAAATAATTTTGGTTGAATAGTAACTTTTTACTTTTATTTACCACAGTTAAAAGAAAATATGGTAATTAAGGGTAAAAATGATATTATTATTACCCTAACACATGTACTAATTCTATTGGATAAGTGTAATTCGACCAAAAGCAACCTTAGGAATAAAATTTTACCCTTTAGTTCTACTTGGATTAGATTAAGGCATTTATTATTATTTTATTTAAAGATGAGTTAAAAGAGTTAAAATCAAATTTTTATAACTAAAACATTTTTAATATAGGGTTATACATAAGATAAATTCAACTATAAATATTCATTATAAAGATAATTCAATTTCCTACATGATGGTATTTTATTTATAATATTTAGATATTAAATAATTAAATTTACTAATGACACAATGATAATAGACTAATAACCTTATTAATGAAAGAATCATATAAATTGAATTATAAATATTAAAATAAATATAATTTCAATGTTTTTATGACATCCAAGAATTTTCTAGGTGAATATAACATTTTAGGAATTATTCAATGAATTTTTTTTGAAGTAATAATGCTGTTTTTATTTTATCAAAAAACAAATACCATAGAGTATCAAGATTGACATAAACTAGTTTTTAAAACAAATATTATATTATTAATTAATATTATAGTCCTAAAAATATAAGTTTCGGTCAAAATAATTACATAATAATATATATGAAATTAATGAAATAATTACCGTTCTATTGTAATTTTATAGTAATTTTATTAACCATATAATATAAAAATTAAAAGAGACATGGTAAATGTCAAACTATTTAACTAAGAGTAAAATATAAAAGTTAACCTTAATATGGTAACCTAAACCTGTATAAAACGTATTTGTTGAGTTGTTTTCGACCCATCCCCTCTTTATATTTTAAATAATTTATTTTGGATTCATTAGAAACCGAAAATGAATTTTTTATAAAATAATATTTTATGTTTTTCCTAAGGACCCCCTTACCCCTCTTATAAAAGGGCAATTCCCCTTCTCTCAAATTCACACCTCCAAAGCCATTTGGCCTGTCCAAACTCTGCCAAATATCCTCCCAACTATCCTACATTCAAACTAGAGGCTTTCCTTTAGTCATAAATCCAACCTAATAATCCCTTTTGATCAAATCAAAAGGAAGAACCCCAAGAAGAGATAATGATTTCACCACCCTCTTTCAAGTTCACTTATTCTTCCACTTACTCTTTCATTGTTGTTTCCATTATAAAATAATATCTCTGATATCTTCTATGTACTGTGATATTATTATAAATATGGCACAAATTTTTTCATTATTCTATCCTTCTTATGAATGATAATGTCACCATGTGTGGGTATGTACGGCTTACCGTCTCCACGTCATAGTGTAATTTGTTATTCAACACTATGTTATCTGTATGGATATAATGATGAGAAATATGTATATAAATAATGAAAATAACATGCTAATGTATCTGTAAAATTAATATAACATCCAATTACTCACTTTTATGGAAATTCTATTGTCGCTCGTGCGTACGTACGGATTACCGTCTCCACGACGCGATGAGATTCATTTCCACATTCACCATTCATCGACGATTATAAAAATATATATTACTACTGAGTATGTAATATATGAAAAAATAATGCTACTAGAGATATATATATTTATATATGTGTGTGTTTTTGTATGTGTTTCTGTGTACTTACATATATCATATTCACTTAGTTCCATTAAATACAATATGAAAACGGAAACAACGTTTATGCGTACGTACGGACTACCATCTCCATAAACGGTTTTTTTCATTTCATATATATATATATATACATATTATATATTTATATTATAAATATATATGATATATAAATCTTTTTATATATTCTAGAATTATTTAAATCTTGATCTAAGTGATAAAATCAATAGTAGCAAGTTAAAACATGTACGATAATGAAAGCGATTATTACCCGAAATGTTAATTTAACATGGAAATTATTCATAAATGGGTAGTATAAAGTCATAAATGAATCATGTATGATATCATAAATATTAATATGGTTCTAGTATAATTTAATAACACATTACGATCTTCATACATGAGGTTAAATGTACCCTTCACTAAAGGAAACTGTACAGTAAGGGTTAATTCATCAATCTCATTATTATCCGAGATTGTTTATGTGTAAGTATTTACTAAAACATTTTTATCAACCATGTCCATTTTAGATAAAAATGATTTAAAAATGAATATTTTATGGATTTTTTAAAGGTAATCTTTTTCAAGATCATAATTTTAAAGGATTTAAAGATTTATCTTTCGAGATCTCTTTAATTAATGTCCATGTATTCAAAATGATTTTACGGATTTATTTATATGGACCTGAATGTTTTAAAATGATAATTATTTTAAAAAGTTTCAGTGTGGTATTGGACACTTTGATTCAAAAATATATTATAAATTACTTCATTTAAAAATGTCTGAATTTTAAATGATTTTAAAAGAAGGATATTTCTCTCAAAAAGTTTTACTGATCATTTTCAACTATGTTAGAATCCTTTACTAGATATTATTTTTGATTGAGGCTGATTTATTTTAATAAAATCTTCCATATTGTATTGAATGAGTTATGATATGTTTGGCTATAGATGATCTATTTTTATATCATTCATGGTTTATGGTTAATATATTGACATTTTGTATGCTATTTTTAATATGAATGCATATGTTATGTTTCAACTTTTTCATATGAGGAATGCAGTGGAATTAGTTAGTGATTGGTGGAGCCCGCTATAGCTCCTCAATGCATCAGTAGGTCTCATGAGAAAAACTAGTGTCTTGGCAGAGTTCATTGACAAAAAGTTTATTTTTAGTCTTGGCACAAGGACTTGACTATGTGGTAATGATGTCCGACATTAGGCATTCCCTCATTATGAAATTAGTTATTACATGTGATTATTCTACTAGTAGAATATCCAAGTAAATGTTTATATGGTAATGTTTGATTTATTTTTATTATATTATGTTCAATTTTATTTTTAAAAAGGCTGTTGTTTTTATCACACATCATGCCTTAAAAGATTATAGCTTCTGCTAAATTATTTACCCTTATTGGGCATCGGAGATCACCCCTTTCTTATGTTTTATTTTACCAGGATGTAAAGAAGTATATTATGAATGAAGGGTTAAGATAAAGGGAATACCAGTGTTCTCAAAGAACTATTTATGTTGTGTTTTATGTTTGAGATTGTAATGTAAAGTTAATAAATTTGATCTATATTCTAAGACTGCTAAACTGGTTGGTCCTTCAGGACTTGATTCCTTGTAATAATGCCAATGTATTAAAATAATGCACCTGCTCTAGGTAACTGGGGTCGGGGCATTACATTTGTGGTATGAATGAATAATAAAAGGTTCTATGGATGAACTATCAATTCTAACATTAAATAATTTTTTGGAATATCAAGAGTTAAAAGTGATTAATTTATTATATAAATAAATTCAATGTAAGATTAATTTGATAAGATTCAGAGTCATGTGTGATTGAATTTTTTTAAAAATAGCCTCACATCAAATTAAATATGATCCCACATAAGATTAAACAGATGAGATTTTGAATATCATTTATTGTTCATGTAATTTTATGTTTATTCTTTTCAGAAAAATTATGAGTGAAAAAATGGAAAATTATTTAGAAAAATAGTGATGTCTATGAACATGTATATAAAATTTAATACTATAAAAATAATATGTGATATATATGAAATATCATGTTGTAAACCTCCAATATTTTAGCAGAAATGACATGTAATATTTTTGATTTCATATTTATGGATTTTTATATTAGACAAATATAATGTTATAAGATATATATTCCTATTTGATAGCCCCTAAATTGTATAATAGGCAGCTATATTCTATGGGTATGGTTAAATCATGTTACAGAATGATTTTTAAATTTATCACTTTTTCATTATTTTCAAAAATCCATAATGGATCACAAACTTCTATGGTTAAGGTCAAATTTTTATATTATTTTCATGAATGTTGATATGATTACAATTCAAAATACAATCCCATTAAATCAATGAAATTTTTTATATTTATACCCTCTTTTAGTTGTAATAAAGAATGTGAATGGGACACAATTTTTTTTTATATGGTTCAACACTATGGGATAGTCCAACAATCCTGAGATTGATAATTTTATGATTCAAAAAATCACTAAAATATCATTTATCATAAATGGTGTTTAGGCTTGGCCACTCATGTCTGGGGTCACTCCCCTCTCAATGTTTTAAGGATATACCACTAATTTCTAATGGCCACTTCCTTTAACATACATCATCTATATCACTATTCTATAATGGATTTCATTCATGTATTTTATAGAAATTTGGTTCCATTAAAAAACAATACTTGTATGGATTGAATTCATGATTTTTAATATATATTATATGTAAATATTAATAACCACATCTCCCTCAATGTATTTTTAAATACTCTTTTTAAGGATACATTTTTTCTTCTTCCAAAATCAAATTGGAACTTGTCCTCCCACTATAGTGATAGACAATTTTCTCATCGTATTTTCTATCAAAATAAGTTATTCCTTCTAATTACCATCAAATCAATAAAAATATGTCTTCTTCATTAAATTAGATCATTAATTAAAACACATTCTCTCTTCATCCACTATAGGTGTGGGAATTTGGTTTATATATTCTCACTATGGTTTTGTTTCAATATGTATAATATTTTCCCATATTATTGGTTTTCCACTATAAAATATGATCTCACCATTTATTTAAAATTCCCATATCCATGTCATGTTTTTCATTTTTACATTTACTATAGATATATAAAGGTATGATTCTAATGTCTAAAATGAATCCCATCACTACTAGAACCATTAAACCCATTTTAGGATCACTATTTCTAATAAGTGGATCTATAGAGAAAAATCCCAAAAAAATGATTTGATGAAAAACCACTGAATAGTTCTACTACAACATAAAAGTTGTAAGAAATAGTCTACCTAGTCTGGTCATGTCGTACATCTGATGAACTATGCCCCTAATCATGTTTATCCTCCCAACCATAGCCACTGAAATTCTGACAACAAGGATTCACTATTTTTTTCTGGTTAACTTCAACTCTACAATAGGGACTACCATGTTGTTTTCCTTTCTTATTTCCTTTTTTTACAAAGGTGTACTATAAATAAATAGTGGGACTACCATAGTGTGGTCATTTGTAGTTTCCCTATTTTGGGCATCCTCACATAAAACCATTGTGTGCAATAGTATACCATTATCAAAGATGTCACTTCAACATAGTTGTTCCTCCACATGACCATGTAGTCTTATTGTTTAATTATTTTCTCTTACAAATAGATTATAAACAATATTTTAACACAAATATCATGATGCCTTTTCCAAAAATCTCATATCAATATATCAAACTCATTGTTTACAATCCTCCAGGCATCACCTTGTCAAATATGGAGTATTCTATTTCTGGAATCAGTAATTATTGTCAAAACAATCCAACACATCCCTATAGGGATCTTACAGTCCACCAGTAGATTTTTGTTACTATAAACAATACATTATATCCCCTAGTTAATCATCAATTTACTCATAAATCATTCTCCCTCTTATTAAAAATTACATACATAGGGTCATTCTAATCCTTACTGAAAATCTGTAATAGTTTCAAACATAATAAGAATTTAATTTTAATTCTACCACCTATGGGTTACAAGATCATTACCCATTTATAAATATGGATGTTAAATTTTAGTACACACTCCTCCTTTGAATGGGGTCACCTATTTCAAATATAATACATTTTTTTCTTCCTCTTATCAAAATAATCCCCCAAGGATTAATGCGATGAAACCAAATTAAAATCAACTCATACTCCTCATGGTAGTAGGGCCAACTCCTTCAACATATTTATTTTAATATTCCCCCTTATACATGAGTAGATTTTAAAACCAAGCATTATTACCCCTTTATTTTCATAATATAATTGGGGACTCCTCATGGGATTTAATTATCCTATTGAGGATATAGGAGGATCATTATTATCTTATTATATATCCCTTATTCAAAATCTTCTAAAACCTTCAGTATCAACAACAGATTGATTAAAAAAATGTTTTATCAAACTATTGAAATAATATTTTAGTTAGAATTATCAACTATATAAAATTCACATATTCCAATCCCCATGAAAGCTACAAAAACCATGAAATCCACTAAGTGGTACTCTCACATGGCATTTAGAAAATAAAAAAATAATACTACTAATCCTAGGCCTTATATAGTAATCAATAGTTTTTTAAATTAACACCAAGATTGTTCATGTCAATCATGAATACTAATTTCTACTAAAATTAGCATTGAAAAGAACTTATCTATAAAAATCCTATGATAACCATCACACATCCACACCAATCCATTAGTAGATAAAAATTAAATTACCAATTGTGAGGAGAATAATAAGTAAATAATATCTTGATAATAACTGTTGAAAAATTAAAGAAATGATATCAATTGTTTTAAAATATTATTTCTTACATCACATGAATAAAAAAATATTTTAATGGTGTCTAAAACCAATGATTTTTTATCAAAAATTTTCCTTTATTCTTTTTTTTCAAATCAATAATTGAAGCTCATGTTTTGGGGATGCATTTTTCAGAGAAAAAATCCTTCATGTTAGTATATTTTTAATTCCTATTTATCATGAAAACATAATCCAAATATTAAAAAAACAATTATATCACTATGGAATTCATGAATTATTCATTCTGAATAATTATCTTAATTTTAGAGGCCTCATATCATTAAAAAAAATTTTAATACTAATTTCCGTATCCTTTAAAATTTATGATACCAATGTTGGATTTGAATATTTATATGATATATATATTCCACTATTCATTCCCTTTTTCCATTCATTTTTAGAATCGTAAAAAATTATTGTAGTATGCATCTTTAGTCTTGGTGCTAATTGTGATTTGGAATTTTGTTGAGAACGATAATTTCCCCCCTTAAATATATCTTCCCACATCTTCACAAAGTGTAGATTTCTAGAAAAATTTCCACATAGACTATGTTTCCCCTTTTCATTACATCTCGTAAAACATGCTTGAAACAATAAATAATATGTAGATACGGCTATATCAAGGTAACTCATTTTTAGGAATGGGGTTGGTCAGTGTAGACCAACCCTTCATCTTCTATCATTCTTCTTCCTTTTTTTCAGATTTTTTGGAAAGGAATTTTGTCATCTCTTAAATTTCATCTTCATCATTTATAGTATGTTGAATTGTCAATGTATTCCCAAAGGTTCTACCTTTTTTGAATATTATCACACACATCTTTTCATGGATATATTCATATTCATCAATCCATGGATAAGGTTTTTTCAGAAATGGGGAATCAATCACACTAGAAAAAACCATCTTTTGTTACATTACTAGTAGATCGTCACTGTGGATTCTTTCTGCATTGAAGTAATCATCCTCAAATCATTGAATCTTGAATTTCAGTTATTTTTTAGAAAACCTACATATACCTCTTCCATGAAAGTCATAATAACCATATCAAAATCCATCTCCGTCCCTAGTGGATAATCCATCACTTCTTCTTCCACCATTTTCATAGCTGATACAACTTCTGTATTTTGTTTCTTGAATTAATCTCTTTCCATAAATGATATGTGTGTTTGATTATACTAATTTATGGTCTAGGTACATATATATATTAGGATAATTCATGTCCTCCAAAAATAATAAACCTATTTTCCAACATGATATTAATTTTACAAACATATGGTATTTATTTTTTATATTAGTAGTGACGTATCTCCTTATAGAATCATTACCATTCTGTTAATTTTTATAATAGTAATTCATATCCCAATGATAGAGGATAGAATATATAAATTATCTACAATTGTAATCATAACTGATTTGGTAAATATGTGGTTAATTTATTTTTAATATTAGTTTTTTTCAATTACACATTGGTTTTGGGCCTCGTAAATCATGATCATAATATTCCCTTGTCTTCCATAGTATTTTCATTGTGGTGCTATAATATTTTTTTATCCACTCTTCTAGATTATACATAAATATTATATTTTATTTTAGATTTAATATCCAAATATCTTATTGATAGTAATTTTTCCATTAGAGAAATTTATATATTCCAATTTGAGATGTTTATTCTCTCCTTAAATTATATGATCTTCACATCAATTTTCTTAAGTAAAAAACCAATTATTCGAAATTTTTACTAGAATCCATTCATAATTATCTTCTCTATTCATGTTTTGTGTGAGAAAAATGATTCATTCCTTTAAATATGTCCCCATGTCCATTTTATTTATAATCTATTCGGAAATATCTTCACGCACATATCTTTTTTTTATATTTATTCATATATTAATTATGCTGAAACTCATGGTCAGTTATTCTATTGTTTCCTAAATGTTCTCAATTGAAATTTAACTAATAGTTTCATAATAAACACCATGTATGAGTTTTCATTATTAGCCATTATCTTATAAATATGGAGTCTCCCCCCTATTTATTTCATGATCATCCCCATAATTGGAAACTTTATGTAGTCACCACCCCATCACATCATTATTCAACACTACAAAAGAGAATGAAACATAGAATTAATTCTCCAAAACAGTTTTAGAATTAGATAAAATATTGGATTTTAAATTTACCTAGCATGGAGAGACCTTTATTCTTGAAGTCTTTATCTTCTTTCTTTCATTAACATAAGTAAATTTTTATTTAGATTACTTTCATTCCAAAATGAATAATTTAACAATATCTACATATATTTTATGAATTTTAAATGATACAACTCCTAGTTCACACATTCTCTAAGATAATCCATTGATTCTTATTTGAATGAGGCATCAATCCCAATATTTCCTTGATCTCCCTAAAAAATATCACTATATTGGCTATGGAAAAAAATTGTCCTCCAATATTTCTGGAGGAACTCTAGGGGACAATTTTAGGAATAAATGAATTATCATTTTATATATTCCAAAATTCATTCCATCAAATATGGAACCCTTCACTACAAATTATATTTCGCATAAACAATGTCATATCAATTCAATGAATGTATTCCAAGAAACAAAACCTACCATTTGTTTATAATTGATAGACCATCAGGATCTATATAATGAAATATACACTATGAGAGTGGGGGGGGGGGGTAAATCAAGTTGTACAGGCATATGTAATTTATCACCATTTCATTTAATTATCACTAACCTAACAGATCATTATATATTAACCTTAAGGGTCACTTATTATTAACATTTTTTATGTCTATATTAAATTACAATTCACATTAGCCTCCCATTTACTGGATGTCATATGTGTATATATTAAACCACTTTTTGTGTGAATTAAAATAACTTATGGGACCTATATGGTATTTACATGGTTCACCACTATTGGATAGTCTGTGTTTCATAATATTAACAATGTGATGATGAGAAAAAAATGTAAAATTTCTCGAATCATGAATGGGGTTCCAGATATTTCACTCTTACCTAGAGATACTTCACTTATATGGGACTAACCACTACATTGTAAGGGTGATTCCGAATAACTTCATTCTACTTGATCATTTCTCTAAAATAGATCACCTTCATATAGTTTATAGACATTTGGATCCCTTCAATACAGTCGCTTATTTTTATTTCATTATCTAATTTGTGTTTATGATATATTATATATTCATGATCTTTAGTTTAATAATGGATTATGAAAACATCCCTTGATGAAACATCATCTTCTTCATCTAGAATGAAACTATAAATCAACCATTTATTTCAGTGACCAGATTTTCTATCTTCAAATTAATTCTCACAATATTATCTTATACTTTCCATCCAAACATCTATAATATATGAGAGTCTATACATTATATATTTGAGTACAACAAATTAATTCTTATTATTATTTAGGAGTGTTCAGATAGTATAGATATCACATAACGTATGTTTCTAAAAAATAGATGTATTCCCATTTTGGTTATTTTTTATTAAAAAATTTGGTCGCCCCTTTTATTTGAAACCCCTACCTCCATAAAAAATGTTATGTTTTCCTAATGAAGTTGAAAATTAAATTAACTCTACTAATTTCTATAAAAAAAACATTCACCATGGGAGCCATCACACTGGTTATGGGATCACCATTTCTCATAGGTAAATAGTAAATGAATAAATTCTCCAAATACTATTTAATTAAAAACTAAATAACATTAAGATTTATAGATGTATACATTTTTGATGTAGTCCTCCATGGTTGGTTATGTCGGCCATATTAAGATTCAAGTCATCAATAATGTGATTCCCACTGACCATGACCACTGAATAACCCATAACAGGTCTTCAGTACTTCTCTCATCTTAACTATAACTCCACCATGATTTGGTCCTTTCAAGTTTTCGAATTTCACATAGGTGTTTTAGAAATCAAACATGAAGACCACCACCGAATGGTCCATTCTAATTTTTATATTTTTGGATTCCTAATATAATAAAATTATTTTCAATGGTATGCCTTTACCTACGATTCATCCAACCCACTTTTTACCATTCTCTTGACTATAAAGGATTATATTTGAATGACTCACACTTCAAAATAACAGCTAAACATGTATCCACCAAAACCCTAAATACTCAAGTTCAATAAATCTAATATCATGAAATAATGTTCATTTTTAATATTTATTCCTAAAATGGCCATACATTATTTTTGGTTTTGTTCAACAGACTCCAACGCTTATTTTAAACAACTACATCTCAACTAATTTGGATCTAAAAAATGATATTTTGAATAAAAATAATTTATTTAGATATATTGATTATTGTTATAATTATGAATTGATTGAAATGTTTTTAGTGGTGAATATTGAAGAATGGATATGATTTATTGGTTGTGTTGTAGATGAGGATAAGAAAACTAAGATATTATTCCATGCATATGATGAAAAGAATAATAGGTGTGATGTGAATCTATTTCACTGAAACCAATATCACAATTTTTTTTATCAAAATATATTATTTAATGTGAATGTATTTATCATGTCTCTATAATTACATGAATAAAAAATATATTGGAATTATGGAAATAAAAAAAAAAGACTTTATCTTATGTATAATTAATGGTTGATATATGTGACAAATTTGACTATGTTTGATGAAGAAGAATGATCATAGATGATATAAATATGATTAATTTTATGTTATCCATAGAGTGATATGATTATTTTAGTAATGAAAAAGAAATTCAATAAGAAGATAATGAGTTTCAAATTCAAGAGTTTTCATATTTCAAAAATAGGATCTATTATCCTTATGAGTATTCAATGAATATGATACTATAATGACATAATGATAGGAAACCTAATAGTGTTCTTATTGATGATATATTATGGTGACAGAAAAAATAGGAACACCAACATTTGTTTTTTATAAAAAAACATGTGTGTTTAATATTAAAAAGTGGTATAATAATGGAGTTGTGAGAAATTGACCTTGTTGTAATTGATAATCATGTCTCATAATTCATAAATAAAGGTTGAGAAAGAAAATAAATATTGTATTGTGATAATAAGATAAAATATAGATTTTTGATGATCATGAAAACAATAATGATAATATAAGACAACCTATGTGTTTTTTATATATAAGGGGTGACCCTTTTGATTACTTCATATTTGAGGAAGGATATAGGGTTAATTTTTTATGTAACAGAAATTGGTATTCATTCTTATCAAAATTTAAAAGAGTAATAAAAATTAATTATTCTAGGGATCTCCACTTTATTCTAGATAAAATGAGGTGTGGAGGTTGATTCCTTTTTGGAATTAGGTTTATCCATGAAACAAAAGGGTTCATGGTGATCCTCATTTCCTTCTCCATTCGTGAAAACAAAATATTTTTCTTCTGTTAATGGGATAACGTAGAAAATACTCTAAGTACTAGGTCATGCATTTTGAATTATCCTAGTAAATTTTTGTGTGTTATGTTGTTTTGTTTCATGTTTATCCTTGAATTTATGAAACTATGTGGTTGAAGAAGTAAGAGAGAGATAGTGGTAGATTAATTCACTTAACATGTGCACTGGTAAAATAAAATGGACTTAATTGAATGAAAACATTTCAACACTTATTCACCCTCACCCTTCCCATACATATCACATAAAAAAGTGATCCTAACAATTGGAATCAAAAAAATGGAATCCAAAAACTTTGGATTCTAAAAAATAATAATAATTCACGATTATACTGTTTTCAGTTCCATTTCAACATTCATGATGAATTGAATTATTATACAATAATTCTAAATTTTATCTCTAAATTATATATCTTTTGTGGATAAGAAAATATTTCAAAATAAAGTAATAAATTTCGTCAAAAATAAAAGAAGTTAAAGTGGGTTCCAAACACTTGAAGGTAATCTGAGAGAAAGCATTTTAATTCCATATTTTATAAAATTTCATCTTGAAAAAATTAGTTGTGAGAAGAAAACCCACATGTGAATAGAGGGATAAAACATTACATCCACATGTTGTGATCATAGAGAAATCATATCTATATTGAGTGGAGAAGAACTTTTGGAAAAATTAATATTTAAGAAGTTATAAACAATTTTACCTCGTATGATTCCTCATATTTACATGAAGAGGATAAAAATAATTTTTCATATAAGGATTATAGTTTTAATCATACTAGTATAAGTTTGGAAGATCACATCTCTCAAGAATTAAATGATAAATAATATGATAAATCATCTACTTATTTTATTGAGACCCCATAAAATTTCATAAATATTTAACTACTTTTATTTATTAAGAACATAAAAAATGGGAATATCATCTAGCTAAAATAATAATATGAAATAATTTTGAAAGAATTAGAATTTAAATAATTATCTAGTATAAAACTCAAAAAACATATTAATGAAAAATTGTTAGAAATGAAAAGCGTACTAATTTTTTCTTTAAAAATAAGAATATATTTCCAAATAAAAATAAATAAAATTATTTATCCTTGAAATTGATAGAGTCTATGTTATTAGAATCACAACAATATCATAAAGATATCAAAAATTATTAGAATGCTCCGAACATTGTTATTTTTTTGAAATTGTTAAGTGTGAAGGATGCTTTACTGAATTTAAAAAAGAAATATACTCTTTTTCACTAGGAAATATATAACCCATTATAAGATGGATTAAATTAACTAAAAAAATAAACTAAATAGATGAATAATGGATGTTACAAATCCAAAAGAAACATACATTTATAAAGGAACCAGAAAGCCTCATTTTTGCATCGCCATACAACACAATAGTGAGATCAATAAAATTAAATTGTCACACCATATGTAAAAAATTTACACCATGATAGAGGTAAAATGTAAAATAACACCTCTATAAACAACATAGATATATATATGAGATCCAGATGAATGGTGTCGGCACACACTTCACTATTTAGAGCCACCCACTCGACAATTCTTGAAATGAACTAGTAGTAATGTCAACATGATGAAAATAAAAATATGATTTAAAATAGAAAAAAAATTTCAATGAAAGGTACAAATATATCTTAAAAAGTAATGATACATGGATGAATTATGGGTTTCATCACACCCATCCATATTTCGAGGCCACCCAACCAATAGAAGCTGCAAAATGATGGGTTTCATCGAATTGCAATAAGGAAAACTAGTACCCATGATGAAATCCTCTACCCAAGAACACGTAAAAACAAAATGACCATTAAAAATGATTAAATTCATAGGAATCAATCCTAAGAATATTTATAATAGCCAAACCACTAGAACTCATAACAAGATAATTGTTGAATAGATATAAGAGAATCAAAAATTAATACAAAAGAAAACAAGATTGTGTGAAGTAAATGTGATTTATATTGACCCGACCCTAAGGTACTATTAATTTAGATACAAATAAATTATGTATGGGAAAAATATCCATAATATACGATGTTAATATCTTAATGTTAAATTTAAAAATCTATAATTGGATCATTTAGAGTCATTATAAGAATCAAAAAGAAATGTTATTTTCATGAATACATCAAATAAAGATATTCTTCAAAAAATATGTCAATCCGCCCTAAAAATTGACATGTAATCATAAAATGATAAATATTATTCATTATAAAATATAATTTATTATTTTTTATAAAAAATCATGTAGAGTAAATGTAGTTATATTCACTATATAGGTTTTAGATAAAAATTAGGACAAATTAGGACGGATAAAAAAAGTGAGAATCCCCTCAATGAATATATAGTTGTTTTTATAATAATGAGATTAATTTTTTCCCCAAATATTATTAAATGGGGTATTTAATATAATAAATATAGTATGGATTCATATATGGATACCTTTTTTTAAAAAAATAAAACAAACATTTATTGGATGTTGTTGGTTTTAAGGAAGGTTTTAGAAAGAGGAACATTATTTTCGAAATAATGTGTCAAACCATTGAAGAACATGGATTCCTATATCAAATTGGAGAAGATGGGTTGAGGAAAATCACATATAATTATTTTAATAATATATATATATATATATCTTTTTGATTTTAAATATTACAAAAATTTATGGAAACTGAAATAAAATTGGCCACATTAATGAATAATTATAGTCCAAAAATAATAAGAATGATTCAAAGTATCATGATAAAAGAAAAGAAAAAAATATCTATGAAATGGATATAATGGAAGATAATTTATCATTGGTAATAAATAAGTGAATAATGATATAAAAATACCAACTAAAAAGGCCTAGATGAACTATTTAGATAAATAAAAATGTGGATTTTTTTAAATTTATGATAAAAAATTGTTACATCAGTTTAATAATGGAATTAAAGGATTAGTTTCGGGGAATGAAATAATAATAAATCATGTGGAATAATAAAGAAAGCTAACCATTTCTTAATTGATATTTAATTATTTGTAGAATATAATTGGAAATGATAAGATAAATGTATTAAGAATATGAACATTCATTTCATTAAAATAAATAATAAATTTTATAATTAGACATTTAATTTATTTAATATTGTTCTAAATAATGATAATAGTGTTTCTGGGAAACTGGGTTGAAGTGGAAAACATGGTAGACACAATTATAATGATTTTTTTACGGTATTACTAGCCCAACATATTCTATTTATGAAATATACTATTTTTAAAAGAATTTTATTCATTTAAATTTAAAACGAAAAGAATAAAATTCATTGAAATAAAAGATTATATAATCATTAAGACCATGTTTCTATAATTTAATTCATGTTAAAGATAATATTTGAAAGCATCAAGAGTCCATTAAAAATCGTTCCAAAAGGAAAGTGTTGTCTTTCTTTGTATTAATATATAAACGTTTTTATTCTCACTTTGGAGAAAATAATATCCCCTGTATTCCTAGAAATATTTTTTTGTTCATTATAACCAGGGAATTAATGTTGGCGAATGTTTTTAGGGAGGTAAAATGTAAATATCAGTATATTCTGACATATATACAATAGATTTGAAGTTTATGTCCTATAGTGATTCAAAATATTTGTATAATTAAAATCATTTTATTATAATTTCATCTTTAATGATGAAATTATTTTTATTACCCCAATGATTGTTAGTAATTTTGAAGAGGATTTTAATATACTTCCTGAATATATTGATTCATGTAGATTTTGAATTCCTATAAATTTATAGAAATTATGAATTTTGAGGTCTAATTTTTGTTCTCCCAATTAAATTTCTCTACGAATAAATTATATAATTACTGGGGTAATTGGTTAACATTTTTATATAAAATGTGATGTGATTTTCAGAATTATAATGGTTGATATCTTAAAACAAACTTGTTTTTTGGAATGTATTTATTCTTTTTTTGAGATGATTGAAGGATAATAGTAGAAAATCTAGTGGGAATATGTTCAAAAAGTATTATTTAATTGAAAATATTTTGAAACCCCCTTAAGAAAATAATTTTTAATTGGTGCCATATTCTGGTTGGGTAGTAGAAAAAATTCTTCATTATGTTAGTCCCTCTTTTCTTCTACACAGATAATTTCCAATACACACATAGAGTATAATTTTTTCCCACATTTATATGAGTTAAATTATATAACCATATTTTATGATCTATTAATTTTATGTCAATTAATTTGGGAGAAATGAAAATAGAAGAAGGTATATTGAACTATAATTTTTTTATGTGTATTGGAAATAACTCAAAATAGAGATATTGTAAGACGCACTACTGTTATGCTGTGTTTTTTTCATTAATAACATTGAAAATATGTTTTGATATTTTTACCTTGGATGGATATTTATATACCCAATCATGTTTGATCTTAATATTGAGTGAATTGCCCATGAATGGTATCAGTACATATTGAATTGTGATTGATCATTGAAGAAGATCGACGAACACCTTAGATTTTCCTGTTTATGGAGGATTTCTTAATATAGATTGTTATTGGAAAGAGATTTGTATGATATAATTTCAATAGATATAAATAGGGATCCATTCTTTTTTAGAAAAGATGATTTTTATTTGAAGAGTTCTATTGATAAAGGATATTATTGGATATTCTGGCATCATGATGAAACTACTATGATAAATATAATTTTTATATAGAACCATAATTTTGATTGTATTGTGTAAAATATACTTCAATTTATAGATGTATCACATATATGATGCTAAATATTAAATAGGATGTAACGACGTGGAAGTCTTGACATTCTAAAATTGATGTCATATTTGATAATAGGAATTACAAATGACACCAAACATGAAATAACAATAAAAAATTTAAAATATTATTATTAATAATGATTAAATAAAAATTAATATGGTAAATCATTAATATTTATTACCTTTAAAAGATAAATAATTAATATGAGTTAATATAAAAAAAAAATTTAGTAAAAGAAAATTTTATCTATAATATGTATATTATTTTAATGAACTAAATAATATAAAATTAATTTTTTAATTCAACATATCAAAATTTAATAAGTTTATTCTCATAATAATTTCTAAAAAGACATATTTTTAGTCCAAAAAACTAGTTTTTTGAAACATTACAATTTTATTGATTATATCATTTTGTAAGATTATCGTATAAGTATAAAAAACTATTATTTAATAAACAATGTATTTATGGTATAAATTTAAGAGTTATAAAAATATTATTTGAACTTATAAATCCTATGTCAATCAATTATTTGGCTGAAAGGAAAATGTTACTTTAATGAAAACCATTTTCTCTCTTTATTTAAAATAAGTATTTTCATGGCGAGATTCAGTTTTTTGGGTTCCTTGAATGTATCAAAAATATTATTATTTTTCTAATTAAATAACTTTAATTTTGGTGGTATTTAAATTTATTAACTTTAATTTACACGAAATTTGATGGTTAAAAATAAACTTATTCTAAAAAAATGTTTCAATACACTTTTTTCATTAAATATAAAACTAATATTTCAAGGAAATTAAAATTTTCATTCATTAATTATTTATAAAAATTACCTAAATATAAAATTATTTAAAAGGATATATATTAATTTTTTCCTTAAAAATAAATACTAAGGAAAAAAATTAATTCCCACTTTAAAAGTAAATAAGATAAATGAAAAGATCTTAAACACTCAATGATGTATAAAAAATGAGTGTCTAAATTGATATTCAACCCAGTATCACTTTCTCCCATGAAAATGTTTTTTATATTATTTTCATGAATCCTTTATTTGTATCTTTATATTATTGAAAACTAAAGGGTTATTTACGAATCTACCATTCAATTCACTTATAAAAATATAATAGTTCCATGACCTCAATACTAACATGCAATTATAATTTCTTATTGAAACTGTGAAAACAAGAACCAAATATTACCCTATCCCACTTAAAAAATCATAGTTCAAAATTATAAATTATATTTCCTTCACCCAAAAGTGGAATTCATAGCAAAAATTCTCATCCCCGATGTTGGTATCCACTTCTTCTTAGAGTTTATTAAAAACAATTTAATATCATAACATCCCCCAACATTATTAAGGTAATGAAATTATATAACTAATATAATTAGTATAATTAATGGTGATTATAATAATATAATAAAAAATATCCAATATTTTCCATCAACTAATTAAACAATTTAACATTTATTATGTAGACAATAGATTACCTCCTCCATGAAGTGTCACTATTTGTTCTCCATCACTGCCTCTCAAGGATTGTATCAAGAATGTATTTCATGATAAAATATTATTTCTAGGGCATAAATAAAATTATTAAATTATAATGTTTCTTATACCATCTTTACAAACATTAATTGACAAATTGGATCATTAATCCACGGTATGGTCGACTACCGCCTCCATAAATGATTATTTGCCTCCCATCTCTTGAAGTATGGGATGGTTATATAAATGGAATTATTGAGGATAAATGTTAATCATTACATGTTTAATATTTTTAATATTTCCTAATATCATTATGTAAATACAAATACTTTCTGATGAAGAAATTTTAAAATGTTACTAGTTGGTTTGGTTTTACAACCAATTAGAACGATGAGATAATGTTTGAGTCATTAATTATTAAGGATTGTTATATAATGATAATAAAATTTAATTATAATCAGTTTATTATTTATTTATTACATTGTTATTTTTAATAAAATATTTAAAATATTAATTAATGTATCACTATTTGGCCATTAAACATGTTGAAACTTGTTTATCATATTTTAAATTGTCACAAACAGTATTAATTTCTCAAACATAATAAAAATAAGAATAAAATAATTATTTTACAAATTGTTATTCTACATTTTATAATTTGGGATTTATTAACATGAAATTACTTAGAAATAATTGACATTATTACCATGGTATTTGAACATGACAAAAAAATAATAATATTACTTCCATTACAAGAAATAACTATAAATTACTAATATTTTTTTATTTACTAATTATATATAACATTTTTAATAGGTAATAAATTTTAAGAAGGTATAAAATTAATTAATCATGTTATTTATTTTCATAATATAGGTGTTTAGTGAAAATCCACATTTGCATAAACTCATGATAAAATATTTTCAACTCAAATTCACCTCAATTAGAAATAGATTTTATTTAGGCACATTTTTTTGTTTATATGGTGTGTATACTATATATTTGATAAATTATATCATGAATAATTAAATAGATCATTATATTTTTTTGTTCAATTTGATTTTATTTATCCTTTTATATTTTTTATTTAATTATTTCTCAAGCTGTAATGATTTATTTTTATCTTCTTCCTAAAAAAATATCTTAATAATGTGATATTTCATCTATGTAATTTTTCTATTCATTAATTCTATATAATATGTCATTTTATTCTCTTATGGATATATATGGATCAATTCTATCCCTATTTAACTCATTTTAAAATGTATGTAATGAAATATTGGATGTTATGTGGTTCCACACAGAGGAATTTTAAAATATTCTAATGGTTTGACATTATTTTAGTAAACTGTTTCTATCTTACAATTTATAATTCTTTTCATTAAATTTATATATTATTAAGGATATTTTATTTATCACTATTTATAATAATGTTTTCAAAATTATTCTCTTTCCCCTCACTAATTTTTTTGAATCTAATTTATTCTTTATTATTATAAAATGTTTTATGAAAAAATCATTATTTTCACATTTATTTACCATCCAAGGATTATCTCCTAGGTTGAGATGTTTTGATCACCCTTTATTTTGTATTATGAAATGATTCCATTAATATAATTATTTTTATGATATTTTACAACATTCATTGTTTATGTTATGTGCTGTTTTAAAAAAGGATTAATAATTCTCATTTTCTATGTGTTCATTATAATAAGATGGATGTTTGATTGTAAATGGGATTAATATATACGGATTATGATTTTTAGTGTCCAATATCACCATCCATTGCATTTTAAAATGTTCCATGTCAAGTGTGATGATGAAATGTTTTTTAAATTAGATGTTAGTTGCTTTTTTCATACTTTTTTTAGGTGAGTGAGATATGGGGTGACTGTTTTGGGGGATTGTGGTGTGACTAAGATATGGTATGATTTTTTCAAAAGTTTTTTGTGTAAATGGAATATGGGAATATTTTTTTAGAATTTTGTTGTGATAATGTGATAAGAGTAGCTTTATATATATATTTTTTTTGTTAATTATTTTCATGAAACATTATTCACATTTCTTTAAAGGATATATAAAAAAATATTCAAATGTAGTGATAGAGATGTGAGAAGTCTTTTTAAAATATTTTTTTGTGAATAATGTAAAAGAAAATTTTTTTCATAGGTTTTTTGTTTTTATGTGACGTGGGAATTAATTTTCATAGGTTTTTTTGAATGAAATGTGGGAAAATTTGTTAACATTTTTGTTTTGTAAATGAAATGTTGAAAATATATATTTATATACATATTCTGGGAATGATATGTTGGAAGAATTTTTCACTGGGTTTTATGTGAATAAAATGATGTAAATAATTGTTCACTTGTTTTTTCATTATTAGGTTTCTGAAATATTTGATTGATTATATAGTATTAAGTCAACTACTATTAATATGTTTTACCCTCATGGATTATGTTTATTTGATCATGTTTTTACACTCTATTGACTCATGTATTATTTTACAATAATGATTATTCCATGATATATGTTTTTTGGGTATAATATTCTCATTTATATAAATACTTCCATCTTATGACCACTTATGATATTTTATTTTTAACACATGTGTTTCACCTTACAGAGAATCTAATCTAACCCCTTTCTTGTGATTTGATTTTTCCTGCTTTGAATATTATATAACTATGTAATATCAGGAAGTGATTATTTTTGAAAGACATAAACTTTTTAAAATACAAATTGTTTCGAGAAATTTTTTGCTATATTATACTAAACAAAACTATAACTCTTTGTTAATAATGTTAGTGAAAATTGAAATGTGACCATCAATTTTCGACTATTATGTAACATTTGGTCAATTTGAAATTTGAAACAATACTCATAATAAAAATTTTAATGTCAAAATTATTGTTATAAAAATAAATGATAATGGTTAATTACTATAGAAATAATAAACGATGGACAAAACTAGTATAATCTTGCCACACGAAGCCCATTTGTTGGATATTGGGAGGGAGGGAGCCTTACTGTTATTCTCCCTTAACCAATCACATATTCAGATTTAATAAGTGATAACATAAAGAATATCTCAATAGAGATGTTCATGTTAGTGGAAATTACCAGTTTGGTGATGTTAACCGAACCTCCCATGAATCTATCATCATCACAGTCCTTACCTTGAGGTAATATGCATGTTTTATAAGGGGTTGTGATTCAAGGCCATAGTTACATAATGTATAATACCATTTTATAAATAAATTTTTTATCCCATCAATCTCGTTTAAGTTTAGTATTTCATATAAATATGATTAATTAGAGAAATATTTTTTTTAGAAAGAAATTCCACTTTTCAAAGAAGATATAATTATTATAATAAAATATATTATTATGAATAAATTATTTTTCATAAACTTTTTTTGAAACAATATTATTTAAATATATGTGATTATTTATTTATATTTTCAAGTGTTAGAAAATTTACTATGTATTTTCCTATGCATTTTATATCCACGATTATTTTTAATAAATAAAATATTTTATATTTAAAAGTTCAATTTATCATACATATAAAATTATTATGATAAATTAAACATCATTTTAGAAATCATCAGGTTGTAATTAGTTTACGGTTAATTTAGGGGATTTTTCTAAAATATTTTTTTCGATGAATAATAATAATATAGTATTGATATTTTAGTATGATTAATGACATCAAAATTATATGATTAGTAATATAAAATTTTTAATGAACCAAACATTCATTAATGGAAATCCCCCTTAATATAATTAAATATGTCTTTATGTAAAATGTTTATATAAAATGTCAACTTCTTTGGTTTTATATTTTTCTATTATAAAATACTATTAAGAATTTTGATCGTTGTTAATAAAGTCATTGAACAGTGATCACATAATTAGTACAAATACAGGGCTTTAAAAAAACCAATTTACTCAGACAAAGGAAGCGATGGCCTCATCGAGTAAACATGCCCCATACGAAGCCCATATGTCAGAGCTAGGAAAGGAGGTTGCGTCTTTGGGCTTTTATCATGACCAATCCCAAGCCAGGCTTGAATTTGTTAAGCTCTAGAGTAACCACCTATGAGAGAAGTAGAAGTTGATAGAGATTACCACCCCAGCAATGTTATCAGTGCCACCCCAAGAGTCGGTCACCATCACACACCTTACCCATCAGTCTTATGTGGGTGCTATAAGGGGTTATGTAACAATACCATAGCACTATGGTTAGGTATGTTAGTTTTGTATATAATAATTTATATACTTTCATTTTATTATTGTTACCCTATAAATAGTTTTTTAAGCACAAATAGTATTTTTAGTAAATGTTCAACTAAGAAATATATTTTGATGAATTAATGGATTTTTTACTTAAATAATATTTTAATAAAATAATATTATTTTTATTAAATTAACTTTTATTAAATATAAATGATCTTATAATTTTATGAATATAATCTTTATTTTTATTATTGTTTGAAATCCATTTATGACAAAACCTGTGAATTTTCAACAAAGGTCAGTTTTTATTTTAAAATTGAAAATTAATATATTTAGAAAATTATTTAGAAAAAAAAATATTATTTCTGGAATTTGGACGTTAAAATTATCCAATGGTGAATTTTTCATAATTTCATGTGACAATCCAATTTTTGGGTAAAAATTAAATACGGTTTTAATATATAATGTGTTTTATGATATCATAATGACCCATTAGTGAAATAATAAAATACAATAAGCCTTATTTTCGGACAATATATATTTTACCATTAGAAAAATGTGATTTTTGGTTTTGTTTGACTTTTTTAAAAAGCATTAATGGACCCTTCAAAAGTTATTAAGCATCTTGTATTTTTAAATTGTTTTCCTTGGGAGTGTTACTCACCTCCACAAAAGAAACCCCATTATTTTAAGAGGATCGTCCTTTGGCCTTATAAAATATTTCTTTCCACTTACATTTTAAAAAATCCATGGGAAAACCCATGTGATGGTTTGTGGTTTCAATTAGTTTAATGAGAGGTGTGCCAGACCTAAATATTAAATAATTTCCTGACCTTTCTTATATAAACTCACATAATATCCCACATCATTCCCACTCAAAGCCTTTATAGTTCATCAAAAATCATACCTATTCTATCTAGAATCCTCCCAAGGTGCCCCAATCCCCCATGAATCCTCTCTCAAGCCTCTCTTAAGCCTTTGGAATCACACTTTCAAGTAAGTGTATTTCTTCCTTTCTCATTTTTATTCAATATACTTTTAATTGTTATGCCCTTTTAATTTCAATTATAAATGTTGGGGTATGGTTTCACACCTCTCCCATAATTCCCTCTTTATGTTTGAATTATTGATACCTCTTTCTCTCTCATTAAATACCTCCCATGTACACCCGTTACTATGCTGAAATTCCAAAAGGAAGTTCTCTCTCCTCTTTTACATTCAAGCAATTATTTTTTATCATGACTCTAAATTCCATTAAAATTGTTGGTACATGTATCTAAATGACCTCCTTACTGTACATTTCATGTACATATGATGATACACCCATTTCTCTCTCATCGACCATTTTTATGATTTCTTACGTCATGTCATTACGCTGCCGAAATAACACCGATTTTCCAAGACAATGTCATTATGTAGTGAATACCATGCCCATTTCTCTATTAAGGGTACTAAAATTTATGCACATTTACTTACTGATAATATATTTTCATGTTTTAATTCCACATTCCCTTATCGTGGAATAAATTATTATGTTTTATGAATCCATGTTATATGATCCAAGTGGCACACTTATTCATGAAAAGAAATGTTTAAGAAGAGTGCACCCTTATAGCACTCCAATGAAATGGGTAATGTATAGTATCTTGATACGTCATGTGAAAAGGGTATTTAATCATTCTAATTCAAGTGAAATGAGGTTTTACTCGTGCTTCATGTGCAATGAGGATTTAATCATGCTCCATGTGCAATGAGCCATGGATCATGCTAATTCCATGTTAAGTGTTGTTGCCACATTTCCATGTTATGATTATCATGATTTATAATTCATTTATGCCTATGATTATCTTGTGATCTATTGATATTTCTATTGTCTAAAATATAATTTATTCATCAAGTTATTCCATGTTTATTCCCTAAATGATCTTTATAGCTCACCATTTTCTTATTCATGTTATGAGGTTATCCCATGCAATACTAAGTACGAGGGAATGTAGTAGTCATGTAAAGGATGTTTTCAATAAAGATGTTGTATTTCATGTTTTAAGTTGTTATGTAACGATCATAAGCCCCAAAGACACTAGAAATCTTGATCTTTTATGTTGTATCAAAAGATGTTTATGTAATAAATTATATTTAATTGTGTAATAAAAGATCAGGGTTGTCATAGTTCGTATCAGAGGATAGGTTTAGTTTTTTGTGAATTAGGATTTGAAAACCCTAGTGAAGCCTTAGAGACAAGACTAAGTATAATGAAAACATACCTCTATTTTTTGAGTATTTATTAAGTGTTTTATCAAGAAAATACATCCCTATTTGGATACGAGTAGGTAGAGGTTGCTATGGAACAAATGTATCCCAGGGAAAAAACAAGAAAACACCGCATTAAGCTAGACTCGAATGGGAACTAGTTCACAAAAATGAAGCCTTTCTATAATCTTGGTTATGAAACTCCTGGGGGATATTCTTTGGTAAATTCAAAAGCATAGTATGAACCATTATTAAGGGAAAAAAATGCCCTAAGAATATATGTTAGAAAGTAGATCATGGATAACATAGACTGAAGCCAATAGATTCATATGTTAAGGAAATAAAATTTATTTATAATTCGTTAGTTTTGTCCTTGGATTAACCTTTCTGTGTTACCCCTATATTTACTTTTATTCCAGCCAATGGCCGATAATAGAAGGACTCGAGCTAAGAACCGATATGAAGATAAATGGGATGAGTGTACTAATGAGATGCCCTGTCCAATGGGAGGGGGAATCATGAACTTTGTCACCCTTCTCCCTTAACTAACTCAATATTTGAATAGAAACATGGGTCAATAGGAACGTTCACCCCCCACCCCCATGAAATAAAAAGTCTCTATCAAGATCTTCATGAGACAAAGGCCTCCTATTTTTAATGGATCATTTGACCCCTCAATTGCTGAACAATGGATAATATCCATTGAAAAAAATTTCTCTATCCTTAAATGTTTAGAATAAGAGAAGGTTCTCCTACCTGCTTATGATATGGAGGCTGAAGCTGATCAATGGTGGACGTTGATAGAAAATATGAATCCTGAGGAGGAGATCGAGGTGTTGGAATGGAAGGATTTCCCTAAGATTTTTTTTGATAAATATTTTCCCCACACCCTCCATCTTAATATGGAAAGGGAATTACATGCTCGCAAGAAAATAAGACAACGAATATGTTGGAGTATACAAGGAAAACTTTACAAGACTTGAACGATGTGCTTCTGTCTTTGTCATTACCCCCGATTGCAAGGTTGACCGCTTCATTGGTGGGATGGAAATGATCTGGCGGAAAGTGCTAATGATATGTGACATCGACAGTTATATGGAAATTGTTGATGTTCCCTCATGGTCGAAATGGAGATCGTAGAATCTTAGGAGTATCATGGGGATAAGAAGCGTAAGGTGGACTTCAATCCTGGTGGTCCGATGAAAAAATCAAATAGTGCTAAGAAGATCCAGCACCCCACATGCCAAAGGTGTGGAAAGAAGCACCCTGGAAATTCCCTAAAAGGGACGACGAAATTCTTTAGCTGTGGAAGATAAGGGCACCGAGTTGTTAACTGTCGATAAGAAAGACCCACAGTAGCAATAGAGGAGAGGAATGCTCTATTTGAACCTCAATGCATTGTTCACTACTACAACTGCAAAGAACCATGGCATCTTGAAAATCAGTTCCCTTAGCCAAGGGTTTTCAGAGGAAACCAACAACCTCCAAGGCAGCATGGGCGAGCTTTTTCCATCACTACTACTGAAGTGAACACCGTAAATGAAGTGGTTATATGTACGCTACTTATTCCTTCATGAATAGAAAACATACTTTTTGATTTAGGTTTTATGAATTAATTTTTTTCTCCAATGTTTAGTAGAACAATACCAACACCACCACAAATCATGGAAGTGAAGATGTCGGTGAGTACGAAAAATGGGGCAAACATTGCATCCCATGACTATAACTCCTCCCTGTGATAATCTGTAGAATTAACGTCCAGGTTAACCTCGTCATACTTCTTCTGGTGGAATCTGATTCAATTCTTGGAATGGATTGGCTTTTCTTCTATATAGCCAACATAAATTTCTATAAGAGGGAAATCGCTCTCCAATTGGAGAATCGACCCCCGATTCTTTTCAAGTGCAATGAGGAAGATGAATCTTCTTTAGCTCCATCATCTCAAGAATGGATATTATTGCCCTATGAGAACTCGTATCTAACTCAGATGATTGATTCTAAGGAGGAAACCATCCTAGAGGATATTCCTATTGTGATGGAATTTGTTGAAGTGTTTCCTGAGGAAGGGTCTGGTCTTCCTCCTAGAAGAATTGTTGAATTCTCAATTGAACTTATACCTGGGGTGTTTCCAATATCTGAAACTCGATATAGAATGGTAGTTGTGGAGATTGAAGAGCTGAAGAATCTGGATATAAGGTTTATACACCCAAGTGCTTCACCATAGGGTGCACCAATCCTCTTCATCAAGAAGAAGGATGGGTAAATGTGCCTTTGAATCAATTATCGTGAGCTCAACAAAATCAAGATAAAGAACATGTATCCTCACCCACGAATTGATGACTTGTTCGATCAGCTATGTGGAGAACAATAATTCTCCATGGAGGATTTGTGGTCGGGATATTATCAAGTATGTCTGAAGAAGAAAGATATCCCCAATACTGCTTTTCATAAAACATACGGGCACTATGAATTCATAGTAATTCCTTTTGGACTCACTAATTATCCATCAATATTCATGGACTTCATGAATATAGTCTTTAGATATTACCTAGACAAATTTTTTGGTAGACTTTATATATGATATTATGATATACTCCAAAACCAAGGAAGATAATTAGGAGGAACTGAGAACTGTACTAGAGACCTTACGGAAGGAGAAGGTCTATACAAAGTACATCAAGTGTGAGTTCTTGTTGAAGGAGGTATCATCCTTGGGCCATATCATCACAAGAAAGGGGATATCTATATATCCATTCAAAATAGTTTCAATTGAGGGACGGTTGAGGACATCATTGATAACAGATATCCATAGCTTCTTGGGGTTAGCTGGTTATGTTCGACGATTTGGGATAAATTTCTGACAATTGTCCAACCATCTTACCAAGATAACACAAAAGGGAATATTGTTTTCATGGAGTGATTAATACGAAAAATGATTCAACTAGTTGAAAAGAAGGCTTATCCCTGCGCCCGGGCCCACTTTACTCACAATTGGAGAACTTTTTTTTGGTATTCAATGATGCTTTGAAGAAGGTCCTGGGATGTGTATTGATGCAAAATGACAAAGTCATTACCTATGCTTCAAGGCAATTGAAATTTTAGGAATAGAACTATCCAACACATGACCTCGAGTTGGCTTTAGTGATCTTCACTTTGAAAATTTGGCAGCATTATCTCTTTGGGGAGAAGTGTGAAATATATACAGACCACAAAAGCCTCAAGTATATATTCACAAAGAAAGAGATGAACATGAACCAATGAAGATTGTTATAGATGATCAAAATCTATGACTTCTCAATCTATTACCACTCTGGGAAAGCGAACAAGGTGGAAGATTCCTTATGTAAAAAGGAACTAGCGATTTTATCATTGATTAGAATTGAAAATGATCCAATCTTCTTAGATTCAATGAAGATGGACATGTGAATCATAAAGAAGCGAAAATCATCCATCCATTCAAAAATTATTACTCAACCATCACTTTTGGAAAGGTTAAAAGATGCTCAAAATGAAGATGTGGGAATTCAGGGAAAAGTGGAAGCTATCGGAAAAGGGAAATCCTCGGAGTTTAATTTTAATGAAGAAGGAATTGTGAGATTTGGGAAAAGACTCTGTGTTCCATCATGTCTGGAGCTAAAGAAGGAACTTTTGGATGATGCACATAGTTCAAATTTAACTATTCACCTAGGGAGAAGAAATATGTATCGATATCTTTGAGAGCATTATTGGTGGGATAATATGAAGAAGGAGATCTTTGAATATACATCAAGGTGCCTGGTGTGTAAGAAAGTTCAAGAAGAGAGGTGGAAGTATAAGTGGATGATGAAACTATTGCCCATACCAGAATAGAAATGGGAGAACATCACAATGGATTTTGTGACCGGACCCAAAGATATCTAAAGGCAATAATGTAATCTGGGTTGTTGTGGATCGTCTTACCAAGGCTGCACACTTCATTGCTATTCAGGAGGATTTCTCATTGGATCAACTAGAACAGACATATATCAGGGAAGTGGTAAGGCTGCATGGAGAACCTCTATCTATTGTGTCCAATCGAGATCCAAGATTCACCTCTATGTTTTGGAAGAGTCTTCAACATCCTCTGAATACTGAACTGAACTTCAGTATGGCCTATCATCCTCAAACTGATGTCCAATCCAAGTGGACTATCCAAACACATGAGGACATGGTGTGAGAAAACTCAATGGACTTTAAAAGGGGATGGGATAAACATCTTCCTCTGGTTGAGTTCACTTATAATAACAGTTTCCAATAAAGTATCCAAATGTATACATATGATGCCCTTTATGGGAAAATGTGTAGAACAACAGTGTGTTGGGATGAGGTGGTGAGCGTATGATGCTTGGACCAGAACTGGTCAAAGAAATGGTGGAGAAGCTGAAAACCATTTAGCAGCATATCACGGAAGCCCAGAGTAGACAGAAGAGTTATGTAGATAATCGTCGACAAAACCTAAAGTTTAAAGACAGAGACATGCTATTCCTACGCATATCTCTATGGAAGAAGGTCATGAAGGTTGTATAAAAATGGAAGTTATGTCCAAGGTACATCGGCCCCATCGAGATTCTTGATCGTGTCAGGGTTGTGGCCTATTGACCAGCACTTCCACCTACCATGGACGAAGTACATGATGTAATTCATGTATCCCTCTTATGGAAGTACATACCAGAACATTCACATGTACTCTCATCAGAGGTGGTACAGTGAGAGGATGATCTTTCTTATGAGGGGAACCTAGTGAAAATCATAGACTGTAGAGAAAAAGTCCTATGAAATAAGACAATGCCCCTCATCAAGGTGTTGTGGACAAACTAAAAGTTTGAATAAGTGACATGGGAATCAGAGGAAATGATGAAGCATAGTTTCCCACATCTGTTTTAGTGTGGGAAATGAAAATTTCAGGGGATAAATGTTTTAAGGGGGGGAAGATTGTAACTACCCAAACATTCTTTATGGAAATACCTCTTGATCTAATTAAATGTATTATTATGTAAAATGTTTATATAAAATTTCAACTTCTTTGGTTTTATGTTTTTGGGTTTTAAAATACTATTATGAATTTTTACTATTGTTTATATAGTTATTGAATAGTGATCACATGATTAATATAAATATAAGGCTTTAATAAATCCGATTTACTCAGACAAAGGAAGCGATGGCCTTATCTCGTAGACGTTCCCCATATGAAGCCCATTTGTAGGATCTCATAAAGGAGGATACGTGTTTGGTCTTTTCTCTTGACCAAGCCCAAGCTGAGCTTGAATATGTTATGCTCGAGCGGAACCACCTATGAGAGAAGTTTAAGTTGATAGAGATTACCACCTGAGCAATGTTATTTGAGCCACCCCAAGAGTCGGTCCCCATCACACACCTTACCATTTAGTATTATGCGGGTGTTATATGGGGTTATGTAACAATACCTTAGCACTTGGTTATGTACATTATTTTTTTATATAATAATGAATATATGTTCATTTTATTTTTGTTACATTTTAAATAGTTTTTTTAAAGCACAAATAGTATTTTTATTTAATGTTCAACTAAGAAATATATTTTGATGAATTAAGGGATTTTTGAATTAAATAATATTTTAATAATATAATATTATTTTTACTAAATTAATTTTTATTTAATATAAATGATCGTATAATTTCATGAATGTAATCATAATTTTTATTATTTTTTGGAAGCCATTTTTTGTCAAAACCCATGAATTTTCGATGAATGTACGTTTTATTTTAAAAGTGAAAAATAAAATATTTAAAAAATTATTTAGATAAAATAAATATTATTTCTGGAATCAGGACGTCAAAATTATCCAATGGTGAATTTTTCATAATTTTCTGAGACAGTCAAATTTTTGGGTAAAAATTAAACATTGTTTAAATATATAGTGTGTTTTATGACATCATAATGACCCAATAGTGATATAATAAAATACTATAAGCCTAATTTTTGAAAAATAAAAGTTTTAACGATAAACTAATGTGATTTTGGGGGTTTTTGACTTATTTTAGAAAGCATTAATGGACCCATAAAAAATTATTAAACATCTTGTCTTTTTAAACTATTTTCCTTGAGGGTGTGACCCACCTCCACATAAGAAACCCCATTATTTTAAGAATTTCGGACTTTGGCCTTATAAAATATTTTTTTCCACTTCTATTTGACAAAAACCATTGGCTGGTTTGTGGTTTGGATTTGTTTAATGTGAGGTGTCCCAAACCTAAATAATAAAGATTTCTCTCACCTTTCCTATATAAACCCAACCAAGCTCCCACTTCCTCCTCAAAGACATTGGAGTTCTTCTAACCTCGGCCCTAATTTCTCTAGAATCCTCCCACGGTGCCCCAATCAACCAAGAAGCCCCTCTCAATCCTTTGGACGCACACTTCCAAGTATGGATTTTTCTTCCTTTCACATTTTTTGTCCAATATTCATTAAAATGTTATGCCCTATTAATTACAATTATAAATGTTTGGGCATGGTTTTTCACCTCCCCCACACAGCCCTATTTATGTTTGAATTATTGGAGACCCCTTTATCTTTCATTAAATACCTCCATTGCACACCCGTTACTATGCCAAAATTTCGAAAAGAAATTCTCTCTCGTCTTTTACAATCAAGCAATTCTATTTTATCATAAATCAAAATTCCATTAAAATTGTTGGGACATGTATCTATATGACCCCTTACTGTACATATCATGTACATATGATGAGACACCCCTTTCTATCTAATCAGAAGTTTTTATGAATTCTTACGTCACGTAGTTTCACTGCCGAAATTGCACCGATTTTCCAATCCAATGTCATTGTGCAGTGAATACCATGCACATTTCACTATCATGGGTATTCACCTTTATGCATATTTCCTTATTTATTATAAAGTTTCATCTATGAATTACACTTTCCTTTATCATGGAATAAAATATTATGTTTTATGAATCCATGGTATATGATCCATGTGGCACACTTATGCATGAAATGAAATGTTTAAGAAGGGTGAACCCTTATAGTGCTCCAATGCATTGGGTAAAGTATAGTATCATAATACATCATATGAAATGGGTGTTTACTCATGTTGATTCAATTGCAACATGGTTTTACTGATGCTTCACGTGCAATGTGTATTTACTCATGCTCCATGTGTAATGAGCCTTGGCTCATGCTAATTTCGTGTTAAGTGTTGTTTCCACATTTCCATGTTATGATTATCATGATTTATCATGCCTTTATGTTTATTCTTCTCTTATGATCTATGGATATGCCTATTGTCTAACAAGTATTGTATTCCTCGTGTTATTCCTTGATTATTCCCTTATTGGGCTTTATAGCTCACCCTTTTCTTATGCATGTCCTCAGGTTATCCCATGCAATGCTAAGTACAAGGGAATGTAGTGCTCATGTAAAGAAATTTTTCAATAAAGATGTTATATTTCATGTTTTGAGTTGTTATCTAATGATCCTAAGCCCCAATGACACTAGACCTATTGATCTTCTATGTTGTATGAAATGAAGCTTATGTAATAAATTATGTTTAATTGTGTAGTAAAAGATCTGGGTTGTCATAAAATTCATCTCAACTAGTGTGAAAAAAATATCACAATATTTTTACCTAGTTTTCAACTACATGAGAAAACACATTAGTTATGCCCATGGTTTTTCCGTTACAACTACCAATGTATTGATGGAAATTAACAAACAAAACCCATATTTTTTTATAAATACCCACCAATTTCTCCATCATAATTCATTAAATATTCATATGACACTAATATATAAATGTTTTACCACCCACATACTCATCTCAAGGTGTCTTAAAGCACCTATGGTCTCAATCATTTTGTTTTAGGAGTTTCACTTCATGGTGAGATAATTCTCAGTGTCTCTTTTCCATTAATGTTCCCTTTTTTATGTGGTATGTCTTTATAAATTAAATACTCTATTAATCTATATCTTTTAGTCTATCAGTTTACTGTAGTAATATTATTTTATTAATTGTAGGACCTTGACCACTATCCTTTTAATGTTTCCTAAATCTATGTTTCATACTCTTTTTGCTGCCTGATTTTCTTCTCAAAATTTCCCTTCATTTCTAATGAAATTCTCTTATTTTATTTTTCGAGTATCCAAAACTCGTTAATTTTTTGGGTTATTAATTTATATTTTAATATTATCTATTTTATTTTGTTATTAATATACATGACTATTGTGTTCCTTTTTTGTGGGTTAATAATGTTATAAATATATTGTCATTCAGAACATTTCCTTAATAAACAATGATTTCAATATAAAACCCATTTCTATTTTTCTCTACAGGTTATTTATGAAATTTTTTAATATGATATAATTGGATCACATTAATTAATACTTATCAATGGATAACCCTGATATCTCTTCAAATCATTGGGTATAGAATATAATCTTTATGTATAACATTTTTATGATATCTTGGTGAATAACCTAGGTATGTTTTATGGAAACTCGATGATAAACCATGGTGATATGATTTTAAATGACAAAAGGAAATGTTTTAGAAAAATTTCTATATTTGGATTCATGATCATTTAATAGGATTTGTACCCTTTTCCATTTATCATTCCTCTATGATATTCCTCAACTTTTTATCGATAATTCTCATGATCAGTTGAAAATTGATTCCCATGTTTTCCATTACTATACTATATGCTCACTATTTCAATTGATGTTTGTTCCTTGGTTACAAGATTTGGTGAATTTAATTATGATGAACATATTATTATTCCTTTCATGTGTATTATAATAATGTTTTAAATTTTCATATATTATGTTTCTTTTTAAAAAAATCATTTAAAGATATTCTATTTTGTGCAATGTAGTGAAATGTTTTTGTAATAAAAGGTGGAATTCCATAGTTGGTAACATCAGAAAGTTTAATTATTAGTTGAAAGTTAGATTTGAATATTTTACTAATAACCTTATGAAGAAGTAAATATATTGTAAAAATCATAGTATTCTGGTGAAGTATTGCATTAGGAGTTTGGAGAGAAAAGTTATAAATGTTTGGAAATGAAATAGGGGATGTGGTTTTGGAATAGATGTATATAGGGATAACAATGCTAACAAGGTGCATCAAGCCAAACTCAGTGTAACCAGGTACATGAAAAAAGGACATACTGTTTAGTTGGTTTGATACACCCAGGGGATTTTTTTAGTTAATCATAGGATTTTTATGGGACATTATGAAGTATTCATAGAAAATGTAGTTGTTGATATAGAATAAAATATTTTACCATGATGTTTTATGACATGAAAATAATTTATAATTATAATAATTTTAAACGAAAAATTATTCTGTCTAATGTTTTCCACTTTTAAAAAAATGGATGGAAATAGGAGAAATGATATAAATACCGAGCACAATGGACCAGGTGATATTGGCCATCCGATGAAATCTGGATTGGAAAACCTCATGAGAATTATGAATTAATTGACTCGAGTTATGAGCCATGACTTGAATCAAGATGAGAGACCATATTAGCCTCGAAGGGAGAAATAGTCCATCGTGTCTTTTATGCATCAACTACAACATTTCTATAGGGATCTGTTGACCAATTGATTTTTGAACAATGGATATGCTCTATAGAAAAGGCCTTTTCTATACTACACTATTTGGAATTTGATAAAGTCACCCTGGTCGTGTACCACATAGAAAAAAATCTAATAACTGGTTGAAAAAATATAAGAACATGAATCCTAGAGGTGAGATTGATGGAACAAAATGGGAATAGTTCAGGGTATCTTTTTTCCAAAAATATTTCCCACGTTCAATGAGAACGAAAATTGGGATGGAATTCTTAGAGATAATGAATAAATAAAATGATTCTATATGTATATATGAGATAAAATTCTCATGACCTTCATGTTGCCCCTACAATTTTTTCATGGATCCTAATGGTAAGGTTGATAGATTATTCGATAGACTAAGACCCCATCTACAGAGGAATCAATCCAATCAAGACTATGATAGCTATGTGGACAAGGATAAGAGATCTATAAGTGTAGAACTATAGTTCAAAGAGACAATGTGGTCCCATTTATCGAATTAAATTAATAGATCGTTGGATCTTGACATAGTGGGATCCAAGATTGAAGAGGTGGAGAAAAGCATGTGAAAAATTAAATGTAAAAAAAATGTTGGAAGAATCATTATAGGAACTACTTTCTTGGGAGGGGGAAATGTTAGAAGGGTGGAATATATGGCCATATATCATAGAACTATTCTGGTGAGTTTAATCCTAAACTTCTTACCATAGAAGGAAAAGGAAACTTGGTGCAGGTTCTACCTAATTTCCAATGATTTAAGTGTGGATATATTGGGTACATCACCAATAACTATCCAAATACAAAGTTAATAGAGGAAGTCACCATCATCCTTAACATTATCCAAGGGAGAAAATTCATGGTTTTTATATCAATATTGTTTAATCTAATGATCCAAATGATGTTGTGGAAGCTACTCTCATTGTAATATCAATTCTAGCATGTACATTTATTGATTCTGGTTACATTAATTCAATTATTCCTTCAAATTTTTAATGAATATATAATCAAAACATAATCTAATAGAAGTAGAACTATTAATCAAGACTCTTAGAGGTATTATCCATGCATCAAAATTGTATAAAAACACTCATATTTTCTTTGGCATGAATATTCTCATCACAAATCTAGTAGTTATTCCCATGTTGGAATTCAACATTATACTAGGGATGGTATGGATCTCAATGTATAATTCTAAGACCAATTACATTTTAAAGGAAATCTACATTATTTCAAATCAATAATATTTTTTTAATGAGATATATCTCTACCTTCGATTTGTCTAGAGGCAACAACCATAGCCTTCTTTACAGAGACTATTAGTGAAGATAAATAAGGAAATTAATGTATACAAATATAAAATATCCCAATAATTCAATATTACATTGAAAAGTTTTTGACGGAGTTACTATTACCTTCCCTTGAAAGGAAGGTATAGTTCTCCATTGTGATCATGCCTAGTTCCAAGATGATATCAAAGACCCCATATAGAATGAAAAATGTGTATCTAGAGAAATTAATGAATAAACTCCAATAGATGTTAGAGAAGTGGTATATCTTACCAAGTGTGTCTCTATTGGGGTCTAGTGTTCTATTTATGAATATGTAGGATTGATCAATGTGACTATTCCATGAATATAGAGAACATAATTGTATCTTAGTGAAGAAAAAGTACCCTCTTTTTAGGAATTAATTGTTTATTTGACTAACCTTGTTGGGATTAAATATTTTCAAAGAGTGATCTTTGATATTGTTATCATAAATTGAGGGTGAAGAAATAAGATATTTCAAATACTGCATTCTGATCAAGATATGTATATTACATGTTTCATTTATTCCTTCTTGTTTGACTAATCCTCCTAATATTTTAAGGGATTTTATGAATATAGTCCTTAAGGACTAACTTGATAACATTTATGTAGAATTTATTTAGGATATTATTATATATTAAAAAATATGCCCAGGGAGTGAGGATAATGTAATAGAAATATTGAAAACTATGAGGATAGAGAGGATATTTCAAAAGTTCCGCAAATGTGAATTATGGTTATATCGATTTTATTTATTATGCATCATTGTATTTAATGATGGAGTCTCAGTTTAGACTACTAAGACAATGGTTGTGGAGGAGTGGTATCATCCTACAATAATAATAATGTTACATAGTTTAATTGTTTTTGTAAGATATTATAGGTGAATTGTGAAAAATAATTCTCACCTTACTAATTCAGTGACTGAGTTAACATTATAAGATCCTTAGTTTGTCTTGAAAATGGATTTTCATGAATGTTTCAAGGATATGTATAATAGATTTGTTACTACACCCCTATTAACTCAACCCTCTATCGGAGAAGGATTCGCTATTTATAGTGATTCATCTCTGAAAGGTCTTGGGTGCTTCATCATGAAAAATGAAATTTTTATTTCATACGCATCTTCACAATTGATGCTTCATGAGAATAATTATCCTACGCATGACCTATAGGTGTATGTGTTTTAATTTTCTAAAAGATATAGTGAAAATATATTTATGGGGAGAAAGGTGAAATATATACTGACCTTGATAGCTTGATGTTTATTTTCACACAAATGGTATTGAACATTAAAAAGGGAAGATGGTTGGAACTTCTTAAAGAATATGAATGTTATGTTCATTATTATCCTTCAAGAGAAAACAAATTCACTGATGCATTAATTTGAAAATTCCATATTAGGTCAGAAATGATAAGGATTCAAGGATATCCTTTGAATAAAGACCTAGTAAAACTATAAACAGGAATCATACAGGATGGGAAATCACCATCCCTATCCCAAATGATTCATCTACCATTATTATAAGATTATATAAAGAAATTTCAATGAGAAGATCCAATGTAACATAAAAATTTACAGTCTATAAAGATTGGGATGTTTTATGATATCAACATTGATCAAAAAGGTATAATTAAATTTCATACAAGGTGATGTGTTCCATATTTTCAGGATATAAAGAAATATGTGATTGATGAAGCTCAAAGACCTACATTCTCAAAACATCTTGAAATCAATAAAATTATTATGTACCTTCTTGATCATTATTTTTGGGATGACATTAGAATGGAGATTTCTGAAAAAACTACAAGGAACATAGTGTTTTATAATGAAAATATAGAGAGAAAACTCCCAAAAGTGGTATTATGACCACTACCGATACCTTAATTGAAGTGGGAAATTATCACTATGGAATTTTTCACTAGTCTCCTGAGAATATGCAAAGCAAACTATGTGAAATTTGTAATAGTGGACCATCTCACCAAGAATTCCCATTTTATGTCTCTTTAATAAGACATATCTCTTGATAAAATTTCTATGATATAAGGGATAAAAGTGTTAAAGCCGAATGGTGTACCAAATTATATAATTTATGATCGTGATCCATTGTTTACATCCAAATTCTGAATAAATCATCAACATCCTCTGATAACCGAATTAGATTTCTCTATGGCCTATATCCCCTCAACTGACGGAAAATATGAAAGGACAATTAAAATACTCAAATACCTTCTAATAACATTGTTAATGTAATTTAATGGTTGATAGGATCACCATTTTCCATTAATTGAGTTCACATAAAAAACCTCCACTTGTGTATTCAAATGGAAACATGTGGTGCTCTATATAGGAAGTGATGTAGAAGTCTTACATCATGGGATAAAGAAGGTGAGAGAATTATTAGTGGAAATGATCTTATAAAAGAGATTATAGAATTATTCCATGCTATCTAAGAATACATAAAGGTTGTACAGAGTTGATAAAAGAGAAATGCTAACAACCATACAAGGGAAAAGGAGCTTGATGTTGGTGACAATGTCCTACTTTGAAATTCACATTGGAAGAGAATCATATGGGTTGGGAAGAAAGGGATGTATAGAACTAGGTACATTTTCACCCCTGAAATCATTGATCCCATTGGAGAAGTAGCATATCATCTATTACACCCACCAAAAAATATCCATTTCATAATTTTTTACATCCTTCACATGTACTGAATCCTATGGTGGTAGAATTAAAACATGACCTATCTTTTGAGGAGCAGTCGATGGAGATTTGGGAAAATAGGGACAAGTTTCTAGATAAAAAAACTACGCATCTCATCAAATTATTGTGGAGGAACCATATATATGGATAAGTTACATTGGAACCAGAGGATTTAATGGGGAAGAAGTACAACATATTATCACAATTAAGAAAAAAGTTTATATTAATGTGATAAAATTTCATAATAGGGGAAGAATTTAATGAACTGAACGTTATGAATGATCATTGTTTCCAAAATATTTGTTTTATATTGTACTTAAGAAAAATATTACTATCAATTAATTATATTTTTATCGATTGAAATGTGACAATTGGGATTCAAAACTTATATGACCATTAGTCAATATTACCATTGGAATCAATACTCGTAATAATAATTTTAATGTTTTAATTATTGTTATAAATAGCTATGATATTGGTTAATTAATTAAGAAAGGAGAAACGATGGTTTCAACTAGTTGTTTTTTTCCTAGGGAAGAAAATTTTATAGAGATTGGGAGGGAGGTAGAATCACTAGACATCACTCCTAACCAATCCCAAGCTGAGCTTCAATAAGTGAGTCTGGAATGAAATCTCCTATGAGAGAAGGTCATGTTAGTGAAAATTTTCGACCAAGTGATATTAGCTGAGCCTCCCCATTAATCAATAGCCATCAAACACCTTACCCTTATGTCGTATCCGGGTGTAACAAGGGGTTATGTTTCATATCCTTAGTTACTTAATGTATAATCCTTTTGTATAAATAAAATTGTTGTTCCACCAATCTTGTCTTAAGTTTAGTATTTTTCAAAAAGATGACGTATTTGATAAATTGATTTTTTTTATATAAATAGTAATTTATAGAAAAATTATAATTATTATAATAAACTAAATCATTATTAAAAATTTATGATTAATTAAATATTATTATTAAATCACTCTTATTTAAATATAAATTAAAAATTGTTTTATTTTTTCATGTGTCATAGATTTTACATTACATTTTACTATGAATTTTAAAGAAATTATTATTTTTAATAAATAAGGATTGGAATATTTAACAGCTAAACTGGTCATAAATATAGAATTATTTTGATAAAATAAAAATAATTTTTGAAATTATAACGTCATAATTAGTATCGGGTGAATTTAGATGAATTTTTTATACTATTTTTTAAGTGAATAGTAAAAACATAATTCCGTGTTTTTGGTACTATTAATGACATCCTAATTGTGAAGAATTAATAAAAAATCATAGTCGAATATTTTGGATTAAAATATCATAATTTATTTATCAACTGTCTAATAACATGGCACAATACCATATGTAAGATGATGGTTTTTTTACCACTACTTAGGATATATATAAATTAATAAACTCATCATCCACAAATATATAATAATTTTAATTTCCAATGAGTCCTCTCTATGTTTCTTCAATCTCCTAAGGACACAATCATTGACTTTTTGGTGTTACACTTCATGGTAAGGGAAATCTCACCTTTTTTTCCTTTTATGTTACATGTTTCTGGGGTATGTCTTTAAAATATGCATAAGATGTTCTTTTATCTATTTTATTCTATCATTTTAATATATTATTAGTCATTTATTATTGGTACACCCTTGTCGCCCAACTTTTTAATGTTTTCTAAAACCAAGTTTTCTACATGTTATGCAGCCATATTTTCTTCTAAAAATTTCTATTTTCTCTCAAGAAATTTAATGTTTTAATTTTTCAATACCAAAACCTCTTTCTTTTCTAAGGTTATTAATAAATATTTAAAAATTTTATATTTTATTTTTGGATTATAATACATGGGACCCACCTTCCATTTCCTGGGGTTAATTATGACATAAATATCTTGTCTTTAAGAAGTACTCTTTAAAAACCAAGGATTTTGATATGAAACATGATTCTTTTATTCTCCATGGGTTATATATGAAATATTTTATTAATATATATGTGGATCACATTAATTAATACATATTATGGGTGTTACCATATAGAAATACAATGCATTGGGAATATAATTTAATCACTATAGATGATATGTTTTACAATACCTTGGTGAATAACAATGGTAATGTTTATGACACCTCAATTATAAATAATGGTGATATGATTATAAATGAATCAATTAAATGTTGTATAAAAAATTACATTTTATGATTATATAAATTTTTACTATTATATGTCTCTTTTCTCCTTTGGTCATGCCTTTTTTATATTATTCATGTTGATATCAATAATTATCATTATCACTGGTAAACTGTTTCCCTTTCATTCCCTTACTGGGACTCATGCTCACCCATTCATTTGATGTATGTTCCAAGGTTACGATATGAATTTTATGTACATATAATTATCTTATTATGAATCTTATCAAGTGAATTATAAAAATGTTTTAATTTTTTAGTAATTATGTTCCTTTTTCTAAACTAACATAACATTATAATATCCTCTATTTGTACAATATAAAGAAAAGTTTATATAATAATGTAGAAGGATGGAATAATTTTATTATGATTTTTTTGAATATGATTAAGACTTAATAGGGACTAATTAGTTAATATCATAATAATAAACATATCATGGGTTAAAAGGGAATGGTTTTTGGTATTTAATGTTTGTTCATAATTATCCAAACACTAAACCCAAATGGTCTTGGTAATGTATAGTAATTAAATATTTTCATTATGTGATGTAATTAGCATGTTATAAGGTCTGGGTTATTATATTTTTTTGTTAGAACATGGTTTATATATATATTTAATTCTTAGAATGTTATTGGTTAAATATATTTTTTTAGTTTAAAAAGTCATCAAAGATTGATAAGATGAGGTTTATCCGAATTTAAAATGTTTAAATAACCCATTAGGTTAACTGATGTTATATCAATTATTTTGGGGATTATAATAAGATAAATTTAGTTTAATCCATAATGAAATTTCTATGTGACATTTTTATGTATATAATAACTTGTTGAAATTTTTCTAATTTAGAAGTTGTAAAGTTTTCCAGGAAATAAACCCTTGTCTCAATATAGGAATTTTGATGAGGGCTCTATAATAGCCATTTCTATGGGTAATAAAATTGAACTTGTCTTGTTTTTTAACTCAAATGTGACCTGGTGAATGAAAAAGTGTCCAAAAATTACTCCTAGAAAAATAATATGTGGGGGTATTCTTTTTCCAAATAATTTCCTTTAAAATACATTATGAGGGATTTATTTCCAAAATACATTAATGGATTAGGTTAAGAAGTATGAGATAAGACATCTTAAAGTAGACTAGATATAATTATTAGAGTTATAGGAATATCCATGTTTGACATATTACAAATAAATTTATCATGGGTTGAATTGAGGAATTCATTAGAGAAGATAGCTTATATTGGATCTTTTATATTAATAAACTATATTTATTTTTTGATATTATAGTAATGATGATTATTTTTAATTTTTAGTTAAATCCAGGACACAATGATAATTATGAGAATGGTATGTATCCAAAAAATATTATGCCTCATAAATAAATAAGATATCACAAATAAATGGTTGATAATTTCAGTATATTCCTTTTATGATAGAAACAATGATTTTCCTAGTATTAACTAAGGTAGTGAGGTTTATCCCATAAAAATTTATATTTTTATATCCATACCTATTTTCATAAGTAAGTGATATTTATAAATGGTATTATGGTATATCATAATAGTTATATGGGTTATGTTATACATAAATCTATTTTTCATTAGTTTTTATTATTTTGGGTTTTTGAAACATATAATGAGTGAAATCAAAAACTCTATAAAGTTATTTTATAAAAATGATATATGTTGGTGGGTTCTTATTGAAGAACCCATGATTACGTTATATATAATTCTTAGGGTTAATTTATTCTTGATTATTTATTAATAAATAGTTGAGTGATTTTGGATCAAGTATGGTAGTATTTTTATCCGCGATATTGATGGTTTATTTAAGATATTATAATTGTTAATATCATTTTGGTATAATGGTATATAGAAAAAATTATGTTATTTATGAACTATTGGTTAATACCATTTTATTATTAATGATAAAATAATATTTTTGAAGAATATATTTATATTATATAGTTTTATTCCTTGGAGGTCTATGTTATTTTGGGTATAGAATATTCTTTAGAATATTTGATTAATATATGTACATACCTTGGTATATGATTGTATCATATTTATTTGATAAAACAATGAGTATCATGATTATTAATTATATTGTGATATAGATATCTCATTATAAAATATATATATATATATATATATATTGATTTATAATAACCCTTTATATATACATATTTACTATATAATTTCACATGCCAGTGGGAATTCTTTTATGGGCGTAGAATGTAACGACTCAATAATAGAGGTCATTTAAAATTTATATCATGTTAAATAAATTAATCAATATGATACATAAAACATAAATGAACCAAAACCTATTATAAGAAATTACAAAAAATTATACAATAATCATTATCATGGTAAACCATTAAACTTATTTACTTCAGAAGATAAATAAATAAAATTTTCTAATTTTGGAATAGTTTATTTTTAATAAATATTTTTTTCTTTATATTATGAGTTTTATTTCAAAAAATATATTAAAAAAGATTATAAATTAATTTTTAACATGTAAAATTAATATTTCTAATTGAACATATCAAATTTTACAAGTATGAATTTATTTAATTTTCTAAGAAAAAAATTGGTCAAACAATATAATATTTCTGATATTTATAAATTTTATGATTTTACTATTGTGTAAGAGTATCCTATAACTTTTTAAAACCCTATAGGGAATAAAAAATTTGTTTTAAAATTAATATTATGAATTTTACTATATTCATTTATATTATAAAATGTATTTTTAACCTTTTTAGAATTCAAATAAAATGTAACTTTGATATAAATTGTTTTCAAACACTCATTGAATCATGTATTCCCAAGGTGAGATTACTGTTTGGATTGAAATTAAAGCCTCCTACGCTTTATTTATTTTACAATAAATGAAATTGGGTCATGGAAATTGATAATTTTAATAACTATGGTTTATCAAAAAATTATTTTTAAAAGCATATTTTTTCAATAAAAAATTATGTGTTATGTGCTCTAATCAACAAAAATAAATATTTAAATATTTATAAATTTTTCTTGTGAAATTATTTTAAATATATGAAATCATATAGTGAAAATTAGTTTAAATTTTCAACATTAACATTGACATTAAAATTAATTTCTATGGTTAAAAAAATAATTTACAAGGTAAAATTATATTATTCTAAATGTTGAAATGATAAATGAAAATACACTGAAATAATGAAGGGTATCTCCAAAAACGTGTTTAGAACCTTTTAAAAAATAGTAACATTTAACTCTAAAATTTTTATTTTTTCTACTGAATTTAGAAAAGTATATTTATATTGTTGAAAATTTAAGAATTCCTTCTAATATTACGTGTATCATAACATATAAAAATCTCACACTTTTACCACTTAAAAGACACCTTAAATTATAAGTTATTCTCAAATCTCAACCAATTATATCATCTTAGATCCTTCTCAAATTGAAAAAAAATATTTTTTTAATATTATTAACCATATGTCATTCATATCAAAGGATTATTACAAGAATGAATTCAGGTCCTTAGAGTGAGTAGTAATTTATTATGTTTTATTATTTAATTATTACAATACAAACCTAATACATAATTATTTATATTCAAAATAAAAAATAATTTGTATAATTAAATATCAATATATTAATTGGGAAATAAATATTCAAACTTTTACCTACACTTTAAAAAATATATGGCATTGATTGTGCATACGAAGGATTACCACCTCTATAGAGCATTGTAGTTCATTTTTTATCACCATCTGATGAGGAAGGTATCACGGAAATATTTCATTAATAAATAGTATTTATATTAAAAATTATAAATATTTCATGATCATTTTCTATATAACATCATTAATTCCATTCAATGATAAATGGGATCATTATTCATTTGTATGAATGAATTCTACAACCACAAATGAAGAATTTCATTTATCTTCAAAAACCATCTCGGGTGGTTCTAGGAATGGATTTATAGATGATATGATTTAATTGTTAAACGTTTAATATTTTGAAAATATCATAATTTAATTAAATTAATACATTATCTTACTCATTAAAACTTCATAACATGTTTCCATTTGGGATGGTTTTACCACATACTTTAATGATATTAAAATGATTATATCATGAATGATTCAAGATTTATATATAATGAAAATATAATTTAATAATAATGAATTTAATATGTATCAGCGATTCTAGTAATTTTTACATATTTAATATTTTTTAACATTACACCTATCAATCATTAAACACGTCAAAACTAATTTATAATGATTTACATTTTCCAAAAATGTATTCATTTATTTTATATAATAAAAATAAGGATTATGTGGTATTATGTAAAAATTTTATATTATATCATTATTAATAATGGAATGATTAACATTAAACCACATAGAAATAATCAACTACACCATCATGATATTGGAATAAGATAAACGAATTAATAGTTTATCTTCTCTTAGTGAAAATAACTATAATTATGTAAAATTTTATTAATTAAGGATTATAAATAATACATATAAAGGTAATAAATTTTAAAAGGATAGGGAATTATGAAATTATGTTTGTTATATTCATTTAGTTAGAGGTTTTGGAAAGGATCATTACGAGGAAACTCAAGCGAGGGGATTTTCATATCAATTTCCCTTCATTGAGATATAGTTTGTATTTCTGTAAATATTTATGAAAGTGGTGTGTATAATTTTAATTTGATAGATTATATCATTAATTATTTAATTATTAATGCTATATGAATTTTAATTTTAGGATATTTATCCTTTAATTAATTTATTTAAGTGTTAATCATTCTTTAAGGATTTATTTACATCTTTTAAAAAATATTTTCCACTCAAAAATAAAAATCCAATAGAGGAATTTATATGTTCATTAATTATAAATTATAAATAATATAATTATACTCATAATAATAATAGTGAACTTATATTTCTATAAAACACATTTTAAAATTATGTTTCATAATTTTTTAAGTGTTTTTTTCAACAATGAAATTTCAAAATATTTTCATGGATATCTATAATTTCAATATAAAATGTTTTTATCATCAACTCCATATTAAAATTTATTACATTAATTTTTTTAAAATTATTAGTTATTCATATTTCATTATAATAATATTTTCCAAAATTATTATCTTTCCCTTCACTAGAAATGTTTTAAATTAATTTTTACTTTTGGGCTTTTAATTGTTCTGGGAAATCAATAGTATTTTAATTTATATTTACCATCCATGGTTTATCTATAGTGAAGTGATGTATTGATAACCCAATATATGTTTTCATGATATGACTAATTTTTTTGAATGATATTTTCAATATTTTCTGAAATTTGATGTTTATTTTATATGATGTTTTTAATGGATTAAGAAACCCTTCATTTTTCCATGAGGTTTCTATGATATGATGAATTCATGATCATAAGTGGAACTCATAAGTACGTATGAGTACAGGTAGGGTAATATTTATCAATTTAATGTAATGGTTAAGTATTTATATCACATTAGATGATAAAATTCTTAAAATGGGATATTATAATATTTTTTCACTATTTTATTGTGTTAATGAGATGTGCTAAATAAATTTCACAAGATTGTTGTCTTAGTAAGATACATGAATTTTTGTTAAAAAAATCTTCCTGAAAATTATATATGTGATTATTTCATCACATTTTTTTTGTGTGAGTGAGATTAATCAATATATTTTCCCAGATTTTTGAGTGAATTTCATATATGAAGATCAATTCCCATGTTTGTTTTGTGAATGAGATGCGATAACTTTTGTTTGTAAGTGTATTGTTTGAATGATATATAGTAATATTTGTTCACTTGTTTTTTGTGTGAATGAAATATTGGAAGCATTATTGAAATTTTTTTGTGTGAATAAGATATGGGAATCATTATTCACATGTTTTTTTGAATGAGATAGGTGAAGATTTGTTTGAATGTTTGTTATATGGATGAGATGTAGGAATTTTTGTTCCCAAGTTGTTTTTCTAAAATTGATATATGATGAATTAGCCACATGATTTTATATTCTTATGTTTTTCCATCTTTATAATATAAAATATTATATTTTTATTCTTTTAACTATGTAATTCTCACATGAGTCTTGTTTATTGACTCATGTTTCTATACACATTTGATATATGAATCACGAATGGAAAGACATATTATATGATTTATGATATATGATATTTTGGGTATAATTTTTTTGATTATTCCAATATTCTAATCTTAATATTAATTATGATATTTGATTAAAATTTCTTATATGTATCCTTACATAACAACTAATATCACCACTTTCTTATGTTTCCAAAGTATATTTTATGATGGTAAGTAGAGTATCTAATATCTATAAGAATTTATTTTGTAGAGATTTTTTGGGGTGATTTTTAAGGCTCATTATAGAATAAGAAGTTTTACTCATAGTTAATTTTTTTCAATTTTTTAAAAGGGAATAATTTTTCATGTAAAAGTTTTGTTCTAATTATCAAAAACAAAAAAAAATATTCTTAGTATGTATTGTATTGAAATATTTTCATTACATAATATATTTTATGTATTTTTAGGATGCGGATATCATATAGGAAAAGGAACATCCATTGAAATACTCTATGAATATTTTATGGAGATTCAAGTTACCTAGGTAAGAACTGATGAATATTAACATGCTATAAAAAATTATAGGAGATTCAACGTTATGATCTTAGAGTGATCGGAATATTTTTTATAATGATTATTATTTTAGGAATAGATCAACCTTTATGAATAAATTTTTAGACTACCCCCATGATGGGGTGTTATTTTGTGAATATTTGAGTAAGATGTCATAGTATATTATTTCTTATATATCATAATTTTATTAAAATTTCAACTTATGATGTATAATTATTATTCTAGAAACTCTATTTTGGTGTGAACCTATTATATGGTTAATGGGGAGAGTTAATAGATATTTTAAAATTTAAAATGTATTGGTTTTTAAAATTTAAATGGATAATATGTGAGATCCTATTTGTTTTTTGAATATTTTTAATTTGTTGTGATGATGAGGTCTGTATTTCAGGTCCAAAAAATAATTATAATATATTTAATTATTTTCTTTATCTTTAATATCTAATTAAATAGACATTATGAAAATAAATTTGAGCTAGTATCACATTCTTTATTTTTTATAGACAAATAAATTCTACGTTAGTCCCTCTTTATTTCCCCACAAAACAATTCATACATAGACTTAGAGAAAGATAAATGTCATAACATGGATTTAATTGAATGAAACCACACCCTTTAATGGATCATTTTATTTTATTTTTCAAATTGAAGGGGATAAAAAATTAAATAACACATATTAAAATACATTTCATTTTATGAATTTTAAAAAAATGAAAAATAGGATACTATTTAACCCATTAACATTATGTTGTATATGTTTTTAATTTTAATTATTTTAAATAGATCTTAATAAGAGTATCATAAAATGATTTTGTAGTACTCAATAATGTGATATGATAATATTGAGTAAAGTACCTAAATAAGGTGTAAATATATGTTTTCATATGAATGTTTGATAATGATGATTCATAAACACTTTGGTGCACAATGTTTAAAGTAATGTTCCTAAAGTGATTAGTTGAAATCAATTTAATAATAATGAAAGGGATGTTTTTGAGGTGATTTTATTGATTGTATATTTAAGGACTATTTCTTGACCTATATATACATTACATCACTTTTATGTAATATTTAAATCATTAAAAAACCATACACCCAAAGACCGTTTAAGTTTAGTGCCATCGGAAACATGGATACATAAACACCAGTACATAAATGAGCTTCATCATCCCCCACTAAGTTATTATTGGCTAGAATCCTTCGAAGACATATTAAACATAATTCATATATTCATAACCTAGGGGAAATGAAACATAATAATAAGGGATCTCAGATGATTATTATGGGTAAAAAAGAGAGATATGTAGGATTTATCCTGAGCATCCTAGTATGGATCATGATCATGATGAAAGAAGATCATACCCTCCACATCTAAGATCACACACAATAGTTGTGGAATAAATCATGGTTGTACATAAGTAATTAATTATAAGGAATAAAATTAATGTCATCTATGAAATCATAACATTGGAATAAAACATGTAATTGTGGAATACACATAATCATGTATAGTTATTTCCATAGTATTCAAGGTATCACTACCAAGGCCTTCCTGTTGGAAAAACCCATTACTGAACCCAGTTTACACACCATTCCATCCTTGTATTACTAAATGGAGTTCACATGATAATCCATCCCTATAATATTGAACCTTTTACACTTCTCGTTAGATTCATTTATATCTCATGAGATATAAATCATTAACCAATTCATTATAGGGAGATATCGGACCAACCCATCTCATAATGAAACCATACATACATGTTATACAAGATCATAAATAATCATATCATAACCCATTAAATGAAATGGGAATAATAAACATGTAAGCATATCATAACCAATGGATAATAGATAGGTTTCATAATCAATTCATTTTAAATTTGACCTGTGCAAAGAAGCAAGTTTCAAAAGCATGTAACCTATGAATGATAAATAGGTTTCATAAAAATCATTCCATCGTAATATAATCCATTATGAGAAATAATTTAAATCAAAACATTTAATAATATCCCCAAAAAAATAGGATTTACACCAACATATGTTATCCTAGATGGGAAAGAAGTTTAAAATACATTTTGAAAACAAATCGTGATGAAAATGTCTTTTCTCCATTAAAAATTCCTTTTAAAACCTAAAACCATTCAAAATAATTTTCCTTTAAAATAGATTTTAAAACATAAAAAGTTTTAATTTAAAACTATAAAACATTTTTAAAATACTTTTCTTTCAAAAATATACATCAAATATGCTTTGAATTTTTCTTTTGAAAACCTGTTTTAAAAACATGGTTTTTTAATATAAATGATTCCTAGCCGAAGAGAGAGACTATACTATTTTACCTAAAAAATTACTTTAAAAACCAAATTGTGTAAAAATTTTACATATACATGATAATATATTGAAAAAATACAGGGGAAGAGAACTCAAGAATATTATTGGGATATTTATAAAAATATTTAATCAATGATTCATAATCATTAATAATCATGTAATGTGATAAGATTGTTTCAGTAAGACTCTGACCACTTAGTTACATTGGCTCACACACTTCATGGATGAAAATAAAATTACATGTAGATCAAAATATCAAGAAAATAAAATTACTACTGATATAAAATGTAACATGGAAGTATATACACTTAAAATATGAGTTTAGGATTATAAAAAACCATGAGTCCCAAATAAGGTATACTGAGACAAAACATTTTTACCGATTTAGAAACATATGAATCATAAAACCCATGAAACAATTTTTGTAAAATTGATATGTTAATTCTAAAAATATTTAATAATGTATATAGAATAAAATCATGGGTTTTATATACACCACACAAATTGAATGAGTGGTAAACATAGCATGTATCTATAAGAAATAAATAATGAAATGAAGTCCCATTACCTTATGTCATGAATCACTTTTTATTAATAAAAAATTCATTTCTAATAAATATTAAATTATTATAAATTTAGAAACATAAATTATTCTTACTTTTAATAACTTCTATGGTTTTACTATGGATTTATATTAACTAAAGGTTAACAATTTGATGTTATGGTTTCACTTAAGGTAATATCTGATATTTTTGGATGAATATTAATTTTTTATATACTTGGTCATTATACTTATATTATGATTTAAATAATTTACACCATGATTTAAATTTAATTTATATTCAACATATTTGTATTATAATAAACCAAATAATATAGATTTATCAAATGGAATACACTGTTTATGGATATGGTAAGCCATACATATGAATGAAAGCTATTTCTTTTTAATTGGATTGTTGAATGAAAGAATATAGAAGATATGTAATTATATATGTGTATATATATCATTATTAAATTATATTTATCATATCATATATATCATATATAATAACTAAACGCATCCTTAATACATTTCATTTATCATATTAAAGAATCACATCACATTAAGACGGTAGTAGTCCACACTTCCTCAAATGAATGTATCAAAATTTAAATAAAGGAAAGTATATATGTATGTTTTAAAAGAATAAATAATATTAAATTCTTAATAATTATAATATATAACTTATAAAAACATATTTTCCATCATAATTTCCACCCTGAGATGTTGTAATGGAAAAATTAACAATTATTGTTTTGTGTGCCGATAGTCTGTCATACACATGAACAATATATTCATAAACGATTAAATGGATGTATGGTTAAGTGTTGGTAAAATATTTATAATAAAAAAATTATTTTTAGGATACTGGTGTTATTATTCAATCCTATAATATTTATATTTTATGGAGTTGAAAAAGAAAATAAAAGGAACATGAGTGACAATGTTACCTCTTAATTGGGTAAGTCCTTTTGGATTGAACCAAAGGGCTTCCTTGGAAGGATATATTCCAAAATGAGTATTTAATCAGGATGTGGGGTATTTGGGTAACTATTTCTGGGAGTTTTTAGGAGCCAACATGGCATGAGAGGTGTGAGGAAGTTGGAGGAGAGGGGGCCTTTTATAATGGATGATGTGTGCTGATCTTGTTGTATTATGGAAAAGGGAAACCCCAAACATATATTATTATTGAAAGAAGATCCAATAATAGTCCTATTATGAGAAAAGTGAGGATAGGTTCCTGATATATACATCCAATTTTATTAGTACAATTTTACAGGTTGTTTTGGGCCTTCAAATTATGGTTTAGTCCCTTATTAATCTTAATTTAACATTAATGGTTGCAATTAATTTTAATTACATTCACGAATAATTTTCATCCAAAACTAAATTCAAATTGTACTACATTATAAATTAATATTAATTTAATATTTAATCAATTTACCCAAATTAATATTATAGAATTGGTAGAAATTAATTTAATTTTAATCTCGTAGTTGGGTCGATAATGCAGGGTTTTGAGTAAAAACTCATCAAATGTTTGCTATGTTTTTATAGCCAAAGTTGGGTGGAATTTGTTGTAATGAGATAATTTGTTTTTGTTAATACAATAATTACCTATTTTAACTTTTAAACAAATTTAATTTTTAATTTAATCTTATAAATAAATTAGAGGGAAAAGCTGTTTTGAACAAAAATACCATATTTTCACTATTTATTAAAAAAATAAAACAACACATAAAAATATCAAAAAAAACAGACAAAAATTATTTTTATTCATAGATTTCAAATTTTAAGTTTATTTTCACATATTATATTTATATGAGTTTCAATATTTGTATTTCAAATTGGTTCTTCATTAAAAGTTGGTAAAATTGCCTTACTAAAATATTAGGTTTTATGAAATTTGGTTTTATTCTTATATTATGATTATAAAATATATTGGATTAATAAATAAGTAAATTGGATATATAATGTTTATATTCTATTAATATTTCTTAATAGTTTTACTTAATTTAAATAATAATGATTATAAAAACTTTCTGAGCATAATAATACTTTAATATAAAAAACTATTTTAAATTCAATTATTTCTTATATTCATATCTAAAGATTTTGTAACTAGTTAATTCAATTTATATTTTTTGGAAAAAAATTTATAAAAATTATTTAATAATATACATAAAATATACATCATTGTCTATGTTATATATTATTATATAATATCTTATTTTTCGGTAACATTCGATCTTTTGTGTTAGGATAGTATTCAAGAAAAGTTAGTATTGTGTGAAATGTAAGCTTTACTAAGTGTTCTTTATATAGAATATAACCATTATATTTCATTTAGTGTGTGATTAACATGGAATGGTTTATAATTATAGTCAAGTAGATTGATTTAACATATAACTATTTTCATTTTTGCGTCAAATGAAAACCATCAAAAAAATATAATAATTCACAAAAATCTCAGGGTGTTACAGTATTAGTGGATATCCATTCCGAATTTTAAAATATAATTTTTTGTTAAGAGTCCCATTTATGATTTACTTTCCTAAATATTATAACTCTATGATGAAAAAGAGATGATAGTTATTATTTTGATAAAGAATAATCCTTTTGATTGAACTTTATAAAGGACACACAAATTTATGAAAATATCACATAGATGACCATTTAGATTGAAGACATATCATAAGACATATTGAATTACTATAAGGAGGGTTTATTTATTACATAACCCTCAGAATTATTACCATATAGTTAATGTTGTTTTGATATTGTTTCAAAATGTTTTTATGTCATTAAGATGTTGTGAAGATGTTTGGAAATGGATAGACTTTGATGGAATTTGTTCTAATTATAAAATATTAATTTATTAAATTATATACAAATATATTTGAAAAAAATAGGTTCTATATTAAACATTCAATGTATTAATGAATATTTTAGGAAATGAGTTTTATAATATTAAACCCAAGGAAATTTACTTATATTGGATGAAAATAGGTAGAAAATATTTTGTATGAATAATGAAGATCTAAAAAATAATAATATAAACCATTATAGAGGAATAATCATGGATCATTTGAAATTAATTTAAAAATATCTAATGTTTTGTGTGATTGAATTCATCTAGAAATACAGTTCATATAGTATTTATTATGGAAGATCCTGAGTTCTGTTTGATTTATATATTTTGATAACAGAGACAGGTTATATGAAATAGGTGTTCATGTAAGATTAGTTTAAGGATCTTCAAAATATCATGTATGATATATCAGATCATATGTAAGATAATTCCAAACTATACGTAAGTAAAAAAATGTAAAACTAAAAAGGATTACAATGATTTCAATGATATTGTACCTAAAACATTAGATTTTGAAAATGATAAATGATACATCTGAAATATTAGTCTAAAAAATACATGATTTTAGGATCATTTATATGTATGACTTTTATTTATACATATGTTTTATCAGGTTGGAAAATAAAGACGATTCAAGGGATTTAATCTAGGTGATTCTTATAATGTTCTCAAGTTATTTAAATATCATGATTAGTGTTATTATCATCATTAAAAAAATATTTTATTGTTTAATATTAAAGATGAATAATATTAATTTGAATCTACATAGATGAATATAACTAAGTTATAGTAACATTACATACCCAAGATTAATAGATTCCTACACCATGAGGAGAAATTTTTGTGCGATAGTGAATATCACTACCAGTTTTCCGGAAAAAAAAATCAATTCTAAAATATATGTGATTATTATTTTTTAGAATCAGATGATAAATTAATACATGATAACAATTTAAATCATGATGATAATAATGATCAACTATTATAAATAATTAATATTGGATATATGTTGCTGGTATTAATGATTTTGATAAATACTAGTGGTCATGGATGATTTGAATATTATTACCACTACATTATTAATAGAGTTATTTGATGAATATAAAAAATGTACGAGTTTTAAGAAGGATATCACATGGACAAGATTAAAGGGTTTTCATACATCCTATCTAGAAACTAACATCCTTGTAAATATTAGGGTAATAAAACACTCATATGATTTGGTGATTGGAGGCCTAAAACATTTATATTACATACGTTTTCTTCAAAAGTTCAATATTGGGAATCCTAAGAATTTTTTCCTAGAAAGACAAATTTTTATTGAAGAATAGTTTGTAGAAGAATATAATAGAGGGATCCCAAGCATTCATTAAATAATTATCATGTGTCAATATTCATGGAGGGAGACATTGACTATAAACCAAGATTATTATGAAAGAAGAAAATAATATGGCATCCTATAAATTATTAATATAGAAGAAAAATTTTAAACAATACATCTAATGTAATTTATACATAGAATAGAAAGACCTTTTTATTACTATAAATTTAAGTACGGTGATAAGATAAATTTCCATCACAAGAGGAATTAGAATACCAGCAAACCATACTTCAATGGATCATGTAGAATCTAGAATTTAAGGTACGAAATATTTGTGTAAAATAATTATAATTGAGAAATTTGGTGATTATTTTTAATAAATTTGGATCCATATGGAAATAGTTAAAGGCTACCCCTATACCTATGTTTGATTCTATATACCATCATTTTAATTTTTTCTACATAAGATAACAACCACCGTATTCTGATGACTACCTCACAAATAATAAAGGCACCTTGTAACTCCTTTTTGTCCTATGGTTTACTTTTATATTATTAATTTCATTAATGGAAATCAATTGATCAAAAAATAGATAGATATATACATTCACTAAATACTTTTAGGGGTAAAATTAAAAGTCGATGATTGAAATAAAAACATTCAATAATATTCACCACACATCCCTCTATTTTGATCACATATCTATGTGATACTAATATCAGTGTAGTATTTTATGTTTTTTATAAGCATGTAGAAAAAAATTAACATCATCAATATTTGGTTTCTCATAAATGCATTAAACTACAACAAATCAATTTTGAAATATCCCCAAAATTCCATATAATTTTTTTTAATTATATAGAATTATTTCAAGATCGTGAAATCTGACGGCGTGTGATTCCTTGGCCAAGAGTTCCTGGAATGATCCATCAAATTTTGGTTGAGTTCTAATTTACTGGTGTAGTTAGTATTTTTTAAAAAGTAGAATAACTCGTAAACAGTAACATGGATCAGAAATCTGAGGGCACCATTGTGCTCAAGATGGCGTGTTTACCCTAGGTGTGACTTCAGTTTAGTCGGTGTGGGCCTCTTGTGAGAAAACCCAAAAATGGAATAACTATAAATAAAATAAATAAATAAATAATTTTATTTTTCAAATGGTTATAACTCTCAAATGATAGCTCAGATTGTAAATATGAGACCACCACTGAACTCATGAGGGCATGATTTATTTTGGATGACACTAACTTTCGCTGGAGTGGGTCACCAGTGACAGTTAGTTTTCGGCTGTAAATAAAATAATTAAGTGACAATTATTTTATTGTAAAATCTATAACATTTAAATGGTAAGTCGAATTGGAAATATGAGGGTATTTTTGGATTAGTTGGGGTGTGTTTTAGTTGGGTAGAGCCAAACCCTGACCGGCGGAGGTCGATGGTGACTGCTAATAATTTTCTGAACATTTTTTCAGGTACGTTCAGAAAATGCGCGAGCGGCATTATGTAACATTTAAACCGGTAATCAGAATTGAAATTTGAGGACACCGTTGAACTCACAATGCTGATATTCCCTTAAGGAGACCATCACCTTGACCGCTGTGGTTCTAGGGTGGAAGTTAGTTTCTCAGATTTTCGTGGGACAAGAAAAAAATAATAAAATAAATAACTGTTTATTTATTTTATTTGATACCACCTTTTTGAATGCTTGGTCATGGGGACCACTGAAACTCCCAATTAATGCGGGGGAAACCATTTTTATTCCCCTAGTTTATGTTCCAATCATATTTACTTAATGATCCAACTTAACTTGTTAAATTAATAAGATTAATTTAATAAGTTGGCTCCTCTTTTTCTGGAGTTCTGGGGAAAGCGTTGGCAAAGGGAGAATTGGTGAGAGATTTTAGAGGATCATCTTCTCCAAGGAAGAGCACTCTCTAATGAAGAGAATCCTCTGGAATTAGAGAACAAGGACGATGCTTGATCCCAGATCGGAAACATCTTACAGGAGTAATGAAAACCGATGTCACCATCTTATCAACTTCTTCTTCTTCCTCGCACCACCTCCAACAGACAATCGAGGTAGGTTTTTTTAAGCATGTTGAATTTTTATTCTATTTTTCTTCATATCCTAAATTCACAATGATGATGACCAAACAAACATGGCCATCATCCCACACATAAACCATGATCCTCTTTATTTTAATTCTTCGCACATTCTTTGTGTGTTCTTCAACACCTAATATTTATTGGCCCTGGAAACACAGAGTTTTTCTAAGTGTGATATATGGACCAGAAGCCCTCGACACAAGGATCGCAAATATGCGATTGTTTAATTTTTTGGGTTGGTAAGGAAGCCAAAATGGCTCGCGGAAGGAGGCTTCCAAATATTTATTAGTGTTGTAAATACAATATTTTGTTGAGTGCGGCATTTGGATGCAGAGCCCTCGACCCAAGGATTGAAAATATGCGATCATTTTATTTTTTGGGTTTAGAATATAGATGGTGTGGGTCACAGAAGGGGAAATGTGGAGGTGAAATTTCGGCATGTCGTTGGGGCGTAGCACCAGGTGAGATAGGCGGTGTGATGGCAGTCTATGTGGATAGTAGAGGTGGATTCATGCGGGCAAGTGGGGGCAGGCTAAAGGGCGACCTGCGTGCGAGAAACAGGGGACGACAGAAATCAGGCGAGTCTGCCAATGGCTCTCCAGTTAGCAGATCGATGCAGGAGAGTGGGGCAGTCTGGTGCGGCAGGTACAGGCGGCGTGGCAGCTAGGCAGATAGTGGGGTGCAGTTTTACTGGTTCGTGTACAAATGTGAAAAATGTACATGGGAAAAAAAGAATTGATTTGACAAAGGTAGAGTTAGAAAAGATAAAAATAAAAAATACAAAGCAATTAAGGAGGAATTGTTGAAATAGCGGATGCGCTACCTGCATGGAAAAGTGTGCATTAATCTCAATTGAGATTAGTTATAAGGGAAAAAAGAAAAATAATAATAATATTGTTAGGTCCACAGGGCTAAATACCCTAAGAGGGGGGTGGGGGTTAATCAGGGTATGACTAATTTAAAATTAAATCCCTTTCTGATCTTCTTTCACTGTTAAGAAAAACACTCTTCTCTCTCTTTCATGTTGCACAATATAAATAGAAAGTAAAGAAACCACATGACACAATAATTTTTACTTGGTTCAGCACTAAGGGCTACATCCAAGGTGCATATGCCAATAGGTTGTCTGTCATACCAAATTCCACTAAACTTCACTAGCTGTAGATTACAAGGTTCGGGAACAGTCACTATGTCCCATGCTCACATCCATTAAAAGGTTTAGGGTCAGCTCACCGCTTTCCCAAGGGTCACTCCCTATTTCTCTCTCTCTGGATCACTGCCGGTGGAGAGGATCACCTTCTTCCTCTTCTTTTTCTCACTGCTCTAGAAAGAATCCACTCTTTGTTTATAGACTTTTAGGACTCTTTATTATCTCTAAAGAATGCATCCTCTATTGTATGTAGATTCTCTTATTGAAGTCCAACATTCACCCATAGATGAATTTCTCTTTGCACCGAAGGTATCGGGAAATCTTCTAGCCTTCACGCAGCCTTGAATAACCTCTTTGAATCAACCTTACTTGGAACACAGGTCTAACCCGGTGAGTAAGTATCTGCACGGAGGTCACAACTGGCCTGTAGGTCAATTCAAACACTTGCACGACACAATCTTCTTTAACCCCAAACTTGTGCGACTCAACCCCTTTTACACCCATACCAATATTGGCGTGCAACAACTGACCACCGTGCAACATCAAACACTGGCGTGCAAGTCCACCAGCGAACCACACACAACTTGCGCGACCACCACAACAGCATGACAGGAGCTCTGATTTTTCAATTTTTTGAACTCCATTAAAAATGAGGAGGGGTGGCCCTATTTTTATAGGCATTTAGTCAACCTACACGGCGGCGTGAAAGTCTCCCCTCGGTGCACAAGTCCCGGTGCGTAGGTTTCTTCCCTTGTAAGACACATGCACGACCCTATTTCCTTTTCCGTATTTTGAAGATCGGGTCATGAAAAACATATGGAAGGAAATGTTCCAACCCTACTGGACACCGCCGCACAGGTCCTTTATCGACATTCTTGAATCAAACATGGATCGTTGACCACATCTCTTGAACTCGATATTCCACCATGAAATCCCCTTTTTCAACAAATTTGTAGGTCATGGTTTTCTTTGTCAACAATCAAAACAATGATGTCCACATTGTCAAAAAACACAATTACCTCAAAAATGATTCAATGATACCTTGAGGGATTTTTTCCCAACAATCTCCCGCTTTGGCTTTGTTGAAAACTCTTCCATAAAAAGATACATCTTTAATTCATCATCCACTATTCACCAATTGAGATTATAATAGAAATCAAGGACTCACTAAACACATACTCTAATCCCACATGAGCAATGCTCGGTGTGTCAAACAAAGGTAAATGAAAAGTTCATCAATGAATCACTCCATCTCTAACACCCACTATTGAAACCAAAATGATACCAATTTGTTGGAAATATTCTTACCACATTCCAACACCACTCATTTGATTTTATCACGATCCTCAACTGTCATGATATCTGTTATTTGATCGATCATTTCTTGCATCTTCAGATTTAATACTCTCCCCCTTTATCATTGCTCCCCCTATCTCGCTGCTCCACCTATCAGCTTCTCCCCATATCATTCATGATTTGTCAATGATTCGTCAAATAGCCACACTGTCTCCCCCTTGAACAATCACTATTTTATCCCCATTTGTCAATGAACCCAAAGGTTACTCCTTTGCAGTCTGTAATAGAGTAGAGAAAGAATATCAGCACATTAGGGAAAAACACATCAGACCTTAGGGAAAGGGGGTGGTCCCACAGCCACACTCTTTTTAGTGCATGGATTCGACTAAACTCCTAGAGCCAGTTGATGCAGCTCAAAATCTTCCTTGGGTAAGGTTTTTCTCAGAATGTTTGTAACCTATAGCTCTGTAGGCACATACTCCAAATTCATGATTCCCTGCTCAACCTTCTCCTTGATAAAATGATACTTTATCTCAATGTGATTTTTCCTTGGGTGATGGATGGGATTTTTAGTGAGATTTATAGCACTTGAGTTATCACACTAGATTCTGATCAAATACTTCACTTCAACTCCCATATCTTCAAGCAAATGATTCATCCACAATAATTGTGTGCATGCTTGAGTGGTCGTAATATACTTAGCCTCCGTGGTTCTCAATGAAATGAAATCTTGCTTCTTGTTTATCCATGAAATACACAATCCACCAAGATAGAATACAACTCCTGACACTGATTTTTTTTCATCTGCTGATCCAGCCCAATCTATATCTATGTAACCCAATAAAACTGACTGAGATTTCTCATTATACATCAGACCAAAATCCATAGTGCCTTTGATATACCAAAGTATTCTTTTCACTGCAAGCATGTGGCTTTCCTTGGGTTTACTCTGATATCTCGCTGCTTGGCATGTGGTAAAAACAATATCAGGCCTTGTTGTGGTTAAGTGCAATGGGCTTCCAATAATTTGCAAGTATTCTGTGATAGTAATTGCCTTTCTATCCTCATATTTTGATAATTTCATCTGGGTAGAAACCAGAGTCTTCATCTCCTTGGAATTTTCGATTCCAAACCTTTTTAAAAACTCCTTGGCATCATTGTATTGGGAAATGAATGTTCCATTCCTTCCTTATGTCACCTATAAACCAAGGAAAAACATTAGCTCTCTAATCATTGACATTTCAAACTCATTTTTCATGAATTTAGAAAACTATCATCACTGAGCTTTATCTGATCCACCAAATATTATTTCATCAACATAAACCAGCACCATCATCCTTTGATTACTATCGTTGTTGAAATAGATATTATAATCAACTCCCCCATGCTGGAAACCAAGATTCTTCATGTACTGATCAAGCCATGAGTACTATGCTCTTGGTGCTTGTTTCAGCACATACAACACCTTCTTCATCCTGAAAACATTGTTCTCATCCTCATGAATGAGAAAACCATATGGCTTCTCAATATACACCTCCTCTTCCATAACTCCATTCAAGAATCCATATTTGACATCCATCTGGAACACTTTGAACTTTATTTGCACTGCTACTTCCAAAAATAATCTGATTGTCTCCAGCCTAGAAACAAGGGAAAATGTCTCATCAACATCTATTCCCTCTATATGGGAGTATCCCTTGAACACTAGTCGTGCTTTGTTCCGAATCACTGTGCCATCTTCATTCATCTTGTTGTGATATACCCATTTAGTCCTGATGGTATTCTTATCTACTGGCCTCGAAACAATCTCCCATGTCTGGTTCTTCTCAATCTGATCAAGCTCTTCATTCATGGCATGAACCCAGTTTTCATCTTCAGCTGCATCGGAAAAACATTCCGGCTCCACCTGAGATAAAAATAATGCTTGATGTAATGATTTCATTCTTAGAGTCTGAACTGGAGCTATCTTATCACCAATGTTATTTTGCCTATCAATTTCAGCTCGACTCTTTGGCTTCCATACAAACACAAACTTGACACATTCTTCTTCATCATCAGTATCTTCTTCTGAGTCAACCTCTGCCACATCTACTCCCCCAGGGTTGCTTAACTCATCATCACTTTCATCAAGAAACTGTTCACTAGGTCATTGATTATTTTGTTCATTTTCAACAATAGTGACTTTATTGCTCTCAAAAAATTTCTCAGCCTATTATTAAAGAATTTATATGCTTTACTCTTCCCTGAGTAGCCAATGACTATCCCCTCATTTCCTCATGACTCAAACTTCCTGTGATTTTATTTGTTGTGAATAAAACACTTTCTCCCAAATATTCTAATGTATTTCAACATTGGCTTCTTTTCGTACCACATTTCATACAGAGTCTTCCCTTCCTTCAGACACAATAGAGACCTGTTCGAAATATAGACCGATGTCAAAACTTCTTCCTTCCAAAATTTTTCCAGTTGGTCCTTTTCAAAAATCATTGTTCTGGCCATGTTTTTGATGATCCGATTTCTCCTCTCAACCACTCTATTATGTTAGGGATTTCTCACTGATGAAACGTGATGCCTTATCACATGTTTCATGAGATAGTATTCAACTTGACAGTTTGTGAATTCTGGACCGTTATTAGCACAAAAATTCATAATTTTCTACCCAAGCATCCTTTCTGATTCCCTCTAATACCGCTTTATGCAACAGAAAACTTCTGTCTTATGGGTAATGACAAATACCTAGTCCATTATATTATAATGATTAATGAAAATAACATAGTACCTTAAACTATTTAAAGATCTTAGTGAGATAGGTCCACATACATCAGCATGCACCAATGCGAGCACTCTAGTTTATTTCTGTTCCTTTGGCCTGTATGTTTTTATGATGATCTTACCTTGTTGGAAAGCATCACACGTATGAGTGAGATCATGTGATAGTTTAGGAAGGTCTCTAGCAGCATCACACATTACCAGATCATTCATGGATAGTTGGCATAGATGACCAAGTTTCTTATTCCACAGCTATTTTTCTTCTCCTCTTGATAAAAGCCACGTATCTTCTTCCCCACCTACAAGGTAAAGATTTCCCTTTTCTATTTTTCCCTTTAGAAAAACGGCTCTGTCTTTTCCTTTAACAACACACATGTTCTTGGTAAATCAGATAGAGTGCCTAGAGTCACATAGTTGATTGACATTGAGCAAGTTATGACTAAGACCCTCTACTACCATGACATCAGCACGTCTCATTTTTTTGCCCCCAAACATGGTTTTTTCTGATCCAACAATCTTTCAACCTTCATCGTTTCCAAATTTGACAACTCCCTCTTTGTTATATTTTATGCCTGTAATAAGATCCTTATTACCTGTCATGTGAGATGTGCAACCACTATCAAGGATCCATACACCAAAGTGATTTGTTGCATTAAGGGAAATTTCTGCCACCAAAGCCTTCTCATTTTTCTTCTTCTTGGTCCATTTGTTTCCTTCACACTCGGCATGGATTGAGACTTCTATTCTTTCTTTGAGTATGATGGGCCAACTTCATCTTGCAAAGCCTAAAATCTATTCTGCATTTTTAACTCACCTGTGGGTTTATTGATCTACTGCTTGCAAACATTTTGATTCTACTTTGGCTCATTTCTATGTATGGTCGATGTATAGTTCCTACCCATGTGTCCAAATCCTCCGCACCAAAAATAGTGTCCTTCGAAATATGTTCTAGACAACCATTCTCTGTTTGGCTGCCACCTCTTTTCTTATTCCCTTCGATATCTCTTGGCTATGTAACACACATACTGTGAATGTCCCATCTTTCCACAAAAATAACACCTGATATAAGGTGAATTCATTCGTGTTACATCATCACAATTAGTTTCCCCTTAGGATCTCTGAATATTCTAATTCTAGTTTGTGCCCAAATCAACCTTCAATCTCGGGACGGGTTCTTGCGGTCTGACTTCAATTGCCATAGATTTTTTCATCTGATCAACCCCTGAATCAGACTTGACATCTGAGCTCAATTTTTTCTTCTTTCCTGCTGAACTACTCGGCTCCTATTTCATATTTTCAGTCATCGGAATCACCTGCTTTCCCAATAATGTATTGGGAATCATGGGTTTTTTGTGGTCTTTAACTTTTCTCCGCATACTAACAACTTCTTCATCAAGCTCTTCGATACGCTTGATTTTACTGTTCACATTTATATTCAATCCATCGATCTCTCTTTTTGGTTCTTGAATATTGATCTTATACTCACTAACGGATTCTGAGTTCTCTAGAGATGATAACTTGAGTTTCTCAATTTCTTCTAACATCTCAGACTCTTCATCATCCTATTGTTTCATATAGATTTTCGCATCACGAACAACCTTATTGGATTCCTTCATTTTGGATCTCCAAATTCTATCTCCTAAAGAGCTGCTTCCAATTCAGCTTCCATATCAACTCTTCCTCCAACTTCTTCCTATTCTTCTCAAATGTCAGTTTCTTCTTTTTCCTGAGAACAACCGACGACCGCTACCATGGAATTTTCTCCACGATCCTTGCAGTTTTCAATAGCCTTATCCTCTTCATCATTAGACTCATCTGAACTTTCAAATTCTTGAGAAAGAAGATTCTTCTTCTTGATGTAATTTCACTTGAATTGTTTCTTCCCTTTCACAAATGATGAAGACTTCTTCTTGGGAATTTTGACTTCATCATCATCATTATCTTTATCTTGATACTTTTTGGGGCACCTTGACGCAAGATGACCAGCCATTCCACATTGAAAGCATTATTGTGGATGTTTTCCTTTATACTTTCATTTCCCACTTTGAGGATTTGAGGAGAGGAATGACATTACCTCATCTGTCTCTTCTTCTTACTGAGTGTCTTCAATGGTGATCATTTTCAAGGCCTTGAATGCCACCTCATTGGATTTTACTTTTTCCACCGCATCATTATCATCATTTCTCATTTCATATTCAACAATGGTGTTGTGTAGGTTATCCAATATCAGCTCTTTTGGATCATTATCTCTAGCATTGAAACTTTTGAATTGAACCAAGGTGGAAGTTTCCTCAAGATGCGCTTCATAATTTTTATGTCTTCAATAACTTCTCTGAGACCTTGCATGTCTTCCAATAAAATATTTAACCTGTCGAATAATGCATCAACAGACTCATTCGGGTTCATTCTCAGATATTTATACTTGTTCCACAACACATGCAGCTTTTCCTCTATGGCCTTAGTATCCCCTTCATATATATTCAATATCTTTTCCCACATGGAATGTGATGTTTTGAAAGACATCACCATTGTATATATAGGATTGGATAGCGCACCCCCTAAGGCATTGATTTCTTTGGCATCAGCATCCAACTCTCTACGTTCAGCCTCTGATAATGCACTACTATTAATATCAGCTGTTATGCCATACATTGCTGTTGTGAACACATCCATTCCTAATGATCGGAAGTAGTGTTGCATCTGATTCTTCCAGAGTTGAAAATTGTTCCCGTCGAATATCAGAATCCCTTTATTATTGGTAACCTCCATTGAGAGAAGAACTAAAATCAACTATTCCCTATGATACCAATTGTTTGGTCAACAAGGCTGAATACCCTAAGAGGGGGGGTGAATTAGGGTATGACTAATTTAAAACTAAATCCAGTTCTGATCTAGTTTTTATGTTATTCAAAACACGCTTCTCTCTCTTTCCTGTTGCACAATATAAACAGAAAGTAATGCAAGCACATGACACAACAATTTTTACATGCTTCACCTCTAAGGGATTTGTCCAATGAGAATACGCCGACAGGTTTTCGATCATACCAAATTCCACTAAACTTCACTAGCGGTGGATTACAAGGTTCGAGCATAGTTACTCTGTCCCAGGCTCACTGCCTTTACAAGGATTAGGGTCAGTTCACTGCTTTCCCAAGGTTCACTCCCTATTTCTCTCTCTCTCACTCACTGCTGGTGGAGAGAATCACCTTCTTCCTCTTCCTTTTCTCACTACTCTGAAAAGAATCCACTCAAAGTTTATAGACTTGTAGGTCTCTTCATTATCTCTAATGAATGCATCCTCTATTGTATGTAGATGCTCTTGTTGAAGTCATTATTTTTCCCTTAGATGAATTTCTCTTTGCACCGAAGGTATCAGGCAATGTTCTTTCCTTCACGTAGCCTTGAATAACCACTGTGAATCAACCTTACTTGGCGCGCATGTCTAACTCAGCACGCAGGTCACAACTGGCATGCAAGTAACTTCAAACACTTGCACGACACAATCTTCTGCAACTCCAAACATGGGAGACTCAACCCCTTTTATGCCCAAACCAATATTAGTGTGCAACAACCAACCATCACGAAACTTCTAACACTGGCGTGCAAGTCCAACTGCGCAACCACACACCACTTGCGTGACCACCACACCAGCGCGATGGGAGCTCTGATTTTTCAAATTTTTGAACTCCATTACAAATGAGGAGGGGTGGTCCTATATTTATAGGCATTTGGTCAACGTACACGGTGGCGCGCAAGTCTCCCCTCAGCCGGCAGGTTTCTTCCCTTGAAAGACACCTACGCGGCCCTATTTCCTTTTCCATATTTCAAAGATCTGAGCTTGAAAAACATATGACGTGCAACTTTCCAACCCTCCAAGGCACCAGCACGCAGGTCCGTTCTCGGCGCGCAAGTCACCTGTGCAACAACACCAATACATGCACGACCCTCTTTCCTTTTCCATATTTTGACCTTCTGATCATGAAAAACATTAGGTGCGCAAGTTTCCTATCATTTAAGTACATTATGTGCAAGTCCCTTTGCAAAAAACCACTTTTCTTCATTTGTTGATTTTCAGGCCCAAAAATTTGGCAATCACTGGAAAATGGCACCACCTTGTATCTGTTCTTTTTTTACTACCTCCAGATCATCCATTACTTTATCTATGTTCCTGAATAAAACCTGGATCATTGACCACAACTCTTGAACTCAACATTCCACCATGAAATCACCTTTTTCAACAAATTTGTAAGTCATGGTTTGCTTTGTCAACAATCACAACACTGATTTCCACATTGTCAAAAAACACAATTACCTCAAAAATGCTTCAATGATACCTTGAGGGATTTTTTCCCAACAAATATAATTAATTTTATTATTATTATGGTTTTGTCAAAACCATTTTTCGTTTGTAACATATCTCTGCGACCTCGATTTCATGAACCGTCAGCAGTAGTGCGACCTTGAGTTTGAGACCGAAATTATGAGTCTAATATTGGATGAATTTTTTGGGTTTTTGGATCGGGTACCCAAAATGGTGAAATAATAATAATATATTATTATTATTAAATCTTTGACCAACCATAACTCATGTGTGTAATGTCTGATTGACTTACCATCTGTGGCGACGTGATCTAGTCATTAAGATGGTCGATTTAAGTATAATGTTGAATATTAAATTCTAGCTTGTTTCACGGGTTCACGAAACACACAATAATATTATTATTATTATTATTGTGGGATCTTGTGTTCAAAATATCTCCCACATATGGTGTCAAAATAAAAAACCGTCTACGGCATCAGAAACCATGGTTCGAGATTGTTTTTTTTGTATAAACCACTTCAGTTTTGGATAATGTTAGGGTATAGTCGGGTTGGATTGAACACGAATCCAACGGTGCCCTTGGGACTAAATGGCTAAAAACATACAGACCAGCCATCCAATTGACACACCTTCTAATGCACTGAGACCCATTTTAGCATGGTGGTCCTTTGGAATACTTCTTCATTGGACTTTAGGGCAGTTGGAGTATCAACCTATGGCTAGAGGAGAGGATCTTCCCAGAATCAAGCGAGCTTAGTGCGGGAACCCTGTAGCTGGATGTAACAAGAGAAATGGATTCTTTGTCGGTCTGTTCTTGAAGATCCCACATAGATATACTCTAGGAATCCTTGTGGGACTACTCTAGGATCTTGTGTGGGTCTGTTGTACTAGGATCCTGTGGGGTTCTGTTGATGTACTAGGATCCATTGTGGGTCTACTATACTGTGAACCTGTGTGGGTCTGATGATGTACTAGGATCCTATGTGGGTCAGATGATTTTGGATCCTACATGGGTCTACCTCTTAACAGATTAATATAATTCAGTAGTTACATCAAATCATCTCTATTACTGTACATATGTTATACCTGGTGTGAGCTGAGTCCTTAGCTTCGTGGTGATACCTTTGTGGTATTCTTCTGTGTGGAATACATGTGTGGTACATTCCTTCATGGTGAAACCTTTGTGTTATTCTTCTGTGTGGCATACCTGTGCGGTACTTTCCTCCATGGTGATACTTTGGTGGTGTTATTCTATGTGGTGTACCTTTGTGGTACATAACATTGTGGTGATACCTTTGTAGTATTCTTCTGTATGGCATACCAGTATGTTATTTTACTTCATAGTAAAACCCTTGTGGTATTTTTCTCTGTGGATTTACCTTTTTGGTACTCACCTTTTTTATGATACCTTTGTTGTATTCCTTCATTTATGGAACAGTTGAGCTTTGGGCTTTTGAGTTGGACCTTGTGTTTCCTCATGAATGAGACGAGTATACTTGATAACATGGGTATATGTTTAGGAATATACCTAAGTTGGGTGTTCATATGTTTACATGCTTTGTGGTTTATCCTTTGTGGATTTTGTGAGACCTTTGAGGGTCTCTGGGTCCCTACTGACTATCGTTATAATCACCAATGCATGGTCTACAGCTGCACATTGTTGTGTTTGGTGTAGACAATAGATAACACTGACTGAGGACGAGAGTACCTGGACTAGAGGTAGCTCAGAGTTGAAATTAGATAAGGTGTACCGCAGATACGACCATTCGAGAGTTGTACCAACCCTTTAGGAATGGTCCTTGGAGGGTGTTCACATGAGTTTTTTATGTTTACTTTTACTTCTTAGTTTCCTTGTACTTACTAGTTGGGCTTGTATTATGGCCCCTTTTTTATACTATACACACTCTTTTTACTATTTTTGTTTTCTTGTGTTCGGATCTTGTTGTGTGCTTGGTTGCGTGCATTTACAAATTATAAAGGCAATTCCATCTTGGTTTTAGGGAATATGCCATTCGGTGCTAGTTGCCAACCATTGGCCTATGGAATGCAGGCTTGGGGTAGTCATGGAACGGGCCTCGGGGGACGGTTCGTGACAAATTGGTATCATAGGAGTCGGTTCTACCATATAACATAAGGCTATGATCATTTTAACGGCAATAGTGTTAAGTTAAGTGATTGTGGTTATCAGTTTAGGGAATCTAATGTTGGTGTGGCAGTCGACGTATCCATACACCAGGACCATGACTTCTGATTTTAAACTTAGTGCATGAAATCACTGACTGTGTGTGTGTTTTGAAAAGTTCTCTTTTGTTTTCATGAGTCAGCTCACCATGTATAAATTAATGACTGTGGTGCACCTATTCTTTATCAGGATGCTGCTGTGTAGGCATCCAGCTAGGATTTCCAAGAGAGTACACGATGATAGCCCACCGAGCGACGAGGCTCTAGTGCAGGTGCCTCTTATGATGTTGGCACCTTCGGGTGGTGTACCTGCTACACCACCACTCGTTGGGCAGAAGTTACCACTAGTCACACTAGAAAATGATGCATGTTGATTGAGCACGTTGTATGAGTTCCGGCAGTAGAGGCCTCCAAGGTTTCTAGGCGAGATAGTTTCCCATGCAGCTGAGGGCTGTCTGGAGGTGGTTGCAAGATTTTCTGCCTAGTTGATACACTAGTATAGCAGATGTTGATCTTAGCTACTAGACGTTTTTAGTGAGTGACCATGAGGATGGTCCACATAGTGATAATGCTTCGGTACATGGACCATTACCCTAGATAGTACCTTTGGGTAGTGTGTTTTCTATATCAATGCTCGTTGGTCAGTAGTTACAACTGGAAGTATCGGTAGAGGACACATATAGGCTAAGTGCTTTAAGGGTGATTCAGCATTAGACACCCTTCAGTTTATGAGTCGTGCCTAACTCACAGGTGGCTAATGAATGGCATGAGGAGGTGGATGAGAGTTATCTAGAGATTCTACAGCTCGACAGAATGACATTTCGGTAGTTGATTATTCATCGAGGGGTACCAATCATTCCTGGAACTCAATGAATATGATACGATTCATGCTTCGGGGCTCAGACTTTCATGCGTAGTGTGTTTAAGGACGTCAGAGCCGGTACTATTCCTCTTTGTATTCCTACATATGTTCGGGAGCTAGAGAGTACCTTTTTAGTTGAATGTTCTTTGTTGAGAAAATACAACCAGTGGATGATAGTAGTTGGAAAATAGGAAACTGGTGCCAGTCTCAGAGACTTGGGCGTGTAAAAAATGTTTCAGGAAGAAGAAGTCTTAGGGATTGGTGAATCTACAGGGCTGAAGACATAGAAGTAGAGCGAAGAGAGTAGCATGAGGTGGTGTACATTTCGACATTTTACAACCCCCCCCTCCCCTTTGTGTTCCCCACCGGGCTTAGGGATATAGAGGGCAGGGGAAGGGAGTAGCTGCATGCGATCAAGGAGTGTGGACCAAGGACTCCAGGAATGATTAGTGTTACGGTCTTTGTATACTACTATTTATTGTATCAAAAGATATAGGTACCAATCCTTCATTCATTCCACGAATCTGGTCCAAGACCTAGAGTTTCTAGTTAAATCGTTGACTTGTCCCTCACTTCTGGAGATACCTTTTGGAGGAGACTCGATAATCACAATTACACCAATGGGATGATATGACCCTATAGGCAACAGTTTTGGTTGGAACCTCTTAGAGGTAGCATCAAGGCCTTACGACGTTAGTTTGGGTATAACTGGACATCCACAATTCATAATCAGATTGAAATTATTTTGCAAAGAGGTAGTGGTTTATCTACAATGATGGGATTATTTTTTCCTTACTAGGAAAAAAAGGAAACCCAGGATGCGTAGGATAAACTCTTGAATAAGATGGTGTGGTTGATCACTCGTGAGTCGGCCAACCTAACCCTTGGGACAACAGAAGTTTTGAGTTTTTAGTTCCCAACAGGAGTGGATAGAGTTCCTCCAAGACTATGACTTTGAGATATCCTATACTCCTGGGAAGGAGAGCATGGTTGCAGATGCACTCAGTAAGAGGTCTGGCCTGCAGCTGCTGAGTGAGGTGACAGAGAAGCAAGCTGCTTTGAATATATCCTTTGTGGATCGAGACAGAGAAAATTTTCTTCAGTATCTTACAATCACTGCCCCAGTTATTCAGCAATTCAGGTAGGTGCAGTGTGGGGATGCTGACTGCAAGGATCGACGTTCTTAGATATTCTCAGGGTAGGCACCTGATGGATTTTCTAAAGGCGGGGAGCATTTCATCCTCTCCAGATGACCTACCATGGTACCAGTAGCGCTACAGAAGGTTGTGCTGAGGGAGTTCTATACGTCACCTCTAGCGGTATATCCTAGTGTGGTGAAGATATACCAAAAACTTCAGCATTAGTACTGGTGGCTAGTGATGAAGAAAGTAGTGGTGTGTTTTGTATCACAATTCCTCACTTGTTAGCAAGTGAATACTACTTAGAGCCGGAATAAGTCTTATGTCGACAGGAGGAGGGAGATCATGTCTTCCAACGGGTCTCACCTCGATGAGGATTGAGGAGTTTAGGCGAGGGGTCAAGTTATCACCAAGGTTTATCAGTCCTTTTCTGATCCTTCAGAGGGTTGGTGAGGTGGCATACCACTTGGCTCTTCCAATGCAGTTAGATAGGGAGTGTGATGTCTTACACATATCCCAACTGAAGGGATACATTCAAGACCCATCTCACATCATTGACCACGTTGAGCTAGTTTTAGATGATGGGGTGTAATTTATTGAGGATCCAGTAGAGATTGAGAATTGACAAGAGAGAGTCCTTCATGGGAGATCGAATCCTTTGGTACATGTACGTTGGTAGCACATGAATCTCCAGGAGAGCACATTGGAGTGGGAGTCTCAGATTCATGCTAAATACCCTCTATTAGTTGTTTGTCCTTTGTTGTGGATTTCAGGGATGTAAATCCCAAAGGTGGAGAGAATGTAATGTCTCGGAAACTACTAATAATTTATTTCAATTATTTTGAATTATTTAGAGATCACGATATCTGACGGCACGCCATTCCAAGGCCCGGAGTGCCTATAATGATCCATCGATATTTGGTTGAGTTTTAATTATCACGTGTAAGTAGTTTTCCTAAAAATTAGAATAACTCATAAATCGTAACTCAGATAAACAATATGAGGGTATTGTTTCCCTCAAGATGGCTTGAATGGCCCGAAGGTCTTCATTTTTATTGATTTTTTATAACACCCCTTTCAAGGGATGAGGGGGAACCCTGACAAGTCCCGTAGGCTCAGAGATTACATGGCCCATATGCTTAGTGGTGGGGACCACAAAAACTCCCAATTAATGTGGGGGAAACCCTTGGTATTCCCATAGTTATTGGGAAAACATTAATATACTTAATGAGCCATCTTAACTTGTTAATTAATTAACATAATATAATAAGTTGGATCCTCTTTTTCATGAGATTTGGGGAAATCATTGGAAAAGGGAGAATTGGAGAGAGCTTTTAGAGGATCATCTTCTCCAATGAAGAATGCTCTCCAACTAAGAGCATCCTCCAAATCGGAGAACTAGGATGCCGCTTATGCCTAGATTGGAAACATCTTATAGGAGAACCAAACTTCAACACCACCATCTCATCAACTTCATATTCTTCCTCGCGCCACCTCCAACAGACAATTGAGGTAGGGGGTTTTATGCAGGATAAATTTTTATTCTATTGTTCTTCATATCCTAAATCCACGATGACGATGGCCAAATGAATATGTCCATTGTCCCGCACATAAACCATGCTCCTCTTTTTTTTATTCTTTGCACATTCTTTGTGCATTCTTCAATGCCTAATATTTATTGGCACTAAAAACACATAGTTTTATAAGCGCGATATATGGATGTGAAGACCTCGATGCAAGGATCACAAATATGAAATTGTTTAACTTTTCTAGCTTGGAATGAAGCAGCAATGGCTCGCAAAAAGAAGCGGAAAAATATTTATTGGTGATGGAAACACAATATTTTGTTAAGCATGACATATGGATGTGAAGGCCTTGACCATAGGATCACAAATATGCAATATTTTTTTGGGTTTTTGAATGAAGATGCAGTGGGCCATAGAAGGGGCATTGTGGAGGTGCAATTCTGGAATATCTTCGAGGCATAGCTCCAGGAAGGATAGGCAGTGCGATGGCCTTCTGTGTGGATAGTCCAGGTGGCTTCATGCTTGCATGTGGGGGCATGCTGAAGCACAACCTGCATGCGATAAACAGGCAACAATGGTGGTGGGGCGAGTCTTCTAGTGGTCATCTGATCAGAAGAACAATGCGGCAGAGCATGGAGATCAGGTGTGACTGGTACAGGTGGCATGGCGGCCAAGTAGACAGCGGGGTGCAGTTTTACCGGTTCATGTACAGAGGGGAAAAATGTTGAATGAAAAAAAGAATTGATTAGACAGAGGTAGAGTTATAAAAGAGATAAATTAAAAATACAAACCAATTAAGGAGGAATCGTTGAAATAGGGGGTGGCTCTACCCACATGGAAAAGGGTGTGTGAATCTCAATTGAGATTTTTTATAAGGAAAAAAATTAAAATAATAAAAATAAAAATAATGTTATTATTATTATGGGTTGTCAAAACCATTTTTCATCTATAAGTTATCTGTGTGACCTCGGTTTCATGAACCCTCAGCAGCAGTGTGAACCAGACTTCAGGACAGTAATTAGGTGTCCAATATTGGATGTCTTTTTTGGGTTTTTGGATCGGGTATCCGAAACTCTCAAATAAAAAAATAGTATTATTATTATTAAATCTTCGACCCTCAATGACTCAAGTGTGTGATGTCCAATTGACTTACCATCTATGGCTACGTGATCCTATCATTAAGATGGTCAATTTAAGTCTATTTTTGAATAATAAATTCTAGTTCCTAGATCAGGTTCATGAAACACCCAATATTATTATTATTATTATTGCGGGATCTTGTGTTCGAAATATCTACCTCATACGGTGTCGAAATGATGAACCGTATGTGGCACCAGAAACCTTGGATCGATATGGTCCTTTTGGTATACCCTACTAGAGTTTTGGATAAAGTCAGGGTATGGCCGGGATGGATCGAACACGAATCCAATAAGGCCCTCAAGACTAAAAGGCCAATAACATACAAACCAGGAAACTGATTGATGCACTTTATGATGTGTTGAGACCCCTTTTTACATGGTGGTACATTGGGATAATTATTCATGGGACTTCATGGCCGTTGGAGTATCAACCTGTGACTTGATGAGCAGATCCTCCTAGAATCAAGCGAGCTTATTGTGGGAAAATCGTAGCTGGCTGTAACATGAGGAATGGATCCTTCATGGGTCTGGTCTCGAGGATCCCACATAGATCTGCTCTAGGAATCCATTTAGGACTACTCTAGGATCATATGCGGGTCTACTGTACTAGGATCCTGTGTGGGTTTGATGATGTACTAGGATCCCGTTTGGGTCTGCTGTACTAAGATCATGTGTGGGTCTGATGATGTACTAGGATCCTGTGTGGGTCTGATGATTTAGTATCCTACGTAGGTCTGCCTCTTAAAAGAGTACGATGATTCAGTAGTCACATCTAATCATCACTACTACTGTACCTGTGTTATACCTAGTGTGAGATGAGTCCATACCTTCGTGGTGATACCTTTGTGGTATTCTTCTGTGTGGCATACCTGGGTGGTACTTTCCTTAGTGGTGAAACCTTTGTGGTATTCTTCTACGGCGCATACCTATGTGGTACTTTCCTTCTTTGTGATATTATAGTGGTATTCTTCTATGTTGCATACCTTTGTGGTACTTACCTTTTTGGTGATACCATTGTTGTAATCTTCTGTGTGGAGTACCTGTGTGGTACATTCATTCATCATAAAACCATTGTGGTATTCTTCTTTGTGGTATTACTTTTTTGTTAGTCACCTTTGTGGTGTTACCTTGGAGGTATTCCTTCTTTTGTGGAACAGTTGAGCTTTGGGATTTTGAGTTGGACCTTGTGTTTCATCATGAATGAGATGGGTATACTTGATAACTTGGTTATATGTATGGGTGTATACCAAAGTAGGGTTGTCATATGTTTACATGATTTTTGGTTTACTCTTTGTGGATTTTTTAGACCTTTGAGGGTCTCGGGGTCCCTACTGAGTATCTTTATACTCACCCTTTCACTGGCTATACCCGCCCCAAGTTGTGTTTGGTGCAAACGACGGACATCGATGACTAAGAATGAGAGTACCACGATATGAGGTAGCTCGTAGGTGGATATTAGATGAGGTGTAACATAGAGACAGCCGTATGAGAGTTGTACCTACCCATCATGTATGATCCTTGGTGGGTGTTCACTGCAGTTGTTTTGAGTTACATTTACTTTTAAGTTTCCTTGTACTTTCCAGTTGGGCTAGTATTCTAGCCCCTTTTTCATACATTACACAGTATTTTTACAATGCAGTTTACATTTGTTTTTATCCCATTGTGTGCTTGGTTGTGTGTGTTTACAGGTTATAAAGGATATTCCTTCCCATTTTTAAGGAATACACCTTTCGGTGCTAGTCGCGAACCCCTGGCGTATGGAAGGGTGGCTTGGGGTAGTCACGGCACGGCCCTAGGGGGACGGGTGGTGAAATTTTTTTTCTTACAAATAATTCAAACTATTGTATAGTAGTATTTGATGTTTCTTACAAAATGATCCGATTTTTTATATTAATTAACCGAATATCAATTTTGATGTTGATGAATCTATTTTTTTTTAAAAAAATGTTTATCATATTATTATCATGTTTTTCATAGATCTAATAAGGTATTTTACTAGGATTGATCGTAATAAAATGATATCCCTTTTGAATTTTTTATATCCATTAGTGGTCTAAGATACTTATTTCATTAACCAATGAACCACATTGGAATTTATCTCACCTCATAGCTATTAATGTAAGGAATAATTCCTATAATATCAAATATGTTTGATGGATGGCTGAGAGGATGACTGTTTATCCATTCCAGTAAATGGATAATCTCTAGAAAATTTATATAATATCCTTATGAAAGATTTCTCAGCTATGTATAACACAAAGATCATAATAGGATTCAGTAACAAAACTTTTAGGGTTATAAATTTTCACCCTGCCTTATGACATATAATACATGGTGACCCTACATTGGTAAAACCTACATGGTTTAATGATCATTCTCTTTATAGGTTATTTCTTTTAAAGAAATCGAGCACTTATTTTCTATAAGGGGATTTAATCTCATAATATAATCTCATGTATTCATATGTGTATGAATTATTCTAATGATATAGATGTCAATCCTATTTGTTCCAATGAATCAATATGATAAACCCATAATGACATGTATATCATTATAAAAATATCAGCAAGATGAAGTTAAGGTTGGTAAAAAATAAACAATCTTACTTTGAAAGTATCTTAGTAGATTCTTGTATGATAACATATAGAATCTATATAAATATTTAAATAAAATAATATATTTTTTTAGAATAAAAAAATTTGTCATGAATAGAAAAAATAATGAACTTGTAACACAACAATAGTGGATAAAACTATGATCAGTGGCGTATATAAGATGGAACAGTGAGCCTAAACATACAGTGGAATAATATTACTTAAATATGACTATTATATCATAGTCATTAACTTTGTAGGTATGAATTGGATTAAAGAATTTATTGAACATTTATACTTTTCATAATCAATATAAATTTTATTGATAAATCATTTTTAATTAGCCACACATTTTTTAATGAACTCATTTTATTTGTAATTTTTCTTTATAATCAATTTTTATTTATTATTGTGAGAAAATATTATAATTAATTTCAATAAAATAAAAATCTATTACTTAATAAAATTAAAATAATCTTTAAAATTAATCCACGATAAATAATTTAGGGTTATATTTTGGTAATTTTTTGTAATGATTAATTTTTCATTTAATAGTGAAAATCACAGATTTTTTGAATACTATCATTTCTTTCCATTAAATAAAGTAATAGAAAACTCCACCTCTATTTTTTATTTGGTATTTATGTTATGTATGAACAATTTTATTTATAATTTTTATGAAATTATCATTTTTATTTGAAAATTTCATGAATCTAGAAGATGTTTTTTTTGGCTTAAAACACATGATTCATAAACCTAATTCTAATTGCTCAGATTTTATATATTTTAATAAAATAAAATTACCCTAAACAAGAAAATATTTGAATCAAATTAAATATTATTTATCTTCTTAAAATAATTTAAATTCAAATATTGATGAATTCTAATCAAAAAGGTATCATAAGATCATAAATTCCTTGAAAATGCATTTTTTGAACAAAAATCATCACAGTTTTGGAATTTAATTTTAAATTATATTATACCACATATTTTAAAATAATCTTGAAAAATTGATCGCATATTTTTTATTAGTAGGTAAAAATTAGGTATGTATTTACCTTTTTCATTATGAATAGTATCTTTAGTAAAAATTTGTTACCATAATAATGTTAAAATGGGTAAATAAATGGTAAAAATATTTTGATGAGGACTAAAATTAACCATAAAACATAATTTAATTTAATTACATGTGAAAATTCATCCATAATCAACCATGATTCTAATAAATGACCATTTTTTCCATATTTCCATGATTAAGTACGTTATAATAAATTTTGTAAGAAACGAACAAATTTTCACTCTCTTATGTTTAAAAATGTTTTATGTGTTCACATAATAAAAATAGAGTGTTTTTAATGAATATAAATGATTATATTTATTGTAATGAAATTATTTTAATGATGATAATTCAAATGTAATTTTTAGTAATGATATAATTACTTTAAATTTTTATATAATGCAAAAATGGAAATTAATAAATTAAAATGAAAATAAAATAAATGACATTAATTAATTTAAAATTAACCTAAAATGAATAAATTATTTTGTTCAATGAATTTTTTTGATAATTAATATTATTTAAGAAAATTTTAAGCGTACTTATTTCAATTTTATCCTTATCTGGTGGATTATGAATTTGAATTAAATGAACAGTTTTAAATGTACATTATTGATATATTAGAATAAAGAATGTTTTATTAAATGTATTAATATTACAAAAAATATATTTACACATTTAATGGTAAATGATTTAAAATATGAACCACAGTCCATTTATGTACCCTCTTCCTTTTATAGTAAAATTTTCCCCTAAATTGTAAAAACATTATTATCATGATAATTATAAAAAGGGATTAAAAGGGGTTTAAACCAAAATAATAGTGTAAAAACATCATCAAATGATATCCAATTGGTATTTATGATAGTATTTATACAAAAAAAATTATTTTCTTATAATATTGTTAATAATTATTCATTTTAATATGAAAACCAATTTATATTAATTTAATACATTAAGAAATTCCAAAAGTGCCCCACCCTGCCCTTATAAAATGGTATAACATATCCTCTCTTCTACACACATCAAAAACTATTTGTTTCATTCATTAAATGTATAAATATATTCTGTACATCCATACCCAAATCATAAGGACCTTTTCTTGATCATAAAACCATCTTAGAAAAATTGATTTTGTGAACAGTAAGATATTGTTCGAAGAAGATCGATTTTTCTTAACCAAGCATTTTTATTTTATTTATTTTTATAACTTCTACAAATGTTAATAAGAAATGATGAATTAAAAACACCATAATACCCCATATATTGAGATGTTATTATGTTAATTTCATAACTTTGTTCATCTCTACTTTCATCAAATGGGAAAATAAACCATCATTCACGTGTACGAGCTGACTACAACATCGTGAACCGATGTATTTTATCTTCTATTACTTCCTCACATAGATTATTATAATTATGGATTTAAATTAAATATATGTTATTAAAATATTATATATAATCATTAAAATATAATATATTATTTAATTCCTTATCTTTACACTCACTGAAAAATGTTAACATCATTCATTCATACAAGTGGACTACCACTTCCACGAAGCGATGTGTTTCAGTTTTCGTCACCACATAACACTAATGATATAAATAATTATTTTTAATGGAAAATATTCCATTTATGATATGATGGTAATTCTGTAATGTTTAAATAAAAATTACCTTCATTCAATAATGATCTCTAAAAAATGTAAAAATTATTCAAGCATACATATGACCTATCATATCCATGATAGTATCAGAGTTCATTTTTCACAACATTGTTCAAAATTGGGGTTAAAAATTTAACTGATTTAAAAAATTATAATATGTTAGTATTATTTTTCTATAGGTGGTGTAACATTGAAATCTCTTTCCATAGTCAACAAATCGATGTCATTTCAACATATGAGTTGAATATGATCAAAATTTTCAGAATAAACATAATTTTTTAAGTAATTTAATTTGGAATAAAAATAATTAAAAAAACAATAAACATGAAATTTTTCCCTAATTAACTAAATATTTTACAAAATATTATTATTTAGGAGGATAAATAACACATGTGATGAGTCATACTCAAGGTAATGGCCTCTTTGACTAAAACATCATTTTAATGTCATAATGATTATTTTTGTAAATCATAATCTTGTTTGTTTATGTTCTTCTATATGTTTCAAGGAAATTATTATTTACTATTAAATGTTTGATAATATGAATTTTTTACTATATTTTACATTCTTTAAATTTTTTTTCAAAATAAAGAATAATTTAAGGTTTTAGGTAATGGACTACCTTTTAGAAAACATATTTTAAAGTTCCCATTCCAACTCATTTTCTTCCAAGTCCTTATTTTTTTTAAAAATCACCTTAAAATATTTACATAAACATAAATGAGTTATAAAAAACCTTATTATCCCCTTTTTAATTAATTTTAAATTTTTTTTAGATTTAATATTTTACGTATCTTATAAATTTTTTTTTGCATTTCATTAAAACAAAAGACAAAAGCAGTGTTCAATTATAACATATATTACAATAACGAGTCTTACATCCACCATAACCATTATTTTTTTTAGTATTTATTTTAAATATTTCTGGTTTCATTCGAATAATAACCCCCATTCACATTCTCATGGGTATTTTAGTTTTGAATTTGTATTTTTAAAATAAACGATGTTTCAATGTCATTAATTTTTTCCAATATGGTTTTAAAAGGGGTTTTCAATGGATCTATGATGATAATGTTCAGTAATATGATTTTTATTAATGATATGGTAATTGAGAAATATATATTTGAATTGGGTGACCCCAATATATATTATATGTTGCACTAGCCTAGATAGATCTCTAATGAAGTGGGTAATGTTATTTGTCTAAATATGAATGATATAGGGAGTTATAGAGGATTTTTTTTTTATTGATTTAACTGAAAACTTGTTATTTCTGACAAGGGTTTTGAATATAATTTCAATACATTTAATAAAATTTGTTTTTATTTTATTGTTATGGGTTTTAAAGGTTTTATTTTGATAAAAGGTATTTTTTTCATGTGGAAATGAGTAATTCCACACAAATAAAGAATATTTTGATAATGCTAAATTTTTTATGGTTTCCTGATTTTTCAAAAGACTAATGGATTAATTATTTTTTATTTGACTCAAAAAAATTTATTCACCCACACCAAATTTAAAAATGATTTTCACAGGGTTTATGGATGGGTAAGAACAATGAAAATTCATGCTCAGGGTAATGACAATTTTTTATGAAATGAAAAATTATATTTCTTTAAAAGAATTATCTTATGACACTAAAAAAATATGCACATTATAGGTGGATATTTTTTACATTAAAAGGGTTTATAACCCCTTAGAAAGAAATTAGCGGTGGTTGTGAGGAATTAGCGTTAATGTGGCCTCCTACTTCCATTAGTGGTGGTTTTGAGTAAGCGCTACTAAATCCATGATGAATTTGGTAGTGGTTATATTAGAGGGGGTTTAAACCCCTTCTAATGTTGACATAAACTCCCCGGTTCCTCTACCACCTTTAGTTGATATGGTTTAGAGGGAGTTTAAATTGCTCCTAATAAAGGGGTGACGTTAGTGGCAGTTTTCACAACTGGCCCAACAGCTTTTTTACATTTTTTTAAAGAGACATGACCCATCACTCCAATTCCCTCCCCCCACCCTGCACCCCAAGCCTGCTTCCAGTTCCCAACCCGCCATCTAGTTCGATGAATCTAGCTGGTTCCCCCCACCTCCCATTACTACCTCTAGTCCAGCGCCTCCAGACTACCCTCTACCTCTTGACCGCACCTCCAGCCCGCCTCCATCTCCTGGCCGCACCTCCAATGCACCTTCCAAATAGTGCACCGAGCTTACCTCATCTATAATTCCAAGGCTAAAAAAATATACCTCGCTGGGATTCGATCCTGCACCACCCAGCATAACCACAACCAGAAATCCCATGCGCACCACTACAACAGTATAACTTTGTTTTGTATATTACACATTATATTATTTATATATATTTAAATTTTTATTATAATAAATATTATTATCATAATATATTTAAATACAGTTTAATGATAATAAATATATTATTTACTGTATTTATTTGTATATGCAATTATATAAATTATATATTATATATTTATATATCACCTAAATATATTACACAAGCATATATGTATATATTGTACTTATATATGTGTTTGTGTGTGTGTGTGATAACAATAATATTATTAATTATTAGTATACTTCTAAAATCAATTTTTTATCCTATAAAAATTATATGCTGGTTTTATAAATACTATACTTTATTTTATGAAATGTATAAAATATATGTTATATTATATACATATATATTATATATTTATGTATATTATTTATATCTTTAAATACATATATTATATATATATATATATATATTATATAAGTATTTACCTAATATATTTATATAATGTCTTTAAAAGTATATTTATATAATGTATTTCAATACATAAACTTATTATTATTTATATTAATTAATATAATTATTTTTATAAACTACATAATACTATATAAAATTAATATATTATAATTATTATATGAAAATTGATTTATATAATAATTAATATTATATGTAATTCATATTATATGTAATTAGTATTATATTATATATAATTAATATTATATTATATATAATTAATATTATATTGTATATAATTAAAATGTATAATATATAATCAATATTATATGAAATACTATTTATAGAAAAATATACTTAATATTATATGAAATTCAATTTTTATATTATATACAATTAAAATAACAAGAAATACAATTTATAAAAATATATATATAATGTATTTCAATACATATATTTATTATTATGTACATTAATATATATTAGTATTTCAATAAATATAGATTAATATAAATTTATTTTTATAAATTCAATTTCATAGATATTAATTATATAAATAATATAAAGCCATACACATATAAGATTAAAATATATTTAGTATTATTATAATATAATTTATGGAAACTACAAGCTTGGGTTTTTTATATGATATTTTTTAGATAAATTATATCTATGTATATATTTATATAAACTATTTATACATTTATATTATAAATAATTAATATTATATAAAATACAATTTGTACAAATAAATATATTTTATTTTACATAATATTATAAAATTATATTTATGTATAAAAACAAATAAAATTAAATACAATAATATATATATTTTATACAATATTTTCATATAATGTATTTAATGAAATTTATATATTGTGTTTTAATTATATATATATATATATATATATATATATTATTGAAGATTCATATTTTAAACAATGGGGGTTCACCAACCCTTTAATCTTTTAAATTAAAAGGGGTTTTGAACCCCCTTTAAATTAAATACAATATAGTGGGTTTTGAACTCCTTATAAATTAATGACGTTAGAGGGGGTTTTGAACCCCCTCTAATTTAAAAACATTAGAGGGGGTTTCACCCCCTCCAATTTAATGATATTATATTGGGTTTTTAACCCCCTATAATTTAAGAAATTTGAGGGGTTTTCAACCCCCTCAAATTTAAGATATAAGAGGGGGTTTTGAGCCCCATCTAATTTAAGATATTAGAGGGGGTTTTGAACCCCCTCAAAAATAAAACTAGATATTTAAAAAAATGTAAAAAAATTTAGAGGGGGTTCAATACCCCCACTAATTTATGAAATTAAGAGGATCCATAACCCCCAATAAATTCAATTATTAGTGAGGGCTGTACATATTCACTGTCTATTTTTTACAAAAAATGAATTTAGAGAGGTTTCATAACCCCCTCTAAATTTGATGATTATAGGGGGTTATGCAGAACCCCCTCTAATGTATTACTTATTTGTAGTGTAAAAGAATTTGATAGTGACCAGATGTTCCCACATTATAAAATATGGTTTTGTTATGTATATGTTATGAACAAATATTATAAAATTCTAACCATTAAAAGATATGCATATGTAAAAGTATGAATTCTTTACCTAGAAAACAAAATTATTATATTGTTTATAGTTGGTTTCTCATAGTTGGTAGTTGAGGAAATGTTTTGATAACTTTGATCGATAGGGTTTCATATGAGCCTATGTAAGAAATCCCATATAAACATAATGGATATTATTTTTGGGAGAATGTGGGTATTTTTTGATAAACATATAGAGTTTAATATAATATGGTTAAGGATATACTAGTGTTAATCCTCCTTCATAATATTGTTTATTTTGGATTATTTAATACACTCACACTAACCATTTTATTAAAAAATTTAATGATCCAGTACAAAGAAAATTATAAATAGATGTGAATGAAAATGTGGTGGTTATCTGAATGAGAAACCAAATAGAATGGGAGTTATAGTGAAAACCCATTTGGTTGTTCTAAACCTTCTATCATGAGTTATGAATACCAACTTGAACTAAGGTGAGTTTCTTAATGCATTAAAGTAGATAGAAATGAATCTCAGTGGAGGTTTAGGAGATTGAGATCGTAAATAGAATAATATATAATGATGAATGTGTCAATAATGTGGGAGTACGCACCCATAAAAATAACATAAAAGAATATTAATATGTATTCCATATAGTAAAGGAGATAATAATGTGAGAATATGACAAAAAAATAGAACTAGACAGATGAAACCCTGAAGGGAAATAAATTTCGTCACAATTAATTAATTAATTAATTTAATTGCATATGTTATGGGTAATTTTGTAATCAATACCCTAGAGGGGAATGTTCGATTACCGAATCAATAAAATATTACAAATAATTGTCTATAAATGACTAATTCCATTATAACTGAAGATAATAAATCTATAAAATAGATACAAAATGAATGGATTATAACTTATATTATGTTTGTTATACTTCTATTTTTAGGATATGATTTATATTTTCATGTATGAATAATGTATTAAAGAGATAGATTTAAATTTATGGTTGATGAATTTTTAATCACATTGAATGATTAAAATTCATACATATAGGGATTAAATAGTTATAATTTAGAGGTAGATTTATTGATGATTATAAATTTAAAATCATTAATACCCTTTTGATGTTCTATTTGATTGAAGTACATTAGGAGAAAATTATGGAATTTAGATTTATTTCCGATGTCTTTGTAAAATTTAATATTAACATGTCTCTAATTAATGGTTATTTACAACATATTGGATTTATATGTTGTGTACAAATGTTTAATGGTATTTAGAACCTTCACTGTTTATATGATATATGATTATTATAGGGTTTAATGATTTCTATCATATTTCTTGGGATTTTATAAGATTTATATTAATATGGATTCGTAAAATGGATAAAATTCATCATATATAATGTTCATGGGGATTTAACCAATAAGATAATGATGATAAGTGTACAATACCTACCACTAGAAAAAAAAATTTGTCTTGGATATAAGTTTTTTTTAAAATAATTTATTTTATAGAAATATTATTTTTATTTTGGGAACATATTTTTGTTACTAAAATAACAATGTGATTGAAAACTTATTTGGTGATTAATGTTTTTTTAGAAGAAGTTATGAAATTTAAAAATGTTATATGGTAATGCTAAAATGAACATTATATGTTTTTTTAGGACAAATGGCTGAAACATCAATTGGAGTCATATATGATTTTAATGTGCCTTTTGGGTATTTGGGATTATTATGGAAATCATTAACATATCATATAGATCATAAAACTTTAGAATATACATTTCTGCTATGATACATTAAGAGTTATTTATGTTATTTGGAGACAAATAATAAATTTATCTTAGATGAATATGATATATAAATCATTATAGTATTTATTTTTCAATCTCATATTTCAATATATTGAATAAAATTAAATATAGTTTAATGTAATGTGATTTAGTTTTAAATTTTGGAATAACTATTGCATTTTTGATATTAGTGTATTTTTTATTCACGTGATGGTTTATAAATTCTGGGAATTTTATTACATGGTGATAACCATTTTGGTTTTTGTTAACTTCTAATTATAGAAGGAATATATTTTTATCGTGTTGTAAAATTATGTGATATGTTATAAGTTGATTTTTTTTCTTCATGTAAAATCATATTCATCTCGAATACTCATTATTTGGAAGAAAAAATTATATTGTGGTAGAAATTATTCAAAAGATGCACTTTACTTTTCTTGTAAGTATATGCTCCTTATTTTCATAATGTAGTTGTTAAATAATTCTTCAACTATTATAAAATGATCTCCAAATAAAAAATTTATCCTAATACATTCAATTCCAATGAATCTATGATTCATTTCAACAAAAAAATTTTATTCTTTTGTAGTGATTATCTTTCTCAAAATCATTCAATTTCTTGTGATCAATGATCTCTATAACTCTATAAATATTTAGAGATTATAATTTTCCCATTTCAATTTTTTCACTTCCCATGAGTTTTCTCCAATTCAGAAACTTGGTTTTGTTTTATTCTATAAGTCATTTGTATTTCTCTTTCCCACTATTCAAGAGGAATATATATTAATAATTTTTAGTAAAAGGGTTTTTAACAAAGGTATTTTTAAATGTAAAACCATTAATTATCAAGTTAAAGGTAAAATTGAGAGGTTAAAATTAATTAATTGTTATATAATGTAACTCCTTGATATTTCAAAAATAAAACTATGTTTGATGGAATATATAGAATACTACATTGAGGATAAAGAAACCACAAAATGAAAATTTTAAAATATGACAGTTATAACATAGCTATTAAATTAAAAGGTATCAATATGATTTACTATTGTTTAAAAAATATATAAATATGTAATATTAATAAATTTATTTATAATTCCAATATAAATTAGCACTCAATTTTTATAATGTTTATTTTCATCGTCAAAATTTTATTTTCCTCAAAAATAGTTATTATTTATTTTTAGTAGAAAATATTATAAATATTTTTTTGGGAAATTTATAAATGTAATATGATAAAATAAAAATATATTTTGAGATAATTATATCATTATTATCTAAAAATATAATTTTTTGAATTTTTTAAGATTGTTTTTCATAGAAAAATGATCATTACCGATTTTTCAAATAGTGACATTTCATTCCATTAAATCATGTAATTTAAAAGAATTAACATACATAATATTTCATATTAAATTTACCAAGTAAAAAATTTTATATCTAATAATCTGATAAACATCATTTCAAATTGTAATTTTCATGTTTTTGGAGTATGTTCTTGAAAATTCTTAGAAACCGGTTTTTCTGAAAAGGATATTTATCTGTATAATGTTTTTCCATATTAATTAATTTAAAGAACCAAAGATATAAAAAGAATTAAATAATATATATAGATTATACGTATATTTATATTCATTGAAATTCATGAAATAATGATTAATAGTTATAGATTTTGTATAAGATCATTTATTCCATGACAAATTCTTTTTCCTAAAAAATGTTTTTCATCATACTTATTGGGGATTAAAAAGTATACCAAAAAATTGAAATGACTTTATTAGAAGAGGAAATAAATTCCACTATCACCCAATATTATAATATAAGACCTTTTTTTCCATATCTCCATGGTTACGAACTTTATAATTATATAAATAAAGAAGTGAAAAAATTGACATTCTATTACTTTTAAAAATATAGTATATGTTCGTATAATAATAATAATATAATGTTTTGAACAAATATAATTGGTTATTTTGAGAATAATAAAATTATTTTAATCATGATAATTTATTACTAATTTTTATTAATTTTATAATTACATTAATTGCTAATAAAATTAACGCAATACGTATTTAATTAAAATGGAATAAAATAAATGATTTTATTAATTTTAAAAGTAATATAAATTGAAATAATTATTATGTTCCATGGAATTTTAAGATCATTATAACATATTAGGGAATTTTGAAAGGTATATATTATAATTCATATTATTGTAAATATTTGTAATTTAAAATTAAATGAGTAGTTTCAAAATTGACATTAATGATATTATAAAATAAATTTTGATTTATTAAATTATTTAAAGTTACTATAATAATTATACATGATAAATTAAATGGAAAATGTTATATAATATCTTTCTTGGTTAATTATTTTTCCTTTTTTTATACAAATTTTAATAGCCCCTTTATTCTAACGATAATTTTCAAAAAGTGATAAATGTTGTTAGAAAAAAGATATGGTTCAGAAACTACCTAAACTATTCCATATTATTGATCCGAAGGTTTAAAAATAAACATAATATTTTAATCTAATATTCCTAATTTGGATACATTTTCATATAAAAAATAATTTTTGTTAGTTTAATGTTTTACGAAATTCGAAGAGTGCCCTCCCCTTTATCACAAAAGAAAACCATATCTCCTCTCATATTAAAAGATCAAGAAAAAACTAGATCAGAAAATACAAACCTATATACCATCCATAAATCCCTCCATTTATCTTAGTGTCATTTATTTGAGCATAAAATAATCTGAGGAAATATTTTGTTGCAAACCTTAAGAGGCTATCTGAAGAAGATGTATGGTTCTAAATAAACCATTTTTGTTATCATTATTTTTCTAACATCATGAAATATTATTAAATTTTGTTGAGATATTAACACCATAAATTCCATATAATTCATTTTTTAGGTAAAATTTTTAACATATATTCATATCCCCTACCTTGAAATGGGAAATGAAACCATAGTCTCTGTGTGCATTTAGACTGCCACCATGCAAACCGATGTTATTCTATTTCAATATCCTTATATTAAGGTTGGTGATAAAGATGGAGTAAATGTATACATCTGATAGTAATTTAATAGTTATCATTATTCAATGGTAATTTTCAATTAATTTTATCCCATTACCCTCATTGAAAATGATAATGTTGTTCATGCATATATGTGGACTACTGCCTTCATGAAGTGATGTGATTCATATTTCAACTTCAATTAAATTTGAAGATATATATAAATTTATGTAAAAAATATTCATTTATGATATTATTACAAATATAGAATTATAAAATAATAGTTACCATATTTCCATAATGATTGTTGAAAATTGGATACATTACTCATGCATACAAATGAACTACCATTTCATTGATTGTAACATAGTCCATTTTTCAAAACCTTCATTTATGTTTTCTTATAAAAGTGTAATTGATGCTTATAAATGAAAATTATTTCATTGTTTTAATTCTATATATATTATAATAATGAAATCATTGGCCATAGTCTAGCTACCAATGTCATCTGGATATATGAGATGAATGTGATCAACAAGATTAACATAAAATTACATGATTTTTTAATTTAATATAAAATTTTATTAAATGAAATAAAATGGAAAAATAAACATGAATAAGGTTCTTGAAATATAAATAATTAACAATATTATATTTTCCCTAAAGGAAAATAATTTATATACAAAGAAAAACTCATATTAATTGAATATTTTACTAAAAACATCAGTTAAAATATTTGAAGGGGTTATTTTGGAAATCATTCTCTTCCCCATCCATGTTCATATAAATTTTTCAATAAAATTATTATTTTTTCATTAATTGTTAATAATTTTATTTTTTATAATTTCATAGTTTTTTTAAAAGACTTTTAAAAATAAGTAATCATTTTAAGGTTTTATATACGGGATTGTCTATTAAAAAATACCTTTCGAACACCCCATTCCAATGCTTTATTTTCATGTCTATATTTTTAAAAATTCAAATTAACACATTTATTATCACATAAATAAATTATAATGTACATGATTTTGGATTTGTGTATATTTCTTACAATGGTTTTTAATGGAATATTTTTATATTTTTTATAAGGAACGATTTGTATTTTTTATTAAAAATACCAATGGAAGGTTTTATTAGAGGGTATATGGTGACTATGAATTTTCCTATGGTCAAAAATGTTATATAATATGGATTGCATTAAAATAATTCATATTTTAATCAATGAAGAATGCTTGATATCATAGGTTGGGGGCTGGTGACTGGCGCTGAGTAGGAATATCCCACAAGTGGGAATAATTTTTTCTAATACCTATACACACACACACACGTATCCAAGAAAATGGTGAAAATGAAAACCCAGTGTAAAGAAGGATGCAAACCACTAAGAAAACCAACTCTGAGTAAGGAAAAAACTGAAACAAAAAGGGGCCAGAATACAAGCCCAACTGAATATGAAATGTACAAGTTATTGGATCTCATATGAAGAAAACCCTACAGGAAGGGTAGGAACATCATGCTATCTAAGTGACACTGAATCTTAACATATCCTTAGGGTAACCCTAAAGAACCCCTTATCTATAGCCCACTAAATACACCGTTAAAGTTGTTCATTATCAGCCCATGACAAGACACATGAGGGTGAAGCCAGTGCAAGGGTGAGTAAAAAAAATCATTAGGGACCCAATACCATAATAAAATATCATAATGTAAATCAGAAGGAATCCCAAGATCTATGTCATGTTGAATATCTCTAAGAAATACACCAATTAGACTACCAAAGATGTATACGAAGTGTTTCCTCTAAAAAGAATAATGAAGATATTTACTAAAGTTAGCTCACACAAAGCATACGTCTATATAATGTAAGCTTTATTATTATAAGAATACACATTACACATGTGTAGTAACACAAGGAGCATCGGTAAATCAAGATATTTATATAACACACAGAGTGATGGTAACACACGAACTGTAGGTATCACACAGTTTGTAGAAAACAAATGAGGGTGCTTCTAACAAACGGAATGTCGGTAAAGACTAGAGGACAAGGGCCCTGGTGGGATAAGGGAGTAATGACATAGACTTTTTAATACTCAATGTTTTGATAACACACATAGTATAGCTCAGACACGTAGTCAAGGAATGACATGTAGTCTACCTAAGACACACTGTCTAGGCAAACATATAGCTTCTAAGTCGTAGCTAACCGCATGATTCTGTACATAGCATGCTCGTTCCGAGAGAACCTCCTCCTCGAGCCAATATGATATATGCCAATATCCACAAAAACTCACTTATAGTATCTCAAAAGTATTGCCTCTATGATAGGATCCCAACGCTGTAATCAGATCATCAAACAGACACAAAGGGGCAGGTGGGGTCCTCGTCTGGTAAGACCCAACCCACCTGTCCGACCCAGCCTGGCAAGTTGACCCATCCCCCTACATCTGGCCCGGACCGTTACTGTCCTATCCTACTATAGGTATTAGTGTAATGGAATGAAAAGAAATGATATTTCAATATCTAAAAGTGTTTTTTAGATAGGTTGAACATATTTTTAAAAGGATTAATATTAAAAAACTAAAAGCATAAAATAATTATTCATTATATGGTACTTGAGCATTATATAAGTGAAGTGGGTGAGATTGATATTTCTAATATTATGGGTATACCTAGGATACGATCCAATAAAATGGGTAATGATCCATGTTTTTTTTTGGAAAGAAAGATATAGTTAACGAGGAGGTTTCCTCAATTTTTTTAATTGTGACCCAATTTTTTCATACATGGATAATGATTATAATTTATCTAGGATTTCTGAAAGTGGGTTTTCTATTCATTATATAGGTTTTAAATGTTTTCATTGGGAAACAACATTGTGTTTCCTAGAGAGAAAATGATTTATTTCATACGCACAATGAGTAGTGTGATAAAGCTAAAAAAATAAATAGTTTTTATGTTTTTCACAACACTAATAGATCTCTTCTTATTATATCCATTAATGATATTTTTATTTCCATCTGATGTTTTATGTTTTTATGAGGATTAAGTATGAGAAATGATAACATATAGTTAGGTTGAAGTACAATAATATTTTTCATGAAAACAAAACATGAGCCATTTTGAGAGATTTATTTTATAGAAAAAATTTCTATTGATCGGAAGTATCCACATTTTAAAATATGGTTTTTATGTATGAGTTATGAAAAAATTCTATAGTACTCTAAACATGAAAATATCAAAACTGTAATAGAATTATTATTTGACTTAATACTCATGATAATTTAATGTTTTACGTTAGGTCCTTCTAAGATTAAATAAGTAAACAATTCATATATTTAAAACTAAGATAATCTATTTTTAAATAATTCTTAAATAAAAATATACAACCACTTAATAATTTAAAAATATATTATGAGAATTCCATAATTTAAATAAATTTTAATATTATTTATTTATACCCAATGTAAATTATTTCATATTATTTATTATTTGTAATTTCCAATAAATATATTATATTAAATGAAATATAAAAATTTTATATTCCAAATATATTTCAGAAACAATTTACATAATCTAAACACCACATATTTAAATTTATATAATGATTTTTAAGTGAATTATAAAAACATTTTGACATAGTTTGGATAATTTATTTTAGGAATCCATTACTAAGAAAATTTCAAATTATTATATTATGATCAATAAATTACTAAATATGTAATCTTTTAGAATTAAAAGTATATTTTAATTTATAAACATTTTATAAATTACTTTTATAATTTATTTGAAAAAAATTAATATCTAAATTATATGTTATTCCATATAATTTTAAAAATTTATTTTATTACTAAAATTTAATATTTTTGATAATTATTTACTAAATATTCCATAAAAATTTAATTATCTTATTATAATAAATTTCTAATTTATTATTTAATTGAACTCTTTATATATTGATAAATTTCCCAAAATATATTGTTTTGTAATATTGAAACAGTTTACAAATTATATTGTCCGATTAATAATTTCAATAATGAAAAATAAATTTTTGTATTATATACCAAAATTGTAATCTAATAAAATTAAATCCAACAGTTTAAAACCATTTATATCTTACTAACATCTTCTATGTCTAATAATTTAGTCTTGTGATATGTCGTAAGGGCTATGTATGAGTAATTTGGTGTGAAATGTCTACCCAATGTATGATATGGGACATACTTCATATAAAAATATAATAGAGTCTTAGTCTACAATATGTCGTGATATTTCCATTAGGTTATGATTCTCCATTTTTATATCCATAATGAGAATATCATCCAATATTATATGCTATATATTATTCTATAACATACTGATAACCAATGGAATGATCTATGTCCCAATATACGATATATTATTTCACATGGCTTGATTATATCATGGTTTATGTTGTCATATGTCGTAATGCAAACTAAAAATCAATATTAAATTCAAATTTTATGATATGGAATTTAAAATTAATAAGTAATGTATTTTATTCATTTAAACATGGTTTAATGATTCAATGAATATGATTAAGTAATGATACCACGGAAAGGATCCTTATGATTAATCAAATCTTGTTAAATACTATCGATGTAATAATAATACTTAATGAAACAAATATAATTATAAATGAAACTAAGTAAAATTCATATGATAAATATGGAACTATTTTAATGTGTACCATAAATTTATGACTTATTACATATTCTCTAAGTATGTAAGCTTCATGATGATCACTAAAAGGCATCTAAATGAATCCCTTCTCCATAGTGGTGTGATTTTCCCATCACTTGGGAAAGACTATCATTCACACTGATACATGATTGATATTAAAAAATGAGATATTGAGAGATACATGAGAAGAGGTATAATTGGTATTGATAAAGGAATGATTAAATGACACTATATTAGTGGTGTTTACATCCTTATAGATCCACTAGGGAACTCCCATTCATTTATTTTCTAGATATAATGATTATCCCATGTATATCAACATATGAAATACTCATATTAATGATAGATGAACATTGAGTATTCCTATATGATAATAGTTATTATTCAGTTTCAATGAAATAATAATATGTATGTGCATGCCATGCCATATTGTTATACTAATAACACCCCATTCGATCTTACGTAATTGTATAATGATATTAGATAAGGTTCTGTCATGAAATATATATTTCATTCATTATGATATACCAATATTTTCACAAATGGTATATCAAATTATATTACATGAATAATTTATTTATGTAATATTTAATAAATTATAAAAGGCCATTTAGATGTTTCTAATCCCTGAAAAAATATAGCATGATTTTAACCACCTCAAGATTTTTCTTCCACATATTCCCTTTGAAAAATGACACATCTACGCATACCAACCCCATTGATAACCTCACTACTCCATCCCCAATAAAAATTTCCAACCAATTCTAATTTACTGTAACACACTAGTAGTAGCCTTCTAATTTCCACCCACGACATCACCCAACCACCCCTCAACCATACTCGATTTATCTCAAAACTCCCTATCCATTTTTCATCCACGATAACCAATTAGTTTGGGCTTTATGAATCCTAATACAACACCCTTGTGTCTTATCATAGTATTAATCATGCCTATCACTGAGAACCAATCATTTTATGTGTGTGTTTTATGTGACCAACCAAAAGTAACACCATTTGGGAATCAATAAAGGTATCTAAAAAAATTATTTATTATAGTGGAGATATTGAGAGGATGGGAATTAGAGAAATGTAAATAAACACCAGAATAAATTTTTATGGGGCTCATGTTAGTGGCACAAAATCGGTCAGTGGCTTCATGGTGGGTGACATGGTGTAGGGTGTCAATGATAATGACACTGAATGATTTGGTGTGGTGAAAATTTTCCAATGAGAGGAGGATATTGGCAATGAATGAAGGGAATTAGGGAATCTCATAATGTTAAGGTTAGAATCGATGATGGTGAGGGGAGTGGGATTAGATGACACTAGGTGGGTAATATTCCCTTTAGTGACCACTAAAAGGAATTTGTCTACTTTTATATCCCCAAAAGCCCAAATTCATTAGTGTATTGAGGGAGGGAGAGAGAGATATAAAACATAGATTATTAAAACACTTCAATGAATAAGTGTCTACTAAAATCCAAAATATTATACATACAATTAAATATAATAAAACAATTCCCACAATTACTATGCACCTTAAAATTTTTAATGGGAAAGGTTTTGGAAATTTATAAAGTAATTCATTTTTAATGAAGGAATTTTATTCATATAATTTTTTGAGAAAGAATTTTCCTAAAAATATATTTTCTATCAAATTATCCAAAGATTAAACATCCATAAAATGTAACTTATTTTTATTATTTAAATTGATGAAACTTTTTAAAACACCATCTTCCTAAAAATATGCACAAAGAGTTATTTTTTCACCAACACCTATTCCATTCTCCTTGTTTTTCTTATTATCCAATTCTAAAAATTTATTTATGATATAATAATATTATGAGAACTATTATTTTGTATCATAGGATTTAAAATGAATAATTTTTTAATAATTTATTAATGAATCATATTGCTGTAATATTTTTAAATTATATATTTAATATTGTAATATAATAAGATGTAAGGAATTTCTTATCCTTATTAATTTTTTATTTTAATTAAATTATAATTATTACATAGTAATATATTTTAAAAATTAATAATATAATTTTTTAGTATTACATAATAAATATATATATATATAGTTTTTTATATATGTTAATTATGAAATTCGTATTAATTTATATATTTTGGATAATTATCAATTTTGTTTATAACTATTTAAAATTTTGTAAATATTAATAATAATTATATTTTATTTTATTAATTTTATAACAAATAAAATAAATGTGTTAAATTAATTTTAAATAAATATTTAAATATAATTGACCGGAAAAAATTAAAATTAGTTTTAAACAAAAATGCTATAAAATTTTTCTAAATTACTTAGGATGATGTCATTTTCTATTATGAAGGAATATTAAATTTAAATAAAAGATATATTTTAAAAAAATTATCATTTATAGCATTTAAAATTAATAATTTATTAAATATAATAATGATTTTTTGAAATATAAACATTTTTTTATTGTTACTTTTATTGAAATGTGTTTTTGTTTCTTTTTTAAATTTTTATAATAATGTCTTTTTTATGTCAAAAATGATTATAAATATATTACTTTATTTATTCATTAGAGTAAAATATAAATTAATATAGTGATATCATGAATAATTTTTTATATTTATTTTATTCAGTAATTTTTTATAAATGATAGAGATAATTTTGAATAAATAATATGAATTGGGCATGAATAACTTATAATAAATTTAATTATAGGTAATTAATTTTTATTAGAAAAGAATATGTGAACATTTTATAGATCATTGAGGATTTTTTCTTTAATTTACATTAGATTCACAATATGATACTGTAATAGTGTTTTCATAATGTATCCTTCTCTTTATAGGTTTTGGAGTATCCTCAAATAAAGATGAATATGAGGGGTGATTGGATGTCTTCCTAATGTCATAACTAGAACCAACCATAAATCCACTAATTTTTTTTTGAAATTTATAGTCCCTTTAGATCAAGAAAAAAAATTCACTATGTGGAGTCCCCCAATGGGTTCCCTAATATAAGGAATATAACACATTATTAAATATGAATTAAGAAGTGGAATAATTATATATTTCAATGCCCAAACCAGTGGGTAATGTAGGATACTCGATTGGTTCCACCTACCATGCCCCCGCTTTGAAAAAAGTTGCATAGAAAATTTTTGATGTGACATCATGTATATTGATAAATATTCTTATAATGGTTGGGTAATAATATTACCAATTTTTATGTAGTTTTTTGAGTAGTAAAATGATGATAATTACATTTAAAGGAATATTGAATCTCCTATATAATTATTGGACTAAGGGTTCTATAAGGGTGATCAGTTTTCTTAGATTAAAATTATATTTATTATTCCATGTGTAATTAATATGTTAAAAAATGCATAACTAATTAAAAATAGTCAATTGTGGTTTTATATTTTGTATTATATGTGATCACATTTATGGATTTGAACAAATCATTACACACTTAATCAATTTATTGAAATAAATTACTAACCTAATAAATTAAGATTTTCATGTTTAAAAACCGAAACCATATATATATATATACAATAATGAACTAATGTTATTTGTACCTTAAAAAGATGGGATTCCATATATTCATCAAAATATGATATTATTAAAGATCACAATGAGTATCCAGATTGATCCCTCCTCTAAGGTTTATCCATAATATAATTTGAATCTCTCATCGCATGGGTAGGACTCTCCTGTACTCCATGTAAATCTACAATCCCTCATATAAAAGATAGAAGAAGAAGAGAGCTTTGAGGAGTTGGAGTATTTTTAAGAATAAAGAATGCATCGAACCACATAATCAAAATTATCAAATACCAACCTATAGTAACCCCTACACCGAGCAACATGGCCAACACATGACATACCTTGGTCGATTTTTGATCACCCCTAACTAGAAACAAGTCCCACGTAATCACATGTGTACACATGGGATTTATATAACCCAATAAATAATGAGATACTCTGAGATTCTGCCTAAATTTATTTTATAACAACTTTATGTGTGATAGGTCCATGAGCAATAAAAATTAAGATCAAAATTGTAAAATTCAACTAAACAAAACATAAAAAGATTAGTAATAAACTATAAATAAAACATACAATAATAGTATAATAGATAAAATATACAATGAACATAAGGATGAAATATCAAACACATCTATAATTTAAAACTAATGAAAAATTCATGAATCTATCTCCATGTGACCTACATTGTCACCATAAATACATAATATACACTAACTCCATGAGTATCCAAGAACCAAAACTAATCCTATAAAACAAACTCATCACAACCAACATCCAAAGGCATAATTAGGGTTTCATAAAAACATATCTATATGAAATAATTAGAGAGTATATGAATTTCCATTTTCTATACAGACCATATATGATTGTTTGAAATACTAGTAGAAAATATATATTTATTCCTTTATTAAAATCCAACAATGATATTTTCTCAAATACATTTTTCAAACAACATTCCGGAATATTCCTCAAGAAAAAAATTATCAAAATATTATATTTAAAACCCCCAAACCAACAATAAATCACATCAATATAATCCGAAATAAACACTAATACATAAATGAATAAAATCAATAAAAGAATAAATATAGACAAAATGGGAATGAGTATAGTGTAACATAATAGAATAATAATAAAAGGAGGTATAGGTGAAATCAAATATATGATACAATAAATGATTTATACTCCTGGGAAATTCGTAAACATTTTTTTAGGAAATTACAGAAGTAGACAATTTTGAACCATCAGTTTTACAATTGATGAATTATTATGTCTATAACCAATCTGTTCCTCTCAACATAAATAACTAATAGTCATCCCTAATGTCCTCTGATACTTTATTATGTTTATCCCATATTAACTAGGATAGGTAATAATTTTCTATCATCCCACTCTAAGATGGCAATGATCCCCATGAGTAATAACAATAAATTGTGAGGTGAAAAAAATCAAGATTCCATCAAAATTAAATAATTTCAATCTCATTACCAAAACCCACCTCCCTAAACATACCAATGTTATTCCCCTATAAATAAAATCATATTAACTCGATCACATAAATATTTTCCAACAGGGGTAGCTTATTTCAGGGAAAATATTTCAAAGGACAATTTCAAGCCTTAAATGTGAATCTATTTTTTTCAAAACCCCATAAAACAATTTATTATTAAATCTCATTGAAAAGGACCATTAAATGTTACAATCATTACTCATTATATTTCCCTTTCAAATATCAATAAAAATATACATGGAAATCCTTTTTAATAAAAGGGCATAATCTAATATCTTTCTATAGGATATACTTGAGATCATAAATTCACTCACAAACACACATGAAAAACATAAGGGAACACAAGACTAGTCCAAAAAACATATGAAAAGTTGAAGTACAATTAAACTAATATGGTAATAAAATATTGTATTTATAAGAAAATATACTCTCATATCTGTTAGGAGGACATACATAAGATCATTAATTCACTCAAAAACACACATAAAAAACATAAAGAAACACAATACTTGTCCAAACAAATACATGATAAATAAAAGTTAAATTCAACTAACATAATAAAACCATATTGTAATCATAGTAAAATATCAAAGGAACAAAAAATAAACTAAATAATCCAAATATACATGAAATAGATTAAATAATTTTATTAAACACATAAAATACAAAAATTTCCTTTAAAACCAAACAGTAATGTCATATCGTTTGATGATTTGTTGTCAAAATATTTTTAAAATTTCTAAAATGGATATTTTTTAGAAAAAAATAGAAACATCAATAATACAACTTATTTGAGATAAATTAAAAGGTACAGAACTACATACCTATAAAAAGTATAAATTTTAAAAATCCCTTAAATATGGATAGATGATATCCCCTAACTTAAACATCACACCCTGACCAAAAGAACCACAAACATCCCTTAAATTCCCAACCCAATGGTTCATCCAATAGAATACCAAGACATGTTGGAAATATAAAAAAAGATATTTAGGATGATAAAAGAAGTAAACATTACTTTATTAAGAATAATAGAAATAAATCATGGGGAATAGGTCACATAATTTAAGGGGAAGAGGTGATTTTTACCGTTACACAGGTCTTTCTCATGGGGTGTTAGCCCAGTGTTACCCACTGGTTTTACCACTCACTCTCTATGTGAATTGTCCAAGGCATGAGTCCCTTCAGACTCAGACATTGTGCATATTATCCACAAGGAGATTCCAAGCTATTTTCCTAGCCGAGAAATGTGTGGTGCTATGGGAATTGAGGGCCTCGTAGTGGGAGGCGAGTCTTACCCTTACACACATTTTTTTGTTGGGGTTTTTCATAGTGGTAAGTGCCACATAATCCTACACGAAAAACAGGCGTTCAACACCCATTGGGCTAAACTACTGTATCAGAACTATAGTGATTGTAGAAGTGGAGGTACTAAAGCAATGATGTGTACTGTAGCGGAAGCTGGTCAATGTAGTAGTGGAGGTTACTGTAGATATACTATTCACATAATGGGCCTTGGGTCAAAAAATTGGGCCTACGGGGCATGTAATGAGATATATGCCCACTGGGCCTTCGGGACATGTAATGGGTCTCCCTCTACCCAGTTCAAATATGTATTTTTCTTTGATTTAATAATAAAATGAGTCTTTAGCCCCAAACATTAAAAAAAATAACCAATGTAATAAAACCATCGGTTGGAAAGGCCCTATGATACTGTATCCCTAAACAATCTCCCTATAGATGTATTCAACCCATTTATAATAACCCTGTAAATTCAAATTTAACTTGAAGAGAAAATACACCTCTAAATGGATATCTAAAACATGTCAAAATCATCCCAAAAAATCAAAAAAAATAATATCCAACAATAAATTCAATAAAAACACCTAAATTAGACTATGAAAAAAATACCCACGGGGGTTTGTCTCTACTATTTATTAATTGACTTATATGATGGTTCAAAATGAAATTTAAAACACAAAAGAAGAAATACATAGTTGAGGAAAACCAAAATATCAAAAAATAAATACATGCCTCTCTATATATTCACATGATACTGAATATCACAAAATGCAAGCCAATGATAAAAAACCAAAGATATGTAATGAAAAAACATGAACATGATAGGGTAATGAATATTATACCTTAAAAAATTAGTTTAATGACCATCATAATTTTGATGTCAATAAGGATTTATTCCTCAGGTGATACTCTCACATGTAGAATATCTTAGAGGGGTCCATACCAACCAAAATTGTGACAAGTATTTGGAAAATTATATCAAGAGAGATTATAAATATAAAATAGACAACTTTGGAAGAAAACAAGATATTCTTTCTTTATTTAGAAAGCATTAAATAATACAAGACACTTTTTCCAGAACCACTCCCTCTAACCCCTACTCCTCACCTTATAGGGAAGCCTTACCGATAATTATGGATATATGGCCACCAACCATCACGAGTTTCCCAATTAAAAAAATTTATTATGAAATATTTATCAATAACAACATTTAAAAATTTATACTAGATGAAAATACAATGTAATGATCATTTAATGGAAATAAATTCACCAAATATTAATCCTTCAAGGTATCACATGATACAAACTCAAATGAATTTTGTACTAGATCATTAAAGTGGTCAATGGACTCCATCAATTTCAACCAATATTATTAATGATTAATGAGCTCTTCCACCATCCCAACCATAGTCTCCTAATGAATTAACCAGTGAATGAATATGGTATTAAATAATTCACAATTCCTTCTAACTTTAAACTAAGCTAAAAGGATCACTTTATGTATATCCCTGACCAGTCCATCAAACAAATAGAGAACAAATCTCATTTTCAAAGCATCATAATCTCAAAAATACAAAAGGACTTTTTCAACCATCTCTAACCATTTCCTAACCTATAAAAAATCTTGATCAACTCAAATAACATGAAAAAACAATGATCAATTCATCCCTAAAACTCTACCATGAGTCGGTGTATAGTACATAATGGATTGTCCACACATGAACACCTATTATTATTGATATACTTTTTAGGACCTATACAATAAATAAAAAATAAAATACATGTCCCAATCAATAACAACATAAATTAAAAAAAATACTCATTTGAGGTAAAGTATAAATCAAAAAATAATCCATGGAACCTATGAAAACAAATATGATGAATTTGAAAGTTCCATTTCAAATAATTTGAAAACACCAGTTTTCCGATTAAAAACCTTAAAAATCCATTTTAAAACATCTCTAAACTCAAAAAATAAATTTGAGACATTAATTTACCACTCAAAATCATTTAAAACACAAATAATTTATCTATTAAAAAAAGGAAAAGTCTTCATCCATAAATTATTTCAATCATATTTCAGAAAAAAACCTCTTCATGAATTTGAAAACACCCCTCCTCTTGAAAACTATGTTATAATTACAAAACCTTATATGAATCGTCCAGAAAATCACTACTATAAGGTAAAAATATCTTTATAAAATCCTTGAGAAAATTTACACACAACTAAATAAAATAGGATCAATTTTAGCTAAAAAATTTTAGGGGATAGTGAATGAATATGGGTTGGCTAAACATGTTGGCTTATCAGGAACCTATTGTGTAAAATTCACTTCAATGAAAATAGAACAAATCACACCCGCTCCCCATATTATTTCCTACAATTCTCTCTAACTGTGTTCCCAAGTTGGTTCCCCTTCCATTTCTCTGATAATATATAGATAAATAATAAATTAACTATAAAATGTTGATATTATCTCAAATAACACCAACAAAAATAAAAATAAATACATTAAAATAGTGATTTAAAAAATTCAATACACACAATATCCCGCGGTAACTTGGGGACTAGAATGAGAAATATCATTCAAGGGTCTCCTTTCACCTACATTATTTTTAAAAAAATAATAATAAGATACATCAATCAAGTACACAAAACTTTTGAATGGCTAATCCATGTATCATAGGTCAATGTGCAATATAAATCTAGAGAAAAGTAATAATTATAATAATAATTGGAGATAGCTATAATAAAAAATAAATTCAAATAAAATATATGATTTTATTAATTTAGATACAACATTAATGGATTAAAAGTATGAAATTACTAATACATCCATTATACAAAATGAACCATGAATTCCCAAGGGTCGCAATCCATTCACAATACTAAATCACAAAATGTGTATCCAGGAAACAAACATGATCATATAAATTATTCTATAGTATACTAACATAGAGTGACACTATTTGGTTATAACCATAGAAAAACTACAAGAAATCACTAGAGAGTCTATAAATTTCCTTTTTCAAAAGAGTCCAAAACTATAGTATAAAATACATAGAAACAGAAAATTTCGATTTACAAAAAACCAAAAATTTAATTTTCCTAAAACTATTCTTTTAAAACCCACAAATAAATGATACATTTAGAAAATTTTCCCAAACCATTTCTTTTTAAGATATTCTTTTTGAATCCCATTATAAGAAAAAACCCAATCTGCATTAAAGATAATGAATATAAAATAAAAAGAAAAAAAATATATAAATGGACTGAATCAATATAATTAGAAATGAAATAATAAGTATGAACATGTATAGTGTAACATAAGAAAATAATAATAAAGTGACACATAGATGAAAATAAATAGAATTAATTATAAATTATATATTCAATGTAAATTCATTTTCATATCACGATGTGATCATTTACATATTTATTTTATAACCATTTATTGGCATATTTTTTAATTCATATATCTATCACACATCAACTACTCAAAACAATCCTAACACTCCCCTATGTTCTTTAATACCATATAGGATCTGGTTAGTAAACATATCTCATCCCTCACTACAACACATAGAATCCCCAATAATAATATTGATAGGAGCAAATAAAACATAAATCATGTGCTAAACATAATCAAATCATCATAATCCGAAATCTCAAACCACCTCCCTATAATAATACAAGAAAAACCATTTTAAATTAATCTAATGAAAATAATAATCACAAAATTATATAGTGTGTTTTCAACAGGGTGAAACACTATTTGGAAAATTATTTCAAAGGTTACAACCTATACTTACATTTCAAACCAAAAACATATTTTTAAAATCCCCTTGAAAACAATTGTTATTCAATGTTATTTAAAATTCCCTTCAAAATAAAAAAAAGATCATCATTGTCTTTCCCCTTTTTAAATTTCACTTGAAATCCACATGTAAATTTTTTTTTGAAAACAAAAAATCAACTTATAGTTCATAAAAAAAATTGATCAAGAAGACACTCATAAACACACATAAAAATAATACGGTTCCATAATACACTTTCACTATAATCCCTAAGAAATAAAAAATCAATCCATCCAATACCTCAAACCCATTTTACAATCATAAAGAAATACCAATGCTCAATAGAATTTACTATACAGTTTGAATTATCATAAAACCCTTCCATAACATTATCAAACACCAATCATAAATCCATTTCTTTTTAAATCAAATATTAATGTCATATAGTTTACGAACTACATGTAAAACTCATTTATAAAAATCCAAATACCATATTTTTTAATATAAAAAATATATATATCTAACACAATTTTTTTGTGGTGGGAAGGAATAGAAAAAACTACCTTAATCAAAGATTGGATTGAACATAACCTATAAATATGTGTAAAGTAGATCATGAGATATGATCTACAAACTCATTAACTAAGAACCATATCACCTCTAATCAAACCATAACCGTAAAGATTAAACAAGTAAAGGACAATATTATTCTATTAGAGAACACCACATATGAAAGAGGTGGATAGAAATAATAAGCCTTATCATAATATTAACACCATTTAATCGGGTTGAAGACCCCTAAAAATCATGATGAAGAAGTATGGATTCACAAAGGCATCGCCATTTCTATGTTTTTATCTAGTGGGTGGGTTGAGTAAATTTGGTCATTTAAATTAGAATGATAATTTAAAAGAATAGAATTATGTGAAAATTGGTGGAGAAGTAGGGTATTCTTTTATGGTTTGCGAAACAATACTCAAATCAATAGAATCCCATCTATTAAGAACTGTGTTATTTTTCAATGTTACTGTATGATTTCTCCAAACCATTAAAAATCATTGTTCTAAAAATTATTCATGGAAGGGTAAACCTACAAGATCACCCTCTAACACTAAATTAGTCATGAAACTAATTGTGAATGTTAAAAAATTAAATTTAAAGGCCCTATTTAAGAGAAACACACAAAGGTTGCAAAAATTAACATATACTAAACTATGTGACGTAGGGACTATATTTTCGGACTAACTACATGATTAAGAATAAACATGTTCCAAAATAATATTCCTTGTGAAAAAAAACTAAAAATTAAAATTTTCAATGAGATCCCACTTATAACTAAGGTGTAAAAACAAATATAAATTAATAGATAAAATAATAGTGAAATAAATGGTTGAAGTGTTAAAAATGATGTTATGTTACTTATATATCCATTAGGATTATCATAAGATTTGACTTATACATTACTATAATATCTATTAATTATTTGTATAACTATGAAGATATCTAATCAATGCAACAATACTCCCTTATATTTCAATATATAAAACACAAATGTTTAAAATAGGCAACAATGGAAACATCAAAAATTATAACTGTTATCTTTTGTCTCCTAAGAAATCACAAGACGTAAGAATATATCATACCATATGATTTTACATAAAACACCCCATACGATATTACCAAGTCATACAACAAGATTGGATTAGACTATTCTATGAACTATATAGTTCCTACCTCTTGATACACTCATATCATAATCAATGATATAGAAAAATGTATTATATGAATAATCGTTTTTCAGAATATCTCCATCAATCTCTCACTTTCACTAAATACTTATAAACATAGTTTTATTTCACCTTATCTTCTATAATGTTGGAGATCATGTGGAAAATAGTTAAAAATCATATGGTATTTATTACAAAATACATTTTTTAAATCTATCATCAACATCACTATGTTTTAAATCATACGTAATACCATCTTAATATGCATCTCAAACAGATTTGGGATAATCTCTAAAACACTTTTAGATTATCTGTTTGAGTAAAATTGAATCCCCATTCAATTAACCTAAATTTTTTCCCTAAGGTCCATTATAGCATGTAAAGTAAATATAAATTCCAAATATTAAAAATATATAAAAGCATTATGATCTAGAAAAACTTAATGTTTCATAAGAAATAAAATGACCTTGCATGATCTCCGTCATACACATGTTTCATTATACATCTCTCCACTAGTTTAATAATAAACATGAGTGGATTTTAATATTATCCCCTTGTCTATGTTATTGAATAAATATAGATCAAAATGTATTTCAATCCCATATAACCAATAATAAATTTTCAATTATCCTATTATAGACTAGAAGTGGAAAAAATCACCTCAACATAATCAATACAATCTAAAAAAGAGGTTTATTCCATGTGGTTTGGATTATGTTATTAATAGGGTAATGCCTTGTGGATTTTTATGGTTCATGTTTGTTATAAATAGGATAGTGCCATGTGGTTTTTTTATGTTTCATGTTTCCAAAAAATAAAACATATTAAACTAAGACAAAACATTATAAAAAATAATACTTTTTTTACATGTATCATATCACACCACAGCATCATTCTTACTCAATATCCCCTAATACTATTCAAATACATCTCCACTATTTCCTATGTAGTCATTAATATACCACCCCCCACCCACCGACATCTTTTTTATCCATAAATGAGGTGATCTAATTGCCTCATATTTTCTAATCCACTAACCATCCTAGTCTAGTACCCTACTCATTTATAACTTTACCAGTTTTCAGTCCCCTTACCCATCCACCACCGATGCCAATAAAACAACCTACCACAACCTCCATGTATATTTTGATGAAAAAAATTGCAGATATATATAGGGGCATCATCACTCTAAAGTTGTAATGTCTCTACTCTAGCACAATAATTTTAACACCAATATTCAAATACGAATATCCCAAATAAACCCTTCAATTTATAGGTCATTGCATCTCTAAGATAGAATCAATATTGAAAAACTAATTAGTGTGACATCCACTTGTTAATTAATTTCTTATTTTACATTATTTTTTGATTCCTAGATTTTGTGTAATTTTCATGAATGAAATTTGGTGTTTTTGATATTTTTGGGAATAAAATGGTTATCCATTACATTTAAAAGTAACCTTGTGGGGGTTTATGTATGTTGATAGTATAGTTTTCATGGTTGGAACACAATTTGACCAATAACATGGGGAAACATTGCATTATGCTATAGGTTAGATAGTGAAATCTACACAGTTAGTGCACAATATAGAAAACTATTTGGCCTAATAATTTGAACTACCTAGTTAGATTAAAAATTTATATATAAATGTACCACTATATTTTATTTTATCCTCATGACAGCTATCATCTTCTAACACGGTCCAACCAATCCTTGATGCACCACCTTTTCCCTCTCTTACACCATGGAATTTGTCAGGGGTATATTAACTTTTCATGTTATATTCTTTAATAAAATACCATCTAACTCTCTTATTAATCATCACTATCCAAAATTACAATTGGTATTAACATATCTTCTAATCCCTAAGGGTCATCTTGGAAGAAATAGGTATTTGGGTAGACCTGATTTAGGGAATTTTGATGTCTAGGGATTGTAGAGATCATCTCAATTATAATTCAGATGTTCTCAATTAGATATGGAACATTATTTATTATAGTATCATTATTTATATTTCATTAATGTATGTGTTTAAATTAAATTTAATTATTTTTCATTTAATAGTGTTAAATATTTTTTAATTTATTTTAAATAAATGTTTCCCTATATGGGATATGTCTGTAGTGTTTTAATGTTTTTTTATTTATGTATAATCGCATACACATTAATAAAACATAAGAATTTATTTAGTCATTTGGAATGTGAATTAAATCCATCATAGATAGTCTTAAAGAAATTTTTTTTTGAAAGACTTCCTTTTCCATCACAAATAACATTTATTTGTGACAAAAAATCGATGTCTGTCTTAAATACCATTGCTGTGAATGCACTATATCCAAAAGGAAGCATTGGATGAAGTGACTGGTAGTGATATATTTTTACATGTTTCAATTTCAGGCATCCCTCTAGGATATTTTTTTCCAAACAATGAATCCAATAAATAAGGGTCCTTCATAAGTAACCTTCAAGGATGAAATAATATTTGACTCTAATAACTTGTCTAAATTAAAAATTTATTTAAAAATAATTTCTTAATTATCCTCCCCTACTCCATATCCCCTCCCCCCTTCACACACATTAACTAATTCAAAGCCCTTGGATTCCCAGTCACCTAAATCATCCATTGCACATGATTTCTTCCAGAATGGGGTTCAAATTTCCAAGGAATAGGCACATCTTCTCTCCTCTTCATTCTTTTTGATATATACCATTAAATCATTCATAAATTTGTTTTTCCAAACATATGTTAATAAATTTTACCCATTTATTATAGATTTTGGTATTTTGGGATACTGTATGTTTATTATTATATATTTTGGTTTCTATCTTCTTGATACTATTTGATTCCAATTGATTTGATGTATTTATATCAATGTTAAATAATTCAATTGAATATATTTTTCTTTTTTCTTTTCTGGTTACTAAAAGATTATTATATTATATTTTTTAAAATATTTTTATAATTGAAATTATTTATAGGGATTTCTAAAATTTATGTAAATTTTCTCAATGCTTACTAAATCCATTTAATATATGAACTGTATTACATGCTCATAGAAATATCATTGTTGATGTTTTATGATAATACTTGGATTATGTTCATGATGTTATAACATGTTCTTCTATTATATTATGATTTTAATCCTTTAATTAAAACATATGAATATTTTTTTGTAAACTTTTGGATATATAAATATATTAACATGTGAATATGCATGTATAATCATTTCTAAAAAAATATTTTGAGGTTATCTTAAATTAAATATGTATATATATATATTGATTTAAAATGTATATTTTTTCAAAAAAATGTTTTCAAATATATTTCATGTACATATATTTAATTAATAAATCGTTTAATATATATATATATATATACAAGTGAATAATCATATTCAATTTTTTTAACCCATGTAAAGCTTTATATATATATTTTATATTTATAATTGTTTAAAAAACAAGTAAAAATCAATTTCATGTAAGAATTTTTTATTATAAAATGAATTTATATATATATATATAATGTATGGAAAAAATATTAAATGAATATTTTATATAAATGATGAAAAAATCAATTGATAGAAAATGTACGGAAATGTTTTTAAAATTTTTTAATAAAAAAATTATCAATGAAAACACATAATATAATAAAAAATGTATCTATAAGTATTACAAGTTAATAAAGTACCAATTTACCAATGAAAAATTTAATAGAGTTTAATAAATTTTTCTAAACATTTTTTGTTAATATATAAACTTAGTTGGGTTTCATTAAAATGAATAAAAATAATAGTAATAATAAAAATGTTATGATAAATTTTATTTATTACTAATAATATTTTTATTATATAATAAATATATGTAATATTTGAAAAATATTTTTACATTTGATTGTAAAAAACTATAAAAAAATGATAATAATTTTTAAACATTCACATTATTTTTTAGAAATTTAGTACTAGTTAAAAAAGTATTAATAATTAATAAATATTTTAGAATATTATAAATAATTGGTAGATACCAGAAATTATGACAAACATTAAATATATATATATAACATTAACAAAATATTTGAAATGTTTCCATCACATGTGATGTTACTCGACAACATAAACAAAAAAAAATTTCACACATAGGGTAAACCCGACAACCCAGAACAAAAGGTGGACTCATATTTCTTATAAGAATCACCATTTACGGCATAATTCAATTTTCTATAAAATATATAATATTATTATTAAATGAATTATCCTCTCATGTGATGTTACCAAACACCCGATACACAAAATCTAGGTTGTGACATGGGTAAAATATGAATCATAGACCAAATGATTGTCTTCGATTTCACATACCATACACCATTTATGAGATACATCAATTTCATTTAAAAAAAATAATAATAATTTTAAATAGATTACCCTCAGGTGTGTTTTCACCAAACACGTAATGCATCAAAATGTAATGTCACATCCATCATAAACCCTGCATCCTGGACCTAATGATGGTCTCAAATTTCACATATGAGATACCTCTTGGGTGAAATTTAATAATTATTTAATAATAAAACCTTTTTAATATAATATATTTAGTATTTTAATTTTATATGATTCGGGCCTCTATGAGCATAGGAATATCCTGATAACATAGCACCTCACACAGAAAATATTCTATAGAATATTATGATTCATTAGAAAATAATTATTATTATTAATTAGTCAAAATGAGTAATACATCTTCATATTTATATTATTTTCATATATAAATCTGGAATCAGAATCTTTACAAAATTTTATATTACTTGATTTGGGTTTGATAAATATTCAAAAAAATTACAATTCATATGGTATCAATCCTATCTACATTAAGGGAAATAAAAAATTTGTTTTATTTTCATCATCAAATTCATATTTTTTATGGAACAATTAAATTCAAATATAATAAATGTGATCTTAGGGTATTCAAAACATTTGACGATGATAGAATACATCTATTTCATTTCTGTTTCTCATAAAGATTATATTTTCTTCTACCAACATGGTGAGTTGAATTTATAAGAAAATAATAAAAATTAGGTAAGGGATATCTCTTTTAGAAATTTAAAACATGATCATGTTGTCCCATATATTCAGGAAAAAAATTATATTCTAAATCATGAATCAGAAGGCTTCTAAATTTTATAATTTGGTGAAATTTTTTATGAAGTCCTTATTTTTAGGTTTCCAGGTAAACACACATAATGATATTAAAAAAATTCTGTATATTTAATTATATATTGTAGTGTAAATTAGTTTCTTTTATCAAATATAATCATTTTTGAAATAAATGATTGCTAAAAAACACATCACCTCTAAGTTTCTATGAATGTAAGAGGTTGGTCCATTTTTTGGGTTTTAGTTATCAGAAGATGCATGCCTATTTTAATGACTTCATATTATCAAATGGTGATTATGACTCATATTTTTATTATCAAGCATATATAAAATCAAGGTATAAATAGTGATAACAAGGAAATTCTATATTTCCTTTTAATTAGTTGGGGTATTTTTCCATTACACCCAATTTAGGTCATTTATTTATGTCTCACAAAAATGTTGCATTAATAAATTGGCATAAATAAAATATTTAGATAAACAAAATTAAATCATCAATGTGATGGTGATTAATATTAAACATTGATCAAATGAATACATCTTTTTTCTCTAGAACCTCAAAGCATATAGTTGGGCCTTCCTAGTGACAATGGTTTCCCATTTTCTTCTTATAAATGTAATTATTCTTTTCGGCTGGTTTTCATTACTCTATATAAATTACCTCCTTCAATGATGATGATTGAAGAATGTATATATTTTTATCAATTAAATTAAATGTGAGGAAGAATGTTAATTTTTATTTTAATCATGTAATTGATGAGTTAATTTCATTATGGAATAATTGTGTAGCTTCATTTGAAATAGTTGTAGATAAAGAAATTTCCTTGGAGGTTTCATTAATTGAGATGATCAGTGACTTCCTAGAATATGGTTTATTATAATTTTGGAGTATGCAAAGTATAATATCATTTTCATACTACATGGTGGATGGAAATGAGTGAAAGACTATATTTTGTCTATCATTTAAGAATTATTCATAAGGATAACCATTTTTCGAAGGAATCAAACTAATTTTATAAATGATATAATGGAAAGAGAAAAACCTCAAATAGTTCTCTCAGGTATTCTAGTAAAATTTATCATCTCTACATTGACTCCTATTACTTTTTGACCAATCATAAAATGAAAAAAATATAGATGTTTTGGGAGAGATCATAATTGATCAAATGGTGTACTTTTGGGACCTTCTGTATTGGCCTTATTAGTTGGTTGAACACATGTTAAATGTAATGTATATTAAGAATAAAAAATTGATAATATATTTTATGTTGTTTTTGGTCCTCTTGATAAGAATCACTTTATAGTATGGTTTATATCGGAAGAGGATTTGATCCGAGCTTGGTCCAACGCCCCTCAGCATTGCAACGGCTGTAAGTTTTCCCTCCTTCAATGGTCTTTTGATTTATTTTTGAATTGTGATCCTTACACAATCTTGACATGGGTGACTCTTCCTCAACTTCCTCTACCGTTTCATAATCCTAAGATTATCAGCATGATTGGGAACAAGGTGGGCCGTTATATCTGTTCTGGCGTTCAAACCTCCACGGTAAGTCATCCGATTAATCCTCGCATCTGTGTTGAGGTGGATGTTGCGAAGCCTATGGTGAAGTGGATATGGATTACCATGGGTGAGGAATTATTATGGAAGCAGGCTGTTGTTTTTGAGTTTTGGGATGACTACTGCGATAACTGTTGTCGATTGGGTCACATAGTTTCTAAACGTCAAGGTGAAGCAGCGATCGAAAGGATGTATAGTCCAAAGGAGAAGATAGGTAGGTTTCTTGGTCAGTGAACTACTACAGATCCTGTGAATGGAATGGTGAAACAGATTGTAGTGATTGAGGGGAAATCTCTCCCTAATACTTTGGTTGATTTGGTGTTTAGGAGACTTAGGAGTGATCTGAATTCAGGGGTTTGGCAGAAGTAGTCTGTTGGTGGAAATGAGACTGGTGACATGGAGGAGTCATCAGGTGTAAGCATGACCAAGGCCTCATATTAGTAGGTCCCTCTATTGTTGGATACCATTTGGAAGGATGCAAGTGATTTCATGGAGCCAGATCCTATGCTTGAGGTTAATTTTGGCACTACAAGTTGTGAGAGTTGTCCCGTGGAGGTGTTGGAAGTTGCTAATAGGGATCAATGAAGGGATTTGAGTGATGCTGCTATGAAGATTTCAATTGAGACTAGAAATAGGTACCAAGGATTGGAAAAAAAGAACATGAAGGAGGCTGCTCAAATGGATGAAGGTGGTAGTGTGTAGCTAGGGATCACTTCTCTAGAGGATGGAAATGGGAAGGAAGTCTTGCGGAAGGGGTATCTGGACGGTCATGAATTAATGGATTAGCCTAAGTGTCTGGCCCTGATTGACCCTAACTATCAATCTCAGTAAGGCCGAGGAGGGGAAGATGTATTTCGGGAGGTTAATATTTTGGGAAAATGGGGGGGGGTTACTTGGATAGAAGCAAGGAGAATGATAGAGTCTTGACCAGACCTTTGTATAGTGAGATTGTTCAGGGCGGTGGGATGAAGATGATCAGAAATCAGGGAAGCATGAATGCTCAATCACGACGAAGGCCGAGGAAGGACTACTCTAACTTACCAAATTCGATGCCCACCAGGTCATCGGTTGGGAACACAGAGCTTCTATCCTTGGAATGAATGAACCTATGAAAAAAGTATGTGATGGTTCTCAAACATTATGAGAGTTTGGAAGGGGAATCAGCTTCTACAGAGGATGATTTTTATCAGGTATGTGACGAAGGGTATGGTTTCTTTGATATATAATGTTCTCTTTCATATTGTGGTACTTGTTTTCTGTCTTTTTATTTTTATTTAATAAATGTTCAAGGGGTTATCCTCTGACCGTGTTTCTGGTATTGGTCTAAGAAGGCTATTAAATTCTTTAATAAGGGATGTTTTGACCAAAATTTCATATTTATTCTAACTTATTTTTTTATAAGCATCAGATTATCATGCATTGAGTATGTTGAATGAATATTTTATTTACATTTATATAAAATGTACTAAATATTACCCCTATCCCACTTTTACTCAATTGAACACCAAATATTTAATTTTCCAAAATGAGAAAAAAGGGGTAGTTCCAGTAAAATTCTGATAGATGTACCCATTTAAGATTTATATTACGAATATATAAAAGAATCTATGTAAAAAAGAATTATTTGAATGCGAAATTGTAGATACATACTTACTAGAGGGAATTTAACATTTATCTCATATTATTTTTCAAAATGAATCTTCTTCAAAACATCATCACCTGGGTAGAAATAAGGCAAATGGTAATGATGTCATAGACCATCAATTGTCATTTTTTATTCACCCTGATCATGTTTATTGTTCTTCATGAATAATGGAGTTTGGATGAAGAACAACCAAGATAACATAAACATGTTTTTGTAAATTATGTTGTATTTACACAATTTTTTGCAGTAAGTACTAGTTTTAATTGTTATTTACAATTTTTTAAATATATAAATACGTTTACAATACCTTTCATATAGACTATATAATTTCCGTATTAATATATATATATATAGTACCCCTTTACCTCTTAAATAATTTAAACAATAGAATTTTTCATATTGGTTTCAATGAAAAATAAGTTATGTTAATCCCAATAGAGCACTAAAAAAAATATTTAATGATATCTATTATTTATAATTTTAATTATTCATAGAAAATAAAACAAGAAACTAAAATTGATAGTCAATTATGTAATCTAAAAACTCCATTGAAATTGGTAAAATATTATAATTGGAATGTGCTTAATGTTTTATGATTACATACATGCATATATATTGAATAAACTAATGAAATTAATATTTATGTTTGTTTAAATGGATCTCGTTATAATAAAATTGAAGATAACTTTTATTTTTGTTGGAGGATATAATATACTTATGTTGTCTTGGAAAAAATTATTTAGCAATGATTAAACATCATTGGTTTGATATTGATCAAGGTATGAAAGATCATTCTTATAATAGAGTTATTGAAATTGGATATTACTATATTCTTGTATCAAATAAACAACTTCTATTTGACTAATAGGAACATCATGTTTAAATTTCAAATTAGAATGATGTTTTTAGATATTACCTCGATCGGTGGAGTGTAATAAAAATTAATTGTTGTGACAATAAATTTCATGAAAACGAAAATAGATACACGGAAGTTCAACAAATTGAAACTTTTTAGGAAATATCCCTAAATATATTTCTAACCCATGAGATATTATATCTATTATGAAACCCCCTTATTAGAGAATAATCATATTGATAATGTTAATGATGTAATAAATGATAATTAAACTTATGTTTGTATGGAGGATAATTATGAGAAAGATGAATATAAAGACATTTTCCTTTATGAATATGAGGAATAAGATGACAATTTCTGTATTACATTTATGTATTTTTTAGTTTTTTATATTTTATATTTTATAATTAATTATTTACACATAGGATTGTTTATTTTCTATTACTATACATGATAATCTTTCATCTTCTGTCACTGATTCCTATAATTATATTTTTTTTATTTGATACCTTAATAAAAAATTATTGAGAGGTAAGAATATTATATTATTCTTGGTATTTGTTAGTTAATTATATTTTATATCAATGTAAACAATTCATTATAGGTTATATTATATTATTCTAGTACCTATTTAATGTTAAATATTAGATTCTTGTATTTATTATTTTTGATATTTTCTATTTATGTATTAACAATTATATACAAGTAATAGTGTTATATTTTGGTATTTATTATTTTTTATATTTTAATTATGTATTGAAAACTTCTTACATGTACTATTATTCTTTTATATTTCTAGTGATGTTCCCAATGATTTATTTTTCTCTCTCATTGATGTTGGAATCCCAATGATGGCCCAGACTCATCTAATATGTAGTATTCTAGGAATATAAAGAGGGGTGTATCCTTTCTCAATTAATGACTCTGAACCCTAATCCAAATATATTTCCATCTCTTTTTTTTATTCCTCATTTATGGAGGCATTTTCAGTTGTTTATGATATTTATTTTATATAATTTTTTCTATTAATAGTGGTAATTATATTTTTTATATTCAAAATTTTGTTAATTTAGATATTTGGACGGTTAGTATGATTTAGAGAAATGAATTATATAAGACATGGGTGTCAGGGAATCAGATTCCCATCTTCATTCGTTTGCAAAGGGGAATCTATTGGATAGTACATTATCATATAATATATTTTCTTTTATATTCATTTTAAAAGTAAAGTTTTTTTAATATTCATGCAGAATTTATTATCTCTACTTTATGATAGCTTTAGGGATCCAATCTGTCAAAAATGTGTGGTTTATATAAGAAAACTTATTTATTAGTTTTTACACAACCTCATAATGAAAAATGTGGATAGAGAATTAGTGACTATTTTGACAAGTCTAACAACTCTCATCAAGTGGATTAAATCATAGAGTAGTTTTGTGATTAATTCTTCTCATATTTTCATGGAGACTATTTAATGAGGAGGTTATCATCTGGATGTCAAAAGATGGTGAGGAAATTGGACACACATAGGTTTGGGATTCATATATTTGGTATACGTCGATGACATATTGAAAATAATATTTTTTATTAATTTTTATTTATATTAATTTTAATTTTTTTGAAATATTATACAAGCACATACAAATCATTTTATTACATAGTTTGATGTTTAATATAATATTTACACATAAACCCATACATGACAACATATCAGTTAGAGACAGTGTCAAATTGTGGATAGTTTTTTTAAATATTTATTGATATAAATTTAATTTTTATTATAATTTCAAATTATATTTGAAGGAAATTAATAACATAATATTTTTTCATTCATGAGATGGTCAGGATGAGGTCAAAGTAGATGCCACTTGCAAGCTAGGTTTTGATGATGATTATTTCATATCAGTGACTGTGAATGGTGTTGAAAAATGTCAGGTGACCGATATAGGTTCATTACTGACAACTAAAAATAATTATATTAGTCTTGTGAGTTCATCAGCATGCTCAAAGGGATCTCATGGGGATTAATCATAATTTTACACTAGAGAGTTTTAGGAGTGGTTGTGATCTATACATTGGATGATATAATGGATTCAAAGAAATTTAATGGAGGAGCATGATGAGCAGCTTCCGAGATATGAGTAGATGTTAGAGTATATGTGATTACTGGCTTGGGTTGCTAGTATGGAGTTACCACTCTCTGAAACTTAGATTAATCATCCTCCACCTGATACTAGTTTATTATCAATTTCTGGCATGAATTTTATGGGTTTTAGGAATATATAAATATTCTATTTTAAATTCTATAATAATGTTATGTTCTTTTTTATTGCATTTAAATTATTTTTTTTAAAAAAAAATTCTAAATTTTTATGTATGTTTTTATTTTTAAAAAAAATATTGATATTGAAATAGATATAAATATTCATTGAAATTCATTTAAAAAATGGTACCCTAAATTTCAATAGACAATATGTCCATAACAAATGAGATTATTTGGGATAGTCCCATTGCAAATGATCATTTAATATAAACATCCATATTATTTGTCCCAAAAGCCCTACTCTTTAAAAGTAGTAATTTCATTCAATAACCAATTGAAAAAAAAAGAATAATCATGATTTCATTTCCATTGAAGCTCCATTAACAATAGACACCCACCAAAAAAGTATATTTGGGATAGGAATCCGCTGATAATATCCCATCTCAGAGATGTAAAACTCTTGTAGTAAAAAAGGGTTTACCTTAAATACTTTTTATTCTTTTAAAAAGAAAATGTTTCAGTATGAAATGTCTATGTGATATTTTTATGCTGATTTTAGAGGTATTATTGGTGAATTTAATGTCTTTTACCATTTTCTAATGTGGTTCTACAAATATAAGGAGTGTAACATTTGCCAAATTTGGTTTTAAAAAACTGTTTTTAAAATAATATTTCAAATGGTTTATATAACATTAATGGATCTATTAGAACAATAAAATTGAATTTCTATTTTTTGAGATATCCTCATTTATTTCCCTCATTTTTCACATGATAATGGTATTTTGTTTATTAGATGATGGATTCATGATGTTTGAAGTGCTTGTTCTATGTAATAGAATGGGAGTTGATGTAGGTGTGTTATTTATGACTTTTTTGTTTTCTACTGGGTTAATTTTACACCCATCTTCACTTATTTCGTCAAGGGAACCAAGACAACTACATTATAGAACTATATTTATGCTACACTAGGATGTAGGCATGCTTCTTGTGCCCCTTGTAACTTGAGATATGGCTATGTGGGGGGTCTATATTGAAGATATTGTTGTGGACTATCTAATTGGTGTGTATTTAGTAGGTATAAAATTGGTAAACTTGGCCTAGCACACAATTTATTCTACATCAAGAGTATTTCATTTATATAGTTTATTTTTATTACTGTAGATATACTTTTATGGAATTATTTTTTTGGTTGGATTGTCATTTTATATTTTTTTAATTTTATATACAATGATGTCTAATTGATGGAAATTTTTTATTGGAACCTTAATGTCTTATTATATATGGTTATATTAATTTTATGTGGATGAAATTGTTATTGATGTTTTTTTAATGGATTCTCAATCACAAATTTTTAGTTCATGGGGATCAGAAATGCCCTCCAGGCCTAGTGGAGGGTCGGTTCATGTTTTCATTTTGGAAAAAACATAAGAAACATCACTGTAGATGGTATTTATGAAAAACATCTTTTATAATTATCCTTGGTTATTGAGTTTCCCTATTTTTATTTTCTTAATTTCATGGTAGAATGAATATTTTGGTAGTTTTGAATATGGGATATTAGGGTGATGAGAGTTTATATTTCCCAATCTCATCCTAAAATTACTATTTCTTGAGGTATTCTGGTTTTGAATTGTAAATTATATTTTTATTTTTTTTGGTTATTTTCAATTTAACAGTATATGAAGTGCTGATGTTATGATACCTGTTGAGTATTCTAGTGGTTTTATGAGCCTCTATTTAGATACATGGTGAAAATTAAGAATAACTTGAGTGAAAAAATTATCTTTCATATTATATCAAATTATGTAGAGCTTGTGCATTTGGGTCTGTAGCCTATGTAGATATTGTTGTATGGTTGGTGCATAGTTTCTACACCCACATGAATAAACTTTGAATATCTTTTTTTATTTCCTGGTTGAGTTTTTTGGACACCTATTTATCTCAAATTGAACCAAATGTGGAATCCATTAATAAAAGATATAATAATAGGGATGGGATTGATGATGTTTAGATGTGATTGTATGGGATTTTTTTGGGATTTTTATTATGTTTTGTTTTTAGGGGGTTCATTTGTGAAAAACGTAGAATTTATTGAAATGTACTATTTTAAAATTTGTATTAATTGGTTTTCTAAAAAGAGATTTTTTTTCATTAAATGATTTATAAAGTAGTTAATTTTAATATTAAATTGGTAAAATGTTTTAATAGAAAAAGTTATTTTATAAATAGGTTCTAGGAAATAAATCTAAATAATTTATAAATAAATTTGGGTAATGATTGAATTTTGAATAGGTTTCATTAAATTTTCAAATGGAATGAAGTGTGTTTACTAATGGTTTATAATTTTCAAAGAGGTAATTATTTTAATATTCTAGTGCATTCCTTGGTGGGATTTATTTTTAAAGGGTTCCCTTTTGGAATTTAATTATAATAAGATGGAATTTTTTCCTTTATGATATGAATTTTTTTTATAGTGACTACTATTTTTTTATTTTATACATATTTTATGATGAGATGATTTTATTAATGTTTTGGTACCTGATTTCCTAATGTTCAAATCTTGTGTCATTTATAGTATACCTCTCAGAATGGTATAGGGAGAAAGTAGATGGCTAGTCATTAAGTATGATCTTATTAGTAAACTTCATCATCAATTAGAATGCATTAATTCAGTTATAGAATCCACCCCAAATCTAAATTTTGAAGTGGATGTCTGAAATTCTCTAATCACATACAATGTTTCAAACATCTGGGATCAATAACTAAATTATTTCTACTATGATCAAGGTTCAACCAAATTTGTGGGTGGTTAGAAATGATTTTTGGAAACATCAATTCTCTAGAAATCTATGATTATTCATGGGAGAGTGCTATTGGAATCCTTTTTAGTGGATCAGTACAGGTGAATATGATGTTGAAGATACACTCTCAGTTGTTGTATGGAATGTCATGGGAGTTCTTTATGTTTTCATTTATATAGTGGTTCTATCATATGTTTATAAGGGTAGAAATATATCATCATTTTAAAAGACATTATCAATGTTACCAATCAGATAAGTGCAATTTTGACCACCTCTCAAATTTGTAAAATTCACCCTAGAACTATACATCAATGATTTTGAAAAATATAATTTCTTCAGAGGTTGTATTCAACAATATATTAGTCCAGTTGATCTTTATGTTGACCAAATATTTTTAAAGAGGTTATTGAGGAGTACGTTCATGAAGAAGTAACCCAATATTTTTGATTCTTTTCTCCATCGAATGGAAATGGTGGTACCTCAGCATATATTGGGTATCCATGGGTTAAAAATAAATTTCAAGTGTATGTCACTCATCATTGGAATAAAATTTCACTTATTTGCTTTTAATTCATGGAATTAGTGAACATAAACCATACCATCATAAATATCCACATACCTTCCTCTAATATTTATATTTAGTTTATCTATAGAAATTATATAATTTAGGGTGTTTGAAAAAGTTTCATGTATGATCTATTAGGGCTGATGATATGTTTAGTGGAATCTTTTTTTATAGTTGTTGAATAGGTTATGATTTTTTAGATTTTGAGGTAGTATATTTCTAATATTTTTGGTTTCTCTATTATGTATGGTTTTGAATGTTGGTTTTACGGTTTCATCATTGTTTCAAATGTATCTCAAATATGTTTTTTTGAGTGTTTTGTTGTGATAATGTTTGATATTCTTAATGGATGGGCATGAAAAATTTCCATGAGTAAAAGTGTTGGTTATTAGGGTGGGTGACTGACTGGATGATATTACACTCTACCAATTATTTAGATTACAATATTATAGATTCATTGTGATATGTTGATCCACTTTGTGACCATATGTTATCCTTTTGTGCATTGGATTAATGTTATATCACATATATTTCACTAAGGATTATAGATAGATATTTTATTTCTTTTTTGTTGGATTTTTCTTTTAGTTTGAAGATGCTTTCATTTTATGACTATTTGGATGTTTTTAGGAATTGACTCGTTATAGATTCCTTTAGTTCTACCATGATAGATAGTTTTGAAAATGTTGGTGGGATAATGATAGGTATTATTCCTTCTTAGGAATTCATGTTTTATGATTTTTTGTTGCGCTTGTAGATGCTAGAAATTTTTATTGATCTATTTGATCATTTCATGGTTATTAGTGGGGATTTATTTTTCAAATTACATCTAATTTTGAGAAAGGAATTTTTCAGTGATGAATGTATCATTATGGGAAGAATTATAAAAACCCTTGTTTATAATATTTTTTTTATTTTGTAATATTTCATATAATGTTTGGTTTCATTGAGTTTGGTAATTTTAAAATTATATATTTTGAGTTTTCTTATATTTTCCATGTGTTAAATGATTACCCAAAAAGATAGGAGTATTTTTTAAACAATAATGAGAGGGGTATCATATGTTGAAAGTGGGGGTTTTTTGTGTGTAGAAACATAGTTTTTCAAACCATGTGAGGCAACCATGCACCCCATTACATTGTGGAAAATATCAACTGTTTAGTTGGTTCATGGTTTGGAAAACCTTAGGGCCTGCCAAGTTTACTTAGAAAAGTAAAATTTCAATGTTTCCATCCAACTATTAATAATATTCATGACTCAATTATTCTCTTACAAGGTTTGGACACCCTAGTATGTGCCTCCCATTTATTTCTCTCCTCCTATAAGGAATCTTCAAGGATCTCTTTCATGTTTGAGCGTTATTCCCTTATTTTATCCCATATAACTATCTCTTTATTTCATTAATTCTAGTTTCATATTGGATATAACTTCTCCGAAAACCCTTAGGTTCATTTTGTCTTTTTAAGGATTTTATTACATAATATTGATGATTTTTATTTCCAGGGCTTGTAGGCATAATCTCTGAACTAGTTTTGGTGTCTGTCGATGGAGGTGACATGTTTCATCTTATAGTGCCCTGATTTAATCTTATTTGAGGTATTTATTTCAATAAAAAGTTGTTGATTTTAATTTCATAATGTTTCTAGATTTTATAAATTCATTTTTATTGAATGTATGTATATATGTAATATGTATACAGTGATTCATATTTATTTGTTTTAATTTCTAAAATTTGAATAATGGGTTAACTTCAGTGATTTCAGGTTTTATTTTTAAATGTAATTGTTTTCATATAAAAAAATTTAAAAAATATTATGAGGATTTTAAAATTATTTTTTTTCTAATGAAGGGTTACAAATATGATTTAAATGGATTCCTTAGATTTGAGTGGTTTTTTTTTCAAAATATGTTTTTAGGAAATAGTATTAAAGATAATATTTAAAATGGTGTGTGTGACTATAAAGTCATGTTTTTAATAAAAAATGAATATTTTATTTCAAGAGATATTTTTATTTATTTACTGATAATTATTTTAGATGTTTATGGGACATTGATTGAATTATGATGGATGAAAAATATGTGAATGAGGTTTTTACTTGTGCCTTGATTGCTGATATTGATCTTATTATAATCTCCCCACTAATTGTTTTTCATATGGGAACTCAGGTCACTATGTGAAAAATCTTGATTTATACTAAACTAGTTATTCCACATATATTTAATTTCCCCTCTAGTATGATATAGATCTGGGTGGGGTTCCATAAAGATGATGTGGGTATAGGCTATATGGGTGTATTGTGTTTGGTAAATATTGCATTGGCCACATATTTGTCAAAATTGGGATTTATAAAGTCTAAAATCATCTAAAATTAATCCTTATGTAAATAAAAACTGTAAATATTCCCCTATAGGTGGTTTATATAGGGGTTTCATCTATTTATTCAACGTATCCACCCTTTCTTATATTTTTTGTGGAACCATTTATCTTTATTTACATTCATTATTTACTTCCTGAATAGTAGTGCCTACATAGTATAATTATCTTACATCTAGGATCATGTTGTTTTAATTTTAATCATAATGAAAAGATGTTTTTAAATAATATTGAATTAATGGTTCTGATTATAATTTTTCAATCATCATTTAAAATCACTATTTGGATAAAATGGCTTAGGACAGGGAAACAATTTCAATGCCATAGATATCATTTAAATAAAAAATGGAATATTTATAATATAGATTTGTATGTGATATATTATTTCATTTTTTAAAGGATATTTTAAAATTGTATTTGAAACTGTCATTTATGAATTTATCTATGAATGAAATTTTATAGATTCTTTGGTAAGATCCTAGAGATACACTTAGCTCATTCCTTGAATATTATTACATGTGTGTGTTTACTACCTCTACATTGATTACAAGTTATATGTTTATAGGTTTGGCTTGATAATATTTTCCTTGGTTCATGATGGGTTTATTGAGATGTTGTGAACAACCCATGTTTACATAGAGGATACTTAGTAATGTGGGTTATTTATTTTATTTATAATTTTTTGGGATATTGTAACTTCCAAACCAGAATAGTTTAATATCTATTGTCGATTTATCTCTCCTTTATAATATTTGGATCTATTATTTTAGGTGGATGTTTATTTAATTATTATTTTCTATGTTGTTTTATCATTTCCAAATAAATTATTTTATATACACAGATGTCCAATCCCCGTAAATGTTATGTCAAAACCTCGGTTGTCTCTTTTGCGTGGTTATACTACATTAACAATTGATCAATCATTCTGAACTGTGTGTTCATCAATTCAAAGCCACCAGTTTTCATCCCATAGGGATCATGAATTCCCTTTCAGACTAATTTCATGTAGGTTTAGGTGGAATCTAGGGAAATTTTATTATTATTTGGCCACTAAATCTATAAATTTCATATCACGGTATACATTATTTTTTAATGTATGTAAGTTATATAAGCCATTTATTACTAAAATTTAAATGGGATTGTATATTTTATATCACATATGGGTGTGTTTAGTTAAATTATATCATTGGTGTGTTTGTTTAAAATAAATTTCCTTCTTGAGTTATAGTGTTTTGGGTTTCTTGTGTTTCCTTCTAATGGTATTTTTACTTTTGGTTTCAATAATGGACTTTCTATGAAATCGAAAATCATTATTTGAGTGACACAAAACTTCTCTACAAGCTTCATGATATTTTGAATGCTTGTAATGTTGGTATTCTTACTATGTAATGCTAGGATTGTTTTATTGGCACATTCTTCAAAGATTTAGGTGTTTTCCCATTGTAATGTAATTACATAATTTCAAATGGGAAGGGTGTGAATTTAAATAAAGAATGGTTGGTTTCTTTTTTTTTTCTATCGGAAGAATGAAAGGAAAATGGGATAATTTTTGTCGTATATAATTATTTTTTATTTATAAAAAAGTTATATTTTATTTGAATACATTCCATTAAAATTCAAACATAATATTTAATTTTTTACCCTTTATTACATTTCACATTTTTATTTAAATTGAAATAATTTTTTCGAGAAAAAATTGTCTCATGTTCTTTGTAATATACCTTATTTTTTTATTGACCTATCTATACTATTTCTACTTTTATTGTCATAGATTATCTTTTTTAGGCTAAATCATATCTAAAAATACAATAAATGTAATAGGATAAGTGAGACTCTTATACATTTATCAATTAATACATATTCATAATATCTTTATTCCCTCTTTGGAAGAATATCGAATCATAGGAATTTTTTCATTTAATTTTCAGAATAGTGTACCATTGATTATCAATTTAAAATTAAATAAAAATAATAAAAATTTATAAAATAATTTAATTTCACTTTTTGATCATTTTTTTATGTAGAAAAGTAAACTAATAATTAATCTATATAATAAAAATCGTTCTATCAATTCTATATCACAAAAAATCTTAAACTATAAATTTAATCATTAAAACATTAACTCAAAAATATACTATCTAAAACCTTGAACATTAAATTATTAACATCATTTTATTAGAACACTAATTATTGAACTCTTACAGAAGAAAACATACCCATTTATTCACAATCATAAATAATGATCAATCAAATATAAGGTATTAAAATATTTTTTTCCACTCTGCTACCTTAAAACATTATCCTAAAAAACATAATATCGTATCTATAATTATTGCATGTGTTTTATGATTCCTTTATTGAAAACCATGTGTTATGGTGGTCCCTTTTCATAGGCCATGATATTTTATTTGTTGTGGTTGGATTTATCCAGTCGTGGGTATATTTAAAGAAATGATAATCCACAATCTAAACCAAACCAATCCCAAAATTAATGACTTAGAAGATTTCTAATAATACTAAATTGATATTAAATGATATTGTTTTTGCGAAGACCCAAACTTTTATCAATTTAAATTTCCTTATTATAATAATTTCATCAAATTAAATAGAGAACACAATTCAAACATTATAAATGATGAATGAATTAAATAAAAGTTACTTTTCTATAAAATAAGGAACATATCCCATTGTAATAGTATCCTGATCCTTGGAATAGTTACATGACCATTAGGTATAGTAATTTGACAATAGAATAGTAACCTCACATATAAAAATATAAAAAAAATTTATTTATCTTATTAATGAAAATGTTACATAATTAAATATTAGTATTAGTAAATAAATGTTATTTGAATGGTAAAATAAGAGTTTTTATTTTTATAAAACAAATATTATTATATACAATGTCATAATTAATATAAAAATTTCAAGGAAAATTTATTTTCAGAATTTATATTAATAAATTTATATTTTGTTTTCATATGATTATAATATAATTTTTTGGGATCTTAATTAATTTTTGGATGTTTCATCAAATCATTTATAATGTTAAAATTAGTATTTTTTGAATAAATGGTGATTTAAATTAAAAATTAAATTTATCATATTTTAAAAAAAATCATAATATGGTGTAAATTTTTTTAATCACTATTGAAAAAGTGTGAATGGGTTATTTTTTGTAATTTTCTAAAATACATCAGTTTTCCGATGAATAATAAAAAATATATACTTTACACATTACCCATGTAACTAAAATTACCACATTCATGATGTAATAGGGAAATAATGATTCTATAACATAAAATTTGGATATTTTATATATAATTTTAAAATTAATCATTTAGATACAATTATCTCAATTTCCAAACCTAAAAAAACATTCCAAATCCAAAAAATCAAAAGTGATTTCAAAAAATATCAATTTGTATTTCATTAACTTTCCTTTTTAATAAATTAAAAAATTAAAATTATAATGTTTTTTTGATGTATAAGAATAATTATATTGTATTAGTATATTATTTATATTCAAAAAAACAATTACAATTCTAGTATTTTATAAATTATTTTATTTAATAATTTATTCTAAAAATATATATATCGTTAATTATAAATAACCTCTCTCCCTCCCTACAAAAAACCAATACTACCACCCATTACAAAGGATGATGTGGGCCTAAATCCTCCCTCTCCAGAGTCATAAAATACAAAGTGAAGTAATTTATTAATAAAGTTAAATCACCATGGGAGTTATAGTATCATATAATAGAAGACACACCAAAGAAAGAGTAAGTCTCTATTAACCCTTACCTCTATTCTTCTTCTCATTCTTCATTTAAAAATTCCATTAAAACCCACATACTATAAAATTCATTATGGAGTAATCTAGAATTTCATTAATTATGTTAAAATACTTCATATATCATATATATCAGATATATAATTTTCTTACTATATTTTCATGTTGTTTTAGCAATATCCAGTTGAAGGTTATTTAACCATCAACATAGACATTTCCAAAACAATTCATATAACCACCTTAAAGGATAGAGAATATGGATTATATATAATATATAGATAATAAATTAAATTTTTCTTATGAATTTATAATAAACATTACTAATATATAACTTCTATTTAACTAAATAGTGAAATTGATGAAATATAGGAAGTTTTTAAGTAAAACATTATATAAAAACACTACAATTTCAAAAACAAAAATTATTAAATATTATCCAATGATTATATTTAATAAATATTTATTTAAAATCACTATAATTCACTTCAATGTTGTATTTTAAATAAATATATGATTGTTTTTTAGGATTTTCTAAATACATACAATTATTTGGTAATTTAGGTAAGGGGATTCTCAATCCTAACCCACTCCAATTCGGTTTTACCACTTTTACACCATTTTCATTATGTATGTTCATTTAATTTTATATATATTTAATTTATTTATCCTTTTCTTTTTCTTTTCTGGATATACAGGATCCCAATATTAATTTATAATAAATCAAAATATTTTAATAAAAAAAACATTCTTTCTTAATACATTACTTTAGTTTTTCAGGATTATTTTTCATCCTTAATAAATATTGATGGTTCTTATATACATAATGTAATAAACTTTTAATTTTTGTAACTTGAAAATTTATTCCTAAAAATATGATTTATGAAATGAATCCCATTCCTTTTAATGGATTCTTTTATGTCAAATATTAAAATTTATTCTATGTGGAATGCATTATTATGTAAACATAATAATGTAATGGGTTCACCAAAAATAATATTGTTCATGTAAATGTTATTGTTTGATGGGTGTGTGCAGAATTATTTAGCACTCTAATTCATTTTCCAATGCGATTTATCTAATAAGATAAAGTGAAATATGTGAGGTAGTTGACTACTAATACATGACGCTACATTTTTTGTGTGTGACCACATTCTGCACCATTATCTGTTGATTCCATTCATGATTATGATGTTGTTCCTTTTCATATATTATGATGATGATGATTATGCTCACCCATGTTTCATGTCTTTTATTTATTATCTTACTCATCTTTTAGCTCACCACTTATTTTTAGGTACATCCTTATGTGAATACCTATACTATGGAGAACATTTTGAATAATATAAATATAGATAAGATAAAATTATATAAATGTATATCTTTTATTATATAAATGTTATGTATGGTTATAATTTTCTATAGATACTAATCCTATGGATCCTGGTTGTGAAACACTTTTAATTTGTTTATCATTAAAAATATATAAAAATCATGTAAGAAAATCAGGGTCGATATAGTTTGAATAAAGGAATAGTTTTATTAATTTGGTAATAAGGTTACTATAACTGTAGTGAAGATCCTTAGTATGTGACTAATTATTAGTAACCACTCGTGATTCTTTTTTTAAAAAAATGACAATCATACGGATCCCATAAGATATTCCATTAGAATTAGGTGAAAAAAAGGAAAAAAATTATTTATTCATGATGTGTTGACATAGATTTTTTCAAACCTCCTATATTTTTGAAAAATGTGGGATCCAAGAGAAAACAGGCCAACACACTGTGTAAGGGACAATGCCACGATTTCTCAAAATGCTTCCCCTATTTTTTTGGAGGTAGATTTCAAAATTTCATGGAAATTATTACCCATATCTATGGATAATAATAAAACCATGAATAATGGGTAACACCCTTTTTCCCAAAGGAGGTAGAAATAAGCTATCAAGACATTTGTACAACAAGGAACTGCGATGTTTAGTGGATATTCGGATCTACTACTCGTGGAGCAGTGGGTCAATTCATTGGAGGAGTTCTTTTTTATGATTCATTATACTGATGTAGATAATGTTAATCTTTCCAATTATCATCAAGATAGAGATGATGATTAATTGTGTTTGTTTATTAATAACACCAAACCAATGGAATAAATTAAATAGATAAAGTGTGAATACTTAAAGAAATTTTTTATTAACAAGTATTTACCTTAGGCTCTTTATTCACATTTATATAGGGAATTCATAGAGCTCAATCAAAAGGACGGTGAACCTATCATGGAATATAATAAAAAATTCACAATGATTTGAAGGTATTCTTTAGATTTAGTTATCATCATTGATAAAAAAATAGGTAAATTAGTTTGTTTTTTAACAACTATATTGAAAGGCTCTAGTTCATTTTTTGGTGTATTGAAGAAGATGTTTGATTTGGTCGCAATGTGGATATTGAGTTTGGAGAATGTTCTTATGGTATTTTGATAAGAATTGTAACATTGAGTTTCAAGCTGGGCGATCTAATGAAAATGGTGGAAAGAAATACCTACCACTAATATGTTAATAATGGGATAAGAATCATCTAGGGAACTTCATAAAATTGATAGGGAAATTCTATATTTATGGGATAAAAGGTAACCAATCTCATAAATGTCATAATGGAAAAATGAAGAAGGTCAGAATGAAAGAGAAAATGAGAGCACCACCCATAGTTCAACACTTCAACTATGTAGAGCAATGGAACTATTCAAGCCAGTGCAGTATTCCAGGAATCCTCAGGGGAAATTAGAATCATCAACCACCAATTATAAAGGGGAAAGTGAAGTTTTATTCCATCACTACAAATTATGTGGATCAAGATAATGAATTCATACATGGTACAATTACTATTCACTCAATAATGTAAAAAATTTTGATTTGATTATAGTTTTACTCATTCCTTTATATATTGTATATTTTCTTGAACAATTGAATCGAATACCCAAGGACATGAAGTGAAGATATCTATAGAAATCCTGGTGGTAAAACCAATGAAACCCAAGTGTCATCATCTTATATTATTAGTGTATGTGGGAATATTATTCTTGTGAATCTCATAATACTTTAGTTTGTGGATGTTGATTCAATACATGGGATGGAAGGAATCTCATTTAATAGAGAACTCATCATCTCCCAAGAAAAACAAATAACATTATATATTTCATACCAGGCCATGATCGTCTACAAATGAAATGAAGACCTTGAATATCCTATGTAATATCTCTTTATGGTGTTATTGTAGATTCCAATTTAATAACCACACATTTATCAAATAGTTGAGTCAAATGAAGGTATCAACCTAAGGTAAATTCCCATCATGATGGAATATATTGATGTATTTTCAGTAAAGTTGCATTGTCTTCTCCCAAATCATGAGGTAGATTTGTTAATATAACTCATACATAGAGCTACTCCAATCTCAAAATTTCCCTATAAGATTTCCACTATTAAATTGGAAGAGTTAAAGAAGTGGATGCAAGATCATTTTTACCAAGGGTTCATATTCCCTAGTGCATCGCCATGGGGTGATCTTGTTTTATTTATAAAGAAGATGGATGGGTCAAACGGGATTTGTATTGACTACTAGGAGCTCTACTAGATCACTATAAATAATAAGTATCCTTTTTGCAATTATTGAAAACATTTTCAATCAAATAGGGGGAACTCATTACTTATCAAAGTTATACATTTTTTCTAGATATCTTAAGCTAATAGTAAAGAATGAATATATTCAAAATACTTCATTCCGTATAACATATGGGAACTATGTGTTTTTAGGGATTTCCATTGAACTAACTAATTCCACCGAAATCATCATGGATTTTATGAATAGATTCATTATATATTTCATTTCAAAATTTCAGGATTTCATTTGCTAAAGGTGATTAAGGAATATATTGAAAATGCTTCCTTCCATACATGATATAGGAACTATGAGTTTCTAGTTATTTAATTTGAACTTAATAATTCCATATAAATCATAATATATTTCATGAATAGAGTCTTTATACATTACCATGAATTTGTTTTGGAGGTTTTTATTGGTGATATTCTCATCTATGCTTGATTCATGGAGGAACATGAATGACATCTAAAGATTTTTATTTTGATTGTAAAGTAGGATAAATTGTATAACATGTAATGAAATTGTGACTTTTGGATGCATCAAGTCACATTCAAAAGGAACATTTCAAGTGCTGGGATTTATATGGTCCCTTAAAAAACATAGGAAATTGGGGAATGGGAAAGCCTATCTAGTGTCATATAAATCCAAACATCACTTCTATTATAAGGGTATTGTGGATTTTTTATGAGAAATTTTTAACAAATTTATTTCCCCCTAAATAATTTGACAAGTAAAGGGGAAATGTGTCTCTAGAGGGAAGAGTTTGATGAAAGATTCAAGGATCTAAATATGAGGATGAACACAACACTTTTACTCACATTACCAACAAGTGGAGGAAGTTAAATAATATACAATGTTTCTTAAAATAATGTCAGGAGTTATGTACTCATAGAAATGATAAAATTATAGAATAATACTCACAACAGTTGAAGATTCAATAATTGAATTACTTGAAAAGTGATTTGGAATTAGTAGCGGTAATATTTTACTAGATGATTTTGAGGCACTACCTACATGGTGAGAACTGTGACATATATACTGATCAAAATATCCTAATGTATATATTCACCCAAAAGGAGATAAACTTGTGTAAAAGGAGATGGGTAGAGAAAATCAAGGCCTATAATTGATGTATTCATTACCATCCAAGAAAAGAAATCAAGGAAGATATTTATTTTAGCATTAAAGTACCTGTCATTCTATCTATGATGCAAATTGTGGAAGAACCAATCTTCATGGATATACAAAGGATTGATTTGGAAATCATAAAGGTATAGAATACGTATTACATATCCCAAATTATTTCACAACCATCTATCTTAAATAATATTAAAGAGGCACAACGTGATGATCTAGAAGATCAAAATAATATAGATGTAGGAAAGAAATGGATGTTGTAAAAGTTACATATCAATGATTATGGTTTGATTTTTTTGGAAGTAGTATTTTTGTGCCTTCATCACATGAGATAAATATGGTTGTTAACGATAATCCAGAGAGCAGAAAATTCTCTATACATCATGAAAGAACATAGTTTTTATGTGTTCTCTGAGAACACTTCAAGAGGTATAACATGAAGAATAAGATTGTAGAATTCATCACATTGTATTAGGTATGTCAGAATGTTATAGTAGAGTAAGATAATTCCAAAAAGATGATGCATTCATTTATAATACCCATGTGTAAATTGGGGAATGCCTTCATGGACATTGTCATTGGTCTCCCAAATACATCCAAAGGAAACAATGTGATATGGTTGTGGGGGATCACCAAACCAAGACCTCCCACTTTATTAAAATTCAGGACGATCTCTCACATGAACAACTATCCATGATATATGTGAAGGAAGTGGTGAGGATGCAAGGGGGTCCACTTTTGATCATCCCTTATCATGATCGAAGGTTCACATCCAAATTTTGGAGGATTCTTTAACTTTACATGAGTATTGAATTGAATTTCAGTGTGGCCTATTGCCCCCAAAATTATGGACAATCTGAAAGGAATTTTTACATGATCAAAGACATGAAAAGAGCCCGATCAATGTAATTAAAAGGTGTATTGGATCAGCATCTCACATTGGTTGATTTCTCATACAATAATTGTTTCCACTTGAGTTTTTAGATGGGTCCATGTTAAACGATATTTGGAAAGTGATGTAGAACCCAAAACTTTTGGGAATAAGATAGAAAATGAAAGGAATGTGGACTTGATATTGTGCTTGAACTGGTAGAGAATGTTCAGACCATCGGGATACATATCAAAGATGGTAAGAGTTGAAAAAATATCTATGCTGACAGTCTTTGAAGGGACATGGAGTCCGACATTGTATATAATGTCTTCCTCTGAATATCATAATTACAGATATTCATGTAGTTAGTAATGTATGGGATGTTTGGTCCAATGTAAATTTCAACCTTGGATATCATTGAACATTTAATATTAGTTTCCTATCAGCTTGGAACTCAAAAAGATATTGGCATCCATATTTTAAACCTCTAAATATTTAAATATTATAGATGAAACTTCTACACCATTGTTCAAAATCATAAATAATGATATATAAAATATAAATAATTAAATTTAATATTCTTCCTACTCTAGAAGATTAAAATGTTATCCTAAAAACATATTACCATATCCAAATTTATTTCATGTGTTCTAAAAGTCCTAAACCATTTTTTGGGGGGTCCTTTTTTCATAGGACATTTTATTTTATTGTGGGGGTTGGACTTATCCAGTCGAGTGTATATGTAAATAAATGTTATTACACAAATTAAGACAAAATAAACCCAAAATTAATGACTAACAAATTTATTTATTAAACAAAAATGCTACTAAATGTTATATGATTTGTAACGACCCACACTTTTATCAATTGAAATTCCCTTCTTATAATAATGTCTTAAAATCACATAGAGAACACTATAAAAACATTATAAATAAATAATTCATGAAATGAAATGGATTTCTAGAAATTAAGGACCATATCATGTAGGAATAGTAACCTAACACTTTAAATGTTTACATGAACACTAGGAATAGTAAATTAGATTATAGAATAGTAACCTCAGCTATGAAAATATAAATAAAATGTATTCATCTTATTAATGGTAATATAAAAAATTATATCATAGTATAAGTAAATATAGGTTTTAAGAATAATAAATTAAGTGTTGGAATTTTTATAAAAAAAATATATTTTTATTTATAATTTGATAATTGATATAGTAATTAAAAATTTAATTTATTACCATAAAATAGTTTTATAAATTAATGTTGTTTCTTAGTGATTATAATATAATTTTATGGGACCTTAATTAATTTTTCAAAGTTCCCTAAAATCAATTATAATTTTTAAATCATTATTTTTTAAAGAAATAATGTTTTAGTTAAAAAAATAAAATTATAATTTTTTGAGAATTATTTACAAAAAATGGAGCCTATTTTAACATAAGCGCATCAAATTTTTCCAAGGGTGAGTTTTTAGTAATTTTATGAAATTCATCAATTTTTAGATGAATGTAAAAAAAATAGAGTATTCATGTAACCAGTATAATTAAAATTACATAATTCGTGATGTAGTAGAGACATAATGATTTATATAACTTCAATTTGGGATGTTTTTATTTTTAATTTGATAAATTATTCATTAAAATACATTAAACAGTTTTTCAAATTCTAAAATCTACAATCCAAAACATAATGTCAAAATTTATTCATTAAAATATCAATTTCTCTTCATTCTACATTCCTTTTTATGAAATTAACTAACTATAATATTAATGTGTTCATAATGTCTAAAAATAATTATATGACTTTAATATATGATTTATATTTTCTAAAAACCAACATTACATGTCTATCTTTTGATATATTAATTTACTCAATATAATATTCTTAGAAAACCCCTCTACTCAAGTATAAATTACCCATATCCTCCCCCTTGGAAAACCACTCCTCCCACCAAATCCAAATACTATGATCATCCCAAATCCTCCCCCTCATGCCACATAGAAACTTAGGGTCGTTTTGTATCAATAGACTTAAATCACTATAGGAGTTATAGTATCGTTAAAGAGAAGGCACACCAAGGAAAGAGTGAGTAATCATTAAGACTTCACTCTATTATTATTCTACTTATTATTTTACAAATTTTATTAAAAACCACATACTCTAAAATTAATTATGTTGAAAGTTAATATTATATTAACTATTTTAACCTATTTTACTTTTCATATATACAAAATATTTAATTTTTTTACTTCTTTTTTCATGCACTATCGTCAACATCCTGTTGACGGTCGGTTAACCACCTACAGAGACAATTCAAAAATTATTTTAATAACCACCTTCATGGATGAATAATATCTATTATATAAAATAAAAAAAATTTAATTACATTTATTATTTAATTTTCTAATTAGTTATACTAATGTATAATTTATATTTAAAAAAATAGAATAATCAATGAAAAATAGAAATCATACATGTAAAACATGAAAATTATCATGTTTTAATTTCATAAAAAAAATTAATAAAATATAATATAATTATTATAATTGATAAATATTATCATAAAATTAATATAATTCACCTATCAATCCGTGTTTTACTCTTCCCTAGATGGTTTCTTCCCCACTCAAGATTGATGATTATTACACCAATTTTGTTATTGGCACCTTATTTTGTGAACCCTAATGTTTATTCATGAATGTATGATTTATAAAATGAAACCCTTTCCTTTTTATGGTGTATTTTATGTCCATGATATATATAAATTATTTAATTTATGAAAGATAATTAAATTTTTTTGAATTGATTGTTTCCACCGAAATTATATAGCACATGTGAATTTTATGATGTGATAGGTGAACCTAGAATATTATAGCACTCCAATACATTTGTTATTATGATGCCTCTTATGAGATAGAGTGAAATATTGAAGGTAGTTGACAACTATGACAACATAATTCTGTATTTTTTTTCATTTCCACATTTGAAGCCTTAGACTAGTGATTCTATTCATTAATATGATGTTGATCCTCTTTGTATATTATAATGATTATTATTATTCACACGCATGTTTGATGTCTCATATTCATCATCTTACTGGGATTTTGTCTCACCCCTTCTATTGATGTACATCATCATGGGAATATTATAATAAGGATAAAATGATGGCCTCAATGAATATTTAGAATTAGGAAATAAATGAATTTTTATGTTTTATTTTTAAAATATATGTATGGTCATAATATTCCCAAGATAATAAAACTTTAGATCCCGATTTTGTAACACTTTTATGTGTTTTATATTTAAAATGATGTAACATTCAAGTAATAACATTAGGGTCCCTATGGATTTTATATATCAAAGTAGAACCAAAAAAGGGGTTTGGGTTGGTTTATATCAAAATAGATCTAAAACAATTGATTCCTTATCCTACAAAAGAATAACTAGATGGATGTATACATTACCTGTAATTCACCATTATGGATCATCATAATAAATTACCCACACTCAATTGATAACAAAATCATATAGTTTAACTTGGTATGGATGTGCAGTTCCACAATATATATCACTCTAGGGTGTATATATTATTCTTATCAAACATAAAGAAAAAATCCCACTTCATTTAATCTCTTAATAAAAATAAGATTATCCACATCCCCAACCATCCTTGATTAGCTATACATTACATATTTTAATGAATGATACAAGTATATGTAGGATCACACGAATGGTATCTCACAGCCTTCAAGTATGAAAAAATATGAATATAAAATGTGAACCATCAGAATATCAATGACATTGTTCATGTAAATCCTTGTTGTATATACATTGTGGGTGATTCAGTACATAAAACCCATTTTATACCTCATGAGAATATTTCATTTCATGATAATAGAATCCTACCCATGATAACCTTTCCATTCTGTGATAACATGTAAACCTCTCTAATGATCATCGATTGTGGAAAAAACAAAGTCATAATTCTAGAGGTCATGTAACATTTCACTTCTCCATATATATCTATATATTCATTTCTGCATGAAATGTGGAACAATGACCAAGGGGACATTTCCTTTATGTAAAACATGATAAATATTCATTCTTAAGATCCTGTAAGAATTTTAACAACACCAAAAATAATTACCCACCTAAAATATCATGTATAATAGAATTATAGATCATCCTTCTATTTTATATGATTTTAATGGGTTTTCTAACATCATTACATATCAATAAAATTATTTCCAAATTGTTTTGTGACCATTTGATAAAACTCTCCCACTAAGCTCTTTAGTGATTAACATAAATAATAAAATTTACATTGGATAATGGTGTTACATAGGGATCATATTACTAATTTATAGTTGTGATAACATATTGAAATAAACTAACTCCATGACATCCAATGTTGTGATGTTAAAAACTATTTTAGCCTCCTTAAAGATATTTCAATGTTCATCATCATTATCATTGGTTTTACAAGACAACCTGAGATACCACTAACTCAATATCTGACCTAGCCTATGAGATACCCCTAAGGGTGTTCCCAATAGCCACTGGCAAAAAACTAGTTCCTAGTAATCAATGATATACTCTTCAGAATGGGTTTTTCCAATTATAAAATGACTAAGGGTATGTCCTGGTGCCAGACCTGAACCCACCATAAATTGGTGTGTAATGATACTAAATAAAAACATACGGAACCATGAATAAAACCAAACATGTAATATAAATAAAATATCATAAAAAAAGAAAATAAAAAAATAATCATGATTTTAATGATATGTACATATAACTTAGATAAAATGAACAGAAAAGGGAAATGTGATGGGAAACTATTGGATCAAATTTGATCGTATTATTTATTTTCAATAATCTAGTTTTAATGAAGGCAATGAGTATGATTTATACATATATTTAAATATATCATACTTTAATAATAATGGTTTTTTTATGTCTAGGTTATAATATTTGTTGTGATATAATAGTGAATAATAATTGTAGATGGGCCTTAAATACTTGATTTTATGAGCTACCATTTAAATATTTTTTTATATTCATTCAGATAAAAAATTGTTTTATAAAAGAGATGAAATTATTTCATTGTGGTTATGTATTTTGTTAATTTTTTTTAATGATTATAAAACCACATTGATGATGCTACATGGTATTCTACGTGTAGAATCTATTTAAGAAGATTTGATAAAAAGGGGTGATCAATGGAGTTTAGTTATTAATGAATCATATAAATCAATTAAGACTCTTGTAATCAAGATGAGAATTTAGATAGAATATATTTCTTATATAATGGTGGATTTACATGATGATATCTATTAGATTTTGGAAGTAATTATAACACAATGATTACATATACATTATAAACTATAATATCATTGAAATATTCTATGTATAATTTTAATTCTCTTTTATCATAGGAATTAAATCTGATATTAATTGATATATATTTAATGTATTTTCAAATTTATTTCAAGTCATTATAAATGAATAATATTTTTTATGTTGATTTATTACCACTGTATATGAGTTTGGGAAATATAATTTTAGAGATTACTAAGACTAGTGTATGTTCTTGATTTTAAAAATATATTCCTAGTTTTCAAAATTTACATATGTAATAGTGTCTTGAGTTATGTTTAGCATTTTTTTTAACATGTAATATTTTTTCTATGTTTATGAACTATGAAATGAAAAAACTAAGAGAATAATTTCCATATATAATTTTTTTTCCTTCCATAGATAAGATAAATTTGGAAAATGAATTCTTATGTGAGGAAATTTCCTATGATTCATAAGAATCAGTCTATTGTAAAAAAAAATTAAAAGCAATTAAAAATAAGAAAGGAAAATCCAAACTGTGATATGTAATATAAGATGATAGAATTCTTTTTTTAATTCTTGGTCCTCTCTAAAATTAATAAAAATATTTGATATGTAAAATATTTTTATAGTATATACGATATTTTGATTCTATCGAGAAAATGTGTAAAAGGGTATATTTATAAAATATATTTTTTATATTACATATTTTTCATGAGTTTGAAAACATATTTAAATTAATGAGTGATGCATAATATATTTTTTATGTTATTTATGTTTTATAAAAAAGTAAATAATGATTATATTAAGCCTATATTATGTTGTTCCATCCAAATTTAATTATCATGATGTTATTTATGAGTTTTTTATGATTCTACCAGAGTTGTGGAATGAGAAATAGTAATAAATGGTTTTTAGTGATGAAAAATGGATTTAATACACTGGGATTATTTTTATGAAAAATACATAATAAATCTATTCCTATATTTCAAGAATCAATTACAATGTAAGTATATTTCTATGTTTCATTATGTGTTGGAGGATGAGAGTGTGGGTAAGATTTGTTACACATTAAAAGGATCCAAAATATGTATTATGACGATGCATAACACTCCCACAAACATGGAATAAATAATATAATTATTTTTTGTATTATTTAGGAAGGAATGGAAATTGATGATAATTCTAACTATCTTGAGTAATTAAAGGATGAATCATCATTATAAATTACTGATGACTATTTTTTAAATGTACTAATGGTTAATGATGATATTTTTAAAAGTGTGAGATTTTAGGAAAACTAAAATGTTGATAATTATAAAAATTATATTAATTCATTTAAGGGATATATATTTAAAGAATTTATAAAATTGTTACTTATATAATGACTTCTGAAGTATCATCTATGTATAAAATTTCTTTGATCTAATGTTCTGAATTTATTGACTACTATATGATTCTAAATAAACTATATAAAATACGAAACACATAAATTGTAGTGATGAATCCCGTTGTGTCATTGTTTGAGAAATCTAGTGCTACAATGAAAGACATTATCCTTGTTAGTTGATGAAGAATTTTATGAAGATAAATAGAGTAGCATTCATCTATCAGATAATTATAATGGATGCAGAATATAGTGACAAAAAACCAATCATATCATTATATCATAAACACTACAACTATAATATGTATCTATCATGATTATTGTGTTTTTATGGAGGATATTAACCAACACTTTCTATGAGTGACTTGATAGAAATTTATAATATTAATTCATATGAGATTTATACTAATCTATTTTCCATAAGGGGTATACATGGTTGGTTCTATAGATATAATTAGATGTTTTTGCATTCTGTTGTACCTAGTTTGTTATAGCAATATTGGTCAAAATATATTCCATTACCTTAGATATTTCATTATAATTAATGAATATATGTTTTTGAGTAGGATAATAGCTTCACACATCATAGACATTGTTATCTATAATTGGATAAAAACTCATATACATTAAATGGATTCCTTTATTAGATGATTTTATAGTTAGTTTGTTTACATTATCACTTAAAGAGAGTAGGGGAAACAGATAATAATATATTCAATAAAGAATTATGAGGGATAAAAGGGTAATGGTATTAATTAGTTAATGATTTTCAATAAAATGATTTAGTCATGACCCAACTTCTTCAAGATGATGGAAGGAACAAAAAAGTGTGACACCCTTTCTTCTTCAAGATGAAGGTGAAATAATGACAATTGAGTCCTACATTCAATAGGCCCTGGAGTGGAGACTAGTACCTTGGGTATGGAATCTCATAGAAAATGGAACGCATTACCCTTTTAAGGGAAAACATGATCAGTAAATATGATGGTAAAAATCCCATAAAACACAAAACATTTATAAAAGGAAACAAAAAACCAACCAATTCATGATTTAAACATAAACTACCACAATGGTAAAACAAAAAATCAAAATCATGGTACCAAAATAAATCACTAAGTAGCAGCACAACAAAAATCCAAACACGTGAGACAATAAAGTCCAACATAGTCTTTATAGTCCTCATGGAAGCCTAAAAAAAGTTTTATATCATATGGTGAGCATACATGTATACTTGGTAGAGAAACTAAATTCACTTGTGCACAAGTGAGAAAATCATACTATTCCCCCCATGAAAACATCCAAAACCAACAACACCAAATGAGAAATTTAACCAGCACAACCTCACCTAGTCACACTCCCCAAATAACACATCTCAAGTAAGATGATAATATAATCCCACAGGTGATTGGGATACCCTGCACCACTTTCCCACTAGTTATTTATTCCTCCCTAATGGATTATGTCTAAATGATATCTCTTTTCCCAAATGAAGTTCCACTGCCACAACTCCGACACATACCTTGGCCACAAGACACACATATCACATTCATTGACACCTGGGTCAGAAAAACCACACCTCTCACCTGAAAATTCCTTGGCCTCATCCCAAATACACCTAGGAAAAAATCCATGCCCACAGACACATAGGTAACAATTACAACACCTCATTCCCAAAAATAGCTTGGTCTCATCTCGATGATACCTAGGAAACATACCTGGCCCGAAAACACCTAGGACTCATACCCACACCACAACATTCCAGAATAATCTTGGACTATAGTAATCCTCTATCCATTACATCCTGCCTGGATACGCTCGAGGGGTATGAACTGTAAGATAGTGTGGGGAATAATGTCAGTAACCATCAATCCATCCTCCAATTGGGATGTTGGGGAAGACACCCTCCCCCATGAAATGGGGGTGTTCACAACATTGTGATAAACATGGGTGGATTATGCATTTATAATCACAGGGAATAAAAAATTTATACATATAGGTAAATAAACACTTTCCCCAACCTATGGGTATCCAAAAAGGAAACCATCCCACAAAAAACATCTTTTCTTCTACCCCTAAATGTACGTATCACCACGATTGAATGTCACGTTTTCAAGTGGATGTATAACCCCTACCAATCTATTTATGAAATTATAATTCTGAATTTATCAAATATTCATTTATTCATTCCATCCTTACCTAGGAAACTAACAATCGCAACACCAACAACCATTCTCTGAATGTGAATAACCTGATTAAATAAATCGGGATCATGATTATTCAACTATTTCACCGATAAAAGGAATATAATGTTACTAATATTGAGAGCACAAGTAAAACAATAGACACTACCATCACTAAATAATGAATCAAGGACCAAGTTAATGGATTTACATTTTAACACCGCTTCATAAGAAAACATGAAACAACCCGCTTGCAAACCCACCACACATCAGCCCAGCCTAGATACAATCCCACAATAGATCAAGTTAATACAATCCAAAATAAATCATTCTCTCAACCTGAGATTCTATCACACCTCCTGTACCACCCCACACAAAAATCCCACAACAAAATTCCACAAAATAGCATCCCTACTATACAAAAAGCCCATCTCCCAAACACCAGTTCATTCCCTATATCCACCCCCATACACGTAACAAGGTTAACAACAACAACTTCACTCAACCCACATGAAGTTAAAAATCAAACCAAACACAACACCCATCCCCGCCATTAATCCAAACATATTAATATTTAAGAAGTGATGTTCATTAATTACACTTTAAATAACAAGGGTGATCACAAAACAGGTTGGATCCAGGGAATCCGTTTATTTATCCAAGTATATTTGATTAAGATTATTTCATCTTACAACGATTTATCCATGAATCACAAAAAAAAAGATTCCCAGTCTGAAAGAAAAGACCAAAAATTGTCATGATTTTTAGAAGGCCTTGCATCCCATATAATCCCAAACAATGATCATTGATACCAATTAATATTACACATGTAACATCATTACTTTTCTTCCAATATTCCATTGACTTGTATTATCTTTTGATCACCATATTATTTTCCCCTCATTTATTACTTGTTAAGGAAATTTATTCATCTGTTCTATGGGATGAAACATTATTACAACCATCCCTCATGATACAAAAATAAAATGGGTAGAAGAATCCCTCCCTAAAACAACAAGAAAAAAACACCACTTTGCGCCAGAACCGGTCGTCACACGAGCATCTGGAAAGACTCCAATGGATCTCAATTGATGGCTACAACATAACACACAAGAATCCATGTAGAGTGAGAGATTTAGGAACATCATGGGGTAAGATAAGAGAGGAACTTCCATATAGAAAAATTCATATCCTATATCAAGAAAATGCAAATGGTTACAAAATTAATTAATTTGAGATCATGGTAAAGATCACCCGGTTTAGATATCTTAATGTCCCCAAAGCATTAGAATATAAAAGTTATAGTTAATAGCCTTTGAATTTACTTAAAACGCCCAAAAAAGACATTGAACCCAGTTTCTGTCAAATAAAACATAAGAGGGGAGAAACTATAAAAAATCAGAAATTTGGAAATTTGGAAAAGTGTGAGCCACCATTTGGTGTGTCAGTATTTCATTTTTCCACCATCATTGTTCCACCGTCATGGTTCCACCATTTCACTAGGCCACTGTATCAGTGTTCTTCTATTACAGTTCCATGGTCTCAGTGTGAAACCATCACGGTGCTACTATTTTGGTGAACCATTTAGTGAAACGTCATTTTTGGAAAATGCCAAAAACAAACCACTGCGACCCCCAAGAACATAATAGGCACTGGATTTTCACAAATAATGGCCTTGGGGAATCTGGTTCATTACATCAGACACCTCTCAAACTATTAATTTTCTAATGAATTTAAAACAAAACTCAGAAAAAGAGGGGTCCAAACAACCACCCTGTATGATACCGCTCAGGGAAAAACCACCCTACTTTTTTGGAAAACTACAACGAAAGCCTCAACATCCAACAACACCTCACTGACCGCTACATCCCCAAACAACCACACAAAAACCAAAGGACACATTTTCTAGACACATGGATTAGAGAGATCCATCTTTTATGTCTAGACACTATATGATTTCGGTAGCTCTGACTCACCTGCACGGGTTCAATCACATCTTCATTAATGCATCTTGATTAGGGATATTGTCCTCCCCTCCCCATTGTAAGAGAATTTGTCACCCATTCAGAGAATAGTTAATCAACTCATATCATAGAAAATGTGGTCAATCATTATATCAAAATAAAATTACAATGAAAAAAACAAGAGAAAAACATATAACGGCTCTAGGTACAAGCCACACATTTTTAGCACTCACTCTAAAGTACTCTCCTCGAGGCCACCATGCCTACATAACACACAAACCAAATGAATTGTCTATCCATGAAGCACCTTATCTTTTGGATCCTCATTTCCTAGATTTCACTCCATGAACATTTTTTCATCCTCAATATCCATCTATCCCATGTAAATGATGTGGGAGTCATCTTGTAGATATAGATAATGTTTAGAGCATTCAAGACATCGTGGATCCTCTCCAAATGTGGTGGCAATGCCAGATTTTAGGACATCTCACCAACTCTTCCCAACACCTCAAAATGTCTGATGAACCTGGGAGAAATATTACTCCCTCTTCCAAACCAGTTCTACCCACATAAAGGGGAAACCATCAAGAATACATTGTCCCAAACCTCGAACTCCAAAGGCCTCCTCCAATGTTTGACATTCAACTTTTGTCGGTTCTGTGTTTCCTTCATCCACTCACAAAAAAGAAGAACCTTCTATATTATATATTGCACCATGTTGGGACCTAGAATAACTGCTTCCCTAACATCCATCCCACACAAGGCTGAATGACACAACCTCCTGTATAGAGATTAAAAAGGAGACATTCCAATGGAAGTGTGATATCAATTATTTTAAGAAAAATAAAAAAATGGAAAATGTCTAATGCAAGAACCCCTAAAGACTAGAAAAAATACTCGTAAAATGTCCTCGATTTCTAGGATTGTCCCCTCGTTCACTCCATCAATCTGAGGGTGGAAACAATGTTGAGGTGTAACCGAGTTCCCAATTCATGCTGCAATCCCCTATATACTTGTGACATAAATCATGTATCCCGATTCATGAAAAGGGATCATGGAACTCCATAAAGCCACAACACATCATTCACATAACTCTGTGTTAGGGAATCCACTACGCTGATCTCCATGATTTCTAAGAAGTGAATCAATTTCATCAACTGATCCACTACTACCTAAAAATAATCACATCCTCTATGAGTCTTGGGTAATCCTATGTTGAAATCCATAAATATTTCATCCCACTACCAATCGGGAATGTATAAGGGCTTTAACCGACTTTCGAAAACACAATGCTCAGCCTTCACCTACTAACACACTATGTAACATGACCCAAACTCTACCACTTCCCGCTTCATCTGGGGACACAAAAACTATTACCTCAAGCCTCGGTACATTTTCGATGCTCCTGGATGCACCTCTATGGGTGAGATATGTAACTCACGGAGAACTTCCTCATGCATTTCCACTTGGGAAAACAACTTCCCATAAAAAAACATCTGATTCTGACTATCCTCTGACTATCCCTATGCAGCATCACCCTAGACAGCAGGATCACACAACAATTCAGTATCCCCATTGAGACTCCTCTACATTCCATACAATGGAATTCTAAACTATCTTCAAAAATTGAAATCCTCTTCCTCCATCCACTCTTTAATATAGACACAATGTGGAAAACCCCTCTATTGTCTTCCATGTATCCATGGATTCCCAAACTACCTCGTCTTTGACATATTTTTTTAAGGCATGGGACACAATGTCTACCCTTCCTAAGGTGTAATAGATCTCAATGTCATATTATTAGAGAATCTCCATCAACATTCACTTCTGAAGGTCTAGGGCTCGCTGGGAGAAGATATACCACAGGCTCTTGTGATCGTTGAAGTCCTCAATGTGCACCACGATGAGGTAATTTCTCTACAACGTCAGTAAAAATACGATCACTACAAGATCCATATCATGGGTGGAATTTTTACATTGATGTGGAAGTAACTTCCATGACCTATAAGAAGTCATTCTTGCGGTTTCATTGGAACACATCCCAAGAATAAACTAGAAGCATCATAGAACACCTCGAATATCACCCCTTCCTCTGGATACTTAAGCACTAGAGCACTGGCCCTCTTTCCCATCATTTAGATAAATGATTTTGGACAGTGATCACTCCACATGAAGACCTAGTTTTTTCTATTCAAATATGTCAATGGAGTCGTAACTCGATAGAAGTCGGGTAAAAACCTTCAGTAACAGCCTGCTAGAGCAAAAAATATATGATCCTTTACCACATTCTTGGTTACTTCCCAAGAAACAACTACATAAACCTTTTATGGGTCCAATGCTATCCCATGTTTAGATACAACATGGCCATTGAAGTGCACCTCTCCTATCCTGAACATGCACTTGGAAAATATCTCATTGATTTGTTAGTGCTAGAGGACCCCCAAGACTATCCTAAAGTTCCCAGTGTGTTCCTCCTATGACATTGAATAAATCATAATATCATCGATAAACACAACAGTGAACCAATATCAGAACTTGTAGAATACATAGTTCATGAGCACCATGAACACGACTAGTGCATTCGTAACACCGAAGGGCTTGACCAAGAACTCGATGTTCCCATGCCTGCACTTGAAAGAAGTGTTTTTTATTTCACCATCCTTCACTCTCAAATGGTGTTATCTAGACCATGTATCAATTTTGTAGAACATACCTTCTCCAATTAACTGGTTTAAAATATCATCTATTCTTGGTAGAGGGTAATGATTCTTGACTGTTACCTAATTCATTCTCAAGTTTTCTATGCACAGCCTCAAGCCACCATCTATATTCTTCCTAAAAAAGAATAAATCACCCCATGGAGATGAAATCCGCTGGATAAAATTCTTTTTCATGAGGTCATCAACCTGAATCGGAATCTCCTGCAACTCATTAGGTGACATATGATAGGGAGACATACAAATAGGATAGGCATTAGTTTGCAAGTCTATTCTGAACTCAACGTCACATCGAGGTGGTACAGTCACACCCTCATTCGGGGAAACCACTAGGAACTCCATGCCAACTCTCATAACCTCCACCATCGCAGTACCCATCAACCCATATGGCAGCTTGGCTAACACAAAATGAAGATCCTCCACACGTTGGCTTCCATCCTGACAAATGTGCTTGCCAACAAAAGATACACGCTGGCCATCCATATCTGAAACACAACCCCCCTTCGGAAGAATTCAATAACGACATGCATATATAAAAACCGATAAATGAAATGGAAGATACCATATGGCTTTATCAATATAAGAATAAGACCCCCACTAGACTGATGCATCCCCAACATCAGTCTACATACCCAGAAAATATCAAATAGAAAGTTCTAACCTATAACTAGCATGCTCAACACAAGGAGCTTGAAAATTATCTATATTTCTAGTCCCAAAGAATGGGATAGACTGGGTACAAAAAAATAATGAGAAGCACCTAAATCAGACAAATCAAATGCAAGGGTACTAAAAAGACAGATCGCACCTCGAAGAACCTTCATCCCCACTAGAACTGCTTCCTAGGTGGAATGAAACTAACCAAACCTATCTCATCTACCTGTTTGTTATTGACCGACTCCATAACCATGCCCCTGTCAAGGTCCCTAAGAAGCATGATGATGTTAGCCACCTATTTCCATTTTTACCCTCGGTGGAGTGGGATCCCACTGCCCAGCTAATGGAATGGTCTAAATGGAAACAGTTACTAATGAGGTGGGTGTTGAAGCATCCCATCCCCAATGTTCAAAGATAGAACTAGGCACTGGCTCCAATGATGTCCACTACCTCGACAAACAAATAACAATATTCCCGGGCCTATGGATAAAGGGTAGGACCAGGAAATCAGAACTGGAATTGCTAAGGAAAACTTCGTGTTGGCCAAAACCTTGAATGCCCTGATGCTGGATATAAGGCCCCAGCCTTAAACCTTACATAATCTTGAGTTATTACAAGATTACACATTGAGGATCTTTTCAGGTTTAGAGTTTTAGAGAATTAGATCATGAAACTTTCATTACATTCCACATTTAAATGAAGTGGTTACATAAAAGACAGTATTCATTCTTCCCATCAATGGAAACATATTTAAAATATAACATGGATTCTTTCTTGACACATCCTTGACACTATCATCACATCATGTACCTTTCCCTTGACCTGTGGAAAACATTTCAAAAACTTGGGATGAGCATAAAAAGCTCAGTAAGGGTTATAAAAATATGGAAAGGAAACATGAGTTCATATATACATAATAATGAAATCATACTTTACCCATAAAACATAGGCACTTTAACATACCTCATCAAACCATGAATAAATCATAGAAAACATAAGACATAAAGGTAACTTGAGGCATTCATAACATTCTTACGTAGGGAGTAACCCTCTTGGTTACGTTTGGAATACCCATCACAGTATATTCCCTAAATCTCTTCGGAGAAACCTTAACGTTTAACTCCTTCGCGTTACCCAATGCATTGGAGAGCTATATCGGGCTCACCCGCCCTTAGTTTATCACGGAACCACCCGTTGTTCATAACAATTCCCAAGAACCATAACATAATCGTATCACATAAAAAATGAATAAAGGAAACATAACATTTCCACATTTCAATCACAATATAACATTTTAGGATATTGAAATAATGAATCCATTCAAAAATAAACCATTTCCAAAACCATTTAAAACATTTAATAAAGAGATTTTTGAATCAAAGTGTCCCATACCGCCTTGAAGCTTTTAACATTTTAAACCATTAATATCCATATAAATAAATCCTTAAAACCATTATGAAAACATGGATATTAATAAGAACAAATAATTAAAACATTTAAAACGATATTCTGGTAAAAGGGGTTTTACCAAAATTAGAGACACTTGAATACAATAATTGAGGAATAACATTTAGTCAGAACTTTATAATATCATGAGAATAAAAGGATTAATGATATAATACTCCAAAGGACAGTATATACACCATATAAGAGTGAATTGGTGCATAACAACAATGAACCCTCAATAGAAATGTCAAATGTGATGAAATCCCTTATAAAGAAGGTATCCTTAAATTAAGGAAAAATCAATCTCAAAATATGTGTGACAAATATAAATACACCCAATATAAGTGGATATTAATTGTAAAACAGTAAAAGGTCATTCACACATATTCAATGGATGACATATTCAATGACTACATGTTGAACCCAAAGAAATCGAAATTGGGTTAAAAAGTTCCCTTGACAGCCTAACGGCATCACATCAAAAAGAGTTGATGAGAGATAAAAAGTGTATCTCATCACTTGGAAATAAAATTTACATCAATAAGGATATATTAGAACATATCCCAACATAACAATATTTAAATTAAAATACCCAACAAAAGAAGTCTTTTAAAAAAGAGGAGGGTGAAAGGTTCCCTTACCGACTTGGGTATCTTTCAAAACATACACCCCATGAAAGAAGGACAATAGATCATTGATGTAAATACTCATAAATGAATTTATATTACACAAAGAGTATAATAATGGGCAGTACATACACCACTCAATGGAATTTGTGGCAAATGTAGCATAAATCTCACGGGAATAAAAGTGAGATAAAAAAATCCCTTACGAAAACTCAACAGCCTAACGGTGCCACTTAAAACTTCCAAAATGGATTGATGAGAGAGAATAGGGTCTCTCATCACATGAACATAAAAATTACAGTAAATGTAATATAAAAGATCATCCCAATAACAAGAAAGATGAGCTTTAAAAGGAATGACATAAAAGAGTGTACTTAAAAAGAAAGAGAGGTGTAGGATCCCTTACCTCGGGTCCGACTTGACTCGATCGTTCTTTAATCTCCTGAATAATAAACATGAGTTAATTTCTAATTCCTTAAGAACCTTTTTCAAGATCATTATTACTTTTATACCACTTATTTCCATGTCATAAACATTATGTAATCATTTAAGTTAACAATATTTGTTTTGCCGATATTTGGTTCTTAAGTCGAAAGTGGACTTCTTACAATTACATGTTGTTCGTGTGGCCAAATGTTTATTATATCCAGAATTGTATTCATTATGTAGATATCATATATTTCATATATATCCAGTACATGCATGCATTTATAACATTACATAATCATTTAGTGGTAAGAAATGAAATGCACCATTCATGGAGACGGTAAGCCGTACGTACGCATGAACGCTACTTTCATTTCTATTTCGTATTTTATAGAATGGAATAATAATGATATAAAGGTATACTATAATTCCAGTATAATATCATATATAATATCATATTTCCATCCTTTATACATCCCAAATATGGTATTTAACGAATCAAATCACTTTGAGGGGGCGGTAGTCCGCACTTCCTTAAATGAAGATATCGTGTATACCCATAATGGAAGCCATAAAGGTAAGACAAAAATGAAAAATAAAGAAGCATAAATAAAACATAAACATATTATATATCATATATAAAAATAGTGACATCATAATGGCCACCTTTGAAGGTGTTAAATGAGTATTGAACAATCATCGTTTCGGGAGGCAGAATTTCACCATCCACGGAAACCGTATGTTCTTTAACCATTTGATGTAGTTGTGTGAGAGTGTATCTCGAATAAATCTTATAAAAAAATCCTAGTATATTGAAGATACTGGTGTTGTTACAAATTAAGTAAATAAAAAGAGTTTAGTGGGTTGGAGAAGCAAAATAAAACAAATGAACACGAGAGAATGAATTACCTTTAAAAGTGTAACTCCTTTTGATTTGAGCCTAAAGGCTTCCTTTGAAAGGATTCTGCCCAAAGGGAATCCTCTAGGATGAGGAGAGGGATGTGGAGAGAGTAAATGGGCAGGGGTTGGCCGAGCCAAAGGCTTGAGGAGTGTGTGAAATGAGGTAGAGGTGGGGGCCTTTTATAAGAGGAGAGGAGGGGCACTTTTGGAAAGTAAAGAAATATTACTTTATTTGAAAATGTGTTTCGGTTTTAAAAGGTCCCACATTGATATAATTCGTCGATAAGGTGATAAGGGTTCGAAATCCACTCATCCAATTGGTTTTGGACATGTGTAGTTCATAGATTTTACATTATCTTTCCATTTTATTTAAATCGTCAAATAATGATGTCATCGCTGCATCATTATTATGTCATAAATAATTTAATATATTTAATGTCTAAAAATCATAAAAAAAATCCTATAGTGTAGGAAATCTTTTTAGATTTCCAATGTCTATTTAAAATCAAAAATCTGATCTTTATAACCCCATGTAAAAATTGTTTTCGTAAAACATCTCTTGTTTGTGTCATTTTTACTTTAACATTTAATAAAAAGTTATTTATGTCATTTCCAAACCAAAGTGTCTCCATGGGGTCGTCGAGTTGACCCATGGCTTTTCTTGGTTGGCCATGACACAACCAATAATCTTGGGACATGTGTCTAGGTTATTTCATATTATTAAAGCATTATTTATACCTTAAACTACACTAATTACCACTAATCGCGATTAAGAACTTAATAAGTTACTATTCACCAAAAAATTATTTTAATCTCATTGAACCACATTTTACTTCTTAATGACAACCATGTATGTCGGATTTTCAAAATTCAGTACACATTAGTGGTAAACTTTCATTTAACTAAAAAATCAGTTTGCTTGATTACCACTTAGTGGTTTCACTATTCATCAAAAATTGAAGTTTTTCAGAAAATTACCAAAAATTCACCATAAGCTATATTTGATATTCTGAATTAAAAAATGAAGTCCATTTTACAAAATTCAAAACATATAAGTCACATTAATTAATTTAATAATTAATTCCCGCTGTCATGACAAATAGCGTGTTTTATGAAACAATAAGTATCAAAAGATTGACACTAGTTTAAGTCTGATTTCATAGTGAAATTGATTCCAACGACCACTATTGGATTTAATGGTAAAAATATTGTCTAATTTCACTTTAAAACCAATTAAAAATATAATCTAATCATATAAATAAATTAGATTAAAAAGTTGTTTTGAATTAAAATACAACATTTTACACTATTCATTAAAAAAATGAACTTTATCGGAAAGATACCAAAAATTTACACAAAGTAAATTTTGATATCCCGATTCTTAATAAGAGTTTTATTTGGTCCAAAAGAATGTTTAAGAGTGACCAAAACTATATTTAATGACGGTTCTCCATCAAAAGGTGATAAGTGAACCTTTAGTGAAAACTAGGGCATATACGCCTAAAATTGAATTCTTTCCGTATTTTAAGCCTTTATCTTTTATTGTATAAATGTAAAAATATTTAAGAACATATATAATCATATTTTAGTTATTTCTATCCATTCCCGCCATTACAACGGCTACATGTTAACTACCATTTAAAATAATATTATTTTATTATTAGAGTGCAACGTAAGATTCCCAAGAAACTCGTTGTTGCGTATTGGGTACGCCATCGAGCATAGCGTCCCCTTTAAAGTCATATTAATATTTTATTCAAAAATATGGATAAATATGAAAATTTAATATTCCTTATTTACTTGGGGTGTTACATCCTTCCCCCCTTTTGGGAATTGCGTCCTCACAATTTTAAAATTGCGCTTGGAAACATCCTTGAACGTCCCACATCGGAACAAGAGTCGGTAAAACAATCACTTTAAAATAAAGAAAGATAAGCACAGAGGTCACCCGAGTTAACCCATACTAGGATTCCATGTATGAAAATATAAACATATAGGAGAAAACATACGGTCATGTTCTGATGGAGAGTGATAGAAAACATGTTTAGGAGAAAGTTAACAATAAGAAAATCACAAACTTGTGATGGGTTAAACGGTGTTGGGTTCCCCAGTAGGAAAAGTTAATAGAAAACATTTTTGTATTAAGTTAATTTTTATTGAGGAATTTATTCATAAGGAATCATAATCACTTATCATGTTGACTTTCAACTTTTACTATATTCCTTAGTCAAACTCATATTTTTTCCAAAAGACGAGTATTTAGGGAGACTTTTTCGCATTAAGAGTACTATAATCAACTTCTAGAGAATCACCTAATCCCCAAAAGAGAACTATATAAATCCCATGTATTTAGGCTTTAACCAAAACCAAAACCAAAAAGGTTAGTACAAGATCAGATAATCCAGAAAAGGATAACCCCTTATAAAAAGTAAATCTATTCTTAATCTCCAAAATTTGTCCAACAAAACCCAAAGTTCAACGAGGACCATCCGATAAAAAATTTGTCCATAAAATTCTTCCAAGTAAACAAATATAAGATTGAAACCCAAATATTTGAAGGATTTAGTCACATAGTCTTCCAAGTTAAATCGTAACATTTATCTCCAAACAACATCAGTTGCTCCTAAAGTATCACATTGAAAAGTAATTATCCTAATCACATATCCTCCAAAATCAACTTACTCTTAATTAATAAAATCATATAACTAAAAAGAATCAGTCAAACTAACCAAGGACTTCACGTAGTCCAGTGGTAGGCGATAAATACCAGTCGAACTTTGGTTGTGGGTTCGATTCCCGCAGCATTGTCCGACGCGACGGGTTGTCACACGGTCTGTGTGTTGTCCTTTTTCCAAAACTATATAATTCTCAAATCATTACCCAAAAAGGGATAAAATCATCAAAAATAACCATAATATAATTTAACCTCAATTTTATCTCATGCCTTTCACTTCAATCATAACATATGGTAACCCATAATTACCTCAAAAGTAAGGATCATATAAACCCAAATGGTTCTTTATAACTATGTCCACAAAAGAAAAGATAACTATTACTTGAATAAAATTTTCCTATATTAAACATCAGGGTTACACATAATATAAAAAGACTTCTAATGTAACCCCATCATCAAAAGAGACTTAATACTCTTAAGAATTTCACCCTAACTCTTGAAGCCCTTATATGTTGACATCTTACTCATTCAACATTCTTCATGATCCATTATCCATTCGTTTCCAACTTATTCCAAAATACCTCTTTCCTACAAACAAAATCATGAATCATATCCTAAGATTCCAAAATAAGAAAACAATAGTCATGAAATAGTACATACCTTTGATTGGTCATTGTCAGTTTCTTCATCCTCAATCGGAATGGCATTAGGTATTGGTAAACAAAGATTGGTACGCTCTTGGTGACCCCATTCACGAAACTTCTTCATAGGACTTGTGTTTGCATAATGACCATGCACACCACATTTAAAACATTCAATTGATCCCTCAGAAAGAACTTCTTTCCCTTTCCTCGAGTCAACTGGATGCTTCCTTTTTCCATGGCAGGTTCTTGCTTTATGACCTTCATTTCCACATCTATAGCATATTTCTGTCCCTTTGAAACATTTTCCTAGGTGTTTATTTCCACATCTTTGACACATAGGTTTTTGAACACACTTACCTTTATGATTATTACCTGTACTTCTGTAGGGATTTGTTTCTTGCATATATGATGCCTTAGAGAAATCTCCAAGGTTTAGGTGGTCAATCATGACTCCAGATAGTTGGTTGAGGATAATCAAAAGAGTTCTCATTGTAGCTCCCATATCATTCAGTTGCTTGCCCAAAAAACTATCACAGTTTCCTTCACATCCACTGTTAGTTTGGTGCCTGCTAGATCCAGCCATTTACTAAAACCAAAAAGGTCAGTGTGAGTATATCAACAAAACCATCATGTACTAATGAGTAAGATAGACAATAAGATATACTTACTCATTCACTTTATCTAAAACTAAGACTCTTTCTGAAATCCTAACCATTATGGTAATTGTCAATTATGCTTAAAGAATACCCTAACCTCTAAAGTTATCTAAACCGACCTTTGATACCAACAATAAGGCCCCAGCCTTAAACCTTACTTAATCTTGAGTTATTACAAGATTACACATTGAGGATTTTTTCAGGTTTAGAGTTTTAGAGAATTAGATCATGAAACTTTCATTACATTCCACATTTAAACGAAGTGGTTACATAAAAGACAGTATTCATTCTTCCCATCAATGGAAACATATTTAAAATATAACATGGATTCTTTCTTGACACATCCTTGACACTATCATAACATCATGTACCTTTCCCTTGACCTGTGAAAAACATTTCAAAAACTTGGGATGAGCATAAAAAGCTCAGTATGGGTTATAAAAATATGGAAAGGAAACATGAGTTCATATATACATAATAATGAAATCATACTTTACCCATAAAACATAGGCACTTTAATATACCTCATCAAACCATGAATAAATCATAGAAAACATAAGACATAAAGGTAACTTGAGGCATTCATAACATTCTTACGTAGGGAGTAACCCTCTTGGTTAAGTTTGGAATACCCATCACAGTATATTCCCTAAATCTCTTTGGAGAAACCTTAACATTTCACTCCTTCGCGTTACCCAATGAATTGGAGAGCTATATCGGGCTCACCCACCCTTAGTTTATCACGGAACCACCCGTTCTTCATAACAATGCCCAAGAACCAGAACATAATTGTATCACATAAAACATGAATAAAGGAAACATAACATTTCCACATTTCAATCACAATATAACATTTTAGAATATTGAAATAATGAATCCATTCAAAAAGAAACCATTTCCAAAACCATTTAAAACATTTAATAAAGAGATTTTTGAATCAAAGTGTCCCATACCACCTTGAAGCTTTTAACATTTTAAACCATTAATATCCATATAAATAAATCCTTAAAACCATTATGAAAACATGGATATTAATAAGAACAAATAATTAAAACATTTAAAACGATATTCTGGTAAAAGGGGTTGTACCAAAATTAGAGACACTTGAATACAATAATTGAGGAATAACATTTAGTCAGAACTTTATAATATCATGAGAATAAAAGGATTCATGATATAATACTCCAAAGGACAGTATATACACAATATAAGAGTGAATTAATGCAAAACAACAATGAACCCTCAATAGAAATGTCAAATGTGATGAAATCCCTTATAAAGAAGGTATCCTTAAATTAAGGACAAATCAATCTCAAAATATGTGTGACAAATATAAATACACCCAATATAATTGGATATTAAGTGTAAAACAATAAAAGGTCATTCACACATATTTAATGGATGACATATTCAATGACTACATGTTGAACCCAAAGAAATCAAAATTGGGTTAAAAAGTTCCCTTGACAGCCTAACGACATCACATCAAAAAGAGTTGATGAGAGATAAAAAGTGTATCTCATCACTTGGACATAAAATTTACATCAATAAGGATATATGAGAACATATCCCAACATAACAATATTTAAATTAAAAGACCCAACAAAAGAAGTCTTTTAAAAAAGAGGAGGGTGAAAGGTTCCCTTACCGACTTGGGTATCTTTCAAAACATACACCCCATGAAAGAAGGACAATAGATCATTGATTTAAATACTCATAAATGAATTTATATTACACAAAGATTATAATAATGGGCAGTACATACACCACTCAATGGAATTTGTGGCAAATGTAGCATAAATCTCACGGGAATAAAAGTGAGATAAAAAAATCCCTTACGAAAACTCAGCAGCCTAACGGCGCCACTTAAAACTTCCAATATGGATTGATGAGAGAGAATAGGGTCTCTCATCACATGAACATAAAAATTACAGTAAATATAATATAAAAGATCATCCCAATAACAAGAAATATGAGCTTTAAAAGGAATGACATAAAAGAGTGTACTTAAAAAGAAAGAGAGGTGTAGGATCCCTTACCTCGGGTCCGACTTGACTCGATCGTTCTTTAATCTCCTGAATAATAAACTTGAGTTAATTTCTAATTCCTTAAGAACCTTTTTCAAGTTCATTATTACTTTTATACCACTTATTACCATGTCATAAACATTATGTAATCATTTAAGTTAACAATATTTGTTTTGCCGATATTTGGTTCTTAAGTCGAAAGTGGACTTCTTACAATTACATGTTGTTCGTGTGGCCAAATGTTTATTATATCCAGAATTGTATTCATTATGTAGATATCATATATTTTATATATATCCATTACATGCATGCATTTATAACATTACATAATCATTTAGAGGTAAGAAATGAAATGCACCGTTCATGGAGACGGTAAGCCGTACGTACGCATGAACGCTACTTTCATTTCTATTTCGTATTTTATATAATGGAATAATAATGATATAAAGGTATACTATAATTCCAGTATAATATAATATATAATATCATATTTCCATCCTTTATAAATCCCACATATGGTATTTAACGAATCAAATCACTTTGAGGGGGCGGTAGTCCGCACTTCCTTAAATGAAGATATCGCGTATACCCATAATGGAAGCCATAAAGGTAAGACAAAAATGAAAAATACATAAGCATAAATAAAACATAAACATATTATATATCATATATAAAAATAGTGACATCATAATGGCCACCTTTGAAGGTGTTAAATGAGTATTGAACAATCATCGTTTCGGGAGGCAGAATTTCACCATCCACAGAAACCGTATGTTCTTTAACCATTTGATGTAGTTGTGTGAGAGTGTAGCTCAAATAAATCTTATAACAACATACTAGTATATTGAAGATACTGGTGTTGTTACAAAATAAGTAAATAAAAAGAGTTTAGTGGGTTGGAGAAGCAAAATAAAACAAATGAACACGAGAGAATGAATTACCTTTAAAAGTGTAACTCCTTTTGATTTGAGCCTAAAGGCTTCCTTTGAAAGGATTCTGCCCAAAGGGAATCCTCTAGGATGAGGAGAGGGATGTGGAAAGAGTAAATGGGCAGGGGTTGGCCGATCCAAAGTCTTGAGGAGTGTGTTAAATGAGGTAGAGGTGGGGGCCTTTTATAAGAGGAGAGGAGGGGCACTTTTGGAAAGTAAAGAAATATTACTTTATTTGAAAATGTGTTTCGGTTTTAAAAGGTCCCACATTGATAGAATTCGTGGATAAGGTGATAAGGGTTCAAAATACACTCATCCAATTGGTTTTGGACATGTGTAGTTCATAGATTTTACATTATCTTTCCATTTTATTTAAATCGTCAAATAATGATGTCATCGCGGCATCATTATTATGTCATAAATAATTTAATATATTTAATGTCTAAAAATCATAAAAAAAAATACTTTGGTGTAGGAAATATTTTTAGCTTTCCAATGACTATTTATAATCAAAAATCTGATCTTTATAACCCCATGTAAAAATTGTTTTTGTAAAACATCTCTTGTTTGTATCATTTTTACTTTAACATTTAATAAAAAGTTATTTAGGTCATTTCCAAACCAAAGTGTCTCCATGGGGTCCCCAAGTTGACCCATGGATCGTATTGGTCGGCCATGACACAAACAATAAACTTGGGACACGTGTCTAGGTTATTTCATATTATTAAAGCATTATTTATACCTTAAACTACACTAATTACCACTAATCGCGATTAAGAACTTAATAAGTTACTATTCACCAAAAAAATTATTTTAATCTCATTGAACCACATTTTACTTCTTAATGACAACCATGTATGTCGGATTTTCAAAATTCAGTACACATTAGTGGTAAACTTTCATTTAACTGAAAAATCAGTTTGCTTGATTACCACTTAGTGGTTTCACTATTCATCAAAAATTGAAGTTTTTCAGCAAATTTCCAAAAATTCACCCTAAGCTATATTTGATATTCCGAATTCAAAAATGAAGTCCATTTTACAAAATTCAAAACATATAAGTCACATTAATTAATTTAATAATAAATTCCCACTGTCATGACAAATAGCGTGTTTTATGAAACAATAAGTATCAAAAGATTGACACTAGTTTAAGTCTGATTTCAAAGTGAAATTGATTCCAATGACCACTATTGGATTTAATGGTAAAAATATTTTCTAATTTCACTTTAAAACCAATTCAAAATATAATCTAATAATATAAATAAATTAGATTAAAAAGTTGTTTTGAATTAAAATACAACATTTTACACTATTCATTAAAAAAATGAACTTTATCAGAAAGATACCAAAAATTTACACAAACTAAATTTTGATGTCCCGATTCTTAATAAGAGTTTTATTTGGTCCAAAAGAATGTTTAAGAGTGACCAGAACTATAATTAATGACGGTTCCCCATCAAAAGGTGATAAGTGAACCTTTAGTGAAAACTAGGGCATATACGCCTAAAATTGAATTCTTTCCGTATTTTAAGCCTTTATCTTTTATTGTATAAATGTAAAAATATTTAAGAACATATATAATCATATTTTATTTATTTCTATCCATTCCCGCCATTACAACGGCTACATGTTAACTACCATTTAAAATAATATTATTTTATTATTAGAGTGCAACGTAAGATTCCCAAGAAACTTGTTGTTGCGTGTTGGGTATGCCATCGAGCATAGCGTCCTCTTTAAAGTCATATTAATATTTTATTCACAAATATGGATAAATATGAAAATGTCATATTCCTTATTTACCTGGGGTGTTACACTGGAGACCTGCTTCCGACTAGCTTCCCCTTCAATGAACCTAGTTGGCTCCCCTCTCATGGTATACCTCCCTAAAAGTACATTCTCTCTTCTACATCAGCCTTCTTATGGAATTCTAAGTATGTTGGTAGGTTATATAGAGTGATGGCATACTGAAGAGAAGGTCAGAGTTCCTCCTCTTAGTGTCTCGCCATGACTTTTCATCTTGAAAGAGATCCAAAGCAAAGTGTAGGAGATCCTTGAACATGATCCCCAGTACCCATACTGACATACTTCCCTTATGGAGGGATAGTAGATCCTACCTCTTCTTTGCCTTCATCATCGAGGAATGAAACTCCTCCCAAAACTCCTTTTCAATGTCAGCCCATGAGACATCAATCTCCTCCCTATCCCCATGGTAAAGCGTCCCCCACTAATGCACCACTCCTCGCATCTGGCTCACTGCCAGTTGAACCCAGTACACCCTCGTATCCCAGATCAAGGTAAAGGTGATTGTTTTCTCCTCAATCCATCCCCTCATATTTATGTCTAAAACACTACCTCCGTACTTTCCTAGGGTCTGGAACCTAAAATCACGAAGGGTCTTTTTCCACACGTCATCTTCCTCCTCTCGATTGGCCCTCTTCAGATCAATTTATTTAACCTGATGGGACTCAACTTCTCATACCACATGTGGGTGATGTCTGAGTTCCATAGCTGAAAAGGTAAACATGGAATTTATAATCCTATGTCGTATGAAATTTTCTATTAAGATTTATTTTAACTCTTTATTTAAATTAAATTCCCAAAACATCCATGACATAGAAGAACACAAGTAATTTTTATGCATGTACAATTCCAAGGGTTTCTACCTGACAATCAGTATAGCCTCACACGATAGTTCGGTAGGCCCATAGTAATTGAAATGGATTATGGTGGGCCTTATAAAATAATTTCCTAAATAGTCATCCATGACCTATTTAATGAGAAAAGATTTCCTAATAGAATTTCCCTACCATCCCATGAAATCATCACTTTTCCTAACTCCGAACTCCATCATATCTCTCAACCATCCCTCTAATACCATTCTATCATGACCTACAATTTTTAGTTTGATGGAAGGGATTTAAATGTGACATTCCCTTCTTTATTTAAAATGATGGAGGGATAATGACCCATGGGTCCCACCTTCAATAGGCCCAGATGTGGCGACAAGCACCAAGGGTACTGAATCACACACAAAATGGAAGGCATTTCCCTTTTTGGGAAAATAGGATTGGGAGATAAAAGGGTAAAAATCACGAACAATGCCAAATTTTTATATAAGGGAAACCAAAATCCAAACCAAGAATGATTTAAACATAAACTACCATAAATGTACAATAAAAACTCTAATGAAAGATACAGAAATAAAAGACTATTTTGCATCACAATAACTATCATGATGCCTGATCTAGTAAAGTCTGTCATGGTCCTCAAATTATTCCTTGAAACGTGAAAATTGATTTATATCGTAGGGTGATCATAAAAGTATACTCAATAAATAAACCAATGTCTCTCGTGAAAAAGAGGTATAAGCATACTAGTTCCCCTATGAAAATAGCAGAAACCAATAGAATCTAATGAAGAATGGTAACCAACCCAGCCTCACCAAGGAACACTCCCCAAATACCGCAAGTCACGTAAGATAATAATATATGAACATTGCGTATTTGGATACCCTACACCACTTTCCCACTAGTTATCCACACCTTCCTAAAGACAAACATCTTGATGCTACCGCTCTTCCCAAATGAATCCCCACTGCCACAAATTCTAGCACACACCTGGGCCACAATGCACAAATATCCCACCTGTAGACGCATGGGTCACAACAACCACACCTCTCATTTGAAAACATTTGGGCCTCATCCTGAAGACACCTAGGAAACAAAGTGCCCCACAAATACCTCGGTCACAACAACCACACTTCCCTCCTGAAAACACACAAGCCTCATCCTGAGGAGAACTGGGAAACAAAACTAGCACACAAACACCGAGGCCTCTCACCCACACCACAAACTTCTTAATATTTCTTGGGCTATAGTAAACCTTAGGACATTACAACCATCATGTATATACTCTGGATGTATGAGCCGGAATAGGGTGCAATGAAGAAAGTAAGAAATCGCCCATCCATCCTCCCACCTAGTTGATGGTAATGAAACTCTCCCACCTAAAATGGGAGTGTTTGGAAATTAGTTATCTACATGGGTAGGGTGAATATTGAAAGTCACAAGGATGTAAAAGTTTAAACATATAGGTAAAAACACTCGACCCAACCTATGGGTTTCAAAATACAAAACCATCCCACACAAACCACATTTATAGGTACCCTAAAATGCCTATATCACCATGAATGAAGGTCACATATGTAAGTGGGAGTATACCCTCAACCAATACATTTAACCAAATTTCATTCAGAACATATAAATTATTCATTTATTCATTCCATCATGACCCAAGAAACTAACAACTGTGACCCCAGAAACCATTCTCAGAAAACATAGAGACTGATTAACTAAATCAGGTTCATGCTTCTTCCATGATTTCACCAATTCATGGAACAACAAAGAACAGATATCGAGATCACTTGTGAGACATTAAACCTTTCCAACATTAAATAAGGGAAGAGGGACCAAGGTACAACATTTCCATTATAACACTCATTCATAATAACGAACAGGAAACAACCCACTTGCAGTCCCACCAAATAAAAACGCTACCTAGATGGAGTCCCATTATAGAAAAAGTTCATCCATTCCACAATAAATCAGTCCCTAAAGGTGAGATTCATCACACCTACTATACCACCCCATAAACAATGCCCATATGAAAACACCACCAAACACTAGCCCCACTTCACAAATAGGTCATCCCCCAAACACAGGTCATTCCCTCTATCTACCCCCTACCATACCCTTAATAATGTTACCCTCAACAACTTCACACAACCCCCATGAAGTAAAAACCCCACCCAAACACATCAAATAGCCACACTATTAATCCAAGCATATTCAATTTTAGCAAGACGGGGTCTTTAATTCCACTTTAAATAACATGGGTGATCAAAGAACATGTTTACATCTTGGAAAACCATTTATTTAACTATGTATATGTGATTAAGAAGATTTCATGTTACATCCATTTATCAAAGCATCATAAAAAATATAGAACACCACTAGTGAGAAAGAAAAGACCCCCAATGTCCATGAGTTTCAGAAGGCCTTATAGATCATACAATTCAAAACAAGGTTCATGGATTACAATTAAAATAGTATCCATAAACTCATCACTTCTCAAAAGATATTTCATTGACCCCTATTGTATAATGATCATCATAATCCCTTCCCCTAATTTATTACTTCATAAGGATAAGGATTATGCTAATCTTTATGATGAAATATTACTACACCCACCCCACAAGATACAAAAATAAAGAGAGGTAGAATTATCCCTGCATGAATCAACTGACGACCAATACTCCTACTTAGGAAAAAAGAGGGGGGTCTCATGAGCAGCAAGATGGAATCTTAAAGAACTTGATCAATGTATACCACACAACACCCATGACTCCATAGGGACGAAGAGCTCTAGGATCACCATGAGAAAAGAGAATATAGGACCTCCACATTAGAAAAAATACATATCCTATATCAATGGAATATAAATAGTTTCAAAAGTCATTAAAATTGGATCGTGGTCATGATCATGCATTTTAATTATATCAAAGTCCTCGAAGTTGTAGGGTATTAAATATATACTTAATATCCTTTTAAAGGCCAACAACAATGCCCAAATAAGGATTTAGACTCTATTTATGTCTAATAAAATTTAAGAGGGATGAAACTAGAAAAACATGGAGAAGCTGTAAAAAAACTGGAAAATTGGAAAAATGTGAGTTGTTGTTTTATGTGCCACCATCACAGTGCCACAACCTTGGTGCCACTACTTTAGTGTGCCACCATTTTGGTGTGCCTCTGTTACAGTTCCACCATTTAATTGAACCACCTTTATAGTGGCACCATCTCAGTGTGCCACTGTCACAGTGCCACCATTTTGGTGAAACCATTTGGTGAAAATGGATTTTTCGAAAACTCCTAAAACAAACCACTATGACCCCCAGAAAACCACAATCGTTGAATTTTAATAAATGGATGGCCCGAATAAATTTGGGTCATTACATATTCTTCCATCAGTGTCTTATATAACTAAATGATCAATACTTGTGGTATTATAGCATTGGGTTACACCTCCTAGTTATATTATCCACAATCTCATAATCTAATGTTTTTAATTTTGCATTAATTTCCTATTTTCTATATATCAAGACTTAAAGTCTTAGAGAAGATTTATTAATATCTAATCATAATTCTACATCCAATATGACTCTAAAAACATAAATAGAATATATTCTAAAAAATTATTTATGTATCCCTCTTATTGAAATTGGAATAGGAATCAGTTTCCTCATTTTTAGCCTAGATAAAGGTATATTAATCATTAAAAAGTATTACTAGTTACATTAACATCCAAGGATCTTGAAAATAATAATACTCCAAAGGTTTATAATCATTAATCTTATCACTAATTGAAATAAATATTTAGTGAAATGATGCCTTTTATATGATTTAACCATATTGTGTAAGATCACTTTTTGCAGACTCACAACATGAAACAATTGATATCTAAAATGATATAATGTATTTTTGTACCAAAGAGATGATCATAATTATTTTCATCTCTTGAAATATTCCATTATATGATCACCCAAATTTAAGATAATAATAAATTTTTTCAAGTAGATTTCTTAAAAATGTGTTCAATTGTGTAAAATTATACCCGAATTTTTGAGCCATGAGTACTATGAATGTGGAGGATGAATAAAGAATCTCCAATCTCCAGAATTAATGGATCACCAAAATCAATGAAAAAGAAGAATCCAATAAGATGTTTAAATAAAAGACCAATGCATGGGTATAAATAAACATTATTTGGGATTCTAAATTTATCATCAAATAATTTAATATAAAATTGAACGAAAACTCAATGAATGAAAAGAGAAACGTCACGACGATACTATAAATATCAAAATGGAATATAAATATATATGAAAATAAATAGTGTATGATTAAAACATCATAAATAAGAAATGTATTCAATGTGAAATGAAATAATAAAATATATAACATATTCAGGTTGGATATTCAAAATAGATGAGAGAATAGATACATCCAAACATACATTCCAATATAACTCTTTTAAAAAAAGAAATATATCTAATGGAAATAACTTTCTAAAATCTCCTAATGATCACCGTCCTAAAATATCAAAGATAAAATATCATCCATTCCAAATATTTATTTTTATGGTAATACATGATTCATATACAATGGTGTTTTATGAAAACAATGGTATTAAAATGGATGAAGAAAAATGGGGAGGAATTGACGATCAAATTTTTAGTGGACTACAGCATGCACAAAAGGATTTTTTCCCAAAATAAAAACCACAAACGGAATAAAACACCACTGGAACTGAAAGCATTCAATTATGTCGAGATTAAAATGAATTAAATAATAAAATGTTTTTTTGATATTATTTATGATGTCAGATATTTGAGATTAATTATCATGGAAGATGAAATTTTTTTTCCCAATTTGAAGAAAAATAAATAATATATCAAGGGGGAGTAATTATATGCTAATGGAGACTAAACATAGAAAGGATAATTTTTTAATCTAAAATGGGTTGGATTTCATAATGTTTCTATGTGATTCATGTAATAAAAACAGTAAAAATTAATGTATTGTATTGTAAATTAACTACTCTAATGTAAAAATATAAAGATAATAAAAGACCATGGATGTTTAACAATGGTTACCATGACTTAGCAATTAATCCAAATGAAAATACAAAGAAAAATTTTCTATTAATTAAATGAAGTAGATATATGATTTCGCATTGGGTTTGAAGAAAAGGAAAAAATATTCTAAAACTAAACACAATAAGTCTGAGAATTAGTCCACACCAAAATAATATATTCTTCTATTATATTATAGGATTACATAACTTGGGATTTAAAAAATAATTCATGTGTTTATTTAATAATGGAATAATGAAAGTGAAACAATGGTTAAAATAATCCCACATAAAAATAAATAAGACTCATTAGATTAAGGGAATCCCTAATATTCCATATTGATGAACCAAAAAGTTTGAGAAAATTCATAGAGAATGTATGATCGTTTGAAAATCTAATTTAAAAACACAATTGATATTAGAAGAATCTTAATTAAAAGTTAGTGTTAAAGTGACTAAAATTATTCCAAATGAAGAAGAAAAATTTCATGACACATTATCAAAAAATGACATAATAAGAATTTATAAAGGGTTGGGTGTAAGTTGAAAAAATTATAGACACATTTCTAAATATTATTTAAAGATATTTATAGCTTAAGTGATGTTGCTAATTAAAATAAATCCTATACAAACAGACTCAGGAACCTTGTTGGATAGTGTAAATATAAAAAAGTCTAAAAACAAATACACTATTGAAATAAGTAGAGATTCCATTATTTAAAATTTAAACAAATAAATTAAATAAATAAAATAAATCATGACGTAATATCTCAAGAAAGTAATATTAAGTAATGGAATATCCTATTTTAAAATAAAAAATTAATCTTACTCTAATGTCTTTTGATTTAGGGTGCGTCATCGAATTCCAATGAATAGTTTGATATGTTTATGTGTAATCTATGAATGTAATTGAAGGTGATGTGTGTTTTTAGGGAATAAATAAATAAGATAGTCATTTTTACAAAACAAGAATGTATAGAGAATTCACCATCATGGAATAATCTAACAATGGGCATAACAAATGGAATATATATAACAAGATGACAAAAACATAAAGAATGAAAAGTAGATTGATAGTTACCATCATGATGTAATTCCAAAAATTTGTGACATAAAAATTTTATGGTCAGTATATCACTTTATATAATGTAAATATAGAATGACTCATTGAGGATTAGACAAATGGATATGTATTTCTAGGATGTTAAAACATTTATTTTAGGAAAATATGGAATTCCTCAAAAGTACTTGAGAGAGTTCCATTTAAAAGGTATATATTGAATTTATATAATTATTATTTATAATTATTAAATCGTATAACTAATTTGATGAAATGATCTAATCAATGAAATAAAAAAATGTAAAATTTGAAGAATTTAAAGAATTATTTTAGAACATAATAACCTACGAACAAATTTTGTTTGTTTTCACCTATCTATTGACACAACTACTTGATTTTTTGGATTTTAAATTTCTCAAGAAATAATATTCATCAAATGGATCAATAGGATAAACATAAAATTGATTAATTGGACCCTGAATAATGTAATTTTATTTATTATCATGTTTTGTTAATTAATTTAAATCCATTTCAACTTTATTAGACATTATTTTTTTTATCGAACATAGATCGCATAGAACTAGAGTAGAATTATTGGTGGTAGATTATATAAGACTATTTATATATTCTAATCACTAATGAATTCTATATATTATCAATAATTTTTAGTGATAAGGATAAGTATAAGGGGTTGAAAGGGAATAAATATTAGAATAATATATTGACATACTATTTTCTGTATTGGTCTGACAAACAATACAAATGTGCCTATTTTTGACCTATATTATATTGTCTTTTATTTTCTTTAATCAGTAAATAAGAATTAGGTCAGTGTGTATGATGTTAATATGTGAAGTAGAATATGTTGGAAGATTCATGGAGTTTTCTGGTCAATGTGACCATATGTGAAGAGCTAAGAACAATTAAAAAGAATTGGGGATGGTAATTTAAACATATAAGTTAGGTTTTACTAATTATACGATTATTTAAGATTCATACACATTTAAAGGATAATAATTAAAGTGAAAGGAATATTGGGATTCTACCTTTTGTTAAATGTTTTAAAAATCATTAATGTTTTAGGAAGATTTATTTTGGTATTCTATGTGCAGAATATGTTGAACAGGATTTGACGAAAAGAAGAGTTATATGGAGTTTCATTATTCATGAATCTCATGTATCTTTAAGGAAGCTTGAAACCTAGTTCCTAATTTCTCTCAAAATTATTTCTTATATGAGGGAATATTTTAAATGAAAAAATTTATTAGATGGTGGATGGATGAATAATTTATTGATTTTGGGTGTATTAATGAAGTGTAATGTCATTTAAATATTCTCAAAAATATTTATATGATGTAATTTCGTTTGAATTAACTTGAAATATTATTAAGATTTATTTAAAGTTATTATAATGTGATATTATGTTTCCAATAATTCATAATGGTGTTTTTTTGTTGAGTTACTCCTATTAGAGATAAGTCTGGGAAATATGAATTATTGACAATTAAAATTTATCTTTTTTCGTGATATATAATATATACTACCATTCTTCAAAATGGGATAATAAACTAGTGATTTGAGTAATATGAATCTTTTTTTTGTATTTTGTATATTTTTTAATGTTGATATGATTGAAAATGTCAAATTTAGTTGATTATTTTTCATACATAATACAATTATCTATCTCATATCAAGTCTAACTATAAAATAGATTCATACATGGGGTAAATCTATGAGATTTGTATGAAAAAAAATTATGGATGATTTTTTTAGTATAACTCTAAAATGGAAAAGGGAATTTCAAACATCAATACAAAATATATATTTAGAGAATGTGTAACCATATTATAACTTTATTTTGAAATTTGTAAAAAATAGATATATAACATATTTATAAGGTATAATTGACATTTTCTTCAAGTTATAAAATGTAGAAAATGGGGGAGATATGAAGTACATTTATTTAATTACAATTTGATTGTCAATTTGCAAAAAATTGTAAATCCATTAGTGATTGGTAATATATTTATTATATTTGGTATATTTATCAGTTGGAAAAAGGAATATATTATGTTGATTTAATTTAGTGATTTCAGGATTGGAATACAATGATGTTATATATTAGTTACTCATCATTCTAACCATGTTTCAGAATGATGAAGATGGATAATTTTTTTGTGATGAAAAGAAATGTGTTGATTGCATCATCATGTTGTCTATGATGAAATAATAGAAGAAAATGGTTATTATTTTCAAGAGACCATAGTGTATTAATGATACTCCCATTCTACATTTTTTGATAACAGAATAGATTTTGGGACAACTCCATGAAATATCATAAGGATCCCTAATTGTGACTATGAGGATGCATGAATCTCAATAAAATGCAGAATAACTAAAATATGGATTTTGTGGTAGTTTTATAAATAATACAAACTACATGACAATTATAATTGTCTTGTGGAATTAAATTTATACACTTCATGGTTAATTATATGTAATTATATTGAATAAAAATGATATTCCCAAGAAAAAATGTTATCAAAGATCGAATTTAAGGTAAACAAAAATGCATTGAATTATAGAAATTATAATATTATGGTTTCTGACTATATATTATGAGAAGAGAAACTGGTGACTTTCATAAAATATAATTGAATATCATCCAAGTATTAATTTATTGTGATCAGATGCTACGCCTTTCTGGAAGATTCGATGATGTGGAATAAATTGTAGATAAAAATTAAATTCTATTAAAGTGATTAAACACATTGTGATGAATAATTATAGATTATGGTCTATTGTGAAATATATTATCATTATTTTTAGGAGATGAAAAAGATAAATAGATTATTATACTTTTGTTAACTATTATTATAGGATGAAGATAACACTAAGGACCTGACCTATGATATAATTATATTGTGAGGAGAAAAGTTATAATAAGTAGATCATGTGATTATTGTGTGTTAAGAATGGAAATCAGTGATAATTTTCTAAGAGTGACACAAGATTCACACCTCATATTAATTCATATTGGTCTTAGTATAATCTTTTATTCATGAGGGGAATGTCCAGTTGGTGTTATAGATTCAACAATAAGTAAATTTTTGTATTATTCTAGGATAGTGCATGGAATAGAGGATTAAGGATTTCTCATTTCCCAAGTTATTTCTTGATAATTAAATTATTTATTTATTATATTTTTTTAGGATGTGAATTCTAATTTATATCATATTCATGAAACCTTAGTCGTAGTAGATAAAGAGTCAAATATCGATTCACTATATAATTTTTGAGATTAAATGGGTAAATATTTTTGATTTGTAATAACTTACCAAAACTAATAAGCTTATCACACATCTTTATGTAGTATATAACCAATATATCCAAATATAAGCCAATAATTTTTAAAAAATAATAATCCTAAAATAATATTTCTTAACAAATAAACCAAAAAATTTAATAACCATCACCATGGACATGAGGGATTACTCCCACATTGTTACCTCATCAAAACCCAAATCCATATATCATGAAAATTCACTTCATCTGATTGGTTACTTGACATTACCTGTGTCAATAAAAAAAATACTATATACACTCATAGTGTGTATATATGGTGTGAGAATAAAAACATCAATACGATCACACCCGGTACATGATGTGAAATGTATAAGAAATAATTCCAACCATTCTATTGAAAAATATAATATAAAAAATTAATATTCTCATGCATATATATGATTGGTAAAAAATATAATCAATTTTTAAAAAATTTATAAATTAAATATAAAAGTATTGTCATAAATTAAAAAAGAGAATCCAAATCATTCATATAATCACTAGGGTAAATACAAAGATAACTAATATAAACTAACATATAGTAAATGTAAAGACATATTAAAAAACAAAAGATCTACACGGAAGAGTAACATTATGATATATTGTGAAGCCATATTATTATAGAATAACAGTAGTGATAGATGTATCAACTTTCCATGGCTTACAATGTTATATCACACACATGTATCATGAAGGGTTATAGATATCTAAAAGAAAGGGAAATCCCCTAAACATAGTAATCTTTGAGTCTCGGCCAGTAGCTAAATACATAAGGCATACCATGATGTTATAATTACTTTCTCAAAATCACCCAACACTGACATAATGGTTATGAAATCCATTTTATTTCCAAGGATACTTGTTAAATTAGGTAACTCCAATCACATAAAACCAATATCCCTTTCAAAAAATGGTTTCTTCCATAAAATCAATTTCATAATTTTCTATAATTTAAAGCTATAAATTTTTACAAATCATATTTATTTATTTCAATCAAAAATAATTAATGTATTTAATTGACCACTTTGTAGAAATGTTTATAACAAAGAAATATATATACACATTATAAACCATTATTCAACCAAAACACTAAGAAACCAACAAGATTACTATTATGAAAACTAAAAGACCTCAGATTCATCAAAAAAATTAATATACATTTAAAGGTTTAAAAATCAAGGATCTCTTAGTTTATAACTACATGAAAACACATGAAGTCATATATTATAAATATGAACATATCCACTCTTTCTTACTAATTTACACCAAAAGAGGAAGGATATGATCCGAGGAATTAAAATAAAATCCTATAAAAGGAAATCCACATCTGAAATTCAAATAATCATAAACCCTTAACAAAAATGTCTATAATTAAGTATAAAAATCATATAAATAGGTAGAATAAATCCCAATAAGAGAATAAGAACCACATAATTTATGTTTTCAATGAATCGCGAAGAAATTAAAAATAATAATTCATTACCAAGAGAGGGAGTGGAATAAGGGAGTATATTTATAGGTCCAAGATATTCGAAATGGGGGACAAAGAATCCAATAATGGGTTAAATCAAGTAAGGGTAGAATTATAATTTTATATATTCAATTTCATGTGTAGATCATATGGTTTATCCACATAGTTTCATAAATGATGTGCCAACTATGTGAATAGACTTGAAACCCATATTTATGATTTCACACATTCTAGTAGAAATATATGGTTATGTCTCCTAGTGACTATAATGTTTATAATATTTGTGGTTTGTCACCCCACATATTATTAAGACAATAAATTTCTCCTCCAAATGTCCAATTAATCCATATATTTTTTCCTACTTCATCATAGGTATTGTTCCTCACAAAACTTTGGTCTCACCTTGCATATTATTAACCTATAAAGATAATATTAACTATGTTCCAACTATGTCATAGTAATGAAAATCCCACTACTTCCATTATATTAAAAACATTAAAGGTATTCACTATTGAAAAACAATAATGACAATGAAAAATTGATTAAAAATATCATATCGAAAAATTACATCAGGGGTATATAAATTTTCCAAACCATATAACTTTATTCTCCTTGAATATTAAAAAAAGAAAGTTAATGTAATAAGTGATGATGCCATTCATCCTTAATGAAATATTCTTTTTTCCATGTAATATGAAAATAACTTTCTGGTTTTAATTTTCCAAGACCAATGGAATAATTTTTCTATGAGACACATTATATTGGGAGTCAAGAATAAGAATCAGTTTCTCAATCAACTACGAATCCAACTCTTGTTCCAAGTATTCCTAACATAAAACATGGAATGTTTTAGGATGATATTTATTTTATTGTGACACGTGGATGATATTATGAATTATACAGTTTTAAATAGGTAACATAAATTTATATTCTACATTCCCAATGTTTTTTGTGATATTGAAATGGACCACAAACCATGGTGTCAACACTCCATTCTTTCCAATCAATCAATGTCCAAAGTGAGGTGACACTTCAATTCTTACTTGCACGTAATAATTATCACCCATATTAATGAAATAATGTGGAGACTAAATTGTTAAGCCACATATATCTTTAGAGGAATCCATATAAATTGAATGTTAATATAAATTATTAAAAGAAAGCTGAACTAATATCATATAGGTATCATGTGGTCCTTATAATTGAAATACCCAAGAATGTATCATTTATTACATAATTTGTGTCAACTTATCTATCTATCTACCCATTTTTTAACAGTAATCTAGTCCCAATTTTACCTGAGGTCCCATGGTATCCAGAAAACACTTCTAGAACCGGGTAGTGAACTTGAGATCTCTATAAAAATTGTTGTTATATGGAATTATATATAGTTACATGATCTCATGAATGTATAACATCACAGGACACTCCACCCTAATATTATCCTTATTTAGTATGACATAAGATAGTTTATTTTTCCAATAAATCCGAAACCAAATAGAATTCTTCCCCCAAGTGGTACAATTGTACCAAAAGATGAAATTCATGGATATATTGTCTAATTTACCGGTGTGGATATGTAGAGGATGAAGGAACCCAAATTGGTTCTAATTCATTAAATTAAACTATTTCCATGTATAACATTGCAATGAGAAATCTATTTTATCTTGTCTTATACTATGCCACAAATAATGATTCCTTACTTTGGAGTATATCTTAGTATCACATGGAAGAATCACCCATTGTGATTGATGAAAATCATGCATCACTATTTATATCATGGAGGAATGTACATCATAACACTTCTTGATATGTAATATTTCTTTAGAGGATTGAGGCCACTCATTTATGGTATCCTCACTATATATTGGTACCCTGATATGAAAACACTACATATCATTTGGTTTCTATTAGTGAAAAATCTCTAGAGATAAGGTTTCGAGTGATCATGAGAAGGAATCATGTCATCCTTATCCCATATAACCTATATTTTCATCTGACAAAAGAGGTCCTTTAGGTTATATTCCTCATCATATTACTTCATTTCTTGTGATTAAAACATCTTAATAAGGGAATCAATGAAGAAATATCATTTCCCTAGTTTATGGGAAAGAAAATAATATAAAATATTTAAATGTATTCTTCACCCAAATCTTTTAATAGTGGTTCAAATTTTTATAATATAAAATATAGATTGATATTTTTTATTGCTATACATCATGAATTTATCCTTGAATATATATTTCATCTATCATTATAGATTCTTCATGATAAATGATATCTCAATTTCATGGGTTTGGTAATTCCGTTATTATGGATAAATTTGATGATAGCTATACCCCACCCAATGATCACTCTACATATGCACGCCACCAAATCCTATTTTTGATGCATCACAAAACATGACATATCTCTATCTACCCATCAGATGAACAAATATAGGGGATGATAAAATATATCATATCAAATCATTAAAAGAAGAATTATATTTAGGGATCCAAATAAATTACACCTGGTTAAGGGAATGTTTAGTCAATGATAATGCAAAACCAGTTAATTCCATAACAAATCACTAGTAGTAACTAGAAAAACCCAAGAATTTATGTATCATTATGGAATTCCCGTCTTCCAAATACATAATGGAATTCATCTTCTTATGATCAAATGAAATTCCTTTCTTAAACACCACATGTTAAATGACAATGAATTCCTATAAATTAATCTATACTTATATAACTATTCACAAAGGAGATTATCATAGAGATGCCTTAAAAATCCAAAATTGATTTATATTACCTTTTTTACTCCAAAACAACAATGATATCATTAAAAAATACCATGTCCAAAGAGTTAACACGATTATGGAATATTTGGTTCATAAGAGATATGAAATATTATTACATGGGCACACAATTGATGTGGATAGATTGGGGTTGTACAAATATTATCACCATGATAATGTAACAATGTCACATATAGTGATGTGTAGCTTGATAAATAATCCAAGTATCTTGTATGAAATAATTAAATATTCTAATTATATAACATTATTTCTTCTGTTTTTTTAATATACTGGTCGTTACCTCTATTCCTCAGTGATAATTAATCAAATTAACCAACATTGGATACCTATAGATAGTCCAAATATAATTAAAAAACATGTGGCTATAACGATGATTGGTACACAATGGATAGCACATAAAATTGGTGATTTATTCAAAATTCTATGGATTTGCACTTTTGTATTCCATATATCCGCATGGGTGGACTAGGATCCATTATTGTTATGGTTTTAATCTCTCTCTAGTATAAGGGTTATATGAGAAAATATATCTCTAATTTTAGTGGATGGATTGTGACTGAAATTATAGATCCATTATATTTAAATAGTGAATTAAAAAACACACAAAAATGACTCCAGGATCCCCCAATATATACTGATCACTAAATATGAAATAGAAGAAATATTATAACCAAATAATTGTGTAAAAACATCATTTATATTCATATCACTTACTTGTAATTTAATTAATATATTACATGATAAAATCGGTCATTTAACATGAATTTTTATTTAGAAAACTATTAAACATACCTTCAATATTAAAATAATATTGGTTCACTAAATATATTTTCACATATTAAATTTAATATTTAAAAATAAATTACATAAAAAACTAAACACCAATTATTCTATACATGAATAATAATGAGTTTTTTAATTTCATTCTAATCAATTATACTGAGACATCTCTTGGACCCCATGGTGGGAACACCATCTTCAATACACATATTCATTATAATAGGTTTGAATTTTTAATATACTAAGTGCATGACCCTCTAGGCCTTAATATTGATGTCGATGGGTAATACTCCCAATACATGATTGGATTAAAGAAACCCAGTAAGGCCCAAAAAGTTATAAAGTATTGTCATATAAATGAAATCATTTCTAACAAACACACACTATGTAATATAATCTCATTCTGTTGTGATATCTTAAAAAATATGGTTGACACTTCATTCCATTATCATTTCATCCTTTATCATATATTTACCTTACTAAAAAGACTTACCTTATTCTCACATGACTATGCATATATTAAAATTTATTAACATCTTGATCAACTAGGCATAATACTTCACTTTCTTTTAGGAGTGAATTGTTTAATCTTAATCATTCAACCAATACCATACCACTAATGAAACACTAAACTAAGGATATACCACCACAACATAAATGTCATCATTTTTATCTAGAATCAAAGTATTTAATAAAATGGTAACCATTGATAATAATAAATCTTTTGGAGACCATTACACATGCTCTCAGATAGATACTCTGAATGACATGTAAAACATGTGGTGTTCCTATTTTTTGGTAAGTCCCCATGATCTAATGTACTCGAGATCGCAAACTATGAACATTATTTTAAGAAGTGTCAATAATTTGGGGACCCCATAACCTAATTTTAAAAACACAACCTCTAGTAACCAAGAGACATTTTCTACATTATTACATTGGAATAAGATAAAGGGGATGTCATAAATTAGGATCGAACATTTTAGTTGTCTTGAATATCTATATACATACATGATTCCCATTTTACATTGGAAGTAAAATAAAAAACATAACAAAACAAAACATTCTCCATCCATCAAACTCATTCATATATTTCTTCTTCATATATTAGGGAAATGAAACCAAATAATTTTATAGTCAAATACTTAGTAATATTTAAGTGAAATATGATATATTATGAATAAAGAAGGCATAATTAACATAGAATGGTAAATAACTTGACACACCTCACATTTATTCAATAAATTGATCATGAAGTTCATCTATGTATAATATGAAATAAAATAATATCACTGATAATAATTACTAAATTCTCAATAAAGTAAATGAATAATATTGTGCATTATGAGCTTCAATATTGTGATATATTTTCACCAAGTCTTTGTTCCAATCCAATTAAAAATATTTCTTGGAATACACCAAAAATAATAATATGTTGGGATAATTAGTTGGACTCAAAATAACTATGGATGTATCGAGGGGATATATAATTTCATTCCCCACACATCACTTCATGTAAAATTCATTCTTCATTTAATAAATGACCATTTTAATCTATAAAAAATATTTCCTATTAAAAAATTTCTATATTGAGTAAAGAATACAAAAATTTAATAATTCTAATGTCAACAAAAAAATTATTAGTCATAAATGGTTTTTGATTTAGGAAACAATTATACTCATAGTAAAGAGAATCTGTAAATTTAAGAGAAATGTTTTTTCCTATTAAAAACTATCACAAGATAATGAATGATTCAAGAAAAAATAAATGACCAAAAAATTAGGAAGATATAAAATATGACCTTCAATTCAACAAAAATATGTGTTTTGTAATAAAGTCATTTTATTTGGAGAGATAAAGAAAAATTGAATAAAAACAATAACATAATATATTATTAAATACATTTAATTTTTAAATCTGATGAAATACTATATAATATTCAAAAAGAGAAAAAATTTGTTTTACTAGTTGGAAAATTCATTAATATTGTATACGTTAAAAAAATTCCAAATTAGTCTTTATAAATGTAGTTGAAAGTAAACCATTCGTAAACAGTTATAAGTATTACTTTAAAAAATGTAATAAGTAAGGTATAACATAAGATATTTTTAATAAATAATTTTATTAATAAAATGGAATATTGTAAAACCGTTTTGAAAAATATGGGCATGGAAGAAAAATATACTCGATCAAAAAGAGAAATAAGATCAGTTTTTATTTTAAATATTCTTTTTCTATTCTCAATTGCAAAGCATTTAAAAATTTGGATGAAATCATGGGTTCTAAATAAATATATATAGGATAACAAAATATATATTTTTAAGGGATTGATTATAATATTCCTTTAATAAAAATAAGGTAAATCAAAAAAATGTGGTTATAAAATAAATCCTTACCTCATTGGTTATTTTCATATTGAAGGCACATGAATTATTAATATTAAATTGAAATTTTTATCATCATAAATATATATATATATTAATGTTAAATAAATAAAATGTGTAGTATATTCCCTACATAAAATTATGTATATTTATAATACCAAACATCTCTCAATCAAGTGGAAGTCGAGATGAAATCCATTATTTCAATAATATAAATTAATTGATAATTAATTATGAATTCATTATATGAAATGAATTTAAAAAATAAAAAAATTGAAATAAAACAAAATACAATAATATATCATTTCACACATAACCATTTCATACCATAGTCAATTTTGGTGAGGAAAAATCCATTGAATGGATATAGAGTTAAGAAAACCCCATACCTCAATTTGAATCTCCTTAGAAGATCTTTAAAATTATTATTTAAGGAATTTATATATATTATAGTTACATTATATAACCATATTAATATCTATAATATCATATATTACCTTTTTATGACATGTTATCAACTATTTGTAAACAAAATTTTATCATTATAATAGTTTCAAGAGTGAACTAGTTCGTTTTTATGTATGTTTTGATTTGGAAGATTCAATACTTGTATGTTGAATATGGTTGCATAGTATGATTATTTTGATATTGATATAAATATCATATTTATTCATTATAAATATGTGCAGTTTTATAAAAAATATCTATGGAAATAGGAATTATGACATTCACATAGATGGTAGATCGTATATACAATGTTTTCCCTTTTTATAGATTGAATAAAAGAAAGGTAAATAAAAAATAACAATTAAAAAATCATTATTATATCTTATGTATAATATATATTAATTAAATATATTCTTATTTCCATCCATTAAAACCTAAAATGAAAAAAAATCACATAAATTCGTGGAGATGGTAGTCTACATGAACGGGCGAGCGACGTTAACATTTTCCAACATCATGGAAGGCTAGAAGATATATATGAAATTATAATTACAGAAGAATAATTATATCATAAATACCATATATATTCATTAATTACATATTTAAAAAAAGTCGTTTGAGGTGGTAATGGAAACAAATTACATCGGTTACTGAGGCAGTAGTCCACTATACATAAGAGCGATGGTTACGTTTACTATTTAATGAATAAAAAGATGGATAAATTTTATTACATAAACATAATAACATATATGTATATAAGGGATTATTTTTCTAATATATTGCAATTTTTAATACAATATTTAAGGTGTTACGTTAAGAAAAATAAAATTTCTAGGTGAATATGATTACCACTTCTTTTAGAGCACACCTTTTGATCTCTTATTAAGGGATTTAAGATTGTTATTTTAAAAATAAAAACACCTAAAAAATAAGGATAAGGTTGTTGATAAATTTATGGGTTAGGGTTTTTCATACATATATTTCTCAATTTGTTGTAAATAAAATATATAATTTGAATCGTGTTTTAAATGGTGGGTAGGGATTTATTGGAATTTCATAAATCATTACATTTATATAAATTATTATTAATGATCAAATTTCAAAAAAATTATATAATTCGAATTCAATGCTACTATGAATCTCAATAATATTATCCAATAAAAATTTTATATTTCAATGTAGTGTATTCATCCTTATCTATTTTTTTTAGAACCCCTATTAACCCTTTTGAAAAAGTGATAATAAAAATATTACAATAAAGGAGCCTAGAATACTATCTAAAATGAAAATTAGACCATAAATGGAAAATTGAGGAAAAAATAGACAATATTTTATACCCATTGTCCTATTTGAATATTTTAATTATTTTTAAATAATATAATAAAATATTACTTTCCCAAATAACATTAATTTTATTTTTGACACTATTAATTTCATTTAAATTTAAATACATCAATAAAAAGATGGAATTGTAATATAATCCTCTTAATAATCCCTAATATTTAATATATATCTATTAAAATTCAGGACACAAAATAATTATCCATATATAATTACATTAAAAAAATTTAAAATATTGTTATTTTATGTCTCTAATAATTGCATAAATATTGTTTCGACCTTGCATAACACTAAAGGTAATCATTCAATCACTATAATTTAACAATAAATTACCATGATAAAAAAATTCGTAAATATTTCAAACGAATATTTAAAATTTAACATATGTTCTTTTTATCCTTATGGAGAATTATTACAGTTACTAAAGTCAAGAGTGTGTTATTTTTCTTTTATTCATTTTATAAAGTAATATAAAGGACAATATCAAAGACAAATTTCACCAAATAACCATATTTTAGAAAATTGGTTGTACATCGAAAAAATACATTTATCTAGTAGAAATAATTCAAGTGTTATAGATATTTTAGAGCCTTGTCCAAATGGTTTACCCTTGTTTTATCCATTTAACCCATACTGTGACGAAAAATATTTTGAACAGTTAATATTTATAATGACCAAAAATAAAGGGTCCCCATATAGAAAAATTGGACATCCTAATTCCAAATATAATATCAATTTTTCATGATTCAATTCCTAGAAACAAAATACATCAATTTTTAATATAAATTCATTAAATACAATGAGAATTGTTTTTTGAAGAATGTCTTTCATAGAATAATAAATAACTTATATGAAAATATTTAATATTGTTAATTCAAACTAAATAAATTTTATTAATCTGAATAAAATTATTCATAATATAATTATAATTTATCTATTTTTATAATTAAATCAATTTTATCATATAAAATTTCTAAAAAATATATAATTTAATTATAATAATCTTTCACAAAAATAAAGAAAAATATTTTTAAAGAAAATGTATTTGGAAAAAAAATTATTCCTTGATAAAAATTGAGTTCTTATTTATAAATAATTTATCAATAAATTTATATCGATTAGGACCTTTCTATGTGTTTTATAATATGGTTAATGTTATTCATACCTTCCAATTCAATGGCTAGATTATAAATGTTACATTTAAATAATATAATTTCAAATTTCATTTATCATTGGTGTTTCGTGTGGTATACGCTATCTAACATAGTGTTATTTTAAAAAAATAATGTATTAAATTATTCCCCCATGAGTAAATTTTTTCCTTGAAATTTTATATTACTAATTAAAGGATCAATATTTTTTTAGAACCCCCGTCATACAAATAGAGACGTGGATGGGAAAATGAATGTCAACGTACTAATAAAGAGTGATTTAGAGTATGTTCACGGGAATGTTAATGACCAAAATATCCATAAATCATTGTGGTGTTAGAAGACCATTCATTCAATAGAAATGAATTTAAAATGATTACATTTTTATTTCATGCTTATTTTTTCATGTAAAAGGATAATTTTACTATAATAATATATATCTTGAAAAAATGAACATAATTGATTTATTTCTATTTTATAACCACAATTTCATCCTTTGGTTAAGCTGTGATGAATTTACACTTCTTCTATAATTTCAAAAAATGATTATTCAATTTTATTTTTTCATTCCCGTTGAACTAAAATAAATTATAAATGTATTGTAATATCTATACATAAAATATATGCCAATCATTATTTTATTAAATATTTAATAAAACCTATATTAATGGAACTAGTTCTCTAATATGGATATAATACATAGATATCCAAAACCTCAATAATAAACCTCAAAGTTGGGATTAATCCATTAAAAAATTATTTTCCTTATGAAACCTCCAAAATATATCTGAACAAATTAAAAACCAAAAAATATGAAATTTTTTATCAGATATTTATTCCTATATAATATAAAGTGGAGCATAATAACACATACTAAACATTTTAATACCATGATCATATATTTATCCTAAAAAACAGACATCATGAACCAACAAAAACATAATAAAAACATATATTCTTCAAAAATTAGCAAAAAACAGATTCCTAAAATAAAATTATTGGCTATTTAATATATTCTAAAAATACAAAAATGTAACAAAACCCATCAAATATACCATAAATCACTTATTAATTAAATTAATTATTAATTTCATTGCTACCAACACTATTAAATTTCATTCATAAATGTCAATAATCCCTTCAAGGTAACATTTCCATTAATCATTTGTTCTAAAAAATATTTTATTAAGTCAAAATTAAATTTCTGGGTAGTTAGTGCCATTAAATATATGAGATAAAGTCCTTATAAAAACATATATAATAAGAATAATTAGATAATTTTGGATTATTATTACCATAATATCAGTGATATATCAATCCCATATTTTATGTATCAAAAACCTATTAATAAACACATTAATCTTGCCACTTCAAAAATATACATGGAATATGCCCTTCATTTTTATGGGATTTAACCCTTTGATTGTGTAATTTTCATGGATAATTTCCTTAATCAAAATATATAATAAATATAACTATAAATGGTTTCATAGGATGAATTTTATTTCCATTCATCACACTCTAAAATTTTCTTTCATATTTTTTTGATTTAGGACCTTCTTTTCCAAACATAAAACATTTTTATCTTCCTTTAAGACATTCATAGAGGTGTCACTTTTAACATTTTTGACATGAATGAAATTGTTCCTTCATTACTCCATTATCTCTACCACTCAATGTCTAATTAAAATATATCCTTATATTATTTCTTGAGACCAAAAATTATTTATGGTTCATAATTATAATCAAATGTTCTGATAACTAATTAGTCATAATCACAATGTCTTCCACTCCAATCATCATCTCATTTGGTTTACCATAATTACCATATACTCTATATCATTAAATGCTAACATGGTTCCTTCTAGTTATATGAATTTAATAAAACCCAAAATCATAGTATGAGAAACAATAATCATGGTAGTAAATCATGAAATAACATTATATAGTCTCTAAATCATGGAACATTCTTTTTACACTCTGACAACTTAGGTTTAATCTAGTATATACACTGTCATCTTATTTTATAATTCTTCTTAATTATTAATAAATAAAATATTATAAATCTTACGAACATCCCATAATAGTTTCAAATGAGGTGTGAGGTAAGGGAACATTCACTAAACTCTCGAATGATAGATGAGATACATTAAACGAACTCTTTTTGGGGTTATTACCCCAAGATGCATCTTAGCCAAAACCATTCCCAATAATAATATCCCAAAATGGATGTATTTCTAGGAAAAACACATCATATCTACCCTAAAAAAAATATAATATTTATTCAATAATTATGAATTTCCTCAATGTCCCTAAAAATTTTATGTTCACTAATTTGTATTTTCCTAAATGGAGTTTCATGGGTTACAACAAAACATTCTATGATACAAAATATAAAACCCCAACTCCAATTACCTAAATAAGGTGTCCAATTTATTGAATTATAATTTTATATAAGGAAGCTCGTCAAAAAATAATAATTAGTTTAGTAGTTTTGAAGAACTAGATATATACATTAGTCTGATTTTATATTTCGAATAAAATATAATACATGACAACATAATTTTTTGGAATCCATGAAACTCATTCAATGATTTCTTATTCATATCTTGGGGAAGGAAAAAAAGATAATATTGACATCATAAAATATGTAAGTGCTAGGTAAAATAGAACTAATTATGATTAAATAAGGCATAATCAATACAGAACGCTAAATAGTTTAATACACAAGACATTTAATCAATAACATGTTAATTAAATGCTTCCATGGATTATATCAAGAGAAATATTCTCATGGATAACAATAACTAAATTCGTGATGAACGAAATTCATAATATAGTATTTCATGATCTCATACATCATGATATCTTTTCCTCTAAGGACTTATTCTAAAATATCTTGATCTGTGGTTATGCACACACCGAAAATCCATTTAATATGTTCATCGAACTAGTCTATGTCATGAGATCTATCGATTAATCAAGGGGATATATAATTATAGTCCCCACTAATAAATATATTTATAATGAATCCCTCATATATATAATGATTAATTTTATAATTCCATATACTTAAACATTACTTAATCTTGGTTTATTTCAAGAATTCACATTGAGGATCTTTTCAGTTTTAGAGTTTTAGAGAATTAGATCATAAATCATGCATTACATTCCACATTTAAACAAGGTAGTTACATCAACGACAGCAATCATTTTTTCCACCAAAGGAAAAATATTTAAAATAAAACATTTTTTCTATCTTGACACTTCCTCGACACTATCATCATATCATGTACTTTTCCCTTGACCTGTGAAAAACATTTCAAAAACTGGGGATGAGCATAAAAAGCTCATTAAGGGATATAAAAATACGGAAAGAAAACATTATTCCATGTATACATAAGAATCAATGAAATCATACATTACTCATAAAACATAATCACTTTAACATACCTTATGAAATCATATGATATATAAATAACTCATAGAAATCATAAGACATAAAAGGTAACTTGAGGCATTCCTAACATTCTTATGTAGGTAGTAACCCTCATGGTTATATATGGAATACCCATCACAGTATATTCCCTAAATCTCTTTAGAGAAACATTAGCATTTAACTCCTTCACATTACCCAATGCATTGGAGAGCTATCTCAGGCTCATTGGCCCTTAGTTTATCACGGAACCACCCAACTTCATAAACAATGCCCAAGAACCATAACACAATTGTATCACATAAAACATGCATAAAGGAAACATAAAATTTCCACATTTCAATCACAATATATCAACAAAACACATTGATATAATCAAAAAATTATCAAAACCATTTTCAATACCAAAAGAAAAAAAATAAAACATTATATTTATTTTTCATTTAAAATAGTTATGGCTTGTAGAGGAGGTCGAAACTCAAATATTGGTCACGGCGACGGAGAAGTCGTTGTCGCCGCATACGTAAGACAAAAACATTCCTTTGGATGTTTAGTAAAATGCTTCATGTTAAAAATATTCCTTTTGAATAAAATTAAAATTCATAAGGGTTTATTATATAACTAATAAAATAAGGTCGTATATAAATTGAAGTATTCCTCAATGAAAGGAGATTGAGACGAAGTCCCTTACCTCAAGTCTGACTTGTCTTTCTAATTTCTTTATATTCCTGAATAATAAACTTATTTAAATTTATAATTTCTTACGAAATTACCTTAATGATTATTATTCAATTCATATCACATATTATCATGTTATAATAATTAGTTAATTTTGTGAGTTCATATCATATGTTTTGTCAATGTTCGGTACATGAGTCAAAAATGAACTTGTTTGAAAAGAATTGCCCAGGTATTTATAAGTACATCATCTCCAGGATGGTATTAATGATTTAAATTTCATATATATCCAGTATATATTCATTTCACACTATTCCATAACATTTTTAGATTAAAATTAAATGCACCGTTCATGGAGACAGTAGGTTGTACGTACGCATGAACGCTACTTTCATTTCATTGTCATATTAAAGGAATTAAAACTAAATGAGGAATATATATTATAATTACATTATAATATATATGTTATATAGTTAAAATAATTTAATTAATTATATTCTTTATAAATACCATTTTTGGTATGAACGAGTCATACCACTTGAGGGGGTGGTAGTCCACACTTCCTCAGACGAAATTATCGCAGTTCCACAACATGAAAAGCATAACGATGTGATTTAAAAATAAAATTCAGAATCATATAGAAAAAATAAATACCATATATATCATATATAAATATAGTGACATCATAATGGCCACCATGAATGTTGTTAAAAGAAGATTGAACAATCATCGTTTCGTGGGGCAGCAGTAATTTGCCACCCACAGAAAGAGTATGTTCTTTAACCATTAGATGGAGGTGTGTGTAAGTGTAGGTAGAATACATATCATAAAAACATCCTAGTATATTGAGGATACTGGTGATATTATGGGATCAAATAATAATAAGATAGTGGTGAGTGATGAAGGAAAATAAAAGGAATAAACTCGAGAGAATACATTACCTCTGAATCGGGTTACTCTTTTTGATTTGAGCCAAAGGCTTCCTTGGAAAGACTTCTTCCCAAAGTGAAGATCCTAGGTGAAATAGAGGGATATGGATAGATAATATGAGTAGTGGTTAGATGAGGAAAGGTCTGGAGAGGTGTGGGTAAGGCGGTAGAGGCGGGAGCCTTTTATAAGAGGGAGGAGGGTCACTTTTGGAATGTCTTGAAATGTTACTTTTTTATAAAATGGATTTCAGATATTAAAGGTCCCTAAATGAAATATTTCTAGGATAAGGTGATAAGGGTTAGAAAACCACCCATACATTAGGTTTTTTACAAGTTTATGTCTTAGATTTTACCTTATCTTTTAATTTTATTTAAAACGTTCATTAATGAGGTAATCATTACATCATCATGGTGTCACAAATAAATTTATTTATTTAATGTATGAAAATAATAAAAAAAATACCATGATGTAGGAAATCTTCTTATCTTTACAATTACTATTTATAGTCTAATAGATCATTTATATAACCAAAATTAAAATTTTTTTACTTAGGATTTACAAACTTTTGTTATATTTCTCTTCTTTTTAAAAAATAAAGTCATAAATGTTACTATTACATCCATGTGACTCCATGGGCCCTCAAGTTCGGGAAAACCTTCCCATGGTCGAGCATGACTCAAAAAATAGGATTTTGAGACATCTTGGGGTCATTTTATATTATTATGATATTATTTTATTACCCTTAACTACCCAATTACTAATTAATCACGATAATTAAAGATAATTATCGTTGTTACTATTCATAATGTCAAAAAAAAGAGTCTTAATTACATAATTTGGACCTTATGATTCCACATATGGTATCCATTTTACCAAATTCCAAAGACATAAATTGCAGTAATTAATTTAAAAATAATTCTCGTTGTCAAAACAAATAGCATGTTTTTAAGAAACAACATCTATCAAAAGATTGATAATTGTTTATGTCCAATTTCAAAGTGAAATTAATTATAATGACCACAATTAGATTAAATGGTAAAAATATATTCTAATTACACTTTAAAACCAATTTAAAATATAATCTAACCATATAACTATATTAGATAAAAAAGCAGTTTTGAAGTAAAATGCTGTATTTTTCACTATTCATTAAAAAATGAATATTGTCAGAAAAATAAAAAAAAATTATCCAAAGTAAATTTAAATGTTTCAATTCTAAATAATAAGTTAATTTTGAAAAATAAATCTTATAAAATTTTCAAAATTTATATTTTAAAATGGTTTTCCATCAAAAGGCGGTAAAACAATCTTTTAAAAATATTATAATATTCTATGCTTAAGATTGCATTTATTCTCATTTTAAGCCTCTAAAACACTATCTAATTAATAAATAGACATAGATATGAAAATATATTATTATTAACTTACATTTTATGTTACATCCTTCCCCCTATATTAAATTCCATCCCCTCAATTTATTTACTTATCGAATAAGTGGGGGTATTTATCCCTCATTACATTTTCAGATTCCCATGTTGTCTCTTCAGTCATGTGGTTATTTCACAAAACCTTTACTTGATGATTCACGTTATTCTGCAGCATTTTCTACCTATGGTCAAGAATCTGGACTGTTTGTTCCTCATAAGATAGATTCTCTTACATCTGAACTACCTATGGACTCAAAACATGAGATGGATCTCACATGTACTTCCTTAATATTGAAACATGAAAAACATTATGTACCTGAGATAAACATGGAGGTAAAGCCAATTGGTATTCAACTAATCTAACTCTCTCTAGATTTTCATATGGTCCAATGAACCTTGGACTCATCTTTCCTTTCTTACCAAATCACATCACACTTTTCCATAGTGAAACTTTGAGGAAGACATGATCACTTACATCAAAAGAGAGATCCTTCCTCCTGTTATCTGCATAACTTTTCTGCCTACTCTGAGCTATTCTCATGTGTTTCTTTATCAGCTGATCTTTTTCTGCCAACCCATCTACCAATTCTATTCCCATGAACTTCCTTTCATCCACTTCATCCCAAAAATCTAGAGTTCGACACCGCTCCCCATATAATGCCTTAAATGGTGCCATCTGTACACTAGAATGAAAACTGTTGTTTTAAGAAAACTCAACCAATGAAATATGTTGGTCCCAAAATCCCAGATAATCCATCAAAAAAGTACATAACATATCCTACAAAGTCTGAATAGTTCATTCTGACTGCCCATCTGATTGAGGATGAAAAGCTGTACTAAAATCTAATTTAGTACCCAACGTCTTCTAAAGGCCTTTCCAAACGTAAGAAGTGAACCTGGGATCCCGATCAGATACAATAGAGAGGGGAACTCCATGTAACCTGACTATCTCTTTAAGATACAATTTAGAAAGTTGATCTAGGGAAAAATTATCTCATTTAGCAAGGAAATGAGCAGATTTAGTCAAATGATCAACAATAACCCATATTGCATTACTACCTCAAGGTGTCTTTGGCAATCCCACAACGAAGTCCATGGATATATTCTCTCATTTCCACTCTGGCACTGGTAAATTCTGAATCATCCCTTTCAGTAACTTCCACTCTTCTTTAACTTGTTGACAAGTCAAACACTTCACAGTAAAATTAGCAATATCTCTTTTCATTCCATCCCACTAGTAATACTCCCGAAGATCTCTATACATCTTAGTACTGCCTGGATGAACTGAAATTGGAGAACTATTAGATTCACATAACAACTCTCTCTTCAACTGTGAATCACAAGGCACACACAATCTCTTCCCAAACCTCAAAACATAGTCATTATCAATGCTTAATTCAGGTAACATACCCTTCTGAACCATCACTACCTTTTTCTGAAACTCAATGTCTCGCTTCTGTGATTTCTTAATTCTGTCTGATAGAGAAGATTTCACTGATACCTGAAACAAAACAGAAAAATTTCCTGCACCAACAACATCCAAGCCACAATTCATCAAATCCTTAACAAAAGGATCACATTCCAAATGTAACATAGTTAATGGAGCATTAGTTTTTCTACTCAAATCATCTTCCACTTTATTTAGTTTTCCTAGGTGGTAGTGAATTGTACAATCATAATCCTTGAATAATTCTTGTCATCTCCTCTATCTCATGTTCAATTATTTCTGAGTGAATATATACTTTAAACTTTTGTGATCAGTATATATTTCACACATTACACCATACAAATGATGCCTTCAAATTTTTAAATTGAAAAAAATAGAAGCTTTTTCCAAATCATATGTAGGGTAATTTATCTCATGAGTTTTCAACTGATATGAAGCATAAGAAATTACATGATCCTTCTACATTAGGACGCAACCAATTCCATTCAATGAAGCATCACTGTGGATAAAAAACTCACCATTCCTGGAAGGTAGTTCCAAAACAAGAGCTTTCACTAATCTTTTTTCAATTCCTAAAATCAATCATCACTTTCTTTTGTCCAGATAAACTTAACACCCTTCCGAGTTAGCTTAGTCAATGGGCTGGACAACCATGAAAAAATTTTAACATACCTTCGGTAATGGACTGCCAGACCAAGAAAACTACAAATTTCAGTTACATTTGTGGGACTTGGCCATTCTTGAACAACCTTTGTTTTTGCAGGATCAATAGTTATTCCATCTTTAGAAACAATGTGACCAAAGAAAGAAATTTGTTACAGCCCGAACTCACACTTGATGAATTTCCCATACGATTTCTTTTCTTTTAAGGTTTGTAAAATAATCCTTAAATGACTTTCATATTCCTCTTTATTATTAGCAAACACCAATTTATCATTAATGAAAACAACCACAAACTAATCCAAGAACTCATGGAAAATTCTATTTATAAGGTCCATGAATACAGCAGGTGCATTGGTTTACCCAAAAAGCATAACTAAAAATTCATAATGGCCATATATTGTGTGAAACACGGTCTTCGGAATATTTTCATCCTTTACCTTCAACTGATTGTACCCCAATATCAAGTCAATCTTTGAAAAATACTGAGCTCACTGGAGCTAATCAAAAAAATCATTGATATGAGGCAATGGATATTTGTTCTTAACAGTGATGTTATTCAAGGCTCTATAATCAATGAAAAGTCTCATTGAACCATCTTTCTTTTTATCAAATAAGATAGGAGCACCCCATGTTGATGTTCTAGGTCGAATGAAACCTTTATTTAATAAATCTTGCAATTGATCCTTCAACTCTAAAAGTTCAATATGAGACATTCGATAAGGGGGTTTTGAAATTGTCTTAGCATCAGGTACTAAGTCAATAGAAAATTCATCCTCCTGATCTTGTATTATTCCAGGAAACTCATTTAGAAAAATCATTCAAATACTCATTTACCACTGGCACATCATTAATCTGAACGGTTCCTTTGTTTTCAACATTATGTGCAAGGTAACATTCGTTTTCACCTTTTATAAGTTTCTCATCCTCTTGATATGTTTCTATCAGTAAGGGTTCATTCTTGTACACAAACAGAAAGTCTTTTTGAAAAGAAAATTCTTTAGATCTACAGTCAATCTTAGCATGGTAAACAGAGAGCCAATCCATACCTAGGATAGCGTCAACCTCTATTAGAGGTAAAACAATAAGGTTTGAAAGTAGGTTCTTTCCAAAGATAAGGATAGGAAGATTCTTATAAATTCTTTTTGCCTCAACATTTCCCCCAGGTGTTTTTACCACAAGTTCATGAGTCATTTCTTGAGATGGAATTCCCTGTTTACGAGAAAAGTTTTCAGAGATGAAAGAATGTGCAGTCCCTTAATTAAACAACACATTGACATAATCTGAAAAAAACAATGTACCTGATAACACTTCATTTGTGGGCCCAACATCTGTTGAAGTAGTTGCAAAATATTTCACCACACCTTTCTGCTTGTAGTCTGACTACTTCCCATCATTCGAGCTCTTTGTAGAACACTCATTTTCATAATGACCCTTCTCATTGCACTTGAAACATTTCACTAACTGTAAATCAAATTTGGTCTTACCATTACCCTGATCTTTTCCAGTGCAATCACGAGCCTTATGTCAAATCATACCACATCAGAAGCACTTTCCAAAATTCAAAAGACATTCCCAATATGATATTTACCACATTTATCACAAACTGAAAACTTTTTTTTCTTACCATCAAACCTTTTTGAAGGATTCTTCATATTCTTCTACCACCACGGTCTCTTCTTCTGTTGGTTGTCCTAGAACACTTGATCATCGGAAAACTCCAATTCCACATTCTCATCACATCGAACAAGTTTTTCATAACTTTTGAACTCATGAGAAGCTAATTCCCTTCGATATTTTGGCTTTAATCCTGAGTAAAAAACAATTGATTTCACTATCAATGTCTCGAATAAAATTTGGAGCATACCTTACCAATCGAGTGAAATTTTCTTCATAAGTATCCACTGAGTCATCATGTTGCCTCAATTCCAGGAATTTTTTTTCCATCATAAGTCAAACAGCCTTAGGAAAATATTTCTCAAGAAAAATACCTTTGAATTTATCCCCGTAAAGAGCATAAATCTCATCAGCATCCTTGATATTTTTAACCACCGACCACCACTGATCTGCTTCACCCTCCAAACAGTAAACAGCAAGACTAACATTTTGATTGTCTGAACACCCCATGGCATCAAAAATATTCTCAAGTGATTTAATCTAGCCTTCATCTAGAACAGGGTCAGATGATCCTTTGAATGATGGGGGATGTTGCCTCATGAAATGTTCCACCACTGACATGTTCCTATGCGGTTGATCTGGCTGATCTCGTGCATGGATACCACCACCATTTATCTCTTGAGTCAACTATGCCATTACTACAACACACTGTTCAGTTCCAATTCCGACCATCTCAGGATGCTAATTTAGAAGGTTTTTTCCTTCTGTATACCTTCCTAGCATGGCTTCCCTATTTTCTCTATGGAAAATGATTCTAAACAAACATGTCTTAGATGAAGCAACATGGTAATCTTCAAATTCCATATCATTTCAATTTGACCACAATGTGTAAAAAAAATATTTATGGATAATCATTTAATATAATTATAACTCCTAAAGTTATCTAAACCAACATTTGATACCAACTATAAGGCCCTAGCCTTAAACATTACTAAATCTTGGGTTATTTTAAGAATTCACTTTGAGGATTTTTTTAGGTTTATAGATTTGAGAATTAGATCATAAATCCTGCATTAGATTCCACATTTAAACAAGGTGGTTACATCATAGAAAATATTCATCCTTCCCACCAAAAGAAACATATTTAAAATAAAACATGGTTTCTTTCTTGACACTTCCTCAACACTATCATCACATCATGTACATTTCCATTGACCTGTGAAAAACATTTCAAAAACAAGGGATGATCATAAAAAGCTGTGTAAGGGATATAAAAATACATAAAGAAAACATTAATCCTTGTATACAAAAGAATCAATGAAATAATACTTTACTCATAAAACACAATAACATTAACATACCTCATGAAATCATAAGATTTATGAATAACTCATAGAAATCATAAGACATAAAGGAAACTTGAGGCATTCATAACATTCTTACGTAGGTTTTATCCCTCATGGTTACATTTGGAATACCCATCACAGTATATTCCTTAAATATCTTCGGAGAAACATTAGCGTTTAACTCCCTCACGTTACCCAATGCATTGGAGAGCTATCTCGGGTTCACCAGCATTTAGTTTATCATGAAACCACCTGACATCATAAACAATTCCCAAGAACCATAACATAATCGTATCACATAAAACATGCATAAAGGAAACATAACATTTCCACATTTCAATCACAAGATATCAATACAACACATTGATATAATCAAAACATTATAAAAACCATTTTCAATAACAAAATAAAATAAAATTAAAACATGGTATTTATTTTTCATTTTAAAAAGTTATGGCTTGTAGAGGAAGCCGAAACTCAAATAATGGTCACAGCGGCAGAGAAGTCGTTGTCGTCGCATACGTAAGACAAAAACATTCCTTTTGTCGTTTAGTAAAATGATTTGTGTAAAAATATTCCTTTTGAATGAAATTAAAAGTCAAAAGGGTTTATTATACAAATAATAAAAGAAGTTCGTGTATAAATTGAAGTATGCTTCAATGAAAGGAGATTGAGACGAAGTCCCTTACCTCAAGTCCGACTTGTCTTGTTCGTTTATTTATATTCCTGAATAATAAAAATAGGTCAATTTATAATTTCTTAAGGACTTACATTAAATTTTATTATTCAATTCATATCACATATTATCATGTTATAATAATTAGTTAATTATGTGAGTTCATATCATATGTTTTGTCGATATTCAGTACATGAGTCAAAAATGAACTTGTTTGAAAATAATTGTCCATGTAGTTATAAGTACATCATCTCCAGAATGGAATTAATGATTTAGATATCATTTATATCCAATATATATATTCATTTTATACTATTCCATATCATTTGGAGATAACAAATGAAACTCACCGTTCATGGAGACGGTAGGTCGTATGTACGCATGAACGCTACTTTCATTTCTTTGTCATATTAAAGGAATTAAAACTAAATGAGACATATATATTATAATTTCAGTATAATATATATTTTATATAGGTAACATATGTTAATTAATTAAATTATTTATAAATTACATGTTTGGTATGAATGAGTCACATCACTTGAGAGGGTTGTAGTCCACACTTCCTCAGATGAAATTATCATAGTTGCACAACATGAAAAGCATAACGATGTGATTTAAAAATAAAATTAAGAAAAATATAGAAAATATTAATACCATATATATCATATATAAATAAAGTTACATCATAATGGCCACCATGAAAGGTGTTAAAATAAGATTGAACAATCATCGTTTCTTGAGGCAATAATTAACCGCCAACAGAAACAGTACATTTTTTAACCATTAGACAGAGGTGTGTGTAAGTGTAGGTAGAATCCTTATTATAAAAACAACGTATTATATTGAGGATACTTGTTTTATTATGGGATCAAATAAAAATAAGATAGTTGTGAGTGAAGAAGGAAAAAAAAAGGAAGAAACTCGAGAGAAAACATTACCTCTGAATCGGGTTATTCTTTTTGATTTGAGCCAAAGGCTTCCTTGGAAAGACTTATCCCCAAAGTGAAGATTCTATGAGTAATAGTGGGATGTGGAGAGATAATATGAGCATATGTTAGACTATCCAAGGGCTTGAGAGGTGTGGGTAAGGGGGTGGAGGTGGGGGCCTTTTATAAGAGGGAGGAGGGTCACTTTTGAAATGTCTTGAAATGTTACTTTATTACAAAATGGTTTTCAGATTTTAAAGGTCCCAAAATGATATATTTCTAGGCTAAGGTGATAAGGGTTAGAAATACACAGATCTAATAGGTTTTTGGCAATTGTAAGTTTTATATTTTACCTTATATTTTTATTTTATTTAAAATGTTCATTAATGAGGTAATCACTGCATCATCATTGTGTCATAAATAAATTTATTTATTTAATGTCTAAAAATTATTAAAAAAATACCATGTTGTAGGAAATAATTTTAGCTTTACAATAAATATTTATATTCTAAGAGACCATTTATTTAAACAAAATTAAATTTTTTTTACTTAGGATATACAAACCTTTGTTATATTTCTCTTTTTTTTAAGTCATAAATGTCACTATTACACCCATGTGACTCCATGGGCCCTCAAGTTCGGTAATAAGCTTCCCATGTTCGGACATGACTCAAAGAAGAGGATTTGGACACATATTGGGGTCATTTTATATCATTATGATATTATTTTATTACCTTAACTACCCGATTACTAATTAATCACGACAATTAAAGATAATTACCGTAGTTACTATTCATAACATCAATAAAAAAAGAGTATTAATTACATAATTTGGACCTTTTGATTCCAAATATGGAATCCAATTTACCAAATTCCAAACATATAAATTGAAGTTATTAATTTAAAAATAATTCTCATTGTCAAAACAAATAGCGTGTTTTTAAGAAACAATATCTATCAAAAGATTGAAAATTGTTTATGTCCAATTTCAAAGTGAAATTAATTCTAATGACCACCATTGGATTAAATGGTAAAAATATATTCTAATTATACTTTAAAACAAATTAAAAATATAATCTAACCATGTAATTAAATTATATGAAAAAATAGTTTTGAAGTAAAATGCAGTATTTTTCACTATTCATTAAAAAATGAATATTGTCAGTAAAATACCAAGAATTTTTCCAAAGTAAATATCAATGTCCAAATTATAAATAATAAGGTTATATTTACAAATAGATCTTATAAAATTGTCAAAATTTATATTTAAAAATGCTTTTCCATTAAAAGGTGGTAAAACAATCTTTTAAAAGTATTAGACTATTCTATGCTTAAGATTGGATTTATTCTCATCTTAATCCTCTAAAACAATATCGAATTAATAAATAGACATAGATATTAAAATATATTATTCTGTACTTACTTGGGATGTTACAAATTTAATTCATAAACAAAATTACTTTTCAATAAAATTTATATATTGAGTTTATAATATGGAATATCAATATAACCCCTATTTTATATAATAACTTTTATAGTTAAATAATGTTTATAAAAATTTATATAATGTTTTGTTAATAATCATATCCATGAAACAATTAATATAGTTATTTAAGATAAATTTAATGTCTATGTAAATATGATAACAAGAATTTGAGTGTTTCAAGATAATATTAAATTCCACAAAATTAGTGAGATATAAAATATGGCTATCAATTCCTCAGAAATATAGGTTTTTTAATAAAGTAATATCATTTGGAAAGTTAAAAATAATTGAATAAAATATTTAACATATGTATTAATTGAATATTATTTTTTAAAAAAATTATGAAATATTATATACTAATATAAATTGCATCAAATGGTTTTAATAGTGGTAAAATATGTTAAAGATGTATCCAATAAAAACATTCATTTTTACATTTTGTATAGAAATATGTAATTGTCCCTATTTGAATACATTGTATATATTGTACTAAAACATTTATAAATTTCTAAGATAACATAAAATTTCCTAAATAGATCATTTGAGTAATAAAAATTACATTTTCAATACCATTTTAAAAATATTGATGTTTTAAGTGAATATACCAGGTCAAAAATAAAAAAAATATAATCTTTTTTTAAGAATTTTCTTTTTTTCATTCAAGTGAATAAGTGAGGAAATGTATGAATAAATAATCTAAAATAAATATATATTTTAAGGGAATAAAATATATTTTCTTTAGGAAGGAAATAATATAATATTCTATTAATGAAAAAAAAGTTCAATCTAAAAAAATAATATTATAAAATAAATGCATACCCAATTAGAAATTTTAAAATTATAACCCCTTGAATAAGGAAGCATAAATTGAAAATTATATCATAATCTAATAATTGATACTCATGGAAAATGTATAAATTTATTAGTATATATAACTTGAAAAACTAAATAGTTTCATAGTTCCAGATATGTCTCAGTGGATGGAAATTGAGATAAAATCCATTACAAAGATCATATAATTTAAGTGAGTATTATTAAATGTAGTGATTATGTGTAAAAATTTAAATCAACACAATTATTTTGAATATACATGAAAATATAATCATAGGTATTATTACACATAATAATTAATAGAAAAGTAAATGAAGTATAAATGTAACCCAAAGAATGAAAATTTAGTTAAGAAAACCCCTTATCAAAAGTTTGGTTTGTCTCATAAGTGATTTTACCCTCCATTATCATGAATTTGGATGTTATATACACGCAAAAATGAACCATATACATATCCATAATTTCATTTATAATGTACTTAAAACATCTTATTTACCCTTTTTTATTAAACTTTTATTGTTATCAATGTTATGAGTGTTAACTACTTCATTTTTTATGTATGTTTTTATTTAGTAGATTTGGTCTTTATAATTTCATTATAGTTCCATAATATCTATAATTTTAATAATTATATTAAAATATTATGATTATTATCTATATATATAAAAATATTTAGAGTCAAACATAAAAATTAGAGATAGAAAAATGAACTACACTATTCCTAGAGACGGTAGGTCGTACATATATTGTTTTAACTTTTTAATGGATTGAATGAAAAAAATAATATTTCACCTTTACAGAATAATTATTATATCATAGATATCATATATAATAAACAAATAAATCCTTATTACAATTCATTAAAATCATAAATTAAAAACAAATCACATCGCTTCGTGGAAGTGGTAGTCCACACGCACACATAGGCAATGTTATAATTTAAAATTGGTTTACAAGGGAAGAACTAATATATGATATTATACATCCAGAAGATTAATTAAATTATAAATATCATATAAAATCATTATTTACATCTTTATAAGAAAACATGTGAGGTGTTATTGTATAAAAAATTACATCGGTTCGTGAGGTGGTAGTCCATCATACACATGAGTTATGGTTTTGGTTCTCATTTGATGGGTTTAAAGATGAATATATGTTGTTTCCTCAACATAATAAAATATGTTTATATGTAATATACAGATATTTTTATTTTTTAATTGTTATTACATAGTCTATGGGGGTAAAATAATAATAAAATATGAATATTCTTAGTGACGATGATTAAAAAATCATTGATTGATCTTCATTAGATCTCATCTTAGGGGGTCAAAGGGTGGCCTTATGAGAATACCATAACCACCAAAATTTTAAAATAAAATTATATTAGTATTTTTAAACTTTTGGTTTAGCTATATGGCATAATGTGGTGTAATAAAAGTATATAAGGGGTGTCCTTTATATGTGATGGGGGGGGGAATTCTTGGAATTTCAATAAGTGTTAAATTAATATAAAATATTTTCAAATTAAAAATATCTCCAAATAAAAATAATTATAATATATTATGAGGATGCTTCCATATACTCTCATAAAAAATTTACTTGTTTTGGTGATGTTTTAAACCTTATTTTTTGGTTTTAAGCCCTCAATAACCCTTTCTATAATTACAATGTTAACAATATTTTTTACACTGAAAGAGGAAATAGTTTTATCCTTAAAAGAAAATTGGACGACAAAAGGCCAAGGGATAAAATTTTAGAGAATATCTTATCCCATTTTTCTAAGACAATATGTTTAGTATTTTTAAATAATATGATAAAATATTATTTTCATAAAATATCATTAATGTATTTTTGACACTGTTCATTTAATTTAATATTAAATACATCAAGACAAATATAGAATTAGAATATATCCTTTCACACAGCATTAATATGACATATGTATCTAATGGTTTTTTGAAAAATAATAATTCATCCAAGTTGATGTAATTTTAATATATTTTATATAATTTAAATTATAGTTCTATTAAGTGGATAACTATTGTGTCGATGTCTTGAAAAAATATAAGGCAATTATTAAATAACATAAAATTAAAAATAAATTTCCATTAAATAAAAACAACTTAATCTTTCATATTAATAATTAAAAATAAATATAACTATTTTTATCCTTATGGAAAATTATTAGAGTTATTAAAGTCAAGAGTGTGACAATTTTTTATTGTTTTTTAATTATAATATAAAGGTCAATATAAAAGAAAAATGTCCCCAAATGGCCATATATTCTCTACCTATATATAAATGGCTGAAATACATGCATAAAATATGATAAATAAAAAATATATTGAAATTCTTGAGCTTATGAGTTTCAACCTAATTTTATTTAGTTTACCCATACTATGTTGGAAAATATTTATCATAGTCAGTTTTCATTATGAAAAACATAAAAGAATATATTTACAAAATTTTCACCACCAAATTTTATTATGATATCTAATTTTCATTACCCAAATCATATATGTTAAGAAAATTAATATAAATTCATAAAATAGAATAAAAACTATTTTTACACAATTGTGATTCTAAGCATTTAAGTAAACATGTAATAAATTCGTTAATATTTTCAATTATAATGGAAAACATTATATATTTTAAAATAAATTGTCTCATATATAAATTTAAAAAAAAATAAAAAATATTAGGTAATGTTTAAATTACTTTATTTAATGACAGAATTATGAGTGTTTGAGAAATCTTTGTTTTTCAATATTCACATAAAAATCAATCATTTCAGAAGATTCACAAAATTTAACTGTAAATTAATTTTTATCAGATCATTTAAAAATGATACCATTTTTACCGAATAAAATTTATAAAGTGGTAGAAATTAATTGATTTTTTTTTGAAAAAAAATTAAAACCATTTTAGAAGAAAATGTATTTTGAAGAATAAAATTTCTTTACTATAAATTGAGTTCTTATTTAATAATAATTTACATATAAATTTTTACAGATAGAAAATTTATATTTCTTTCATAATTTGGATAGTAATACTCATACCGTCTAATTCAATAATTAGGTTACAATGGATGAATTTAAATAATAATATTTCATGGTTCTTTTAGGATCGATGTTACATGTTGTATATGATGTCTAACATAGTGACTTTTTAAAATATCTTGGAGTTACAAATATAGTCACACATAATCTATGTTAGGTTATCATGATGTAACTAAACCATATGGAATAATATTAATATTATAATCATGGTATCTATAGGTTCTAATTCATTTCTAGTAATTGTTATAACCCTTTTATATAACATGTAATCTTAGGAAATTACCTTTCAAATAGTGTATTCATAAGTATTTAAAGTATGATAGTAATAGAAACACATGTATATTGATGAAATAATATAATAGTATTGTTAATAATAGTAAATAAAGGATTTGGGTCTAGGAAACCCCCTCACAACACTCCCACTTTCACAAGGGCCAACTACCAACAACTCTCAAACCGCTAGCTCTCACATGAGGATATTGCTTATTCAATGATATGCAATTAGTCATGGGGACATCCATATTACCCCATGTGTATACTTTTCAATCTATGACTTCACCCCTCTATATAAAATAACTCTAGAGAGGAAAAATTTGATGTGTATGTTTTACGCTCTGTTGTGGCTGAGGTTCCTTGGCTAGCACCACAAAACCAATATAATAATATTAAAATAAAATTGGGGATGCAATAGTAGGAATAACACCAATATTTGACAAAATAATAATATCAAAACATCATCAATTATTAAATTTTAAGCTGTTATATTCTCATATTCTACTTTAGAATCAGTGACCACATGTTTCTTCGAGCTTCTCCCAATCATTGCACCACTATTCAAGTAACAAGGAAAGCCTAACTATAATTATATATCTTTATGATCTATCTGGAAAATAAAATTTGTTTATCCACTCTCAACTATTTCTTCATCTTATCCCAATATTGAGATTAAATTATTTATATGTGTAATGTACATCATCATAGCTTTTACAGCTATACAATGAAAATCTCCTAGATTATCTTGATATCATTCCATCAAAAATAAAGTAAAGGCAACATCAAACCTAGTACATAACATGGAATAAATTGTAGATCCCACTAGTGAAACAATAGATTCTAATATATTTCTCAATATCAACCTATTTTTGTGGAGAAAATTTCTTAAATAGATTGACACCATATGACATTAGAAACAATCCCCTATTGGATTATTCTATTTGGTAAATTTGGAGTAGCTTGTTAATATATGTACTTTTATATAGACTAATAAGCATCTATAATTCATCTCACTATATCACGATCCCTCTAACATAGGTTACTTCACCTATGTATTTCATGGAGAATCATTCAATTAACTATGTCTTAACTTACAATAATATATACACTTCATTTCGAATAATAAAAACATCATTAACATATAATATGAGGAAAACAATGGAATTTCCACTGATCTTATTATAGAAACATGGATCTCTTTCAATATTGCTGAAACTAAATTCTCTTATGGAATAATCAAAATAAATATTCCCTGATGATTATATCTTTTTTAACAATAAATATTACTTTGTAGCTTGCATAATTGTTTTTACACATTGACTTAATAATCCCTTTAGGTTGAGTCCAATAGAAATATTCGAGGAACATTTCATTTTGAAAAATATTTTTCCCTCAATTTTAAAAAATTTCATATTCATGGAAGACTATTATATAATGTAATATTCTAATACATTTAATAATCGCAACTGGTAACAATGTATTATCGTAGTCTATACCTTTACATTTCTGAAAATCCTTCTTATATAGTCATCTACAAAATCCATTTACATTACCATTCATGCCCATCTTTTTGTTCAATTCCAATTTTCACCAAAAGGGTTTTACATCATTTTAAAGGTATACAATAATAAAAATTTATATTGGTATATATTTTTATTATCAAAATAAAGGGCTTCCTACCATTTATAACAAGCATTTCCCTATACTACTTTCTAGTATGTTACAGGTTAATCATTCCCTAAGACTAATGTGTCACCTTGATCTGTGACATGAAAACCATATCAATTTGGTTCTCTATCTATTAAAGTAAACCTAAATAGTACTTCTGTCTCTATAACAACATCATCTCCCACCTTCTCTAATTAATATAGTTCCCATACTTACTCTTTTGCATCTAGAGCCTTAACATCATGAAATTCAATTGTGGTTCCACCCTTTCCATTATAAATGCAATACCTTTATATAAATTTTACATGTCATTCCATAATCCAATTTTTATGTGAAGTTTAATATAGGTAATACTATTTAGTTTCATTACTAAAATCTATAATGGTTCACAATATGCATCAATAGGAATAAAATTTACGAGTTATATTCTCGAAAAATGTTTTACATCCCCATACATGTATGATTTTATAATTGGGTTTATTTTAAAACAATTACCCATAATGAATCTCATTTGTTTCATTGTTGTGTACTTAGTAAAGTTTATACTTCAACGTTTCCATTGAATAACCCAAAAAGGATAATTGAGGCTATTTATAACCCATAATTGATCTGACAATTTCATGAAAGATCTAATATCTCCTTTCACTAATAAAATTCAAATAATGTTTATAATGAGGAGTTCCTTGGGTTATTATCCCGCACATCCTTATGTGATTAATGAAATCATTTTTAAGATAATATCATCCATGATTTTAGTGTAGTTCCATAATCATCTTACCAATATTTATTTTTCTTCATAATTGTTTTCCTTAACCATATAAAATGTATATAGCATTCACCTCAATATGTAGATATATCTACACCGACTATATTCAGTTGTATAGTTAATCAATATTGAAAACCCACCCCTTTCACCTACTAGATATGAAACACACACAATAGTGTAAATCCATTCAAGATGTTCTATGGTCATTACTATGTTCCTAGTGAAGGGTGATTTGTTTATTTTCCCTTGTAAAAAATCATAACATACATCCAATGGTAATAATGTTGTAGAGTTGAGATATCCTACTTGATGAAATTTAATTAAATTATTCACATTTATATGACCAATCTTGATTTTTCATAGTTAGGTAATATACGATTCATGTAAGGTAGTTTTTTCATTGATTTCCAATATAAGGGTTTCAAGTACTAGTATATACAATACATTTTTACTGTATACCATACCAAAACATATTTATTCTATCTTAAAGAGGAATTATATATTTCCAATTATTAAAAAAATCCCATAATGTCCAAAGTCGACACTGAAATTATATTTAGAGTTACTAAAATCCCATGATTATATTTGTTTAATATAGGAACCAACCCACTAGAAAAATTCAGATGATAAACTCCCACTTCCATGGATACTAGTCTTACACAATTAATAGCCCGGAGATCCACCTCAACCTTTATAATATTTTTAAATATACATTGTTATTTTATATGAATAAAAATTTCTGATAAAAATTCTTTTTGCAATACCCAATATGTGGATAGAGATAGATTTCATTAATTAACAAATATACCTAAAGTAGAATTATTACATTGATTCATATTTCTAGCCCTGAAAGTATTCTTCCATTGGCCTTTTTTCCACATGAAACATAGACTGTCTCATACTCATTTTTATCCCTCTATAATATTGGTTTCATGGAGGGGTTTCATTACTGTCTTTGGATTATGTTTTTCCTTCGACACCTTATCCTTTACCTTCCTCCTCATCTTCACTATAATGGCTAATGAGGTTCTATTCATCATATCCTTATCTTATATGAAAAAAAATTCAATAGATTTGTAAATGACATTTTCATATTATTAATTTTTATTATTAACTATAAATTTTCTACAAGCTAGGTAGTAATGACATAAAAATGAGATCAGTTTCCTGTTCTTGGATCAGTTTGAGTGCAATGGATTCTCGTCACTCAACACACCAAATCATATTTTATACATGGGTTCCTTTGTAATTTCCTTTAGTTGGACTTCACCTATATAGCACACTTCATATCAAATATATTTATTATCATTCTCTTTTCTGATATAGCTCTATAGATGAGATAACATCTTTTTGGAATCTTCCTCATTATGCTTTTAATGTAGTTTACAAGACATTGACAAAATCATAATACAAGTTACATCTGGTGAATCTTCTAAATTCTATTGATATTTATCTTTCTTTTCATTAATTCTTCCCTAATAAGGCTCAGTTGGATATGTGTATTCTAGACCCTATTTCTTCTTCTCATAGCGTAGTAATATGTGCAAGTGCTTTTAATAATCATGTAAGTTATATCCAATTAGATATTATAATTATCTTATATTGATTTTAGTGATATTGAACTAGTGGTGGTGATTTCAATTTTCTTTATAATAATTTATTTTATAAAATTATTAGGTTAATTGTAATACCTATTAGACATTAGTGATTAAATCCTTAAACGTCTCACACAATTTTACTGAATTTTATTATCCCTCAATACTAGATTTGGATTTCCTGGTCTATTAATATTTAATTGGAAAGGATTCTAAAGTCATATATTTATAGTCCAAGTATTGGACATACCACTACTCAGAGAGTTTTAATGTATGATTTTAACTTTCCACATATTGTTAGTCATTTATCTTAGAACTTCTTAGTTAAGACCCTAAATTAGGGAATTATAACCCATATTTACTCAATAATTTGACTCTAAATATCAAACACGATATTTGTGGAAATTTCATTATTTCCAAATTTAATTTATTTTGACCCATCACTACCATAAGAACTCTGTAATAGTAGGTGACACACTACATTGGGGATGATGAGAACCTCATACACAACGTTTTTCTCATATTCTAGTGATAGATGGCCTCATAAAATAATATTTCATTAAGGTATTTCATTATTATTTGATGAATTAAATCATATTATATTTAACTATATTGCATTATGTTGTAACACTCACACGTCTACCATACTTAAAATAAAAAATTATCATTTATTGATATCTTTTATCTCTGCAAGACCATTTTTTAATAAATTAAATTTCATAAATTTTCACATTAAAAAATAATATATCATGCACATATAAATAATTAACCTGAATGATATTTAGAACGCACTATTTGTTTATCCATTGAGAATAAATGGATCAATCATGACTCTAAGGGTTTAATAACTATGTCTTTTCAAACACTTGTGACAACATTCTCCCATGTTCAATGTATCAACATATCAATTGGAACATCACCAAATAATGATAAAGTTCATATATGATTTCATCTTTATAATTATATATATATACTCGTATGAATTAAAAAAGAAATAATGAATGAAAAATAAAAAATTAATAACTTTAATTATGGACATGCATGACACTATACAAATAATGAGAGAGGTAGACGATACAAAGACCATCATTTTCAATTAATTATTACAAACATCACACACAATTCTGTAGTTAAATTATATAAATTAAATTCCAAAAATAAATTTTTCATCCAATTCTCTAGATATGTTGAAATTTAAAATAAGTGATTAATAAAATTAAATTTTTAATAAATTTTACTTGAGGGCATCATCAAATGAAATAAAATAACTTAATTTATTTTTAATTTAAAAATTTTAATCTGAACTGTACCTGCATTATTTATTAAAATTTATTATTTTCATTATTATGATTTTTTTTATAAATTATAGGCCCATAAGGGGTTGGGTGGGTATGATAGTGCCTGACCCAAACTAGCCTAAGTTGGCTGATGGTCGGTGCCTCAAAATCTACATGGGGTTACAGTCAACATAGGTGGAAGGGGCGACACCACCATCCAATGAAATTAGTTTTTTTAAAAATTCATAGTAACCTTTATAATGTTAGTGACTGAAAATGTTCCCCCCAGTGTGGTGAATTTAATTCACAGTGCAACTTTAGCCTCCACCATTGACCTGTTTTGTTGTCTTGGATGACCCTTAACACTACCACCCAAAATTCTATTATTTATTTTTCATTTTTTCAAATAACTTCAAATGTCTGATTTGAACCACATTTTTATCAAATCCCAAATCATATGGAGTTAATATCCATTCTTGAAAAAAACTATTCTGATGAACTATCAGGACTCGTAAAACTGAAAAAGAGATTTCTCAATTAATTAGATAAAATTATTACATATTACAATATATTATTTTCAATTTTTAATTGCCCCCAAAATCCAAGTTCACTCTAATTTGAAATATTGAATGGCCTTAAATTGGTCATAAATGATTTGATAAAATATATGTTTTCTTAAATGGAACCATTATGAAACCCTCTTTAAAATTTAATGAAAAATTATTTTAACATTGGCGTAAATAAATACTCGATCGAGTTGATAATCTTTTTTGGTATTTTTGAGTTCAGTGAAAGTTGATTGAGAATTACTATAAAAAAATATTGATCATATGAATGTAACAATTTCATATTTTTAGATGCTTTGGATGTTAAAAAACTCAAGGATCCAACATGAAATTACATTTTCAAAAAGTGAAATCTAACAATTACGTAACTTAATTTGAGGATGCTACAAAATACCCCTCATCATAGGTGACTGCTGATCAAAATAAACAATGTTAAATCCATTTAGATCGTGCATATAAAATTTTAAATTTTATGGGTATACCAATTTTTTATTTTTTTGGGTACTATCATGGAGAATAAATTATGTCCTCAATGTTGTGATAATATCTGCTTTTTCATTCCTTCAATAAGTAATAGAGAAGTTGGATTTGTTCTTGGAATTGGAATATTTTCTCACTACGATTCAAGATAGATGAAATTGGTTCTCCCAAATTGATGTTAATGAATCATTCCTAAAATTAAATATTTTTTATACATCAATAGTGATAAAAAACACTCAAAACTAGCTCTATATCCCATGAATATATAATTGCACCAAAATAAATTAAAATGAGAAATTATGTTCTATTAACAATTTGATAAAAATAATTATATTTTTATCACTTAATTTAAATAATTTAAAAATATAATGGGATTAAATTGATCAATTCACTTTACTCATTCTTCGATGAAATATTAAAAGAACCTTGAATATTAATATAATATTTGTTCGTTAAATATTTTTCCATGAATTAACTTAAATATTATCTAATACTTTACAAAAATATATTCTATTCCAATTACTCTATAACAGAATAGTAATAAATTTATTTATTCATTGGTGATATTTTATACGTAGACATCTCCCGGACCCTATAGTGGCACCCGCCATGTCTTTTTCTCATATTCATTAGAATGTTTTAGACTTCTAAATATGATAAGTGTGCCACCATCTAGGCCCTTATCTTGATGAAATTTATTACTACTAACATATCAATAATGGAGTCTAGTATCCCATTATATTCAATAAAGTTATAATTTATTTTTATATTAATGAAAACCTATCATATGAACACACATTATGTGATATAATCTATTTGCCTCATGATATCTCATAAATGTTTATGCATATTTTGTGTCATCATCCATAAATTATTTATTATTCGTTGACCTTATTGGATGGAATTGAATTATTCCACCAGCCCATGATTTAATAAAATATTCTACCATCCAGATCAACTAGTCCGAAGATGTCATTTCCATTCAAAAATGTTGTCAGGTCCACAAGGATAGATACCCTAGGATATGGTGTGAATCCTAGTAAGAAGAATTAAAACTATTTCCCCTGTGGTCTTATTTTGTTGTTAAATAAAACTATCTTCTCTCTCCTTCTCACAATAGATTATGAAAAAATCTTAATGCATGCATAGGAAATAAATACATTACATAGTTCACCCTCACTAGGCTATGTCTGCAGAGAATACCCCAGTGATATGCTGATGTATTAAATCCACTATAAGTGCATGACTGCTTACAATGTTTGGAGTGAACTCATTGTCCATCCTATTTTACAACCAACCACAATTGAAAGCTCACTACTCTCTCAACTGGAGTGTTCTCACTGCTTCTTTAGATGATACACTAATTGTTTACAGAATTTTAGGTCCTTTAATTATTATATAATGAATTAATCCTCTACTATATGTAGATGATCTATTGATTTCCCACATTCATACACAAATGAATAAAAATTTTCTATAATATTACTAATCAACCACAAAACTTTCATGAAACACAAACTACAACTTATGCACAACATTAATTCCTTACACACAAAATTCCACATGTCGTGAAATAGCCCTTGAAAAAAACATCAATCTTTCATGTAACTCAAATCATACTTGAAATATTCTTATCTTAAAAACAACACAAAATATTTCTCACAAATCCCCTTACATAAAATTGTTACCTGATCCCGAGCTCGGATTCACATTAAGTGTTGAACTACTTACAATGATGGGGTTCACCTCAAATTTATAAGCAGTGTTGACCCCTACGTGGAAGACTAGACATGTCACGTAAGATCCTCCTCAAATGTGTAAAACCACATTTGACATCACATTGTGAGTTTATGTTTCTTTCGTGGAACCTCATCTTTCGCGCACATTTCTAAATCTTTCACACACATCATTACTTTTCCTTTTTCAACATTCTATTCCTAAAAAAAGCCTTGTAACTATTTTCTCTATACCTCATCCAGATCATCCATTTCATTTCCTTGGTTCTTTGTCAACATATTTTGTCAAAAATATTTCTAGAACACGAATATTCACCATCACAACCTTCTCTATAAACAAACACAACAAACCCAAAAATGTTGCAATGTTACTTTGCGGGATTTTTTCCAACAAGTGGAAAATTTTATCTTTATAATTTAACCATAACCATGACCCTATTGACATACCCAACACAATATACCTCAAAATAGTACAAATATCATGGATTTCATCTTGAATCAACTTTCATAACCAAATGTTACACCTTGATAATAATATGAAATCAGTAGAGAATTACACATTCTTAACGATTGTAACTACCAAGGACACCCAAATTATGTGGTGTTACTATTGGAGTGATAGTCCTCATTATCTCATCTAATCCTGATCACCAACTAAAAACACCATGAGAAGATGTATCAATTCTTATGAACCCCAAAAACAATATAGTATAACATCATCTATTATATATCATCATGATGAATCTAAAAAATAGGATTTATTTTTATGATTTCCATCACAGTTATCGGGGATCACATTATAGATTAAGAATTGTTCAATCTTTTTAATGTCACTTGTAATTTGAGTAAATTAAAATACAATAGTGGGTGGATATTTATATACACTATTATAGTAATAGAAACAAGTGTATATAAATATTGTTGTGTACATGTAATCTTAATCAAAGTACATAATAGATTTGGTCTAGGAAATGCAATCAAAATATGAACACCAGAGGAGAATTACTAAAGCGGCCCTGGTTTTTCTTATATTACTATTACATAATATTAATGATAATCAACATTAAATCATTACACTACTATGACACAATAATTTACTGTATTTGGAAAACTATTACTATACATAACATTTAAAAAATAAAAGAAAAACATTTATTTAGTTCTTTCTTCTATAAATTCATACTTTTCCTCTTGTTCTCCTTTATGCATGTAATCACCAGAGCATAAACATTAAGAAAGGGGTGAGATAAAGGCCCAGTAAGAGGATATATAAGAACATTAATAAATATAATATGGGATGATAAATATCAATATCATCATAATATTGGCATGGGATAATGAAAGGAACCATAAAAAAAGTCTTGAAATGATGAAATGCATATAAAAGAAACACCATGTCTTAGTGGTCAACCACCACACATAGTTGTGAAAAATGTCTCATTTTTCCTGAATATTTAACTTTTATCATTAGATACATCACATTACCCAACACATTAGAGCACTATACAATTCTGGGTGCACCTGTCACATCATAACATTTACATTATCATACATGCCACATAAAACATATATGAATCTTTGACATAAAATAACATATAGAATGAAATGTGTTACATTTCAAAAATCTTATATTCATAAATATTAGGTTCCCAGATTAAATATATAATATCATACTTGATATAAGAATCGCCAACCTTGAGTGAAAAAAACAATATCGATAAGTAAAAGGTGTTTCTTTTCTAAAGATGAGTTCTTTTAGAAAACCTTGTGTTTTTTATAAACACAAGTAGAAAAAATTTATATTCAAACAAGTTATTATAATTATGAAGAACTGATAATTAATGAATATCCATACTAAAAATGTGGTGAAAGAGTGAAAACCAAAAGAAACAGAGTTGGGTTTGATAATTCCCCTAACTTTATGTTTGGATACTTGTTCACTTTAATTTCATATATTATCACATTATACTTATTTTTTAAAAATAATGAATCTTTTATGCATTAATTTGATCTAGTAAGATTTTATAAAGACCATTTATGGGATTTTGGATGAGTTATAATGTTTAATTTTTTCATTTGGATGTATTTGTTTTTAGGGTTTTCATGATTGGTTTGCTTCTATACATAAATATAAGTTCATGTAAAATGTATATAAAAATACAATATTTTTAGTTTATGTTATTAATGATCATATATAAGTTTAAATGATCATATCAAGAAATTTTTATAATGTATGAGGAATAATCATTAGGTAAAATTTAATGATGATCATTTTAGTTTAATTTTGGTGGTTTTTTATCACAATGAATTCATTTTGTTTAATCATTCAGTATTATATATAAAAGTTACAAGTAATGCCCTATAATTCACATCCCCTACGGCCTGTGCCATGACTACCCCAAACTCACCTTTCATTGTCCAGTGGTCGGTGACTAGCACCGAGAAGGCATACCCAAAAAAGGGAAGGTGTTGCCTATAAACCTATACACACATAGACATGTCATAATGCACAATGAAAACCAAAAAGGAAATAAAGTAATAAAACCACCTCTAAGTACCACCACTGAGAGTAAAAGGTGAAAACTATATGTAAAGGGGGTCATAATACAAGACCAACTGAAAGGAATGTTTAGAAAATGAATTACAAGATCCAAAGGTCGTACGCCAAAGATCCTACCTAAAGGGTAGGTACAACTCACTGTGTGATGTCACTATTGTAGACCACATCAATCGATCAACCTATGAACACTATCTAACCATGGATTCCCAAATTCTCAATAAAATTTATCTGTCATATGCACATGATACTACATGTGCGGGCGAAGCCCATTTAGGGGTGAGTATAACAATACTCAGTAGATACCACAAGACCAACTCATGTCTCATGGAAATCGAATATGGAAAACAACCCCAAAGAAATATCACAATGTAATGTACAAAGAAAAATACACAGATCACACCAAGTATAACTTACATACATAAGTACATATGATTATTCATAAATATAGATCATATTATTCTATTGAGATGCTCTGTTGTTGATCCAAAAAGTGTCGCTCTACTACTAATCCATGATGGGTCCCTCTGATACTGATCCATGACGGGTTACTCTACGGTTGATCCACGAAGGGTAGTGTAAATGCAAGTCCATGAAGGGACGCTCCCATGATGATCCACCAAGGGTCACTCTTATACTAATACACGATTGGTCTCTCTTATGCTCTTCCAGGAAGGGTTTCTCTTATGCATATACATGTACGGTCTCTCTTCATTCATCATGTCACAGCCAGCCACTGATTTCTCACACATAGCAAGCATGATTCTAATAGGATCTTCTCCTCAAGCCATCGGTTGTACCTCAACCACCATGATGTCCCACATAGAGTAACCCTAAGTGTCGTCTTTTTATAAGGGTCCTAACACGAAGATATGGTTACTTTTGTAAAAAGGGAATGATTGGATTCAAATCTGATACAACCCCATCCATACACCAACTTCCCGCAAAACACATGTAGATTATCTCAGATGGAACTCCTCATTGAATGTTTCCTTGTGATGTAGACAACACGTCAATAAGACACCATGTCTGAGAGATATCATCATTTACTGTAAACATGGGTCGGTTGTGTTTGGGCTCGATCTGACTCTGTCAGACTGACATGACCAATCCCATCTCGGGGTCCTACATGACCCATGTCACGACCCATATTCACCAAGATGAGGGAAGGGACAACAAACTACCAGACCCTTCCTTCTTCAAGTTAAAGAATAGATAATAACCCTTGAGTCCCACCATCAATAGGCCCTGGAGTCGCTACTAACACCAAGGGTGTAAAATTACACAAAATATGGAAGGTGTTACCATTTATAAAGGAAAAGATTAAGAGATAAGATTATAAAAATCAATCCAGTTGAAAACTGAATGTAAGAGTAAATCTAAACATCCATTCCCACATGCATGTTAAAAGTAATGTTCTAAAAATAATAGAAAACTTCATCAGAAACTACCAAATTAATGGAAATACAATAGCAACCACAGAGCCTGAACAGCTCATGCATCCCCAAGTTATTAGTAACCAACCCGATCTCCAACCTGCTCCAAGTCACCTAAAAGAGTTTATAAATATGTAGGTTGAGTATATGGGTATAATCAGTAGGGAAGAAAAAGAGCTATCTTGCATAAGTGGGGAGAAAATATAATTCCCTTTGGGGAAATATAGATAACCAAAAAACCTAGTAAGGAAACAATCCACCCAAACTCACCAAGGCATAGTCCCCAAATAGCGCAAGTGAGGTAAATTATTAGTAATAGAACATCAATATTTGGGTACCCCACAACTATCACGACCCCCTTCACTAAGGAGAGGGAAGGGATAGAAAAGTTCCAAACCCTTCCTTCTTCATGTTGAAAAAGATATAATGATCCCCGAGACCTACCATCAGTAGATCCTGGAGTGGCGACTAGAACCAAGGGTATAGAATCACACATAAGAAGGAAGGAATTGCCCTTTTAATTTAGTTGGATTGGGATATAATATAGAAAATCCCCAAAACACCAAAACTAGAGGTAAAAGTAAATTTAAAAGAAAATCGTTCCTATATGCATGTCCAAAAGTAAATTCTACAAAAGTACAAGAAACCCCCAAAGGAAAGTACCAAAGAAACGAAAACAACAACAACGACCATCTCATGGACCGAACTAGTATGGTCCTCAAAGTCCTTCTAGAACATGAAAACCATTTATATATGTAGGGTGAGTATACAAGTATACTCAATAAGGAAAACCAAAAGCTCTCATGCACAAGAGGGGAGGCATTCTAATGCCATGTGAGAAAAGGAGTTAACCTTGGAACCTAGCATGAAAAATATCCACCCCAACCTCACCAAGGCACACTCCCCAAATAATGTAAGTCATGTAATGTAATTTTAATAAAACATCAATGTTTGGGTACCTTACACCACATTCCCACTGGTTATTGAAGGCATCCTATGTGTCAGACCTCTCCCGCCGTTCTCAACGCAGTCCCATTTCCACATCCCGCCCGCACACACCTAGGCTATAACTATACATCCAACCCACAAAAACTTGGGCCACAACCACACATCCTGACTATAAACACCTGGGCCACAACAACATAATACCATGCCCGCAAACACCTGGGCTAGAACAACTTCTGCCACACCCAAAGACACCTAGGCCTCATCCCGAAGACATTTAGGAAACCACCTGCCCGCACACACCTGGGACAACCACCACCGCGTACCCTGCCCAAAGAATCTATGGATTTATTGGACCTCAGTTTATCAAATCCTTCCTGAAGAATTTTGGGCTACTCAAGAAAGTAAGCCTAAAAGGATCTAATAATGATCCAATCATAGGAGTGTTGGGAAAACATCGTCCCCCGTAAAATGGGGGTGTTCGGAAAAAAGTGCTCAACATGGGTGGGGAGTGAATGAAAAAAATAATAACTAAATTATATATATAGGTAAACAATCACTCATCCCAACCTAGGGGTTCCAAAACTAGCCCAACCACAAACACCCTCATTAGTATTCATTAAAAAGAAGGTGCACACCCGTAACTATGTCACAACTCATTCCCGGATTATAATTCCCCATCGAACCCATTATCGTTTTCATATTCAACTGATTACATTTAAAATAATTCTTCACTACTAGGAAATAAATAGGCATAGCCACAATATATGGAAAGGAAAATAGCCAAACAACAATTTAAGCATTCACACCAGGTTCTCTATTAATGTCACAACACCAAAAGGCATCTGTGAGATCCCTCAAAGTACTAGAACCAAACCAAGCCCCGACAAACGGCCCCACATAGCCTTAGATCCCCAAACCAACAACTGAACCACAGGGGATCCCATACCCATCCATGTCACTTCCAAAGCATCAACTGTAAACATCACCAGAACAAAGAAAGGGATTTTTCAAATTTTAATATGCCATTTATTTTGTTTTCTCTTTCCGTCTGGTTAACTGGGGCGATCACACAGAGATTATTATTCATTGGGAATACACTTAATCAACTGAATTTACATGATTTACTAGTATCCATTTCATATCCATTCAATAATATAATTAACTAGAAAAACAAAGGTTCGTTAGTGCGCAAGAAAGGACACCAAACAGCCACGATTTTCAGTGGGCATAAGCCCATTCAATTCACAACATATAATAAGAGATAAAGGAATACAATAGAATTATCAACACACCCCTTCATTCATTAAATCCATTTATTATTATTTTAAGGTTTGGTTTCATCCATTCCCATAGAAACATTAGATTACCCACCCCTCATGATACACAATGAAGAATCATAAAGGAGAAACCCTACATGGATTATCAACGATCAATGTTTCTCTCCACGCTCCAGGAAATGTGATGTGTAACTGGAAAGGGGATCTCTGAGGACTCCATGAATGAGCAGGAAAGGCTACTGCACTGACACACCACTCCCCTCAGGAAGGGGGGGCTCTAAATGCAGCAATGGAAAGAACGATCCCTGCCAAGAAGAAGAAGAAAATAATGTCTAGTGTGATATAAAGAGAAGATATTCTGGAGTTACCGGATAATAATTTTGAATGGAATTAAATTAGGATCGTGGTTTCACCAAGAAGTTGGGTTGTTACCCCTGATGGGATTAATTTTTATTTAATTCTTAATTGGGGAGGTGGTCGTAATAGTTGTGGGTTAATGAATGATATTTAAACAGAGGAAAAAGGGTAAAATGACACACATTATGGGTTTGTTGAGGGTCTCCCCTCTCTTAGGGGGCTTTAGATATCATTTATGGTCTTTAAAAAATGTCTTGAACCACTTTAAAAGGTTAAAATACCTAAAAGTGGCATTCCATGAATACTGGGGAAGAAAAACCCGACCACCCCCCCCCCCCCCTGTGGCACCGATCTGTTTCCCCGATGGTTGACACCATGAAGACATCCTGCCACCGAGACGCCGCCCTTAGGATTTTGACCTAATGGGTCCAAGGAGTGACAAACCAAAAAAATTTGGCAAAGGGATGGACCGGGAGGGTCTCATTAATTACATTAGATACCTATCAAACTATTCTTGTCCTTGAGAATCAAATCTATACATGAAGAGAATAGAGGGGTCTAATCAACCACATTGAAATATGCCTCTTGGGGAAAAACTACCCCAAAAATCTATTCAAAACCCAAGGATCAAATTATCCCAACACATGGATCAGTGAGTTCTTTCCTCCATGTCAAGATACTATCTGCCTTGGATACCACTAACTCGCATGCACGGGTTTAATTGAATCCACCTTAATGTGTCTTGATTAGAGATCAGGTCCTCCCTTCCCCACATATCAGGTCTATTCATAATAATCCACCATGTATGGGAAAAAGCATCCAATAAACCAATAAGGTCATCATTACATCTCCAAAAAGTGCAAAACAAAATAGGAAAAAACTCAAAACAGCTCTAGGAACTGTGCACACATCTGTGCCTTCCATTCCTAGTTACTCTCTTCGAGGCCACCATACCTCCACATCACACGGACCAAATGGATGGTTTGTCCGCGAAGCACTTTCTCCTTCTGATCCTAGATCCTCACTCGTCACTCCCCAAACATATCATCATCCCCTATATCCAAATCTACCCAGTCAATGACACAATAGTCATCATGTAGATATCAACAAAGAAGGGAGATATAGAAAACATTGTGGATCCTTTCTAACCGAGGTGGAAATGTGAACTGATATTCCACCTCTCTGACTCGCCCCAACACAGTAAAAGGCCTGATGAAACTAGGAGAGAACTTGCACCCCTTTCCAAACCTTCGCTGCCCACGCCTAGGGGAAACCTTCAAGAACACATGGTCTCCAACCTCAAACTCCTAGGGCCTCCTCCTATAATCGACATATGACTCCTGCCGGTCCTGGGCTACCTTCATCCTCTCACACACAAGATGAACCTTCTCTGTTGTGCTCTACACTACCTCTTGGCCAAGAACACCTACCTCCCCAACCTCGGTCCAGCACACGAGCAAACGACACAACCTCCCGTACAAGGCTTCAAACGGTGCCATTCCAATAGTAGAGTTATAGCTATTATTGTTGGAAAAATCTAATAAGGGAAATGTTGTTCCCAAGATCCCTCGAAGTCTAAAACACATCCCCGTAGCATATACTCCATGTTCTGGATAGTTCACTATATCTTACCATATTTCTGGGGGTGGAAAGTTGTACTAAGGCATATGTGTGTGCCAAAAGCATGCTGCAATTCCCTCTATACTCATTAGGTAAATTGCACATCCCTATGAGACTATGGACCCCGGAACTGCATGAAACTACACAAACTCATCCACTTATCTCTCTGCTAAGGCATGTATAGCACCCGGATCTTTGTTCGCCAGGAAGTGAGCTGATTTCTCCAATCTATCTACCACTACCCAGATATCATAACAACATCCTTGAACCCTCAGTAGTCCTATGAAGAAATCCATCGAGATGTCATCCCACTTCCACTCGGGGACATCCAAAGGTTGCAACAAACCTCATGGGACATAGTGTTTATCCTTCACCTGCAGACACACCTGGAACCTTTCCACGAACTCCGCCAATAACCATTTCACCTGGAGAAACCAAAATTATTCCCTCAGGCCTCGGTACATCTTGGAAACTCTAGGGTGTACCACTACGAGTGATTTATGGAACTCACAAAGAAATCCATCATGCATCATCATTAAGAGAAACAACATTCCCTAGAAAGGCATCTGATTCTGACCATCCTCCAACCACCCTTCAAGAGCATTTCCTTGGTTAACTCGATCGTGCATCACTTCACTCTCTATGTCTCCCCAATGAGACTCCTCCACCTACCACAATAGAGAGGACATCACTATCATTTGAAATAGGAAACCTCTACCACCATCCCCCTTTTCAACCTCGTGTAGGGTAGTCAACTCCTCTGTTGCTTTCCAAGTATCCATAGATTCCTGAACAGCATCCCTCTATGACTTCCTGCACAAGTAATCAGCCAAAACATTCACCTTATCGTCAGTGTAAGAGATCTCGAAGTTGTAGTCCTGAAGAAACTCCACTCATATTTTTTTTCACATGTTCAAGTCCTGCTGGGTAAAGATATGCCTCAAACTCATGTGATTTGTGAATACCACAATGTGATCCTTGATGAGGCAATGCTTCCACAACTTCAATGTGAACACCACCACTGCAAGCTCTAGGTCATGGGTGGTGTAGTTATTCCCATGAGGATGTAACTTTCTAGACCCATAAGATATCACTCATCGCTTCTATATCAGAACACACCCTAGGACAAGTCCAAATGCATCACAAAATACCTCATATAACACCCCTTCCTCTGGAAACCTGAGAACTGGATCATTGACCATCCATTCCTTTAGATAGTGGAACGCTGCCTAACGCTACTCACTCCACACGAAGGCCATGTCCTTTCTGGTCAAAGCTGTCAAGGGAGATGAAACTCTAGAGAAGTCGGGTACAAACCTCTGATAATAGCATGTCAGACTGAGAAAGCTGTGAACCTCTATCACAATCTTGGGTGCTTCCCAAGAAACAACTACTTTAACCTTTGATGGGTCAACCACTACCCCTTGATGAGACATCACGTATCCATGGAAATGCACATATCATGTCATGAACGTACACTTAGACAATTTCCCATATATTTGGTTATGTTGACAGATTTCCAGGACCATCCCAAGGTGGTTAGTATGCTCCTCCTATAATCATGGGCAAATCAAAATTTCCTCGATGAACACAATGACGAACCGGTCCAGAAACTCAAGGAAAACAGTGTTAATGAAGCCCATGAACACAAAAGCTGTGTTTGTAACACCGAACAACATGACTATGAACTAAAAGTGCCAATACCTACACCTGAAAGTAGTCTTCAAAATATCACTATCCTTCGACGTTAACTGGTGTTTCCCAGACCACAGATCGATCTTAGAGAACCAACCTACTTCCCTCATCTGGTCAAAGAGATCATCTAACCGCGAGAGAGGGTAATAGTTCTTGATCGTTACCTGATTTAGTCTATGTTAGTCTATGCACAGCCTGAGACCACCATCTGCCTTCTTTTTGAACAAGACTGGAGCACCCCATGGTGACAAGGTAGGTCGGATGAAAACCTTCTTCATCAATTCATCAATCTGAATTCGTAACTCCTGCAACTCAGAAGGTGACATCTAATTAAGAGACATCCACATCATACATGCACTGGGTTGAAAGTCTATCCCAAACTCAACTTCAAATCAAGGGGGTAGAGTCACCACTTCTTCAGGGAATACATCCATGAACTCACTGATGATCATCGGGACTTCCACCATCTATGTATCTGCCGACTCCACTGACAGCGCAGCTGACAGGGAAAGGAGGGACTCCACTCGCCAAATGCCTTCTTAGATACCCCACTCACCGACAAAAGTCACATGTTTGACATCCTCATCAAAAAACATGACTCTTATTCAAAAACAGTTGATAACAACAGGTACAAAAAACAGCCAGTCAATGCCTAGGATGACATCTTATGGATGTATCTACAATAATAGAAGATCCATGCTACACTGATGTGGACCTATCATCAATCTACACACTCGGAAAAGATAAAACAAGATGGTCTGACCTCAGATTGGCATACTCAACACCAGGGGCACTGGAAGACTCTAAAAATATAAACCTAGAGCACGGTCCAGACCAGGTGCAACAAAGGAGTGTGAAGATCCTATATTAAACAAGGTAATAGAAATAGTACTAAACATGGTGATCATACATCGAATGACATTCGGCCCTGTTGCAAATACTGCCTCTACAGTGTGTAACTATCCACTCCCAGCTCCTCAGCCCCTCTGCTGTCGGCCGCCTCCCCGACCACGCCCTGGTCGAGGTCCCTGAGGAGGACCCTGAGGCCAGCCTCCTCCTGTAACATCTTCCATCGGAGGAGCAGGGGCTCACTGTCCCTGCTGCTTCTACTGCTAAATGGGACAGGCTGGAAGCTACTGTTGATGAGTTGGGTGTTGAACCTGCCCACCCCCACTATACTGTGCTCGGTCTGGGAACTGATTCTGAAGGTTCCCATGGATGCCACATATGAAAAACCTTGGTCATGGGGTTGAAAGGATAGGGAAAGGATCAAAAGATATAAACTAGAACCGCTAGGGCCTGTTCCCCACTGGTCGAAACCATGAAGGTTGTGACGCTGGAGGCCTGCTACTAACTGACTTTCCCTTTGATGATCCCAACTGGATTCCCTATCGTGGAATAACTCCTAGGGTGTGCATCCTTTCCACCACTTCATCCATCTTTTGGACCTCTAATTATCATGGTAGGGGGAAGGGAGTAACAACATGTTGAACAGAAGGCCAGAGTGCCTCGTCAAAATTTCTCACCCGAGACTCCTCCTCCAGAAAATGGTCTAGAGAAAAATGAAGGAGATCTTTGAACTTGATCCCCAACTCCCCCACTGACATTCTCCCCTATTGGATGTAGAGCAGATCCTGCCTTCTCATCCTTCATCGTGGAATAGAGGAATTCATCCTGGAACTCCTTTTCGAAGTTTGTCCATGCAACCTTAGCATCCCTCTTCTCCCCAAGATAGAGATTCCACCATTGAAATGCTGCTCCCCAGATCTGGATTACAGACAGAGGAACCCAATACTCTATCAGAGACCGGATCAATGTAACGCCCCGACCCCAGTTACCCAGAGTCGGTGCATTTTTACATAACATTGGCATGATTACAAGAAAGATCAAGTATCGAAAGACCGATTAGTTTAGTACCCTTGGAATAACTAGATACATTAATAAGGTTTACATTACATCATAAAATGAAAACTACAACAACATCTTTTCTTGATAGTCCACACTCATGTCCCCACATAATATCCCTACAGGTCATTCATAAATTACTTTTTCACATCCTAGGAAAAATAAAACATTGAAAGGGGTGAGCTCAAATGCCCAGTAAAGATAACAATATAGCGGAAACTTTCATAAATAAGAATAAACATTTAAGGCAATGTACAACTAAAACAAAAGCCTTTTAAAATTGAACTTCAACATAGTATGGAAAAAATTAAATAATTCCATTTACTTATTCACATGGATATTCTACTAATAGAATAATCACATGCAATTTCAATATCCACTTTCATAATGATGGAATGCATAATGCCAGACTATCATAACCACATAGCCAAGGCCTCGTGCCAAGACTACAAATATGATTTTGCCAAGGCCTTGTGCCAAGACACTAGTTTGTGTAATGAGACCTACCGATGCATCGGGGAGCTATAGCGGGCTCCACCCATCACTTACTAAGTCCAATGCATTCCTTATATGAAATGTTTTAAACATAACATAAACATTTGTATTAAAACTAGCATACGAAATGTCAATACTTTATCCACAAGCCATGAATGGTATAAAAATAGCACATCCACAGTCAAACATAACTCATTCGATACAATATGGGAGATTGTATTGTATCATAATAACCTCAATCGAGAATGATGAAGGATTATTGACATAGATGAAAATAATCATCAAAACTATTAGAGAGAAATATCCCCCTTTTTCTTGAAAACATTTAAAAGTCACACTATTTGTCAAGAAGTCATTTTAGATAGATTTTTTAATCAAAGTGTCCCATACCACTTTGAAACTTTTAAAAGGAATTTTGATTTGGAAACTTTAATGTCCATATAAATAAATCCTTAAAACCATTTTTAAAACATTGAAATTAATGAGAAAGATTTAGAATAATCAATCTTTAAAACACTTAAAAATGTATTTTAGTTAGAGTTTCTAACCAAAAGAGAGACACTTGAATACAAATAACTGAGGTAATAAAAACTTTGTAATATCATAAGAATAATGGGATTCATGATATACAATGTCAAAGTACATTATATACACCAGATAAATGTGATTTGTTGTACAACAACAAAGAAGTCTCAATGGAATGTAAATTGAGATGAAATCTCTCATAAAGGTCATATCCTTAGGTTAAGGATAAATCAATGACATAATTATGTGTAACAAATATAAATACGCTAAAAATGATTGGATATTCAGTGTAAATCAATCAAAGGACATTCACACATATTCTAGTAAAAACAACACCAATGAATTGGATGTTTATCTCAACAAATCGAGATTGAGTAATAATTACTCTTATCAAGTTCATACCGATGACTTGAGAATTTATCAATGGAGTGATTATGTGTATAAAAAGTATACCCACAGAAAGGGGAGTGGAAATTATGATATAATAAAATGAATAGTGATTCCACACATAATCTTGGAGTAAAAGAATCAATGAAGTATGAGTAAAGTCGAGTGAGTGGAAATTGAAATTTCAAATTCCCTTATCAATTTGGTAACTTACAAAACATACACCCATGAAAGATGGATCATACAATGATGATGTAAACCACCATAAATTAATTTATATTACACAATGAATACAATCATTGGTAGTACACACACCACATGCAATAAATAAGTGGTGAACAATGAAAATCTCACGAAATTAAATGTGAGATAAGAAACCCCTTACTTTGTACATTTTCCTTGGTTGACAGTAGGTTAACCTCCTGTATAATGGTGATATAATTGTTATTTAATTATACAAGAATCATTTACATTAATATGATATCATATATGATCTTTTAACATTGATTTGTTAATAATATCTTAGTATTATCGTCATTTCGGGTGTTAACTTCCTCATTTTCCTTTATGTTCTTTGTTACGTAAGCCGTGTTTGTTATGGGTAGGTGTTTCGGAATTCGGGGATGACCTCCTGGATGGGAGATTCAAACGTTCCGATTGGTTTCTAATGGGTTTGTTCATAGAACCGGAAACATCCAATGATTCCACATCCATTTGGACCTACGTTCCAAAGGTAGGCGCTCATTAGCTTGTGAACTGATGAGACTTAGGAATTTGCATTGGTCGAGAGGATGGGAGGTCGGACTCATCACACCTTTTTGAGGGGAATTATTGTCTATTCCAGGACTCTCTTTATAGATTTATGTTATGTTCGTGAATCCTTATTACATTACCAAGTATAAAATGAGCTTTCCTTCAGTTTTGACAATCAATGATTGAACATGTAAGAAATTTAGAGAATCTTTTATATGAATTTGAGGTTCTTCATCAATAGAGAATCATCTATATCTATTTAGAGATTCTTGGTCAATGTTATCCTTCAAAACATTTATATAAAAGTCTCTTGGTCATTATGATGACAAGGTTGGTTTTAAAGCCACTCAGTGGGGCACTTGAAGTTTATTATCATTCAGAAGGACATGAATTATTTCAGAGTTGGGATCGAACCCGTAGATGGGCTACCTACGAATCCTTTGTTTTGGAAAAGGAATCAGAACCCACGTAGTTCAAATAAGGGAGTATAATGTTTATGATTGATGGCTCAAAGTAGGATGTCATAATTACTTTTACCCTCTAAGCTCACGTGAGTCATTCTCGGTGTGAGAAACAAGAGGTATTGGTAATAAAATAGACAATTGGGCCATAAAATATTTAATTATAAGAAATTGTTTGGGGATTATGTATGTATGACTGCCCAAATAAATGAAGGTTAGGATTTACTTTAGGGAGAAAATCCAGGAACAGGGTCCATAAAGGTATATGTGCTTCATGGAGATTTGAATACTCTAACTTGGGACTTATTCCTGAAAAGGAAACCCAAATTAGGAGAGGATTGATAACTGGGTTTTACTCTTGAGAAGGAGTCCTAGATCAAATGCAAATTAGGACTAGTTAAAGAGAAATTAAGGGACTTGGGGCTTACTCTTGAAAAGAAAGCCCAAAATTTATGACTGGGACTTATTACTAAAAAGGAGGCCCAGGTTAGGGGACTTGGGGCTTACTCCTGAAAAGGAAGCCCAAAATTATGACTGGGACTTATTCTTGAAAAGAAGACCCAGGTTAAGGGATTATTACTAGGACTTATTCCTGAAAAGGAGGCCCAGGTTAGGGATTAAGGTTTGGGGATTACTCCTAAGAAGGATGCCCAAATTAGAGGACTTATGACTGGGGATTATTCCTGAAAAGGAGACCCAGGTTAGGGATTCTCTCATCTTAAAGGATGAGGTTGAATGAATGAACTCTCCATATTTAGTGACATAAGGATATTTAAATCACTAGGTTTTGAGAGATATTCCACAGAATTCTTTTCAGATAAGGAAGTCAAATCAAGAAATCATGCCATAAATGGTTTTGAAGAGTGTCTTGAAGACTGAATATTAAATAGGAAAGGAGTAATGGCTTAAGAGGGGTAAAATGGGAAAGATGGGCACCCAAAAAGGAAGGGGCGTGCAAGTATTGGAAGAAGCACAAGTACTGCGTGGGCACGCAAGTATTGGTCGCGCAGGTATACCTATGCGACACATGGTGTACTTACACGATGGTCAACCAGCATTGAAATACTTGAGCGACTCTTTATTAAATCCTTTAGAATCCTCTTAAGGTTCTCCCAGAAAAGGGACGAGCAAGTTCTGTCGAAGGAGTAAGGCAGCGCGCAAGTGTGACCACTTCCCTTAAGGGTTGGCCACTCAGGCGCGCAAGTGTTGATGAGTTTCAACAATTAGGCCTTCCTCTCTCTCTTTAGATCTTCTGTTCTAGGTAAGACATTACCTTAGAAGTGTTCTGAAAGCTTTGAGAAGAGACTTGGGCGGCGGGAGCTTCAATCCGAGTTTCTGGAAAAAGATCCTCCCGAATGCGGGGCCCACAGAGTCTATTTATAGGCAGGAAAAGACCCCAGGCGGTTACCGGGCAGTTATCAATTAGGTCGTGCAAGTCACTTGCACGCCAAGGTGCGTCGCGCAAGTGGACTTGCGCGACCATGAGAAAACTTGCACGGCCTATGGGCAAAGTTTTCTTTGTTCATCCCTTTGACAATTTTTGATCTTTCTTCAAAGGATGAATCACTTTGGACTAAGGTATTTCCCTTTTTTCAGTCGTTAGACTCTGTGACGGAAAGGAGCGTCAACAAAAGTCCCCCCTCAGAGTTGGATCCGGAGAGAAAAGTGGATTTGACTCTAAGGTGAAAAGAAAAACCTGAAATCTGGTTGTTTAAAGTCATGCATGTGGGACATACAAAGGCTAATGTTTAAGGTCTAAATATCTTTGACCGAAATGGATTAGAATTGACACAATTCCTTTACAACTCATCTGAAAACATAGTACCATACTCATGTATGAGGGAAAATATGTAAGCTATAACTTAAGAATATTTGAATCTAAGAAATGATATGAAAAAGAGCTAAAAGGCATTAGAAGAAGTAGTTTCCAAGAATGAAGTTACCATTATTTAACAAACCCATTAGGGGGTTTAATTATGCAGGGCCGCCTAAGGGCATTGGCTACATAGTTAAATAAAATAGTATCTTTTGGCTATCAAGTCTGTTATGTAGACTGTTTATGCAAAGCCACCTATGGGCATGTGCTGCATAGTCAGGAAAAAATAATTCTCCGAAATTTAATGTCCTAGTTCTAAAAGCCAGTGAAAGTTTATGGAGATTCAAATTTTCTAATGTATAGAGTTTGCTGTATGGAAATAGGTACTTGAATATGGACAAGATATTTTTAGACAAGATTATCAAAGAACTGGATGAATATTACTCCTACGAAGGTCTGACCCAAATGTAGGGAAGAAGAATAAACCATAGACTTGAATACTTTCAAATCATGAAAAAGGATATGAGACAAATATGTTAAGGATGGATATTTTTTGCGGATCCCTACATACTATCGTTTATGAAAAATAAGGAAAAAAGAGGCATTCTTCCCCAGAATGAAGTTACCATAATTTAACAAACCCGTTAGGGGGTTGAATTATGCAGGGCCACCTAAGGGAATTGGCTGTATAGTCAAATAAATAGTATTCTTCGGCTGACAAGTCTATTATGTGGACTGTTTATGCAAGGCCGCCTATGGGCACGTGCTTCATAGTCAGGCAAAGGAATTCCCAGAAGTTTGACATTTTTGTGACTAAAAGTCATGAAAAGGGTTATGAAGATCTGAAAATATTTAATTTTAAAATTATAACACATAAATATGGGTATTGCCCAATGTATACAGAGATACATAGGTCAATTATAACCATAATCATGTTGTGGCTGGGTCCTGAATTGAAATTTTGGACTTCACTACGTATCTCATAAGAATGAGAATCAAGCCATACGTAGTTCTTGAAATGAAGTTTAACGTCATGTAGGACGAAAGTATGAGAGATCTTGGTTTAGGGTCATAGATATCAGACCATAATAATGAATACACAGTGTGTGTTTTCATGGGTAATTCTTAGCCAAGGGACTAAAAGTGAAATTTGGGGTTAGGCCCAAAAGACTTGGGGCTGGATTCGAGGGTACTCGAACGTTCCTACGTATCCCATAAGGATGGGAATCAAGCCCACGTAGTTCTAGAAATACCCATTGTACACATTTGGTTCGTACATGTGAAGGGTGAAAAGGGACTTTAGTACAATGATGGCTTAACTCGAGATAAAAAAGTTTAGGCATTGCCATGTATGCACGTAGTATTTTGAAATGAAACATGATTGAAAAATCAATGTAAATAATGGTTCCCTCTCAAATGAGGAAATCAAAGAGTATTGTAGTTTATTGTCGTACCAGAAAAAAGTGTTGTATAGTTTAATGTCGTATAACAGGGATGAATGTGAACCAATGTAAAGATATTGATTCTAGGGGCGGTTTCACAAATCAACATCATATGAGATGGCGGTGAACCGATGTGAAGAGATTGGTTTTGGGCTTGAACCTTGGAAGGTTGCCTACATACCCAGCCTAGAAGGCAAGGATCAAAGTCCGTGTAGTTCAATTGAAGAATGAATTAATAATGATGTTGTTCTTAGGGACAATGACCTAAAAAAAGTTGTTGGGACTTACACATGGTTAGCATCCCAAAGAGAGTGTTATGGTTGAAGTTTTCTCTAAGCTCACGTGAGTCATACTCATTGTGAGAAACAAGAGGTAGAAACAACCTTAACGATGCATAGTTTAATGTCATGTAGCAAGGACAATATGAAGGGACTATGCAGTTTAAAGTCTTGCAGTTAAGACTATTGGTGCTGCATAGTTTAGTGTCATGTAGCAGGGACAAAGTACAGTTTAATATCATGTAGGACGTATCACGAACTTTCTGTACAGTTTAGCGTCATGTAGTTAGGACGATGGGGACAATAGAGTTTAACATCCTGTTGGATGCATTGGGGAGTTTTTCCATAGTTTAACGTCATGTTGGACGAAAAAGGGATGATATAGTTTAGTGTCATGTTGGACGAAAGTGCGAATAGTTTAAGGTCATATGCATAGACTGTGGATGGTGCAGTTTAATGTCATGATGGACATAAGTACAGTTTAAGGTCTTACAGGACATTTGATGATTATTTAGTTTAACGTCTTTCCGAACGTAAGGGACTTCCAAATAGTTTAGGGTCATATACATGGACCATGGATGGTGCAGTTTAATGTCATATAGGACCATGGTGTAGTTTAAAGTCGTACAAGACTTTTTTGGGAATTTTTTCACAGTTTAACGTCATGTGGGATGAAGTTGCAGTTTAAGGACATACTGGACCATTTCTGTATAGTTTAACGTCATATAGCAAGGACGAACTGGTGTTGCATAGTTTAGTGTCATGTTACAGGGACATCTTGTGAATAGTTTAAGGTCATACTGGACCATTGTTGTATAGTTTAACGTCATATAGCAAGGACGAACTGGTGCTGCACAGTTTAGGGTCATGTTGCAGGGACATCTTGTGAATAGTTTAAGGTCATACTGGACCATTGCTGTATAGTTTAACGTCATATAGCAAGGACGAACTGGTGCTGCATAGTTTAGTGTCATGTTGCAGGGACATCTTGTGAATAGTTTAAGGTCATACTGGACCATTGTTGTATAGTTTAACGTCATATAGCAAGGACGAACTGGTGCTGCATAGTTTAATGTCATGTTGCAGGGACATCTTGTGAATATTTTGTAGTTTATACATAATATTTCTTCAAAAATCCGGCATTATTTGGAGTAGTAATGAGTTCTCCATACATCGAGATTAATGAATAAGCTCCATTGGAGTAGACCCTATGTATTGAATAAGGTCCTTCCCATTTTGGCTCAAGCTTGGGAGGTTTCGTTCATGGTATCATTAGAGTTCTGAGAACTAATACCAATTCTCCCTGAATGAATGAACGAAGACAAACTTTTTTGTTAAAAGATCGTGCTATTCGATTCTGATAGATTTCCAAGTGGTGCAAAGTGCACAATCATTTCTCATCTAATCGTTCCAATTCATTAAATCGCTTTTGGGATTGCTCATCTGTAGATAACTGATCACAAATGGCTACTCTGAGTGAGGGAAATTGAACTTCAATTGGCAAGACTGCTTCTGTTCCATATACCAACGAATATGGAGTTGACCGTGTTGCATTGCGGGTGGTAGTCCGATAAGCCCATATAGCATGAAAGAGTTTATCAGGTCATGACCTCTTATCTTTATCCACCATCTTTTACAACATATTTGAAAGAGTCTTGTTAAAGGCTTCTATTTGGCCATTGGCTGCCGCATGATACCGAGATGAATGGTTGGATTTAATGTTGCATTCTTGATACAATTTCTTCACCTCAGATGAACAGAAGTTGGTACCGTTGTCCATCAATATGGTATGAGGGACATCAAATATAGTAATGATGCTAGACTTGATGAAGCTAACAATGCATTTAGAACTGACTTCTTTGAGAGGTACTACCTCTGCCCATTTGGAAAAGAAATCAGTTTCAGTAAGAATGTACTTAAACTACTTGGCCGTATCTAAAGGGTAAGGTCCCTCCACATCCATTCCCCATGTGGAAAATGGCCACGAGTATTTAGCTGTATGAAGCAACTCTGGAGGTTGATGAATGAAGTTGGCATGTACTTGACATGAATGAATCTTCTTTGTGAAATTAACACAATCTTGTATCATTGAAGGCCAAAATTATCCAAGCCTTCGAATTTGATCAGCCAATCTATGTCCAGACTCGTGGGCACCACAAACTCCTACATGCACTTCTTTCATGATAGCCATTGTCTCTTCACCATCAATGCATCTGAAGAGAACTCCATCAAAACCACTTTTGTAGAGAATTTTCTCTAGGTGGTTTGGGCTATCATAAAGAGTACAATTGACCACACGTCGCCGGATTTGTTCTTTCTCGGCTCTATCAAGTGGAAGTGTTCCATTTTGAAGGTATTCTCTGATAGGTGACATCCATCCTATAGTATGGCCATACGGTTTAGGAATGGGACTAATTTCATTAATTTCCTCTATTCTGGCTTGAACATAAAGTGAAATTGCACAACGGTGGGCAATACTAATGGTTGTCTCGTCCTGATTTGGATCTGCTAGAGCTTTGGCTATATTAGCCAGTGCATCAGCTTGAGAATTTTGTGATCTTGGGACATAATAAAATGCCGGTTCTGAAGGGAATTCCTCCATTAACTCTCTGACGTAATCATACAAAGGGATTAATTCTTCTTTTCTGATGATATAATCCCCATTGACTTGTTTGATTACGAGGTCTGAATCACCTTTCACCTTTAAGTGATTCACTTGTGCTTGAAGCGCCAACTCCAAGCCTATGATAAGAGCTTGGTATTCGGCTTCATTATTGGTACCACCTTCCCACATTAAAAATGAAAAAGTTAACAATGCCTTATCTGGAGAAATGAGTACAATTACTAAACCAACTTTGTTGAATTTAGGATTTTCCATTTTCTTCCCTGTTGGACTTCTAGAAGCACCATAAAAATACATTTCCCATGTTTGAGGACTCTCTTGAATAGAGAAAACATCCTCATCAGGGAGTTCAATATCTGAAGACGTGTCTTCCATTGAAGGATGTTCAGCCAGGAAATCAGCCAGAGCTTGGCCCTTTATTGCCTTTTGAGATACATACTGAATGTCGAACTGCTGCAAAATAACTTCCCACCTTTCTAGACGTCCTGTAAGCATTGGAAGACTAAGGATGAATTTGAGCGGATTATTGCAAGATACCAATTGGACCTCGTGATGTTGCAGGTAGTGTCTCAATTTCTGAACGACAAAGATTAATGCCAGGCAGCACTTCTCAATACTTGAATACTGGGTTTCTGCTTCAAGCATAGTTCTACTGAGATAGTAGAGGCTATTTTCATTCCCAGCATCATTCTTTTGAGCAAGAAAGACACCCAATGATTGCTCCAGAGCTGTCACATAGAGGATAAGTGGTCTTCTTTCAATAGGTGGCATGAGTACTGGTGGACTCAAGAGGTATTTCTTGAGAACATCAAACGCTTCTTGACATTCTTCAGTCCACTGGTAAGTGACTCCTTTTTTCAATAATTTGGTAAAGGGTAAACTTTTGCCTTCCAAATTGGCGATGAAACGCCGAATATAGGCTAAGTGTCCTTGAAGTCCTCTTAATTCTTTCAAATTCTAAGGAGGTGACATACCCAGGATTGACTTGGTCTTCTCAGGATCGACTTCAATACCACGATGGTGTACAACAAAGCCGAGGAATTTTCCTGAGGTTACCCCAAAAGCACATTTAAAGGGGTTCATCTTCAAATTATGTTGTCGAAGCTTGTGGAATATGACTTCCAAATCAGCCAAGTGATTAGAACGTTGTTTGGATTTAACCACCAAATTGTCTACATAGCATTCAACAAACTTCCCTAAGAAAGGTTTGAAGATATGATGCATGGCGTGTTGATATATTGCACCTGCATTCTTTAAACCAAAGGGCATCACCCGGTAACAAAACACACCTTGAGGGGATCTGAAGGCTGTAGATTCCTCATCTTCTGGGGCCATTCAGATCTGATTATATCCGGAATATCCATCCATGAAGGAAGGTACTTCATATCCATTCGTCGCATCAATTAAGAGTTCTGTAATCGGAACTAGGAAATCATCTTTAGGGAAATACCGATTAAGATCTCTGAAATCGATGCAAACCCTAATTTGTCTGTTCTTCTTCTTTACAGGGACAATATTATCCAACCACTTGGGATATTGAACTTCTCTTATGAAGTTAGCTTTGATCAGCTTATCCACTTCAGCTTCAATTTTGGAAGCATAAGTTGGGTGTGTTCTTCTTGCAGCTTGCTTAAATCCTCGATGTTCTTTTGGTAAACCCAAATGATGAGTAGCAACATCAGGATCAAGCCCAGACATTTCCGTATAGTTCCAAGAAAAAAAATCTTTATTTTTCTTTAGAAAAGAAATATACATCTCTTGCTCTTCAAGGGTCATGGCCGCACTAATTAAAGTGGGGCGTGGATCTTTTTCTGTAACCAAATTTATTTCTCTCAGTTCATCCACAGTGGTAGAGATACCCTCTTCAAATGCTGGAGGAGCATCTCTAAGATCTTCTTCTTCCTCTTCATCATATGCTATTTCTTCCGTTTCTACTTGCATAGTAGATGACAAAACGAAATTTTCATGATCAGAAGAGATGTCAAAATTTTCACATTTTGAAGAAGAAGATTCCATTTCCGACCCTATTGATGATAAAGGGCCTTCTTTGGGAAATAATGAGGAGATGATGGAATGAGAATTGACATCATTATTCACCTCCGAAGTTGCTATAACTTCCTCTGGCCTGATTGGAGAAGTATAGACCTATTGGATTTCAGCAGATGAAATGAAAACGTCACTACTTGTGTTTTCATCACTGTTTGGTAGGTTACCAATTTCTCCCATGTTGTCTGGCTCGAATTCCATAATTGACATTATGGATATTCCCATAACTGTATTTTGATTTGGGCCTATTTTTTCAATTTGACTGATAGGTAACACATAATCTGTACTCACATGTGTAAATGGATTTATTGGAATCTTCTCCAAACCATATGGAGCATTAACTTTGATAATTTCTTTTATTGTAGATTTCTCTCTTCCCTTCATGTGATAAAATTCTGCCTCAATGTATTGAGACTCACATGTCTTGAACGGGGCCTTATCACCATACAATGTTCCAACTTGACCATTGAAATAGTATTTGAGACATTGATGGTATGATGAAGGGATAGTCGCATGCTGATGTAGCCAGGGTCTTCCAAGCAAGATGTTGAAAGCTGAGTCTTGATCAACAATCATGAAATCCGAATTGGATAGAAGATCTCCAAACTAAGTTCTGAGTGTAACTTCGCCCAGTGGCTCTTGTTCATTTTTATCATATCCTTGTAACATCATGGAAGAAGGAGATAAATCAGATTCCGTAAGGCCCAATCGACGAAGTGTACAAATGGGAATGAGGTTGACTCTTGAACCATTGTCAATGAAAACTCTTCGGATATCTGCACCATTAACTTTTCCAGATATGTACAGAGGTTTTATGTGCCCATGCACAACATCATCTTCATCTTTATCAGTAAAAGATATCACTGCATGGCATTTGGCAGGATTATTCTCTATGTGATAGACTTCAGCTGAAGCTATTTCAGCTTCAAATTCCCGAGGACTTGACAAAGCTTCGATGAGTGCTTCCCGAAGATCTTTTGACAGATTCAAAGCATCCAAAATTGATAACTTGGCTGGTACTTGGGCCAAGTGTTTCAATATATCAGACTTTTGATCAAGAGGTCTGAGTTTCCCAACAGTAATATGCAGTTTAACAGGTACCTTGGAAGCAAATGCTTTGGAAGCTGATGCATCTTGTATTGGGATAGAAGTTGGCAACATCCTTGGTTTTGGAAGATTAGACTGATTAGATCCATTTACTTTATGAGATAAAGAAGATAGAACCTTCAATCGGTCTTCTAAAATAACTGTGCCAAGACTAAGTTGGCTATTAGTAGAAGAACCTTCTTGTTCTTTTTGAGCTCGCTGAAGGGCTCTACCACGAGTTTATGCTGCATACACAGTGCTAGAAGGGGTAGAATTGGAGTAGGGGCTTCGGAAAGATCCACGTCTTCCCCTGTAACCTGAACCTCTGGAACTTCCTCGGATTCCCTTATTTGATACAGGGAATTAAGGCTCATCAAAATTGAAATTACGACTGGAATACGGATCTGTTAATTGAATCATATTAACAGAACTGAAGATTAACTCTTCGTCTAATAAAGACTCTTCCTGACTAGCCTGTTTTGACTGTGTCGTTTGATGGGGCGGTGCCCGTGGTTTTGAAGTAGATGGCATAAAGTCTTCCAGAGTCAAAGGCAATTTAGGCTTTGACACATACTCATCTTCTTCTGATTCTTTTTCCTTCTTTGAATCAAGTTGTTTCTTTGAGGACTTTCCCTCTGATGAATAGGGTTTTACCGCAATATTCATGGTAGAAGACACAATTGGTTTCTTTAATTGTGTTCTCAAAATGGCATGAGTCCGATTGATTGTCTTTCTAACCATCCAATCATCATACTTCTGTGCATTTTTGCTTTTGACTTCTTGCCATTCACCTTCCTCCTCTGGAACTGTAGCAGTAACACATGCTACCTGAGTCGAAGAACCTTTCAACTTGACATGTCTCAAGTCGACCATCTTTTGTAGGAGGTCTTTGAAGGCAAAACAATCCTGGATGGGATGCCCCAACATTTGATGAAAGGGACAATAATTGGGACGGTCTTCATCTCCTTCTTTGTTTGGCCTCTTGGGCATTGGTAATTGAACCAAATTATTTTCCAGAGATGAAATGAAGTAACCAGGAACTTGCTCATTTTGGAAAGAGTATGTTTTACTCTTAAAATCCTCAAATTGTTTTTGTCATTGATCTCTTTGATTAATTGGATGAAATGGCCTTTGTTGTTGGAATTCAAGAGGCGGATCCCTTTGAGAAGATAAAGGTTTTGAAGTAGAAATAGGTACAGGCGCTTGTTTAAGCATAACTATAGTAGTTTCCGCTTTACCCATTCTCCTTCCTGGAGCTGATGGAATTACATGAGATTTAGCCTTAGCCTGTATAAGGGAATCTTCAATATGCTGAGCGATTGAAGTAAGGTCTCGAAACCCTCCTGTGTATTTCACAGGGATCAATGGCGTGCGTAATTCATCACACAAATTTGCCACACAGATTGGCAATTGATCTTCCTGAGGGAGTACTAAACTCAGGGAATATGTTAATCCCTTCCAGTGAGCAATGAAATCAGAGACTCTTTCATTCTCCCTTTTCTTGCAGTTTGTAAGATAAAAAACTATCGTTTTTGGCAACGTTGAGCTAAACTGAAGAAGGAATTTTTGTAGAAGATCCTCCCATCTGATAATTGACCGGGATTGCAAGCTTCTATACCAGACAAAAGTTGTTCCATGCAAGGTTCACACGATGCATATGAGTTTCACTTCTTCTTACTGCTCCATTCAGGTTAAACTTTCTTTTCTGGTTGAACTTGCGCCTGTTTCCCTTCCATAGTTTCTAACCAAGCTGTTAATGACTCAATAGTAGTTATTAACTTTTGATAAACATCTGGTTGAATTTGTTCTTGGGTAGGTGCAATGAATGGAGCTTGGACAGATGTGGTGATTGGTGCTACAAATGATGGTAGCACTGCCAACCGTTGTTGCGTTTGACCCGTAGGATTAGACCTCTGAGGGTGTACTGATAAAGGAGGATATTCCTGATCCATATCAGTAGCTGCAACAAATTCTTTCGGCTGTCGGACATCAGAATTCTTAAGAAGAAGACTACTCTGAAGAAGTTCTTCATTCAACCTTCATAATTCTTCCATTTCTTCCTCCTGTTGTGCAAACCATTGCTCTAATGAGAGCTATTGACCTTCTCCAAAGGAAGGATATGTTACCTGATTCTTTCCCCTCCCTTTGTTGGATACTTTTTGGAGAGAAGGAAGTGGATTACCTAGGTTCTGAGTAATCCTTTGACTTCGTGTACGCACACCTTTTTCATTTGTATCGGCGCGTACATTTTCTTGAGCAGGAAGCTCTTCATCTGAGTCCCCTGAGTGAGTCTCCCCTGGTGGATTAGCAAAAATGGAATTGATGACATTGATTGATGCATAATGCATCACATCCCTTCTATCAACATTTCTGTGATATTCTCTTCTTTCATGTCTTTGATGAGACATTTCCTTTTGTTGAGTTAATCCTTTAGGAACTTCTCGAAGAGCTATAACTTGGAGGGAATCTCCTGATAATTTGGCTCTTCGTTCCTCCTGGGGCTTCTTCCCCAATCGAGAAAAGACCGATATTCTCTGAGAAGGGGATTGATGATTTGAAAGAGTCCCCAGTCTCGTAAATTGGGGATGTTCCTGCTGCTTCCGCTCAACTCCTCGAATCCCATTTGTTGACTCTGAGGGTTGGGTTAAAGGAGTCCCCAGTCTGATAAGCTAGGGTGGCTCTTGACATAATATGTCTGAGACCTTCTTAAAATATCTCTTGATCTTGCAAATCTTAGTTCGGAAATTACCTGGATGCATTAACATGTATCCACTTTTATCACCTGGTTTAACAGACCGTTGGATGATTTCCGAAACTTCTGTCATTTGATGATGTGTTTTCTCCATACGAGAGGCTTGTGCAATATTCTCGCCTACTTGATGTAGGAGCAATTTAACAACTTCTTCTTTATATGCTTGATTTTGAGAGGAACTAGTTGAAGCATATTCTTGAGCAAGCTTTTGATTACGAACAAAGCCCATTGACTGTGGCCGGCCATGGGCAATAACATTGCATGAGACCATTTTCAGCGGTCTTTGCTGATTGGAAAGCACTGTGAAATGTAGTGCTCCGTGAACACCCCATCCTCTGATATGAACACTAGATGGAGCATTGGAAATTAACTGATGCAATTTTCTTAGTGCGCCAAGGCATGAACGTTGAAGGGTTCACTGTTGCTTTTCAGCCTTCGGATACCGAGAGACTGATAGAGATGCCAAATCAATCTGACGTTGTATCCCTTCTATTATCTTAAGATGATTTTCATATTCATCATAAGATAATACTTTCTTCTTCAATTGACAAAGAGTTTTCCATATGTTGAGATGAATATCATGGATTCCATCTTCCATCAACATCTTTGGAACGTCATACTGGGAATCAGCCAAAGGCCAAAACATGACTGGTACCTCATTTTTTGCCAGTTTATTCCTCATGTTCAGCATTTCCTCTTCATCATTAAATGAAGATTCTTCTACCTGTTTTGACCAGAGTTGGTGTTTCCTTGTTGCTTCATCGGATTCAACAAGATTGGTAGAGAGATCATTGATCAAACTAGAAGATGCATGACTTAGGGGTGGTTCGGAAAATGACCTACACCCTAGGCTATCTTCTGACTGAGAAAGTATTTCACTTGCTAGAGATAAAGCATCAAACATGACTATTTTCGCATTTTCAAGTGCCTCAAGATAAGAGGGGTTTCTCGGCACTACATTGTCCACTGGAGTATTTTCCAGGCAATGTGAATCACTACTGCGGAGAGGACATTCGCAGCGAAATTCATCATCATGGGGAGGACCACCATAATGGGTTACATCAAAAGATGATATCTCTTGCTCTTTAGTCTTCTGACCACACAGAGGGTTCCTATGGCTCTCATCTGAAGATGAAACTTCAAGATTGACCGAATTTTCACGAAGCAATCCTTCATGAGGAAGTGTCTGTTGAAAACCTTAGGAATTAATGTTCCCATTATTGGGAACTGAGGGAGTAGAATCTTGAATTCCAACAGATAAATGTTTGAGGGCTTCAAGAACTCCAGCATCGAGCAAGGCCTTGTTACAGATTGGCCTTTGATCTCCTGACTGTGCTGGGCGGATCTTTTTCTTAGATTCCTTCTTACTCGCTTTGGAAACCACTTGTTGACGAAATTGGTTGCTCTGAGCAGGTGTATGTGCCTGATTAGGAAAGATGGTCAGGTTAGGATGACGATCTCCACTCAAATCAGGTGTATGTGCCTGACTTGGTTGTCCGTATGATATGGGGGAGTATGCCCCATAACCCTCTTAGACTAGAACAGATGTGTGTGTCTGTTCCGGAGTGAATCGTTGATGTGTCACTCCACTGCTAGGGATAACATTATGTGTCTTTCCCTGAGATGATGCTGAAGCTGTTATGATATCCTAGAAAGCATCCAGAATATGAGCAGGAATTTGCTTCTGCACTTTCACCATTGACAAAATATTCTTGGTGACTTCAGCTGTTGGAACGGGGATATACATCCATTACAGGCATGGAGTAGGTATCTGTGCCTGCTCCTGTCCTCCTTTTCCTGTCAGTGAATCTTGACAGTACTCAAGTGTGGAGGCAGAGAGTTGAGTCTGCCTCCTGTTTGTCGTCGGAGCTTTCCGACTGACTTCTCCGTGTGCTACCAAGCGAGACTGTTGGTAGGCTTGATTAGTACTGTCAGGTGTATGTGCATGCTGATTACACTTCGTGAAATGCGATTGATGAGATCCATCATATGTAGTCAGGCGAGCCTACTGACTAACTGAAGATGTATAAGCAGGTGTATGTTCCTGCCTATAGTACTCCGCCGGAATTGCCTGGCGGGATTGGCTTGATGCTGCCAGACGAGTCTGCTGGACAGCGGAATTAAAACAGACAGGTGTTTGTGCCTGCTCGTTGTTCACCACCAAGTTAGGTTGGTGGACTTCTCCAGAGATAGCAGGGATGAAAACCTTCCCATTGTTAACCGGATTCCGTCTCTGGAGGTTTTTCTTGCCTACTCGGGTTCGAGGAACCTGAGCCGAATGCCTAGAGTCGGTACCCTCATGATGTTGAGGGCACACTGCCACACGATTCTGGTGGCATTTGCTGATGGGAGCCCTCGGGAAGGACTGTTGTCTTTTTGAATTAAGGCCCTGAGGGACCTGCTCATTCACTTCCTTAGAGTAAGGGAGAGAATGGAAATTGCATTCCAGGGATAACGACCCGAAACGGTTGGAGACGGTAGTCAGCACCGCCTACCTCTTGATCCCTGGTCGTCGTTGTCCGGACGACCTGTGTGAGTTGTTCACTTGGAGGGCCTACCGGGCAGCCTCCAGAGTTGGGATAGTACCGTGTTGATGGTACTCCTTAACCAGCGCATTTGATACCCAGCGTTGAAGACGCGGAGTAGGTGATGTCATCCTCAGAGCGGATGACGATCCCGTAGGAATAGCAGCAGTGGTATTTGCAGCAGCAGTATTCACAGGTGTGATTTTGAGAGCATCCATTATGGAAATATAGAAGATCTTGGAAGAGAGTGCCTTTTGATATAATAGACGTAATCAAGATAAATTCAGCTACTTCATCCTTTCGATGATCACACATGTCAATGATTGTTTTTGTTAGCCCTCTTATTGAGTTTTAAATAGGGTCTTAACAAATAGGTAAAATATCATTTTAACTTGGTTAAGGATTCACGTCAGGTTCACCATTTTTTGTTTCCCTCGGAATTCAGGGATGACCTCCTCGATGGGAGATTCAAACGTTTTGATCGGTTTCTAACGGGTTTGTTCATAGAACCGAAAAAATCCAATGATTCCACATCCATTTGGACCTACTTTCCAAAGGTAGGCGCTCATTAGCTTGTGAACTGATGAGACTTAGGAATTTTCATTGGTCGAGAGGATGGGAGGTCAGACTCATCACACCTTTTTGAGGGGAATTATTGTCTACTCCCGGACTCTCTTTATAGATTTAAGTTATGTTCGTGAATCCTTATTACATTACCAACTATAAAATGATCTTTCCTTCAGTTTTGACAATCAATGATTAAACATGTAAGAAATTTAGAGAATCTTTTATATGTATTTGAGGTTCATCATCAATAGAGAATCATCTATATCTATTTAGAGATTCTTGGTCAATATTATCCTTCAAAACATTTGTATAAAAGTCTCTTGGTCATTATGATGACCAGGTTGGTTTTAAATCCACTCAGTGGGGCACTTGAAGTTTATTGTCATTCAGAAGGACATGAATTATTTCAGAGTTGGGATCGAACCCGTAGATGGGCTACCTACGTATCCTTTATTTTGGAAAAGGAATCAGAACCCACGTAGTTCGAGTAAGGGAGTATGATGTTTATGATTGATGGCTCAAAGCAGGATGTCATAATTACTTTTACCCTCTAAGCTCACGTGAGTCATGCTCGGTGTGAGAAACAAGAGGTATTGGTAATAAAATAGACAATTGGGCCATGAAATATGTAATCATAAGAAATGGTTTGGGGCTTATGTATGTATGACTGCCTAAATAAATGATGGTTAGGATTTAATTTAGGGAGAAAATCCAGGAACATGGTCCATAAAGGTATATGTGCTTCATGGATATTTGAATACTCTAACATGGGACTTATTCCTTAAAAGGAAACCCAAATTAGGAGAGGATTGATAACTGGCTTTTACTCCTGAGAAGGAATCCCAGATCAAATGTAAATTAGGACTGGTTAAAGAGAAATTAAGGGAGTTGGGGCTTACTTCTGAAAAAGCAGCCCAAAATTTATGACTAGGACTTATTCCTAAAAAGGAGGCCCAAGTTAGGGGACTTGGGGCTTACTCCTGAAAAGGAAGCCCAAAATTATGACTGGTACTTATTCCTGAAAAGAAGACCCAGGTTAAGGGATTATGACTAGGACTTATTCCTAAAAAGGAGGCCCAGGTAAAGGATTAAGGTTTGGGGCTTACTACTAAGAAGGTTGCCCAAATTAGAGGACTTATGACCGGGGATTATTCCTTAAAAGGAGACCGAGGTTAAGGATTCTCTCATCTTAAAGGATGAGGTTGAATGAATGAACTCTCCATATTTAGTGACATAAGGATATTTAAATCACTAGGTTTTGAGAGATATTCCACAGAATTCCTTTCAGATAAGGAAGTCAAATCAAGAAATCATGCCATAAATGGTTTTGAAGAGTGTCTTGAAGACTGAATCTTAAATAAGAAAGGAGTAATGGCTTAAGAGGGGTAAAATGGTCAAGATGGGAACCCAAAAAAGAAGGGGCGTGCAAGTCTTGGAAGACGCGCAAGTACTGCGTGGGCGCGCAAGTATTGGTCGCGCAGGTATACCTGCACGACAAATGGTGTACTTGTGCGATGGTCAACCAGCATTGAAATACTTGAGTGAATCTTTATTAAAGCCTTTAGAATCCTCTTGAGGTTCTTCCAGAAAAGGGATGCGCAAGTTCTGTCGAAGGAGTAAGGAGGAGCGCAAGTGTGACCACTTCCCTTACGGGTTGGCCACTCAGGCACGCAAGTGTTGATGAGTTTCAACACTTAGGCCTTCCTCCCTCTCTTTAGATCTTCCGTTCTAGGTATGAAATTACCTTAGAAGTGTTTCGGAAGCTTTGAGAAGAGACTTGGGCGTCGGTAGCTTCAATCCGAGTTTCTGGAAGAAGATCCTCCCGAATGCGGGGCCCACAGGGTCTATTTATAGGCAGGAGAAGACCCCAGGCGGTTACCGGGCGGTTATCAATTAGGTCGCGCAAGTCACTTGCATGCCAAGGTGCATCACGCAAGTCCACTTACGCGACCATGAGAAAACTTGCACGGCCTATGGGCAAAGTTTTCTTTGTTCATCCCTTTGTCGATTTTTGATGTTTCTTCAAAGGATGAATCACTTTGGACTAAGGTATTTCCCTTTTTATAGTTGTTAGACTCTGTGAAGGAAAAGAGCGTCAATAGTAGGTTATATCTTATTCATATACAGAATTATATCAAGTCCATAAAAATTATTTTTAAATCATCAAATGATAATTATACTTGAATGGATATGATGTAGAATGAATCTCATCACGTTCGTGGAGATAATAGTCTGTAAGTACACACGAGCGACAATATCATTCTTTTGATAATAAAATAATATATACATGGATGGTATATCATATATACAGAATAATAATCATGTTATATTTATTATTTACATGAATTACACATCATTATTATACCCATCAAAATAATAATTTATTTAATAACAATTACACCACGACGTGGAGACGGTAAGCCGTAGGTACGCATGTTTGGTGACATGTTTTTCAAATGATGGATAGAATGATGAATATGCTTGTATCATATTTATAATAACATCACAGTATATATAAGATACTGGAGTTATTATTTTATAACGGTAATAACAAATAAAGAAGAAGTGGAAGATGAAAGGAACGTGAAAAAGGGTGGTGAAAACATTACCTCTTCTTCGGGTTCTTCCTTTTGATTTGATCAAAAGTGCTCCTTAAGTTGTCTTTCTGACTAAAGGAAGGCCTCTAGGATGAATTTAGGGAAGTTTAGAGAGTATTTGGGAAGATTTTGGCCAAACCAAAAGGCTTTGAAGGTGTGAATTAATGAGAAGGTGGAGTGCCCTTTTATAAGAGGGGTGAGGGGAACCTTTGGAAAAGCTAGAAATATTATTTTATAATAAATTCATATTCGGTTTCTAATGGCTATAATGGGGATTATTTAAAGGTTAAGGTGGGGATAGGTCGAAAACCACTCAACCAATAGATTTTAGATAGGTTTGGTTCATTATATTAACATTATCTTTAAGTATTAACTCTTAGTTAATTAGTTTCACTTTTACAATGTCTCTTTGTATTTTTATATTATATGGTTAATAAACTTACTATATACATCCAAGAAACCCCCAATAGGTCCATTAATGATACACCTATCATGATATAAGTCTCTTGGCCGAACCTTCGATTTTTATAAATTTAATATCAATTAATAATATAAAATTTTTTTTAAACCTCTTTTATGTCAATTTTGACAATATTCAATAATTGATATTTTGTGAAACTCATATCAGAATGATTACTTCGAAAAAGTAAATTAAATAAATACTAATATGTCATATTAACCTATAAAATTAGTGTAATTTAATAAAAGTCTCCAATTATATTTATTTGGTTATTTATAATATCAATTATTTTAATTTTTCACTATTATGGTAATTACTAAATCATCATTGTGTCAAAAATAAATTAAAATATTTAATGCCTAAAAATTATAAATAAAATATAATTATGTATGAAATATTTTTATCTTTCTAATAAATAATTATAATCTAATTTATCTTAAGTTTTACCCTATATTAAAAATGTTTTAGTAAATAAACATTGATTTTAACTCTTTTAACTCTTCTTTGAATTAAATAATAATAAATGTCCTAATCTAATCCAAGTGGAACTAAATGATAATATTTTATTCCTAAGGTTTTTTTTGGTCGAGATACACTTGTCCAATAGAATTATGATATGTTTTAGGGTAATATTAATATCATTTTTACCCTTAATTTCCCTATTTACTTTTAACCGTGGTAAATAAAAGTAAAAAGTTACTATTCACCAAAAATGATTTTCATCTCATTGAACCACATTTTACAACTTGATATTAACCGTGTCTCTTGAAATTTTGAAATTCCATTCACAGAAGAGGTAAAATTACGTTTTATGAAAAATTCAATTTTTTAACTACCACTTAGTGGTTTCACTATTCATCAAAAATTGAAGTTTTTCAGAACAATACCAAAAATTAGGCCTAAGATATATTTGATATTATGAATTCAAAAATGATTTCTATTTTACCAAATTCAAAACATATCAGTTGCATTAATTAATTTAAAAATTAATTCCCGTCATCAAAACAAATAGCGTGTTTTTAAGAGATAATAACTATCAAAAGATTGACAATTGTTTATGTCTGGTTTAAATGTGAAATCTCATCTAATGACCAACATTGTATTAAATGGTAAAAATATATTCTAAATATACTTTAAAACTACTCAAATTAATAATTTATCACTATTTATTATTTCGATTAATAAAGTTGTTTTTAATTAAAATTTAGTAATTTTCACTATTCATCAAAATATGAAAGTTATCCAAAAAGTACCAAAATTTCACCCTAAGCTAATTTCGATATTACGAATCCAAAAATGAAGTCCATTTAGAAAGATATAATGTATAAAATTTCAAAAATTAGGTATTACTATTCATAATGGCTAGTTTGATTGGTTGTGGTGTGTTAGAACTTGAAGTTGCGTACAACACACGCTACTGTATTATTCAGAGAGAAGCGTACCGTGGAAGCTTGGGGTGTTACATTCTATTCTCCTTCAATAAACTACATCCTAGAAATTTTTAAAATTGTTCTTGGGAATATAATGGAAAGTCCCACATCGGAAAAGAGTCAATAAAACAATCACTTTAAAAGAAAGAAAGATAAGTACAAAGGTCACCCGAGATAACCTATACTAGGATTCCATATAGGAAAACATGGATATGGACGATAAACTAAGTGTTCAGTTCTGATGGAGAGGGATAGAAAACATGATCACGAGAAAGTTAACAATAAGAAAATCACAAACTTGTGTTGGGACAAACGGTCCTCAGTCTCCCAGTAGGAAAAGTAAATGGACAACATTTTTTTAAGTTACATTAAATAAGGACGAGGAATTAATTTATGATATTGACTAACAACAAAAAGATATATACTTACTTTTTAATTATAGTTTCATTCTTTAATAACTTTTTACCACTAACTCATTTTTTTGAACAAAGAGTATTCAAGAAGACTTGGTCACAATGGAAGAGCTAGAATGAACTTCTATAGAAATACATGATCCACGTAGGATAAAGTATATATTTACCTTGTCTTTAGAGATTAATCAAAACCAAAATGGTTAGTATAATATCTGATGACCCACCCCCCCAATGGATATTCCATTAGAGAAAAAAACACTAATCTTAATTTCTAAAATTAAACCATCAATACCCCAAAGTTAAACAAATACCATTCAATAATAAATTGTCCTTAATATCCTTCAATATAATTAAAACTAATATTGAAGCTCAAAACTTATAATAATGTAGTCTTCCACGTTAAATTGTATCTCCAAATGACATTAATTACTCATAAAGTCGCATACTTAAAAGTAATTAACCCAATCATTTCCATAAACAACCCAAATCACTATAAATCTACAATAAAAACATACATAAAAATCCACCATTACTCCTCAAATAATATCCAATACTATTATTTTTTCCATACAACAAAGTGAAAAACTTCCAAAATAACATTTATCACTTAATTAGCAAATCATTTTCCTATACTAAGGGTATTAATTTGATAAGACATAAGATCCCAAATAAAATTATTAATCATTAATAAAATCATTTAACTAAAAATATTAGTCACACTAACCAGGGACTTCACGTAGTCCAGTGGTATGCGATAAATCCCAATTGCACTTTGGTTGTGGGTTCGATTCACACAGCTTTTTCCGACGTGACGGGTTGTCACACGGTCTGCATGTTGTCCTTTTTCAAAAACTATATTTTACAACATTACCAAAATGAGATAAATTCCTCAAAATAAACATAACATAATTTAACCACAATTGTTATCTCATACCTTGCATTTTCATCCCAAATTATAACAACTTGTAATTTCCTCAATCCCAATGATCATATAAAACCAAATGGTTATTTATAACTTTATCCACAAGAGAAAAGATAATTCTTCATAAAATATCATTCTCACATGGAAAACTGTAGGGTTACAAATACAATAGAAAATTATTCCAAAGTAAACCCATCAACAAGGTGCACTAATACATTTAAAACATTTCTCCAACCATTTATTTCCACATAGCTTCTTCTTCTTCCAAGAAAATATCCTATAGAATAGGGTATTCAATCGGGTAATGTCCAGGTCCCCTACATTTACGGAAAATGACTGTAAATGGACTCTTGGGATCATTTTTATCTTCTTCCATAGTACTCTTCATTTTTCTTCCGCAATTCTTCACTTTATTTACTTCCTTCCCACACGTAAAGCATTTCTTTGTCTCATTGAGACACTTTCCTGGGTGTCTCCTTCCACATTTCCTGCATGATGGAAATTGAGGATTCCATTCTCTATGGTCTCCACTGCTGTTGCTCTTATCATTCATCACCTTTCTTTTCTTTGTTGAGTCAGGGAATTGGTTAATATATATATTGTTGATCATATTTTTGGAAAATTGATTTGGCATAAAGACGATATCGTTTACGCCTATCAACAATCCATTTTGTTGTTCATTGCCACCACTATTCCCACCTTGTACATCACTCTCAAAGTCACTATGACTTCCTTGGAATCCAGCCATTGACTAAAACCAAAAAGCATTCTGTGAGTAACAGTATTTATAAAAACATTTAGATATTAACATGTCACCATATTCTCAATTTGAAACACATTAGTATTAACCGAGGTCATTTACTCTCATCTTATATATATAATACCTCAAATTGGTTTGTAATGAAAATGTAAATTATCCTAAGTATATCCCCCGGGAGTGTCGTAACCAAGAGTGCAGCAAGGCCCGTTGTCGTGCACCAATTCCCGTTCGAGTCTAGCTCAAATCAGTGTTTTCGGGTTTTACCCCTAGGTACATATGTGCCAGAGCTGCCTCTACCTGCTTGTATCCAGACAGGGATTTATTGCTCAAAAAACTCACAAGATATCTACAATACCAAAATTCTAGGAAGTTCTTCTATACTAATCCTCAAAGTTCATCTTAGGTCTACGTGCTCTAATCAGAGTTTATCTAAATCTAGATTCCAAGGTTTGTACTAAACTTCCTTTGATACCAACTGTAACGCCCCGACCCCAGTTACCCAGAGTCGGTGCATTATTACATAACATTGGCATGATCAAAAGAAAGATCATGTCTCGAAATAACGATTAGTTTAGTAGCCTTGGAATAACTAGATACATTAATAAGGATTACATTACATCATAAAATTAAAACTACAACAACATCATTTCTTCATAGTCCACACTCATGTCCCCACATACTATCCCTGCAGGTCATTCATAAATTACTTGTTCACATCCTGGGAAAAATAAAACATTGAAAGGGGTGAGCTCAAATGCCTGGTAAGGATAACAATATAGCGGAAACTTTCATAAATAAGAATAAACATTTAAGGCAATGTATAACTAAAAAAAGCCTTTTAAACTTGAACTTCAACATAGTATGGGAAAAATGAGATAATTCCATTTACTTATTCACATGGATATTCTACTAATCGAATAATCACATGCAATATCAATATCTACTTTCATAATGATGGAATGCATAATGCCAGACTATCATAACCACATATCCAAGGCCTCGTGCCAAGACTATAAATAAGATTTTTCCAAGGCCTTGTGCCAAGACACTAGTTTGTCTAATGAGACCTACCGATGCATCGAGGAGCTATAGCGGGCTCCACCCGTCACTTACTATGTCCAATGCATTCCTCATATGAATATTTTTAAACATAACATAAACATTCATATTAAAACTAGCATACGAAATGTCAATACTTTATCCACAAACCATGAATGGTATAAAAATAGCACATCCATAGTCAAACATAACTCATTCGATACAATATGGGAGATTGTATTGTATCATAATAACCTCAATCGAGAATGATGAAGGATTATTGACATAGATGAAAATAATCATCAAAACTATTAGAGAGAAATATCCCCCTTTTTCTTGAAAACATTTAAAAGTCACACTATTTGTCAAGAAGTCATTTAAAGTTGATTTTTGAATCAAAGTGTCCCATACCACATTGAAACTTTTAAAAGGAATTTTGATTTGGAAACTTTAATGTCCATATAAATAAATCCTTAAAACCATTTTTAAAACATGTACATTGATGAGAAAGATTTAGAATAATCAATCTTTAAAACACATAAAAATGTATTTTAGTTAGAGTTTCTAACCAAAAGAGAGACAGTTGAATACAAATAATTGAGGTAATCAAAACTTGGTAATATCATGATAATAAAGAGATTCATGATATACTATGTCAAAGTACATTATATACACCACATAAAAGTGATTTGGTGTATAACAACGAAGAAGTCTCAATGGAATGTAAATACAGATGAAACCTCTCATAAAGGCCGTATCCTTAGGTTAAAGATAAATCAATGACATAATTATGTGTGAAAAATATAATTACACTAAAAATGATTGGATATTTAGTGTAATTCAATCAAAGGACATTCACACATATTCTAGTAAAAACAACACCAATGAATTGGATGTTTATCTCAACAAATCGAGATTGAGTAATAATGACTCTTATCAAGTTCATACCGATGACTTGAGAATTTATCAATGGATTGATTATGAGTATAAAAATTATATCACAGAAAGGGGAGTGGAAATTATGATATTATCAAATGAATAGTGATTCCACACATAATCTTGGAGTAAAATAATCAATGAAGTATGCGTAAAGCCGAATGAGTGGAAATTGAAATATCAAATTCCCTTATCAATTTGGTAACTTACGAAACATACACCCATGAAATATGGATCATACAATGATGATGTAAACATCCATAAATTAAATTATGTTACACAATGAATACAATCATGGGCAGTACACACACCACATGCAATAAATAAGTGGTGAACAATGGAAATCTCATGAAATTAATAGTGAGATAAGAAAACCCCTTACTTTGTACATTTTCCTTGGTCGACGGTAGGTTAACCTCCTGTATAATGGTGAAATAATTTTTATTGAATTATACAAGAATCATTTACATTAATATGATATCATATATGATCTTTTAACATTGATTTGTTAATAATATCATAGTATTATCATCATTTTGGGTATTAACATACTCATTTTTTTTATGTTCTTTGTTACGTAAGACATGTTTGTTATGGATAGGTTGTATATTATTTATATAAATAATTATATCAAGTCCATAAACATTAATTTTAAATCAAAAACTGATAATTATACTTGAATGGATACAATGGAGAATGAATCTCATCACGTTCGTGGAGATGGTAGTCCGTACGTACACACGAGCAACAATATCATTCATTTGATATCAAAATAATATATAATTGGATAGTATATCATATATACAGAACCATTATCATGTTATATTTATTATTTACATGAATTAAACATCATTATTATACCCATCGAAATAATAATTTATTGAATAACAATTACACCACGATGTGGAGACGGTAAGCCGTACGTACGCACGTATGGTGACATGTTATTCAAAGGATGGATAAAATGCTGAATATGATTGTATAATATTTATAATAAAATCATAGTATATATAAGATACTGGAGTTATTATTTTAGAATGTTAATAACAAAGAAAGAAGAAGTGGAAGAAGAAAGGATCTTGAAAAAGGGTGGTGAAAACAATACCTCTTCTTCGGGTTCTTCCTTTTGATTTGATCAAAAGGACTCCTTAAGTTGGCTTTATGACTAAAGTAAGGCCTCTAGGATGAAGTGAGGGAAGTTTATATAATATTTGGGAAGAGTTTGGCCGAACCAAAAGGCTTTTAAGGTGTGAATTAATGAGAAGGGGGAGTGCCCTTTTATAAGAGGGGTGAGGGGCACCTTTGGAAAAGCTAGAAATATTATTTTATAATAAGTTAATATTCAGTTTCTAATGGCTCCAAAGTGTATTATGTAACGTTTAATGTGGGGATAGGTCGAAAACCACTCAACTAATAGAATTTAGACAGGTTTGGGTCATTATATTAACCTTATCTTTAAGTATTAACTCTTAGTTAATTAGTTTCACTTTTACAATGTCTCTTTGTATTTTTATATTATATGGTAAATAAACATACTATATACATCCTAGCGACCCTTAAGTGGTCCATTAATGATACACCTATCATGATATAAGTCTCTTGGCCAAACCTTAGATTTTTATAAATTTAATATCAATTAATAATATAATATTTGTTTTAAAAACTCTTTTATATCAATTTTGACACTATTCTATAATTGATTTTTGTGAAACTCATATCAGAATAATTAATTTTCATAAATTCAATTAAATAAATCCTAATATGTCATATTAACCTAAAAAATTAGTTTAATTCAATAAAATTCTCCAATTATATTTATTTGGGTATTTATAATATCAATTATTTTAATTATTCACTATTATGGTAATTACTGCATCATCAATGTGTCATAAATAAATTAAATTATATAATGTCTAAAAATTATAAATAAAATATCATTAGGTATGAAATATTTTTATCTTTCTAATGAATATTTATAATCGAATTTATCTTATTTTTAACCCTATATTAAAATTTTTTAGTAAATAAACATTGATTTTAAATATTTTAACTCTTCTTTGAATTAAATAATTATAAATGTCCTAATCAAATACAAGTGGACCTAAATGATAATATTTTATTCATAAGGTTGTTTTTGGTCGAGATACACTTTTACAATAGAATTAGGACATGTGTTAAGATAATATTAATATCATTTTTACCCTTAATTATCCTATTTACTTTTAACCATGGTAAATAAAAGTAAAAAGTTTCTATTCACCAAAAATTATTTTCATCTCATTTAACCACAATTTACTAATTGATATTAAACAAGTCTCTAGGATTTTTTAAATTCCATTCGCAGAAGTGGTAGAATTACGTTTAATGAAAAATTCAGTTTTTAACTACCACTTAGTGGTTTTAGTATTCATCAAAAATTGAAGTTTTTCAGAACAATACCAAAAATTAGGCCTAAGCTATATTTGATATTATGAATTCAAAAATGATTTCTATTTTAACAAATTCAAAACATACCAGTTTCATTGATTAATTTAAAAATTAATTCCCGTCGTCAAAACAAAAAGCGTGTTTTTAAGAGGTAATAACTATCAAAAGATTGACACTTGTTTATGTCTGGTTTAAATGTGAAATCTCATCCAACGTCCAAAATTTTATTAATTGGTAAAAATTTATTCTAAATATACTTTAAAAGTACTCAAATTAATAATTTATCACTATTAATTATTTCGATTAAAAAGGTTGTTTTTAAATAAAATTTAGAAATTTCCACTATTCATCAAAATATGAAAGTTATCCGAAAAGTACCAAAATTTCACCCTAACATAATTTTGATATTGCCAATCCAAAAATGAAGTTCATTTAGAAAGATAAAATGTATAAAATTTCATAAAGTAGGTATTACTATTCATAACGGCTATTTTGATTGGTTGTGGTGTGTTAGAACTTGAATTTGCGTACAACACATGATACTGTATTATTCAGAGAGAAACGTACCATGGAAGTTTGGGGTGTTACAATCAAGCTGAAAGCTATCACCATCTCCTCGAGCCAGCTCTATTTCTCCATGTCCGAGACGTTTCCCTCGTACTTACCAAGGGTCTGCCGCTGAAAGGCATGAAGCATTTTATGCCACTGGTCATCCTCCTCCTCTCGATCAGCCTCTTATAACTAGCCAAAACTACCTTCTAGGCCCCAATCACTTTCACTACTCATTATCATCGTTCGGGTGCCATAGCTTCAAGATAAACATGGAATGCCTAATACCAAGTAGTGTAGAAGATTGATTTTATGTTTTCTTTGACTTCTTATTAATTTTAAATCCCAAAAATACCCAAGAAACAGAAGAACACAGGTCATTATGATGCATGTACCTTTCCTAGGGTCTCTACCTCACAATCAGTGTAACCTCAATTGGTCATTCTGTAGGCTCAAAGTTCTTGCATCGGATCATGGGGGGCCCAAAAATCCCATGTCCTAGCCGGTGTTTCCTGGCCTATTTCATGCACCAAGATTTTCTAACACTATTGCCCTACCATCCCATTCAATCCTCACTATGCCTAACTCTGGACTCTATCCAATCTCTCTACCTCCTCTAATACCTTTCTATCACGACCCCCCTTCACCAAGATGAGGGAAGGGACAACAGATTGCTAGACCCTTCCTTATTCAAGTTGAAGAAGAGATAATAACCCCTCAGACCTGCCTTCAATAGACCCCGGAGTGGCGACTAGCACCAAGGGTATAGAATCACACCCAATATGGAAGACATTAACTTTTTTATTTAGTAGGGTTAGGAGATAAGATAGAAAATCCCAACAAAAAAACTTGAGGTAAAAATAATTCAAATGAAAACAATTCCTATATGCATGTCCAAAATTAAATGCTACAAAAGCACATGAAAATCCCTAATGGTAGTACCAAAGTAATGAAAATCATCAACAGCGATTGTCCCAAGGACCGAACTAGTATGCACCTGCACGATCCTTGACGTCCTCCTAGAAACATGAAAACAGTTTATATACGTAGGGTGAGTATTTATCGTACCACGATTCACTGCTTTATTTCACCCTTACACCACTATTTTAAACTAGTTTTGTAATGATTATTCCGAATATAATAATAAATTGCACTTACTATTTGATTTAATGAATTAAAGTTTATTACTATTTAATAGGGAAATTTTACTTGTTTAAGTGTTTACATTGTATGAGGAGGTGATTCAGAGGACCCACGATGGAAATAAAGAAAATGGGCCAAAATGCGCAAGGGACCAAGCATTTATGTGGAAAGAAATATATTGTAAAAACCTAGTTTTTTCCATATAAGACTTTGGAATTATCTTGATGTTATTCCAGAGCATGGCCTTCAGACGGCGTGTGATTCCAAGCCATGGTGTGGACGGAATTAAATTTTCAGTGCGTCCGCACTGGGAAAGTCAAATAAATAGGATAACTCTTAAACGGTAATTCGGATCATGAATCTGAGAGAATGGATGGGTCTAAAATGGGGTGTTTACCCCAGGAATGACATAAAACATGTCGGCGTGGGACATTGGGACCCATGGCCCGTTAACGGAATGTTAAACGGATAAATAAAATAATTAATTTTATCGTTTAATGGATAAACTCATGTATCTCTTAAAATGTAGCTCGAATTGGAAAACTGAGGGCATTTTTGAGTCCGGAGCATGCCGTTTACCCTAGGAGGGGTGTAAATTTCGAGGGCGCGGGCCCTCTATGGAAAACGCCACCAGGGGCATTTTTGTAATGAAGTGGTCTCGGTCATTAGATTTTATATCTTTCGAATGGAGCCCAGGATTAAAATTATGAGACCAACTTTGTGCTTGGGAGGTGGTGTTTACCCTAGGAGCGACCTAACATTCACTACGTTGGGGGTTTCGGATGCAGATTTAATTTTGTGTTATGTCTTTATTATTTTAAGGGTTTTTTTTATTTTATTTATGTTTCCCCTCCTCCCATATCCACCCCACATTTTCCCTTGCATAACCTCTCCACCTCCAACCTCCCACCATCTCATCCTCCTCCCTTTGGCGGATGATGACGAAGCTTTGGATCGAGGTGTTCCGAAGCACAACGAACGCAACGGATCTTTGCGAGTGTGTTCTTCTTCAACGAAAGATCCTATTCAAGGTAGGATTCTTGTTAATTTCCTCACCTTCGGAAATTTATTGAGTTTTTTCCAAGTTTAATCATTTATTTTTTTTCTATAATTCTTGAACTGGGATGATGGCCAAACCAACACGGTCATCGTCTGATCCCCAATTTTGATCGTCGTTCTTGGGCGTTCTTCATCCATAGTTTTTCAGACATGTGCAATCCTTGTCGGATTGATGATCGGGGGCAGGCCATGCGAAGGCCTCGCCCCGAGGATCCCAAAACCGTGTTCGGTTTTGATTTTAGGCCGCCGGAGAGGTGGCGGCGGTCGTCAGAAGCCCCGGCTCTGGCAATGGTGGTGGCCGGGGGTTGGGGTGGCGCAGCGGGAGTTCGGACGAGGTGGTCGGTGGACGGCAGTGGTGAGTGTTTTCGGTGGCCCGAAGGTGGTTCCAAACTGGGGGTGATCAGGTAGGCATGGTGGAATGCCGAGGTCGGAGGTGGAGCATCCGGCTACGGCTGCGGCGTGTCGGAGAACCGGAGGTGGCATGGGTTGCAGGGCGGTGTTGCGGAGGCGGCGCCAGAGCGGTGCGCGGCCGAGGAGGCCAACTGGCCTAGAGAAACCAGGAATATGGTGTGGGCACTAGCATCAAGTGGTGTCACAGCGGAGATTGAGGGAGCATAGAACTCGGGCTGGCCGGAGAAGCCGATAATGCAGCAGAGAGGCGGCGACGTCGGTTTCACGGCGGAGCGCTGCAGGCGGGGGTTGTCTGGCGCGGCCGGTCGCGCTCGACAGGAGGAACCCAAGGCTTGACCTAGGGTGTGTAGATTGAGAAAGGACCCTCAAATTGTGGGTCCTTCTGGCGCGATGGAGATGATCGGCCAAATCCGGTCTACTGGGGAATAAGACCCGCAAGTTGTGGGTCTTCCTTTTTGCGACACGAGGAAGGAGACCGGCCGGGATGGACGGTCATTTTTTTTAAAGAGAGAGAGAGAGAGAGAGAGAGAGAGAGAGAGAGAGAGAGAGAGAGAGAGAGAGAAAATCGGACCCAAGGTGGGTCTGGTGGCTTGAGGCAGGTCGTGGCCAGTGGTCCATGGAATGACGGGCCAGTAGTTCGGTCCGGGCCGGCCAGGGTGAACTGGCCCGGTTTGGCCCCTTGCATTCAAGGGGTCGTATCTTCTAAACGATGCGTCCGTTTGACACGTCGTCTGCGAATATGGGTTCATGTCGGCATGAAGGACGTTTCAAAGTATGTTTTGGGGTTTTTGGGTTCTTCACCCGAAGAAGGGTGCCCTGAAACTTTTTACATTAATAATATTAAATTATTATTAAAGTTGTGACAGACGTGGCTCGCGAGCCGGACGTTCATTTGATGTACCGTTAAGGGGGAGGTGACCTTGGAGCTGAGACAGTCCTTCCATGTTAGTTCAGAACCTTTTCGGGTTGGTATCGTTGCTCGGTGGTATGAAACACTAATTGTGAATAATTAATTAATTAGACAATTAATTAATTAATTGTTGCGTCGGACCTAACTCCTGCTTGGGATGTCCGATTGACGATCCGTCAGCGGCAGCGTAACCCCAAACCTCATACAGACTTTTTGAGATTCTTTCTACAGTTTTTGGGTTGGAGACAAGGTGTGGGACCCACAGGGCCTAGTTCGCACGATTTATGGCGAAACACCACATTTTCACCCAGCATTCGTTTAGGATGTTTGAGTACTTGTTTCCGAGTGTTTTTCCGAGGGGATTGAAATGGCGCAATCCACCTACCTAATTTCCGGCTCTGGGTGTGGGCCCCACTGGGCTACATATGCGTATAACGTGGGGAGTTGCAGCTTCTACATCTGGAGTCCGTTTTAGGCATCGTCAATGACGTTGTGACCCTGGGATCAAGGCGAAATTGATATGGGTGGTTTCAGGGGTTGAAGCCGGAGTTGAGGCGTAGGCCCCACAAGCCGTCTCTTAAGCTGTATGGAGCATAATGTGACCATTTTCATCAAGGGTCTGTTTGGGGCGTATGAATAGTCAATTCAGCATGCTTTTCCGAGAGAATCGCGGTGGCGCAGTTCGCCCGACCTCTATTGGGACCGAGGTGTGGGCCCCACAAGACGTCGTATGGGCTTAAAGTGTCCTTGAGTAACTTTTCCATCTGGAGCACATGTCCAGTGAGTAAGTTGTCTATCTCGTGTGTTTTTTCACTAAGATTACAATGGGGTAATTTGTTAGTGTGTGCTGAGCCTCTTACATGATCTTATTAAATGTAGAAATATGAAAAGGGAGTTGGTTAGAGGCTTATTTGGATGTACTCCGAACTAATGCACGATAGCGATGTTGGTAACACCAAGTGATGTCTGTTGTAGTGTTGATTTATCGGACCAATTCCGGGACTACCCTCTAGTAGGGCTAGGCAGTGGGTCACCTGATGACTCATTAGGGTCTACATTCCAGCAGGGCTGGGCAGTGGGTCACCCGACAACTTATTCCGGGTATACCCTTCAGCAGGACTGGGAAGTGGGTCGCCTTTCGACTTCTTCCAGGTCTACCCTTGAGCAGAGAATTGGAAGTGGGTCACCTGTTGACTTCTTATAGGTCTACCCTCCAGCAGAGACTAGGTAGTGGGTCGCCTGTCGACTTATTCCAGGTCTACCCTCCAGTATGGCTGAGCAGTGGGTCGCATGTCGGCCTCTTAGGGACTACCCTCTAGAAAAGACTGGGTAGTGGGTAACCCGACGACCTCTTAGGGTCTACCCTCCAGCAGAGACAGGGCAGTGGGTTACCCGACAACCTCTTAGGGTCTACCCTCTAGTGGGGCTAGGTGGTGGGTAACCCGATGACTCCGTTTACACTCAGTCCTTTCTACTAGGCTAGTCTGTGGCTTTTCTCTGTGATTATCGGAGCGGGACCCTTGGTTGTACAGGTCAGTGATGGGACGACTTTGACTTTGAGAAGTCTTCTCAACTACGGGGCAGTGATGAGGTGTGGTTTGACTTTCCCCATAACTCTCAAGTATGAGGGGTGATTTCCCAACCGATACGCATCCTTGTGATGCAACCTAAAATCGTGGATGCGAGTCAGTGCCGCCCAAAGTGGATACTATTGAGGTGTGGTGATATGAGCTCCTTGACATGCAGTTCGGGGCAGACGTACGGGATGCTGGGCATTGATGGTGTTTACTTTTGGGACTGCTGGCTTCTCACTATCTTAGGCTGAGCTACGGGATGGAGATACCCTTACGATCTTGTTCGGTTTTCTTGACAGAGAATATGAATATGTGTATACCTTGTTCCAGTACCCACTTCTTGGGTTTTGATTACTCTCCTTCCAGGAGAGGCGAAGACGCGCGAGGTATGCCACGTGCTTTCCATGTCTAGCTTCTCGTGGTTGGACGAGTCTACTCTCTTGCTATATGTAGAGAAGACTCTACGAGAAGTTAATCTTCTCACCATTCCTATCTCCTTGTGTTAGGATGAGTCTACTTCCTTCCTCTTGTTGAGTTGAGTTGTACTCTTTACTGCACTCTTGGTTGTACTCCTTTACTTTTCCCTAATCAGTATACTTCTCATCTCTTCAGTACCTCCTTTGTTGATCCCTCGAGCCTTTGAGGCATCCTATTGAGTATTTTTATACTCACCCCTACTTGGGCTTTTCCCGCACTTGGTGTTCCCTTGCAGACAACAGACAAGTTGGTCGTGACTTCAGCGGAGCTTAGGAGTTCGGGATCTTGGACCACGTGTGGTGGTCGTAGTCTGGTTCTAGTTGACGGACTCTCCCAGCTGTTTACTTTTGATTACCTATTGCTAGGTTGTGGCACTATTCTTGTTGGGTGCATGTTTTTCCCTTCTCTTTTTAGTTTACCATTGGCACTTTCTTTATACTGTTTAGAGGTCGATGCACAATAGAAATTTTTTTATATCAGTGAGTACTTTAATTTCTCTTTTACTCTACACTATTGAATTTAGTGGGCTACATGTGTGTGTACAGGTACTTAGGCAATGTCCTCCCTATGTTGTTTAGCCTTAAGTGCTTGTCGCCTGCCCCTGACCTATGGAGGTGGTCTTGGGGTAGTTGCGGCTCGAGCCTGGGTAGGGCCGGGTCATGAAAAAATGGTATCTAAGGTGGTTCATTCCTTGGGATGTAGTTCGGATGTCCCTAAAATGGAATTGGTTGGGATCTAGGGCAACAGTGTCAATGTGTCTTGAGAGAGGCTCTTAGGCCAGGGAGTCCAGTGATGGTGCGGCGACCGACGTATCCATTCACCAGGACCCTGATAACCTGCTGGTCGACTCAGCATGCTGAGACACTCGTTGCAGGGAATTTGTTTGTGCATCACATAGGATTGAGTCTTGACTGTCCTTCTTGAGTTAGCTCCCCATTATTGTTACTGTTATATACATATATGCTCATCTGACCACGTCACTCCTTGATAATATTCAGGATGTCTTTACAAAGACAGCCCGTCAGGATACCAGTTTTGGTTTGTGATGACAACCCTATGAGCGACGAGGCCTCAGTCTAGGACCCATCATTTGAGTCCCTTTATCTGGGTGGTCCAGTAGCAACACCCCCACTTGGTGAGCAGCAGACAGCTCCTGTAGAGCAGAAGAATCTTGAGCGTAGGTTGAGGGAACTTCGTGAGTTCCAGCGACAGAGTCCGTTGTGGTTCAGTGGTGAGACAGACCCTTAGGTAGCCAAGGTTTGGCTCGAGGTAGTGGTATGCCACTTCAGGCTTGCGCAGACACCGGCAGATCAGATGGGGTCTTTGGAAGCCAGCCTTCTTCCACAGAGAAGTGGGGCATTGGTGGGGTCTGGTGACTTAGTTAATCAATGAGTATTCGCTTTCATGGGATGACTTTCAGCTACTATTTTGTGAGGAGTTTCACCCCTCCTGCTTACGCTCCATTAGAATCTAGGAGCTCCTTCAGTTTCAGTAGGGAGGGATAACGGTGACTGAGTACGTGACTAGGTTCGTGGACCGTGCACGTTTTTACCTGTACGTGTTCCATGATGGCAGCTTCTGAGCGTGGAAGTTTGAGAAGGGTCTCCGCAGAGAGATTTGTGCTATCATAGTACCCTTGTGAATTCCCACATATAACGGGGTGCTAGAGAAGGCGTTGGTGACGGAGAGTTTCCTACCACACTTTACAGTTGGTGGTGGCAGTAGGCACGACGGAGCCGAGATGTCTTCCGCAGCTAGCAGTTGTTGGCTGACAGAACCTCGACACAGGTGGATTTCCGATAACCGGACTCAGGGGCATGGTCGTACACCATAGTGGAACCGGAGGGCACCAGTGCATCCTGGAGAGAGTCGGTCTTATTCATGCGATGAGCGAGGTCACTTGGCACGAGACTGTCCGACTAGCCACACTGAGAATATCGGGCAGGCAGTAGGTGCACCACCACGGCAGAGGCAGCATCGTGATCGGAGTAGTGCCCAGAGAGGTGGTGCTAGCGGAGGAGCGGGGGGAGCTGGTTGTGGGGGATGACATTATGAGGTCTTCCCATCACCACCAGACAGTCCACTTCAGTGTCCAAGATCTGACTATTGGGACCATGAAGAGTCACGAGCTTCGGATGTCTAAGATCATACAGAGCATGAGGTGATAATAGGTACGCTCTACATCTCTTCTACTTTTTGCAGTAGAATTTTTAGACTCTGTATGAGAAATGATTTTCTTCATGCTTCTTGTTTGAGGTGTTACCAGGTTGACGCAGGGCGTTGGGTGTAACCCTGTGTTGGTAGAGTAGGAGGCGTATAACCTTTTCCATTTTTTGATGGTGTCGACTCCATCACTCTCCGAGCGTGTAAGAGAGTCTTGGTTGCGAAACATCGACTGTGCAATCTTGCGTGACCAGATATCCTTGGGTGTTTCACCATATGAATATTCTGATGGTGGGAATCACTGGGCATTGTCCCAGGTCCAAGCGGTGATTCCAGTCGTGGCGTACGATATAGGGGTTCTTCCGGGGAGGTGAGCTACCCCCGTGGGACTTCGGGCCATTTTAGACCATGCGAAGGGATGGAGACGTTTTCTACCGCCTTTCCCTAACCCCAAGGTCGGGAGTGGGTGCACGATGTCTCCCGTGTGGCTTACCTGGGAAGATGTGGGCATGAACCTATGCACGTCATCGGCAACGGCAGACCTCACGTGAACAGATCAAATCCTTTGGTCTGTGTGCGGTGACGAAGGACTGTGCAAGAGTTCTTCTGGGTATGGGAGAGCTAGGTGTGGGCTTTGTACCATGAGTTATTCCCTGGTTTTTCATTTTGGGGACAAAAATCTTGAAGGAGAAAATGATGTAAGAACCTGGTTTTTGCCATAAAAGAAAGATGAATTTTATTTGATGTTATTCCAGAGCAACACCTTCAGACGACATGCGATTCCAATCCATGGTGTGGACGGAATTAAATTTTCAGTGTGTTCACACTAGGCATGCCAAATAAATGGGATAAATCCTAAATGGTAATTTGGATCATAAATCTGAGAGTACGGATGGGTCCTAAATGGGGTGTTTACCCAGGAAAGACATAAAACATGTCGGTGCGGGACATTGGGACCCCTCACCCATTAACCGAACGTTAAATGGATAAATAAAATCATTAATTGAATCATTTAATGGTTAAACTCAATTATCTCTTAAAAGGTAGCTCAGATTGGAAAACCGAGATTACCTTTGAGCCTGGAGCGTGCCGTTTACCCTAGGTGGGGTGTAACTTTCCCGGGCGTGGGCCCTCTGTGGAAAAAGCCACCAAGTGCGTTTTTGTAATTAAGTGGTCTCGAACGTTAGATTTTATATCATTCGAACGAAGCTATGGATTAAAATTTTGAGACCACCATTGTTTTTTGGAGGTGGTGTTTACTCTAGGCACGACCTATCTTTCACTACGTTGGGGGTTTTGATTGCAGATTTAATTTTGTGTCAAGTTTTTATTATTTTAAGGGTTTATATTATTTTATTTTATTTTCCTCTCCTCCCATATCCACCTCTCATTTTCCCTTGAATAAAATCTCCTCCTCCAAAATCCCACCATCTCATCCTCCTCCCTTTGGCGGATGATGATGAAGCTTTGGATCGAGGTGTTCCGAAGCGCAACGAATGCAGCGGATCTTTGCGAGTGTGTTCTTCTTCGACGAAAGATCCACTTCTAGGTAGGATACTTGTCAATTTCCTCACCTTCGGAAATTTCTTGAGTTTTTGAAAAGTTTAATCATTTATTTTTTTTCTATAATTCCTGAACTGGGATGATGGGCTAACGAACACAGCCATCGTATGATCCCCAATTTTGATCCTCGTTCTTGGGCATTCTTCGTCTAATGTTTTTTGTATGCACGCAAACCTTGTGAGATCGACTATCGGGGGCAGGCCATGCGAAGGCCTTTCCCCAAGGATCTCAAAACAGTGTTTGGTTTTGATTTTGGGCCGCCGGAGCGGTGGTGACGGTCGTCGGAAGCCCTGGCTCCGGAAAGGGTGGTGGCCGGTGGTCGGGGTGGCGCAACAGGAGTTCGGAAGAGGTGTTCGGCGACCGGAGGGAGCGGGTGTCACCGGAAGGCCGAAGGTGGTTCCCGGCTGGAGGTGATCGGGTAGGTACAGTGCAATTCCGTGGCCGGAGGTGGAGCAGTCAGATGTGGCTGCGGCTTGTCGGAGAACTGGAGGTGGCTGGGGTTTCTGGGCGGTGTTGCGGAGGCGGGGCCGGAGTGGTGCGCGACCGAAGAGGCAGGGTGTCCAGGAGAACCAGGGAAGCTCGCGCAGGCGCTGGCTTCAAGTGGTGGCTCAGGGGAGCGTGAGGGAGTGTAGCACTCAGGCTGGCTGGTGCATCCGGTGAAGCGGCAGAGAGGCAGCAGCATCGGTGTCGCGGCGGAGCGCTGCAGGCTGGGGTTGTCTGGCATGGCTGGTCACGCTCGGCAGGAGGAACCCAAGGCTTGACCTCGGGTGTGCATAAGGAGCTAGGAACGGCGAGTTGCGGGTCCTGCTTGTGCGATGGAGGAGACCGGCCAAAGCTGGTCGGCCGGAGAACAAGACCCGCGTGTTGCGGGTCTTCCTTGACGCGGCGCGAGGAAGGAGACCGGCCAGGATGGCCTGTCAGTTTTTTAAACAAAAAATAGAGAGAAAATCGGACCTGAGGCGGGTCTGGTAGCTTGAGGCAGGCTGTGGACAGTAGGACGTGGTGTAATGGGCCGGACCCACGGCTGGGCCGCGGGACGGCGGTTCGGTCCAGGCCGGTCAGGGTGAACCGGTCCGGTTATGCCCCTTGCATTCAAGGGGTCGTATCTTCTAAACGGTGCGTCTGTTTGACGCGCCGTCTGTAGCTACAGGTTTCTGTCGGCATGACCGAATTTTCAAAGTACATTTCGGGGTTTTTGGGTTCGGCGCCTGAAGACGGGGGCCCCGAAACGTTTTACTTTAATAATATTAAATTATTATTAACGTTGTGGCGGACATGGATCGTGAGCCGGACGTTCATTTGACGTGTCATCAGAGGCGCGGTGACCCAGGAGCTGAGATGGTCCTTCCAAGTTGGTTCAAAACCTTTTTGGGTTGTTTTTGTTGCTCGATGGTTTGAAATGCTAATTATGAAGAATTAATTAATTAATCAATTAATTAATTAATTGTTGCGTCGGACCTAACTCCTGCTTGGGATGTCCGATTAACGCACTGCCAGCAGCAGCGTAACCCCAAACCTCGTGCGAACTTTTTGAGATGATTTATGAAGCGTTCGGGTTGAAGACAATGTGTGGGCCCCACATGGCCTAGTTCGTGTGCTTTACGGTGAGATGCCACTTTTTCACCAGGCATTCGTTTACGGTGTTTGAGTAGACGTTTCCAAGTGTTTTTCCGAAGGAATTGCAACGGCGCAATCCGCCCGCCAAAATTCGGTCTCGAGGTGTGGGCCCTAAAGGGCCCCATTTTCATATAATGCGGGGATTTGCAGCTTCTAGATCCGGAGTCCATTTTATCCATTTTCAACTGCGTTGTGACCTTGGGATCGAGGCGAAATTGACTGAGGTGGTTTCAGGGGTTGAAGCCGGAGTTGAAGCATGGTCCCCACGAGCCGTCTCTTATGCTGTGTGGAGCATACTGTGACCTTTTTCATCAGGAGACTTTTTGAGGTGTATGAATAGTTGATTTAGCATGCTTTTCCAAGAGCATCGTGGTGGCGCAGTTCGCCCGACCGCTTTCTGGGCCATGGTGCGGGCCCCACGAGACGTCGTATGGGTGTAAAGCGGCATTGAGTAACTATTCCATCAAGAGCCCGTTTCCAGTGAGTAAGTAGTCTATCTCGCGTGTTTTTCCAGGAATATTACAATGGGGTAATCTGTTCATGCGAGCGGAGCCTCTTACGTGATCTTATTAAATATGGAAATATAAAAAGGGCATTGGTCGGAGGCTTCTTTGGACATACTCGAACCAACGCACGGTAGCGATGTTGTTAACATCCGGTGATTTCAGTTGTTGTGCTGAGTTATCAGACCAATTCCATGTCTAACCTCTAGCAGGACTGGGCAGTGGGTCACCAGATGACTTATTTTAGGTCTACCCTCCATCAGGGCTTGGCAGTGGGTCGCCTGTCGACTTCTTCCAGGTCTACCCTTTAGTAGAGACTGGGCAGTGGGTCGCCTGTCAACTTCTTCCAGGTCGACCCTCCAGTAGAGATAAGGTAGTAGGTCACCTATTGACTTATTCCAGGTCTACCCTCCAGCAGGGCTGGGTAGTGGGTCGCCTATCGACCTCTTAGGGTCTACCCTCCAGCAGAGACTGAGCAGTGGGTCACCCGACGACCTCTTAGGATCTACCCTCCAGTAGGGACTGGGCAGTGGGTTACCCGATGACCTCTTGGGGTCTACCCTCCAGCAGGGCTGGGAAGTGGGTTACCTGATGACTCCTTTCAGACTCATTCCTTTCTACTAGGCTAGTCTGTGGCATTTCTCTATGATTACCAGAGCGGGACCCTTCGTTGTACGGATCCGTGATGGGATGACTTTCACATTGAGAAGACCTCTCGACTGCGGGGCAGTGAAGAGGTGTGGTTTGACTTTCCCCAGAACTGTCAAGTTTGAGGGGCGCATTCCCCACTGAGACGCATCCTTGTGATGTGACCTAAAATCGTGCAGGCGAGTCAGTGCCGCCCAAAACGGATAGAGTAAAGGTGCGGTGATTTGAGCCCCATGACTTGAAGTTCGGGACAGATGTGTGGGATGCTGGGCATCGATGGTGTTTACTTTTGGGACTATTGGCTACTCACTATCTTGGGCTGAGCTATGGGATGGATATCCCCATACGATCTGGTTCAGGTTTCTTAACAGAGCATATGAATATGTATATACCATGTTCTAGTACCCACTTCCTGGGATTTGGTTACTCTCCTTCCAGAAGAGTTGAAGGCGTGTGGGGTATACCATGTGCTTTCCATGTCTAGCTTCTCGTGGTTGGATGATTTTAATCTCCTACTATAGGTAGCGAATACTCGATGAGAAGTTCATCTTCTCACTCTTCCTAGCTCCATATGTTAGGACGAGTCTACTTCCTTCCATTTGTTGGGTTGAGTTGTACTCTTTACTGCACTCTCAGTTGTACTCCTTTTCTATTCCCTATTTGATCTACAGCTCGCCTCTTCAATACATCTTTTGTTGCTTCATAGAGCCTTTAGTGCATCCTATTGAGTATTTTTATACTCACCCCTACTTGGGCTTTGCCCGCACTTGGTGTTCCCTTGCAGATGATGGACAGGTTTGTCATGAATTCAATAGAGCATTGATGTTTTGGAGCTTGGGCCATGTACGGTGTTCATAGTCTGGTTCCAAGTGAGGGACTCTCCCATCAGTTTACTTTTTTACATGTTTCCTGGTTGTGGCACTCTTCTGGTTGGGAACGTGTTTTTCCCTTTTCTTTTTAGTTTACCATCAGCACTTTCTTTGTACTGTTTAGAGGTCGATGCACATTTGAGGTTTTTTTATATCACTGAATACATTACATTCTCTTTTACTCTGCACTATTGCATTGAGTGGGCTTTCTTTGTGTGTGTGTACTGGTAATTAGGTAATGTATTCAGTGCTTGTCGCCTGCCCCTGGCCTATGGAGGTGGGTTTGGGGTAGTTGTGGCTCGAGCCCGAGTCGGGTCAGGTCATGACATATATACTATAGATACTTCATGCATTCAATTGTGCTAAAAATTGGTGTATCAATGTAACATTGTGTGGGATACATTTATCTAGAATACCATGGAGCCCAATTCTCCCATTTAAAGGCCCATAATAGGCCCACAATTTGACACAATTCTGGGTGAGCCAGATTAGATGACGGTTCTGTATTTGGGACATAACTCAGGCCTCGCAGATTCAATTGGGTTGATTCCACCTCTCATGGACAGATAAATTGAACACCCACCTCTCCACTAAATTTCAAGTCATTTAAATGCGTTTTGGTGAGTCAACAAGACGAATAAAGATGGATTAAAAAGTCTACCCTGAATAGTGACCTAGTCTCTTAGGCACTTGACATATTTTGTGGAAAGTGTCATGTGTATGTCCATAAAAACACCTCTCACCCCCATTATCTCATGTTTCACGACCATGGGTGAAGGTGAGTCGAATTGGAGAGCTTCTTTCACCCATTTTAGTTTTATTCTCCCTCATGTACTTCTAACTTTCTTATTGATCAACTTGGGGGGTGTCCATTGTTGTAATCCCGAGCTACACATTTTTAATCATTATAAGGTAATTTACTTTCCAGGTTTGTTGTCTATTGTTCTTAATTTATACCTTCTGAATTTTTTCTATTATGGTATGATCAAATACAAATCAATGGAAAAAGAATCCTCGTTCTTCCATGCATAACCCAGATCTTGTGATGATTTGAGTGTGTTTGCCTCTTTTCTCACCTCTTCTCTTTCATGATTTTGCTTTTGGATTGACTTGTTTGATGATATCCAGAAGTTATAAACCATGAATATTCATGTTTTTTGTATTGATATCAATTTTGATAAAGACCCAAATCTTGACATCTCTTCACGTAGTTGATGTGATGCCTTGATTGAGTTCGGTTCTTACATCGACATAGATTTATTGATTATGAGAGGTTGCCGATAATCAATATCATTGATCATTCAAACCATAGGTGGTAACCTCATAAGAACTCACATACTAATGGTTTCAGTGGGCATAAAATCAAGGAATCAATGATCCTTCCCATTCCCTTGAGAGTGGTGAAGGATTGAGCATCAAGGGACACTTACCCGGGTTGATCACGATTTCTCCAACCAGTTTTTCTCACTTAGTAGTATAGTTTCAATTGCTATTTTAAAATCATAGAACCCCCAACCACTTAATTTAATTTCATATTATTTAACATATTAATAACCTTCTTTTTAAATTAGTGATCTAAGGCTCCATCGAGAGACAACCTAGGGTTCCTGCTATACTGTAAAAATTCTAGTAAAAACATTACCTCTAATTTGACGTTCTTGACAACACGATCAAATTTTGGCATCGTTGCAAGAGATCCAAGATCATTTCTTTCATTTTGTTTATATATTTTACTTCTTAATCAGTACTCTATTCAATATCCCCCCTATTTGATAGTTTTTGTTTTAGTTTTTGTTTGTTTTTGTTTTTATGTGTTCTTTCTCTCTCTCTCTCTTCTTCTTTTTCTCTATTTTTCTAATTATGTAGTATAACATTCTATTTTATATACTACATTCATTTATTAATTTTATTTAAATTTTATTCAACATCCATAAAAAAAATTAAAAATTAAAAAACAAACAATCAATCAATAAAATTGGAAATTGTTGTTGCATGACAAGATCTGGAAAAGAAACACTACTCGAATTTGAAACTGAAATTGAAAAGTCACTCCAATCACAAATCAGGTCATCAAGACTAGGAAAATTAATTAACACTAAGGAACCCCATTTGGAACCTCAAGTTGTCTTAAACCAATAAAAAATTGAACCTAATCAAACCCCACAGATCATGGATGCAAATAACTGAACATTAAAAGTACTGACCACCCTAGTTGTGGACACTACAAAAAAAACTGGGTTTAGCGGCGGTTTTGTGGCGGTGGTTAACAAAACCGCCGCTAAACATTTTCGGTGAAGGTTTCGCGGCGGTTTTTAATAAACCGCCGTGAATTTTTTTTTTTTAAAACACCGCGACCCTTTCCCCCACCCCGACCGCGTTCCCAAACCCTCGTCCCCGATCCCCCCCAGCCTCGGGGACCGCTGCGCCCCCCCACACCCTCCGGCGACCCCCGCACCCCCCGCACTCCCCGCGCCCTCCGGCGAAACATGCACCCCCCGGTACCCCCCTCGACCACCGGCGACCCCCGCGCCCCCCGCGCCCCCTGTGCCATCCGGTGACCCCGACACCCCCCGTGCCCCCCATGGCCTCCACCGAACCCCGCACCCCCCGGCGCCCCTCACGACCCCTTTCGACTTTGGTAATTTTTAGTTCTTCCTTGATTCTTTGATTGCTTCTCATAAACGACGGATAAGTCATGCATAGTAATTGTGGATTATTTATTTTTTTGGTTTATGTATTTCTCCTACCTTTATTCATGTATTTATTACTAAAAGTCATGCATAGTAATTGATACCTCATCCTTGTTCAGTGTGTTATTTTATTATAGTTATTCTAATTATTTTATGTCTTCTTGCTTGGTATCCAACATAGGTTTGATTGTTGAATTTTTATTTAAAGTTTTCTCTCTAAATAATTCATTGGGAAAAAGAGAGGAGCCCATTAGAAGTTCCTAAATTATGTAGCTGATATTTTTGGATATGTGTATCTTTGGAAATTGGTCATTATAGTGATGAAATATTTCATTGTAATTTTTAGTATAGACTAGTTATCACATTTTAAAGCATATATTTATTATTATTAGAAAAGAGAGAAATTCTCTCCATCTTATGATAGATCATATGTTATTCTAGGTGAATAAGATTATAATTCCAATTGATCAAGATATGATTATTGGAAAATGGGGATTACTATATCTCTAGTGGTATGGATGGATCTCAGGTTAGATAATGGTGTTTCAAGTGTTGTTTTCCTCCTGCAATTAATAAGTATCAGGATGTTTTTTTAGGACTTTATAAGGTTACCTCTAGAGATGGAGGTGGATTTTATGATTGAATTAGTACAAGGTATAGAGACTATCACAATATCCCATTAATATATATCTCTATGGGATATTAGATAGATAAATATTTAGTTGGTAGATCTTTAATCCAATGGATTTATTAATCTGAGTGTGTCTACATAGGGTTATCCATTTATTTTTTCCAATATTGCAAGAGTGAGTTATTGATTTTATATTATCTATTATAAATTAAATCATGTTACTCTTAATAATTGGTATCATTTTCTATGAATTTATGATTTATTCAATTAGTTTAGAGGTTCTTTATGGATTTTTATGATTTTTCATAGATTAGGTTATCAGCGGTTAAAGGTTTGATCTAAAGGTGTGTCCAAGATAGAATTTCAAACACTATATAGTAATTTTGTGTTTTTGGTAATTCTATTTATGGTAATGGAGAAACCATATGTATTTATAACTTTGATAAACCATTTTGTATCCTTTGTTTCATTCGGGACTATATTTATCAATGATATATCGGTATGATCATGATCCTATGAGGAGTGTGAAGAATAGTTGGTTATGTTCTTAGACACATTGAGATATCATCATTTATATGACGATATATTGAAATGTTATTTCTATAATCAATAGGTGACATTTTTTGGTCATGAGTTCTCTAAATATAGGATATTAGGGGATATTGAGAAAGTAGAATCTATAATTTCTTAATAGATTCATACTAATATTGTTGAGATTCATATTTTCATTGGTCATGTGGTTTCTTATTCTTGCATTATCTTGGAGTTTTCTCACATATTCATTAAAAATATAGTATTGACTTGGAATGGAGTGAATTTTTAGTGGGATGATAAATAAAAAGATTCATTTTATGAGCTAAAAAATATATTGACATCTACACCTATTCTTATTTGACCAAAGCCAAGGATGCATTATAAGGTCAATAATGAGGCCTCCAATGTGATGTTAAGATTTATGTTTATATGGAGGAATTAGTTTTAGTAAATGGGCCTTGAAACATATAATAAATGATAAAAATTATCCAACTCATGATATTGAGTTAGTAATGGTTATGCATGCCCTCCAATGTTTATGAAATTAGTTATTCAATGAGAATTTTGTGGCATTTACAAATAAAAAAACATGTAGTAAATATTTTATCATAGGGATAAAAATTTATGATAGAGGATATGGGATGAATATATTTAGTCATTTTATTTGTATTTTAATTATACTCCAAGAAAGTGAAATTTCATTATTGATGCTCTAAGTATAAATTATCAGGTGCATGTAGTTTGTATGTCGAAAGATGAATGTAAATTTATATTACTTTTCTCAGAGATTCATCATGATGTAGTTAATTATAAAGGTCATGTCATTATAGAAACCTTGACCATCACTTTATCTTTATTTTTTTATTTAAAGAAGGTATGATTTCATATTATGTGTATTGGGTTTTCCATTAATGGTTTTATAGTATGGATTTCATACCTAGGTATATGCTTAGTGAGAATTCTCTATTGTATTTTCATGGGTGTAATTTTTTTATTGACCCCGACACCCCCCACGCCCCTCGTGGCCTCCGGCGACCCCCGCACCCCCCGGCACCCCCCGCGACCCCTTTCGACTTTGGTAATTTTTAGTTCTTCCTTGATTCTTTGATTGCTTCTCATAAAAGACGGATAAGTCATGCATAGTAATTGTGGATTATTTATTTTTTTGGTTTATATATTTCTCCTACATTTATTCATGTATTCATTACTAAAAGTGAGAATATCCATCCACAATTTGAGTAATTTATTGGAATTTATATTGAGTAGTTGGTTCCTTTGGGATATCACTTAATATTATTTACACCTCAAATCTTTCCAAGAATATAGATATATTCAATAGATTAAATCCCATCCTATAGACCAATTTCAATTCCAATGGTTTATTTTACAAAAATCCATGTGACTTCTCTCCCTTGTAAATTTGGTCCATAACGACATGTCTTATCATGGATAATGAATTAATTAGGTGCTTCAGGTTCTGTAAACATATCCCATTGGAAGATTTGACCCTTGCAATTGAATTTCATCATCAACAGGTAGCAGAATTATTTGTCCATCATGATATTGAAAATATTAGTCTATCAAGGATGAATGAAGTGGATGAAGCAATGGAGCAGGAAACCGACATAATTGAAGTGGAAAATGATTTTATGTACAATTATTTATTCATTCAGCAACCACTTGTTTCATTTCTGTAGTCATTCATTATCATTGTTATATATATTTTGTTTGTTAGTACTGGGCATCTATTATCTTTTTTAAAAAAAAATTTGCATAAATTTTTTGAAATATATATTCTGAACTTAATTTTATTTGATTAAATTACAGCAATGCCAAGGAAGAAGTGGTACACCATTTCATCTACTTCTGCGACAGATGACGATCCGTCTCTCCCCACGACATCTGAGGCAGAAGCTGCCTACATCCCTGCATCATCTCCCCCTGCACCATCTTTGACACCGTCAGTGGATGTCTCATTAGAGGATGAGTCATCGCCTTCCCCTACAGGAGCCTCAGCAACGGGGTAGTGACACACCCCTTCCAGTTCATCACAGACATTCTGGAGGGTCACAGTCATAGGTACAAATTTTAATTAAATTAATTTATTGCATTTTGTTTATAGTAATTGTTTTCTAATTGCAGATGAAAAATTTGCAACCGTGAAAAAACACTTAAAAAGTTCTGATGTTTGGAACATGAATGGAGAGAAGATAGTGGTTCCATTTGATTCTTATGGGGTCCTGACGGATGACGCCGCAGGTTTACTTGGTCAGATTATAGGTCAGCTGGCAGCAGAGCCCATTTCCCTGCCTATTTCATATGATGATTGGAGGCATATGCCTCCAAACTGGAAAAATGAAGTTTTTGATTCTCAGATAAAATTAATTTTATTACATTATGGTTTAATTTAATGTCATGTTACTAATATATTCAAAATGAATTTCTGTATATAGATGTTCTTCTACTTTACCGTTGCTGATGTGATAGCACGGAATTGGACATTGAAAAATCATGGAAAAAATGGAAAGATTTCAAATGGAGGTTGTGGTGTGATGCCAATGATACTTCGTTGACCGTGCAGTAGATGTATGAGAAGCTACCCATTGGGGTACCGAAAGAACAGTGGAAAGTTTTTGTAGATAACCATCATGATGAGAAGCGGATGGTATTGAAATATATATTATTATATTATCCTCATTTTACATTTATACATGTACATGAAGAGGAGATTGACATTGAATAAATTACTGTTAAATTGAATTTTATTTATTTTAGGATCTCTCAAGATAGAATGCATCAAACCGGGCAAAACAAGTCATCCCGCACACTGCGGGCTCAAAAAGCTTTTCTAGAAGCCGAATGTCATTGGTAATATTTTAATTAGTTTAAATATTTATAAGACAATATTATCTATTTCACATATTTAATTGTTGATTTATCTTTGTTTAATGTAGTCACAGAGTTTAGGGCATGAAGCATCCCGAACAGAACTGTGGCTGGATGTTCATAAAAAAACAGATGGAAGTTTTGTTAATGAACCTGCCAGAGAAGTTGGGGTATGAAGTCAGTTATTTATTATAATAACTTATTATCAGTTTTTACTGTGTTAATATATATTGATATTTGAGTTATAGGTAAAAATTAAAGAAATATGGGATGTCAATCCGGTCAATCCTACTCAGTCTCCCAGGATGACCCGGTTGGTAAAGTCCTTGGGAAGGAGCATCCTGGTAGAGTGTGCGGGATGGGTTTTAGACCCATACCATCTGAGGTCTTTGGCAGGCCATCGGGGATTTCGGCTACATCTACTCCTGGTTATAGTCATTTCATACCTGAAGATACTCAGAGGGAGATGTCTTCTCTACGAAACACAGTTCACCAGCAGGGGGATCAGATATCTATTTTGCAGAATGAGTTGCTTGAAATACGTCAGCATATGAGCAGATATGCCCTCGGTGGTAGTGCATCGGCTTGTGGTGAGAAGGTAAATCACAAAAAAATAAAAATCATTTAGTTTGCACACTTTTATTGGTTTTAAGTTTAATTATAAATATGCAACAATATTTAATTTTCAATATAATGTTCTTATAGGTGGCAGCAGGTAGTGGAGATGAAGGTGGAGAGGGTGACGATGCAACATTAGATGATGAGTAGTAGTGTTGTTGATGTGTTGAAAAAGTATGACAACGGTTGGTTTGTATATGTAACATGTATATGGCACATAGTTGCCACCAAAAATTTCCATGTCCTAACATTTTTTTGATTTCTCATGTTTCCTTCTATGCATTTTATTTATTTATGACGTTTCATTTTATGTCTTGATTTCTCGAGTGTGGTATACATCATTCCATTTAGGCCTGTGTTTGAATTGGTACCACATCCAATGAGAATACCATATATGTAACCCATATTCATACCATTTCTACTATATAGCAGCATTCGGGTAGCCCCATTGTGTAAGCTCAATTCATACCATAACTGATTCATAGAAGTACCTAGGCAATCCAACTGTGTAAGTCCCATTCATATCATTGTTGCTCCATAGCAGCACCTGGGTATCCTAGCTGTGTAAGCACAATTCATACCATCACTATCAAGGCCCAATGAGCCACAATACATTACACAGGCATGAAGAAATTCCCACCTGATAGGCTAATCTTAGACTATACAACCAACATACCAATTATGCTGATAAAGAACTCACGCTCTTACTGACATGGAAAGAGTGTATCTTGGAAGCCTCCCACAATACCTAAATTTAACCGTTATCAGTATAAAATGAATCTAAGCATGTATACACTCTATTAAAACACCTAATATGCATCATTACAATAACATCCAAATAATCATAGTTTAACTTAACTTATCCCCCAAATAAACATGTCAATTATTCATGTTAGACTTAACAAAACACAAGCACTACCCATGCTTTTACATTCAAAATACCAAATACAATGATATTACTAACTGAATACCAAACCACAATCCACCTATATACCATCACCATAGAACAAAGTGTCTAAACTTACTTTTATTTTTTTAATGAAATCATAGACCTAGGACAAGTCCTCTCTTGGATTACATACATACAAGAAAACCATCATCAGGTGGAAATGAGAATCGCTATTTCACTTGATTAGAACACTCCAATCACCAATATCCCAAGATACATCTCAATATTACTAGTCTCTCTCAACCCTAGTTCACATGTCACATCCTATATAGGATACAACTCATGGAGAAGCATCTATGAACCCATCTCAAATATCACGAGGAAAATCATAGGCCAATATACCCACTCGAGTGTTCTCATGCATATCACAAATCCCATACCCAATCCAACTATGAAATCTAGGTTACTAATCCTAACTAGAAATCGACACACCATACTTCCCCTGAAGGATAAAGATCACATACATGAACATATATATTAATGACATTATCTTCTGATAATAACTATTGTGAAAAATCAATATCATTTGGTTTGGTTAAGTATAATTCCACCAATAAGGTATTTAGGAAAACATTAGATAAGTTGTTGAAATTTTAAAAAACTCAAACCTATTTTCTTTAACGAAGTCAATAACTACTATATCATGATGCATCCCATCCAACCTGCAACATGATGACCATCTTGGGATGTATACATGAAACTCTTCTCTCATATCCAATGACATAACTCAAATCCTCAATAGGAATCATGTATAACATACAAGATCATAAACCATACTCTCCCAAGCACCATGCACGGTTAGCGTGTCGTCCAACCTAAAACACACGCCAATTCACAAGTTACCCATTTTCTATAGCAGGCATTAACAACCAACCCAAAACACACAACAAACCATACCATAACATACATTCTATAACTACTCAAACATCCATCTTTGGAACAAATTCTATACCCCTATAAACATAATTTTTTCTATCCCATAACACAAATCCATTGTTAAAAAAACCCAACCCATATCACAATCCACCCATGGATGTTATATTGGCCAACTTTGAGCATAACCAATTACATATCATTACACATCACCATGGTTAGCATGATCACAAAAATTGTATCAAAATTCATAACCATTTATTATATAGAGTATTAGTATCTATATAATATAAATCAACCCTTCTTAAAACACATAAGAAATTAAAGAACCTAAAAACACATATACATCTTGGGGGTCACATGGATTGGTTACTCACCAAATTGTGATACATACCTTTCATTAGGTTGGACTCCATAACATAAAAAATTTGCTCATATCCTATTTTTCAATGAATACTACCATGTTATTTGTTTGTATGGTGTCTCCTGTTATATATTCTGGTTTGATTTCTTTTTCAGGGCAGTGGTGGGGTAGGAGCAGAATTATTTTTTTTCCAGGTCAACATTTCACGGCGGTTATAACCGCCACTAATGCCTTACTGGTCAGCATTTAGCGGCTGTTATAACTGCCACTAATGCCTTATTGGTCAGTATTTAGCGGCGGTTATAACCACTGCTAAATGTATTATGTTTAAATTTAGAGGCAGTTTTCACTGCCGCGACATAGGCGCATCAAACGCCAGAATATTACGGCGGTTAAAACCGCCGCGAAAAAAAAGTATCATCAATGCATAAAACCTCCACGAAATGGACAAAAACCGTCAAAAAAAGAGGCATCTACGACACTTTTATAAAACCTCCGCGAAATAGTAAAAACCACCGCTAATAGATTGACGACGCCCAATTTCGCGGTGGTTTTTGTAAACCTCCGCCAAACCCTATAGCGGCGGTTTAAACTGCCGCCAAATGAAAAAAAACCGCTGCTAGGGGCCGGTTTTGTTGTATTGGGAGTACCAACCTGCGTACATCCAATATCCTGAGGAACCATCCAATTTTGAGCTAAGATCAGGCCTCATCCATCTGCTTCCAAAATTCCATTTTCTTCTCGGTGATGACCATCACAAACATCTAAAGGAGTTTCACATAGTGTTCTCCACCATGAAACCCCAAAATGTGTCTGGGGAACTCATTAAGTTTAGGGCCTTCCCTTTCTCCATAGATGGTGTAGCCAAAGACTGGATATACTATCTGCTTACCACAAGTGGGGGCTTGAATGACCTTAAATGACTCTTTCTAGAGATGTTTTTCCCTGCCTCCTGAACTGTATCAATTAGGAAAAAATTTGTGGCATTAGGCAGTTACAAGGAGATACCCTTTATGAATACTGGGAGAGATTCAAAATACTTTGTTCAAGTTTACCCCACCACCAGATTAGTGACAAACTTTTAATTCAATACTTCTATGAGGGACTTACCCCCATGGATCGTGGAATGATTGATGCTGCAGTTGATGGTTCCCTAGTTGAAAAAACTCCATCTGCAGCTCGTGACTTAATAGTAAAAATGGTTCAAAATGCACAAAAATTTGGTACACGAGATATTGCACCAACCCTAGGAGTTCATGAGGTAAGTCATTCTTCCCTAGAAAAAATCGTAGATAATAAACTTCATGAGATGCATACCATTCTAAATAAATTAGATCAAGCACAAGGTAACTCACACTCTCCTCCTGTTCCATTACATTGTGTTATTTGTTCTGATAATACTCATTTTTCTTACCAGTGCCCACAATTTCATGATTCAACTGAGTCTTGTGCTGCAGTGTTCCCTGGGCATCCATTGTTACAAGAACCACCATTCAAGAAAGAACCATTCAGGACAAATCCAAACCCCAGGTGTCAAGCACAACCACAATACCAACAAGAAGTAAACTCGAGCTACCCCAAGCAGAACTGGTATCAACAAGGCCAAGGTATGAAACCTTCTTATCCTTCAACATCTCAAAACAATCCTCCTCCTCCCATGTATGAACCAATCCTTGAGGATATGGTGAATAAATGGCAACCCAACATCTTCAGTTCCAACAAACCACACAATCACCTATTCAAGACCTGCGAACTCAAGTGGGGAAATTGGAAAACACCATCGGTGAGCTTAAGATGCAAGGTTCTGGAAAACTACCATCCCAACCCATTTCCAATCCAAAGGACAAAGGTAATGTATGTGTAGTTACACTTCATAGTGGTAAAAAATTTTCTCCTTCTACTGATTCTGCATAGCATGCATGGCCCCCCATGAAAAAACTCTTTCCCAACCATAAAAAAATTCATGTAAAGATAAACAAGACAAAAATGGTAATCGAATTATCATTGATGATTCAAATGAACAATCCATTCCTCTTCCTTTCCATCAAGGAATCTCTAAATCTAAGAAGAATTTTGATAATGAGATTGATAAAGAAATAATGGATACATTTAAAAAGGTTCAAGTTTACATTCGTTTATTGGATGTAGTTAAACAAATCCCTCGATATACCAAATTTCATATAGAGAATTGCACCCATAGAAGAAGGTTGAAGCAGAATGAGAGATTCAACCTTGGAAGGAATGTATCAGCCTTGATTCAACCAGTAATTCCAACCAAATGCAAGGATCCAGGCACATTCACGATACCTTGTACCATAGGGGAGACCTTATTTTCTGATGTTATGCTAGATTTAGGTGCTTCTATTAATGTAATGCCTCACTCTGTGTATACTTCTTTGAATATGGAGAGCTTTAACGAATAGTCCTTGTCATGCAACTTGCCAACCGAAGCATGACACACACATCAGGAGTGGTCGAGGATGTCCTTGTAAAAGTTAGGAATATCATCTTCCCTACAGACTTTTACATTCTTGAGATGGAAGATACCTGAACCCAAGGACATACCCCTCTCATACTTGGTAGGTCATTCCTTAAAACGGCAAATTCAATCATCAAAGTTCACAATGGTACATTGTCCATGGAGTTTGGTGGAGAAAATTTAAGTTTTAACCTCCTTGAGTCTATGAAACACCCCGTTGAAGAGCACTCCACTCTTCCTATCTATTTGATGGAAGTGCTCTCCAATGACAAAAACACACAAAATTATATCCTCGACCCATCATCTGATTTATTTTCCACTTATTCACCCATGGATGATTTGAGTTTTAGTTCTTCTTTTGAATGTTGTGTGGGTTCAGAAATTTGTAAATTTTGTGCTTTAATTGATGTTTGTGTTTATTCTGAGGTACCAATGACTATCGATGATTCTGAAAATCTAATTTCAATTGATTCTCTTTCCTTTGAGAATAAACATGGTCAGATAGATTGTTTCATGGACCTCACCCCCCCTAAATCCACTCCCTCAATCCAAAAAACCACGGTGTTGGAATTAAAACCACTTCCATCAAATTTAGAATAAGCGTATCATGAGGGTATTGACCAATTTCCCGTAACTATTTCCAATAACCTCTCTCAACAGCAGGAATCAAAACTACTTGATCTTTTGAGAGAGTGTAAAAAGGAAATGGGATGGACATTGGCTGATATTGTTGGGATTATCACATCTATTTGTATGTACAATATAATTTTGGATGATGAGGCTATTCTCATAATGCAGGCTCAACCTCGGTTGAATCCCACTCTCCTTGAAGTGGTAAAATTGGAAGTTAGTAAATTACTTACTGCTAGGATCATTTATCCTATATCTGATAGTAAATTGGTTAACCCAGTTCAAATTGTGCCTAAAAAACAGGAATAACAGTTGTGTCAAATGAAAGGAATTAATGGGTTCTAATGCATGTTCAAAACAGTTGGCGATTCTATATTGACTACTGTTGACTGAATCAAGACATGCGGAATTACCACTTTCCTTTACCTTTCATTGACCAAATGTTAGAACGACTGGCTGGTAAGTCCCATTATTTTTTCCTTGATGGCTATTAAGGTTATTTCCATATCCATATAGCCCCTGAGGATCAAGAAAAGAAAACATTTACCTGTCCATTCGGCACATTTGCATACAGAAGAATTCCTTTTGTCCTATGTAATGCTCCTGGAACTTTTTAGCGATGTATGTTGAGTATTTTTTATGAGTAACTTGAGATTTGAATGGAATTACTTATGGATGATTTCATGGTTTAAGGTTCATCTTTTTATGATTGTTTGTAAAACCTAGGTTCTGTCCTCCACCATTGTATTGAAAAAGATATTTTTTTAAATTAAGAAAAATATCACATCATTGTTGAGTTGGGGATAGTTCTTGGGCATATCATTTCAAATAAGGGAATTCAAGTTGATAAATCTAAAATTGAATTAAATTCATCCCTTCTATATCCAAAATGTGTTTGTGAGGTGCGGTCTTTCTTGGGTCATGCTGGTTTTTAGCGCCGATTCATTAAAGACTTTAGTAATACCGCACTTCCCTTATCTTGGATATTACAAAAGGAATCTGAATTTTTTAAAAAAAAATTGTGAGGATGCTTTCAATTCACTAAAAATGAGTCTAACATCACCACCCATAATCCAACCACCAAGGTGGGATCTGCCCTTCAAAATTATGTGTGATGCCTCTAACTTTGTAGTTTGGGAAGTTTTATCACAAAGGGTTGAAAATTCCCCTCATGTCATTGTGTATTCCTCACGTACCCTTGACCCTGTCCAGGAAAACTACACAACCATTGAAAAAGAACTTCTTTCTATTGTGTTTGCCTTGGAAAAGTTCTGATCCTATCTCATTGGGTCAAAAATCATTGTCTTTTCTGATCATGCTTCCCATTGGTTTCTTCTTAAGAAACCTGAAGCTAAACCCCGCCTCATTCGGTGGATGCTCCTCCACCAGGAGTTTGAACTTGACATTATAGATAAGAGAGGAGTGGAAAATGTGGTAGATTACCACATTAGTAGAATTTACCCACCACTGGACCATCATGTTGACTCACCTCTCCCCATTGGAGAATTCTTCCCTCGTGAGAACCTTTGTGATGTTGTGGACCTTACCCCCTGGCATGCGGACATTGTGAATTTTCTAGCAACATATAGGTTCCCCACTGATTTTATCACTTCACAGTCCCAGAGACTTAAACATGATTCTCAATGGTACATTTGGGATGACCCATATTTGTGGAGGATCTGTAGTGACCAGGTTGTTCATAGGTGTGCCCCTAACCATGAGTTCACCTCAATTTTGAGATTCTTCCACACATTGGCTTGTGGGGGCCACTTTGGCTTTCAACGTACTGCTCGAAAGGTCCTTGAAATGCCCCGACAACCCATGTAATTTTCTGAAATATTCGATGCATGGGGAATTGACTTCAAGGGGCCTTTTCTAAATTAATTTGTCTTTGTGTACATATTACTACCTGTTGACTATGATTCTAAATGGGTGGAAGGAAAGGCTACTAGGATGGATGAAACTCGAGTTGTTGTTGATTTTGTGAGGTCCTAGATTTTCAATAGGTTTTCTCTACCAAGATTCATCATTAGTGACCAGGGTTCACATTTTTTAAATCGTAACATGAAAAACTTTCTTCGTAATTATGGGGTTGTTCATAAAGTCCCCACTGCATATCATCCCCAAACTAATAGACAAGTGGAGATTTCAAATCAGGAAGCTAAGCGAATCTTGGAAAAAATGTGACAACCCAATAGGAAAGATTGGATTTTACGCTTGGATGATGCACTTTGGTCGTACCGTACTGCTTTTAAAACCCCGATCGGAATATCACCATATAATATTGTGTTTGGAAAGGCTTATCACCTCCCGGTGGAGGTAGAACACCGTGCATATTGGGTCATTAAGCAATGTAATATGAATCTCTCAGATGCATGTGAGCATAGAAAGTTGTAGATTCATGAGTTGGAAGAAATCCGGCGTGATGCATATGAGAACTCTCGAATCTATAAAGTGAAGACAAAGGAAATCCATGATGAGATGATTCATCAGAGGAAGTTCCATATTGGTGAGAAGGTACTCATGTATAATTCTAGGCTAAAGCTCCAACAAGGTAAGCTTCGCTCCTGATGGCTCGGTCCCTATACTGTTACTGATGTTTACCCTTTTGGTTCTATACAGGTTTTTCATGAGAAGATTGGATAGAGGTTTACTAGAAATGGCCAGAGTCCCAAAAACTACTACTGGATTTTCCCCAGCATCCTGTGGAGGAAATACAACTGATGGTTTCCACATATGACACCACTTAGAAGGCTGTCCCTTCTCCCTACCTTTATTTACTTGTATTTTTATTTAAATACATGTATTTAGGACAATGTCATTTTTCTGTGTGGGGGAGGGTGACATGTCATAATTAGGATTAAAAAAACCCAAAATATATATATATAATATAAAAACAAAAAAACACACACAAAAATGCATTTTCATTTCCTTTTCTTTATTTGGTGTATTTAGATAAACATTGTTCTTAAAAGAATATCCAAATATGTTTTCATTTTTGAGTCAATTGTGTGAAAAAAATCCCTTATTTTTGGAAAAATGTTTTTAAAATGAATGTTGATATTAAATATTTTTCTAGAATTTGTATTTTCAAATAATTCTTAGGTGTTTAATAGATTTTTGAAACCCATTCCCCATTAGCTCTGACCAATATTTCAATCCCTTACCTGAGAGATATCCTAAGCCCTTTATTGCATATTCTTTCTTTTAATCACTTTCTTGAGAGTCTCAGGTCATGTAGAGAAACTAGAAATTGCCTTTATTCTGTTTAAATCCATAACATTCAAGTGTGCTACATTCATGATAGAGGCCATCATGCATTGAAAATCCCTTTGTACAATTAACCTCTATTTTGGACACCTTGACATTTTACCCTTCTTAAGCCTTAGAGACCATGAAATGCCTGTTAGGTAGCCACATTACAAGCTAATTTATCCCTACCTACCCATATCTTGTGTACATTCTTGTTTGAATTTTAGCAAGTGTGGGGGAGAGGGTGTTTCCATGTGAATATTTGGGAATGATCATTGGTATGGGATGAATGAAAGGGTGCCTTCATTTTACTTGGGCAGTGGGTTCACATGCCATATTATATCATTGTATTACACATGTTTCCCTCTTTATCTCCAATAAAAAATTGTAAAAAAATAGTTTTGTACATTGAAAAAAAACAAAACAAAAGAAAAAAATGGAGAAAAGAGGAATATTATTCATTAATATTCACTGATCGACTGTGACCCACACAAATAGAAAATGGGGATAGTGAGTTCGAAGTGATTTATTTTCTGAGGGGATGATTGTGTACATTAATTATGAACACTTTCTGAATTTTGACGTGTTTTGTACTTAAGAGATTAAACACTCCTCTTCTGCTTCAGATTTATTTATACATTAAATCCTTCCAACCCTTGAACCCAGAACAACCTGTTGGAGGTCCTCTTGAGCAGCACACTAGTTTCTGCTGGTAGAGAACATAGAATCTTGGAATGTATATGGTAAGATCTCAGGAACTCTAGGAAAAGAGTATAAATCCATTTTCATATGTTCCTTGAGTGAAGAGGGAAATTTTATATGTGAGGTAGGTTGTGACATGTTACATAGGTGAACAAATGAAGTTGACCAAATTCGAATGTGAGAAAAGAAAAATAATGGGAAAATTGATTTCATAAATGAGACATGATGAATTCGATTTCATAAAAATCTTGTATATTTTCCCACCTTTGATTTTGTAATGATATTTTATTAGGATATATGACTTTACCCAGGAGTGAAAATGTTTAGGTGTGGGGGTGTGATCGTACCATGATTCACTGCTTTATTTTACCCTTACACCACTGTTTTAAACTGGTTTTGTAATGAATATTCCAAATATAATAATAAATTGATCCTACTGTTTTATTTAATGAATTAATTTTTATTACTATTTAATATAAAAATTTTACTTTTTAAGTGTTTACATTGTAGGAGGAGGTGATTCGGAGGGCCCACGATGGAAATCAAGCAAAACAGGCCAAACTACGCAATGACCCAAGCATTTATGTGAACAGAAATATATACTGCGGATACTCTATTTATTAAATTGGGCTAAACATTTGTGTATGAATGTAACATTTTTTCGGATACATTTCTCTAGAAGATCATGGAGCCCAATTCACCAATTTAAAGGCCATTAATAGGCCCACAATGTGACATAATTCTGGGTGTGCCAGATTAGACGACCCTTCTGTATTTGGGCCATAAATCGGGACTCAGACATCCAATTGGGATGATTCGACCTCCCATGGACATCTTACTTAAATATCAACCTCTCCACCTAATTTCGAGTCATTTGAACACATTCTTCTCAGTAAACAAGATGGATAAATATGGAGTAAAAAGTGGTCCCTGAATAGTGACCTAGTCACACATGAGCCTCAGCCCAGTTGGTGAGGACTCATTAAGAGCATCCAAGAGACCTAGTATAAAATCCAGGTGGGGGATAATTTCCGAGTATTGTAGCAGTACTTTAGCAATACTGTACAATGTACGGTGCAGAACTGTAGCAGGTACTATAGCGGGAAATGTTTGTCACTGTAGAAGCCGAGAATATTCCCCATTTGGGCCTTCGAGCCACCGATTTGGTCCCCGAGTCCTTTAAGGCTTTTGGGCCAACTTAAGGCCTACGGGACACCTTAAATGTGTAGATGAAAATCAGACAACCTACAAGGAACAAGCTATAGAATGAGGAGGAGCAAGGAGTTTTCACCATAGCAGAAGCTAAACGGATTGCAAGAATGAGAGGGTATGGCACCTGCCATCGGGACAAGCCTATGAAAGCATGGGAAAGCCTAGCCAAACAGTAATGCGAAGGTAGAGAGATGATTTCACGATGAAGATGTTGCAGAGGAGCAGTTCTAAGTTGTTAGTCTCAGTTGTATATAATGTTTCAAGCCTACGTGCAATGAATTCCTCTAAAGCCTACGGGCCATGTAATGCTTATGCCTACGGGCCTTGTAAGGGTTCCACCTCACCCATTGAAAGGTGGATTATCATAAATCAATAAAAAATGAAGTCCTTCGGGCCATTGGAGGAATAATAACCTAGTCTCTTAGGCACTTGACTTCTTTTGTGGAAGGTGTGATGTGTATGTCCATAAAAACACCTATCATCCCCATAATATCATGTTTCACGACCAGGGGTGAAGGTTAGTTTAATTGGATAGCTTTTTTCACCCATTTTAGTTCTCTTATCCCTCATGTAATTCTATGTTTCTTAGTGATCAACTTGGGTGGTGTCCATTTTTGTAATCCTGAGCTCCACATTTGTAATCGTTATAAGGTAATTTAATTTCCAGGATTGTTGTCTATTGTTCTTAATTTTTACCTTCTGAATTTTGGTTTATTCTGGTATGATCAAATAAATCATGCTTCCATGCATAACCTGGATCTTGTGATGATTTGAGTGTGTTTTCCTCTTTTCTCACCTCTTCTCCTTCATGAGTTTTCTTTTGGATTGACTTGTTTTATGATATTCAAAATTTATAATCCATGAATATGCATGTTTTTTGTATTGAGATCAATTTTGATAAAGACCCAAATCTGTACATCTCATCAAGTTGTTGATGTAATGCCTTGATTGAGTTCGGTTCATACATCGACATAGTTTTATTGATTATGAGTGGTCGCCGATAATCAATATCATTGATCGATAAAATCCTAGGTGGTAACCCAGTAAGAACTAACATATTACTAGTTTCAGTGGGTATAAAATCAAGTAATCAATGATCCTTCCCATTCCCTTGAGAGCGATGACGGATTGAGCATCAAGGGACACTTACCCGGGTTGATGACGATTTGTCCAACCACTTTCTCTCACTTAGTAGTATAGTTTAAATTGCTATTTTAAAATCATAGAACCCACAACCACTTAATTTAATTTTAATTTTTTAACATAATCATAAACTTATTTTTAAATTATTGATCTAAGGCTCCATTGAGAGACGACCTAGGGTTCCTGCTATACTAGAGATTTTCTAGTAAAAACTTAACCTCTAATTTGAGGCGCTCGACAACGCGATCAAATTTTGTCACCGTTTCTGGGGATCCAAGATCATTTTATTCATTTTATTTATATATTTTACTTCTTAATCAGTACTCTATTCAATATCCCCCCCATTTGATAGTTTTTTCTTTAGTTTTTGTTTGTTTTTGTTTTTGTTTTTGTGTGTTCTTTCTCTCTCTCTCTCTCTCCTCTTCTTATTCTTCTTATTCTTTTCTCTCTCTCTCTAATTCTATTGTATAGCATTCTATTTTATATACTACTTTCATTTCTTATGTTTTTATTTAATATTATTCACCTTCCATAAAACAAAAAACAATAATTTAGAAAAAACAATCAATCAAATTGGACATTGTTGTTGCATGACAAGATCTAGAAAAGAAACACTACTCGAATTTGACCCTGAAATTGAAAAGTAAATCCACTAAAAAATCAGGTCATATAGAGTAGGACAATAAAGTAACATTTCGGAACCCAATTTGGAACCACAAGTGGTCATAAATCAATCAAAAATTGAACCAAATCAAAACCCAGAGATCATGGCTTCAAATAACCGAACATTAAAAGAACTGACCACCCGGGATGTGGAGTACCATCCTACATACATCCAATATCCTGACGAAGCATCCAATTTTGATCTAATATTAGGCCTCATCCACCTCCTTCCAAAATTCCATGGTCTTGCCGGTGAGGACCCTCACAAACATCTAAAGGAGTTTTGCATTGTGTGCTCCACCATGAAACCCCAAAATGTGTCTGAGGACCTCATTATGTTTAGGGAATCCCATTTCTCCCTTGATGGTGTAGCCAAAGACTGGCTATACTATCTTTATACCACAATTAGGGGATGGAATGACCTTAAATGACTCTTTTTAGAGAAGTTTTTTCCTGCCACCCAAACTGCATCAATTAGGAAAGAAATTTGAGGCATTAGGCAGTTACAAGGAGAGACCCTTCATGAATGCTGGGAGAGATTCGAAAGACATCATTCATGTTTCCCCCACCACCAGATTAGTGATCAAATTTTAATTCAATACTTCTATAAGGGACTTATCCCCATGGATCCTGGAATGATTGATGTTGCAGCTGGTGGTGCCCTAGTTGACGAAACTCCTTCTCCAGCTCGTGACATAATAGATAACATATCTCAAAATACACAACAATTTGGTAGACGATCTATTTCACCAACCCGAGGAGTTCATGAGGTTATTCATTCATCCCTAGAACAAAAGGTAGATAATAAACTTGATAAGATTCATACCATTCTAAGGAAATAAGCTCAAGTACAAGGTAACTCACACTCTCCTCCCGTTACATTACATTGTGGTATTTGTTCTGATAATACTCATTTTTCTGACCAGTGCCCACAACTTCAGGATTCATCTATGTCTTGTGCTACAGTGTTCCATGGGCGTCCATTCGAACAAGCACCACCATTCATGCAAGAACCATTCAGGCCAAATCAATTCTCGGGTGGCAAGCACAACCACAATACCGACAAGGAGGAAACTCAAGCTACCCCATGTAGAACTGGTATCGACAAGGCCAAGGTATGAAACCTTCTTATCCTTCAACGTCTCAAAACAATGCTCCTTCTCCCATGTATGAACCAAGCCTTGAGTATATGGTGAAGCAAATGGCAACCCGAACCTTCATTTCCAACAAACCACACAATCAGCTATTCAAGACCTGTGAACTCAAGTGGGGAAATTGAAAAACACCATCGGTGATCTTAAGATGCAAGGTTGTGGACAACTTCCATCCCAAATCATTGCCCATCTGAAGGACAAAGGTAATGTATGGAAATTACACTTCGTAGTGGTAAAAAAGTTATTTCTTCTACTGATTCTGCACGGTAGGAATGCCCTCCCATGAAATCTCTCATTCCCAACCCTCAAAAATTTCATGTAAAGAAAAAAAAAGACAAAACTGTTAATAAAATTGTCATTGATGATTAAAATGAACAATCCATTCCCCTTCCTTTCCAACAAGGAGTCTATAAATCTAAGAAGAATTGTGATAATGAGATTGATAAATAATTAATGGATACATTTAAAAAATTTCAAGTTAACATTCCTTTATTGGATGAAGTTAAACAAATCCCTTGATATTCCAAACTTCTTAAATAGATTTTCACCCATAGAAGGAGGCTGAAGGGGAATGAGAGATTCAATGTGGGAAGGAATGTCTTGGCCTTGATTCAACCTTAAATGACAACCAAATTAAAGGATCCGGGCACATTAACGATACCTTGTACCATAGGGGAGACCTTCTTTTCTGATGTTATTCTAGATTTAGGTTCTTCTATTAATGTAATGCCTCACTCCGTGTATACTTCTTTGCAGTTTGGGGTGCTTCACCCAACAGGCATTGTCGTGAAAATTGCCAACCGAAGCACAACACACCCATCAGGAGTGGTCGAGGATGCCCCTGAAAAAGTTAAGAATCTCATCTTCCCTGCAGACATTTACATTCATGAGATGGAAGATACCCAAACCCAAGGACATTCCCCTCTCATACATGGGAGGTCATTCCTCAAAACAGAAAATACGATAATCAACATTCACAATGGTACATTTTCCATGGAGTTTGGTGGAGAAAAGGTAAGTTTTAACATCCTTGAGGCTATGGAACACCCTGTTGAAGAGCACTCCACTCTTCCTATCTAGTCGATGGAAGTTCTCTCTAATGACAAACGCACACAAAATTATATCCTCGAAACATCCTCTGATTTATTTTCCTCTTATTCACTCATGGATGATTTGAGTTTTGGTTCTTCTTTTGAATGTTGTGAGGGTTCATAAAAATGTAAATTTTGTGCTTTAATTGATGAGTGTGTTTATTCTGAGGTACCAATGACTATCGATGATTCTCCAAATCTCATTTCAATCGATTCTATTTCCATTGAGAATAAACATGAGCAGTTAGATAGTTTCATGGACCTCACTCCCCCTAAATCCACTCCCTGAATCCTAAAAACCCCGGTGTTGGAATTAAAACCACTTCCATAAAATTTAAAATATGCCTATCTTGAGGGTATTGACCAACTGCCCGTAATTATTTCCAATAACCTCTCTCAACAACAGGAATCAAAACTCCTTGATCTTTTGAGAGAGTGTAAAAAGGCAATAGGATAGACATTGGATTATATTCTTGGGATTAGCCCATCGATTTTATGCACCATATCCTTTTGGATGATGAGGCAATGCCCATAAGTCAGACTCAACACCAGTTGAATCCCACTCTCCTTGAAGTGGTTAAATTGGAAGTCAGTAAATTACTTTCTACTAGGATCATTTATCCTATATCTGATAGTAAATGGGTTATCGCAATTCAAATTTTTCCTAGAAAAATAGGAATAAAAGTTGTGTCAAATAAAAGGAATGAATTGGTTCCAATGCGCGTGCAAAACAGTTGGAGCGTCTGTATTGACTACCGTTGACTAAATCACGCCATGCAGAAGGACCACTTTCCTTTACCATTTATTTGACCAAATGTTAGAAAAAATGGCTGCTAAGTCCCATTATTGTTTCCTTGATGGCTATTTGGGTTATTTCCAAATCCATATAGCCCTTGAGGATCAAGAAAATACCACGTTTACCTGTCTATTCGGCACATTTTCATACATAAGAATGCCTTTTCGCCTATGTAATGCTCTGGGTACTTTTCATCGATGTATGTTGAGTATTTCTTATGAGTACCTTGAGAGTTTTATGGAAGACTTTAGGGATTATTTCACGGTTTATGGTTCTTCTTTTGATGATTGTTTGGAAAACCTAGGTTCTGTCCTACGCTACTGCATTGAAAACGATCTTCTTTTAAATAATACAAAATGTCATTTCGTGGTTGAGTAGGGGATTTTTCTTGGGAATATCATTTAAAATAAAGTAATTCAAGTTGATAAATCTAAAATGGAATTAATTTCATCCCTTCCATATTCAAAATGTGTTCGTGAGGTGCGGTCTTTCTTGGATCATGCTGGTTTTTAACGCCGATTAATTAAAGACTTTAGTAAGATTGCACATCGCTTATCTTGGTTATTACAAAAGGATTCTGAATTTGTTTTTGATAAAAATTGTGAGGATGCTTTGAATTCACTAAAAATGAGTTTCACATCACCTCCGATAATCCAACCAACAAGGTGGGATCTACCCTTCAAACTTATGTGTGATGCCTATAACATTGCAGTTGGGACAGTTTTATCACAAAGGGTTGAGAAGTCCCCTCATGTCATTGCATATGCCGAATGTACCCTTGACCTTGACCAGGCGAACTACAAAACCACTTAAAAAGAACTTCTTTCTATTGTGTTTTCCATGGAAAAGTTCTAATCCTATCTCATTGGGTCAAAAATCATTGTATTTTCTAATCATGCTGCCCTTCAATTTCTCCTTAAGAAAAATGAAGCTAGGCCCTGCCTCATTCAATGGATACTCCTCCTCTAGGAGGTTAACCTTGAGATTAGAGATAAGAGGGGAGTGGAAAATGTCGTAGCTTACCACATTAGTAGAATTTCCCCACCACTAGACCATCATGTTGACTCACCTCTCCCCATTGGAGAATTCTTCCCTCATGAGAACCTTTGTGATTTTGTGGACCTTACCCCCTGGTATGCAGACATTGTGAATTTTCTAGAAACATCTAGGGTCCCCACTAATTTTAGCACTTCACAATCCCAGAGACATAAACATGATTCTCGATGGTACATTTGGGATGACCCATATTTTTGGATGATCTGTAGTGACCAGTTTTTTCATAGGTGTGTCTCTGACCATGTGTTCACCTAAGTTTTGAGCTTCTTCCACACATTGGCAAGTGGGGGCCACTTTGGCTCTCAACGTACTACTAGAAATATCCTTGACTCAAGATTATATTGGCCAACATTGTATAGAAATTCCCATAAGTTCTTTAAATCATGTACTCGATGTCAATTCACAGGGAATATTTCCAAGAGGAATGAAATGCCCCAACATCCATTGTTATTATGTGAAATATTTGATGCATGTGGCATTGACTTCATGGGGCCTTTTCCAAATTCATTTTTCTTTGGGTACATATTACTAGATGTTGAATATGTTTCTAAATTGGTGGAAACAAAGGATACTAGTATCAATGACTATCGAGTTGCTGTTGATTTTGCGAGTTCCTAGATTTTCATTAGGTTTGGTCTACCAAGATTCATCATTAGTGATCAGGGTTCACATTTTTGCAATCATAACATGAAAAACATGCTTCGTAAGTATGGGGTTGTTCATAAATTCTCCATTGCATATCATCCCCAAACTAACAGACAAGAGGAAATTTCAAATCGGGAAGTTAAGTGAATCTTGGATAAAATGGTACAACCCAATAGGAAAGATTGGAGTTTACGCTTGGATGATGCACTTTGGGTGTACCGTACTTCTTTTAAAACCCCGATCAGAATGTCAGCATAAAGGATTGTGTTTGGAAAGGCTTTTCAACTCCCGGTGGAGGTAGAACACCGTGCATACTGGGCCGTTAAGCAATGTAATATGAATCTCTCAGATGCAGGTGAGCATAGAAAGTTCCAGATTCTGGAGTTGGAAGAAATTTTGCGTGATGCATATGAGAAATCTCAAATCTACAAAGACAATAAAAATGCAATCGATGATGTGATGATTAATCCAAGGAAGTTTCATATTGTTGAGAAGGTACTCATGTATAATTCTAGGCTAAAGCTCCACCCAGGTAAGCTTCACTTCCAATGGCTCTGTCCTTATATTGTTACTGATGTTTACCCCTTTGGTGCTATATAGGTTTTTCATGAGAAGAGTGGATAGTGGTTTACTGGAAATGGCTAGAGGCTCAAACACTACTATGAGGATTTTCCTCAGCATCTTGTGGAGGAAGTCCACCTGATGGATGCCACATATGACACAACTAAGAAAGTTTTACCTTCTCCCTACATTTATTTAATTGTCTCTTTATTTAAATACATGCATTGAAGACAACGTAATTTTTAGGTGTGGGGGAGGGTGACATGTCAAAGTTATGAATTAAAAACACACAAAAAAATATATAGAATAGAAAAACAAAAAACACACACAAAAAAACACACAAAAATGCATTTCCATTTCTTTTTCTCTATATTGTGTCTTTAGATAAACATTGTTCTTAAAAGAATATCTAAATCTTTTTTCATTTTTGAGTCAATTGTGTGAAAAAAATCCATTATTTTTGGAATTTTTTTTTTCAAATGAATGTTGATATGAAATATTTTTTTAGAATTTGTATTTTCAAATCATTCTTAGGTGTTTAATGGATTTTTGAAACCCATGCCTCATTAGCACTGACCAATATTTCAATCCCTTACCCGAGAGATATTCTAAGCCCTTTATTGCATATTCTTCCTTTTAGACACTTTCTTAAGAGTCTTGGGTCATGTAGAGAAACTAGAACTTGCCTCAATTCTGTATAAAGATATATGATTCAAGTGTGCTACATTCATGACAGAGGCCATCATGAATTGAAAAGCCCTTTGTATAATTAACCTCTATTTTGGACACCTTGACATTTTACCCTTCTTAAGGCTTAGAGAACATGAAATGCCCGTTAGGTAGACATATTACAAGCTAATATATCCATACATACCCATCTCTTGTGTATATTCTTGTTTGAATTTCAGCAAGTGTGGGGGAGAGGGTGTTTCCATGGGAATTGTTGGGAATGATCTTTGTTATGGGTTGAAAGAAAGGGTGCCTACATTTTACTTGGGCAGTGGGTTCACATGCCATATTATATCATTGTATTACACATGTTTCCCTATTTATATCCAATAAAAAATTGTAAAAAAATAGTTCTATACATTGAAAAAAAATATAACAAAAGAAAAAAATGGAGAAAAGTGGAAGATTTTTCATTATTATTCACTGATCAGTTGTGACCCACACAAACAGACAACGTGGATAGTGAGTTGGAAGTGATTCATTTTGTGAGGGGATGAGTGTGTACATTCATTGTGAACACTTTCTGAATTTTGACATATTTTGTACATAAGAGATTAAACACTCCTCTTCTACCTTATATTTTTTATACATTAAATCCTACCAACCCTTGAACCTCAGAACAACCAGTTGGAAGTCCTCTTTAGTAGCACGCTAGTTTCTACCGGCAGAGAACTTAGAATCTTGGAAAGAATATGGTAAGATCTCATGAACTCTAGGAAAAGAGAATAACTCCATTTTCATATGTTCCTTGAGTGAAGAATGATATTTTCTATGTGAGGTAGGTTTCAACATGTTGCATGGGTGAACAAATGAAGTTGACCAAATTCGAATGTGAGAAAAGAAAAATAATGGGAAAATTGATTTCATAACCGAGACATGATGAATTCCATTTCCTAAAAATCTTGGATATTTTCCCACCTATTATTTTGGAATGATATTTTATTAGGATATATGACTTTTCCCAGGAGTGCAAATGATTAGGTGTGGGGGTGTGATCGTACCACGATTCACTACTTTATTTCACCCTTACACCACTGTTTTAAACTGGGTTTGTAATTAATATTATTAATAGAATAATAAATTTCACTTACTATTTGATTTAATAAATTGATTTTTATTAATATTTAATAGTTCAATTTTACTTGTTTAAGTGTTTACATTGTAGGAGGAGATGATTCGGAGGGCCCACGATGGAAATCAAGCAAAACAGGCCAAACTGCGCAAGGGATCATGCATTTATGTGGACAGAAATATATACTGTGGATACTATGTGCATTCAATTGGGCTAAAAATAAGTTTATGAATCTAAAATTGTGTGGGCTACATTTTTCTAGCAGAACATGGAGCCCAATTCGGCGGTTTAAAGGCCCATAATAGGCCCACAATGTGACACAATTCTAGGCGAGCCAGATTAGATGACCGTTTTGTATTAGGGCCTTAACTCAGGACTAGGAGATCCAATTGGTCTGATTCCACCTCCCATGGACAGATATCTTGAAGACCCACCTCTCCACCGACTTTCAAGTCATTTGAATGCGTTTTTCTTAGTCCACCAGACGAATAAAGATGGAGTAAAAAGTCTTCCCTGAATAGTGACCTAGTATCTTAGGCACTTGACTTCTTTTGTGGAAAGTGTGATGTGTATGTCCATAAAAACACCTATCAACCCCATTATATCATGTTTCAAGACTAGGGGTGAAGGTGAGTCGAATTGGAGAGCTTATTTGACCCATTTTAGTTCTTTTTTCTCCCATGTACTTTTAATTTTCATAGTGATCAACTTGGGGGGTGTCCATTGTTGTAATCCCGAGCTCCACATTTGCAATCTTAGTAAGGTAATTTAATTTCTAGGATTGTTGTCTATTGTTCCTATGTTTTACCTTAGGAATTTGTGTTTATTCTGGTATGATCAAATACAAATAAACGGAACAAGAATCCTCATGCTTCCATGCATAACCCGGGTCTTGTGATGATTTGAGTGTCTTTTCCTCTTTTCTCACCTCTTCGCTTTCATGAGTTTGCTTTTGGATTGACTTGTTTGATGATATCGAACAGTTATAACCCATGAATACACATGTTTTTTGTATTAAGATCAATTTTTATAAAGACCCAAATTTGGACATCTCATCACGTTGTTGATGTGATGCCTTGATTGAGTTCGGCTCTTACATCGACATAGTTTTATTGATAATGACAGGTCGCCGATAATCAATATCGTTGATCGAACAAATCCTAGGTGGTAAACTATTAAGAAATAAAATACTAATGGTTTCAGTGGGTATAAAATAAAGAAATAAATGATCTTTCCCATTCACTTGAGAGCGATGACGGATTGAGCATCAATGGACACATACCCGGGTTGATCACGATTTCTTCAACCAGTTTCTCCCACTTAGTAGTATAGTTCCAATTGCTATCTTAATATCATAGAACCCCCACCCACTTAATTTAATTTAAATTTTGTTAACATAATCATAACCTTCTTTTGGAATTAGTTATCTAAGGCTCAATCGATAGATGACCTAGGGTTCCTGCTATAGTGCAGAAATTCTTGTAAAAACATAACCTCTAATTTAAAGCGCTCAAAAATGCGATCAAGTATAAAGGTATACTTAGTAGGGAAAATCAAAATCACTTGATAAAATTGGAAAGACATTCTAATTCCCCGTGAAAAAATGAGATAACCCGATCACCGAGTAAGGAAACCATCCACCCCAACCTCATCAAGGCACACTCCCCAAATAACGCAAGTCGAGTTATGTAATATTAATAACACATCGATGTTAGGGTACCCTACGCCACTTTCCCATTGGTTATTGAAGACATCCAACACATGTGACCTCTACTGCCATTCTCACTGCAATCCCACTACCACATTCCTCCCACGCACACCTAGGATATAACCACACATCACACCCGCAAACCCCTGGACACAACCACACATCCTGCCCACAAACACCTGTTCCACATCCACACAAAACCATGCCTGCAAACACCTAGGCTAGAACAACTATCACTATGCCATAAGACACTTGGGCCCCATCATGAAGACACTTGGGAAACCACCTTCCCACACATACCTGGGCCAACCACCACCACGTACCCTTCCCAAAGAATATACGACTATAATGGACCACAGTTCGTCACAGACTACTTGAAGAATCTTTGGATACTTGGGAAAGTGAGCAGAAAAGGAGCTAATAACCAGTCGGTCATAGGAGTGTTAGGAAAAACACCCTCCCCCATGAAATTGGGGTGTTCAGCACAAATTTCTCAACAAGGGTGGGGGTGAATATAAAACATAAGAACTAAACTATAAAAATAGTTAAACAAGCACTCATCCCTACATAGGGGTTCCAAAAACATCACAACCACAAACACCCTCATTACAATTCATTCATAAGAAGCTGCACACTCCCAACCATGCAACAACTCAATCCCTGAAAACAATTCCCCAATGAACCCATTCTCGTTTTCATATTCAAGTGATTCAATTCTAAATAATTCTTTACTACTAGGAAATTAACAGCAAAATCCATAAGGTAAGAAAAGGAAAAAAGACAAACAACAATTTAAGCATTCACACCCGATTCACTTGTAAAATCACAACAACAAAATGGATCCGTGAGATCCGAAAAAGTATTGGAACCAAACCAAGCCCCAACATATGGCCCCACATGGCCTCCAATCCACAAACCAGCAACTGCACCACAATAGGGGACCCTATCCCCATCTATGACACTTCCTAAGCATCAACCATAAACATCACTAGAACAGAGAAAAAGAGTTTTCAAATTTGTATATGACATTTATTTCGTTACATAATTACATCTGGTTAACCGAGGCGATCACAGAAGGATTAATATTCGTTGGAAATCCATTTAATCAGCCGAGTTTATGTGATTTACCTGTTTCCATGTTATATCCATTCAATCATAAAATTAACCAGAAAAATATAGGTTTGTTAGTGTGAAAGAAAGGACAAACAATGGCCATGATTTTTAGGGGGAATAATCCCATTCAATTCACAACATATAGGGAGAGATAAGGAATACACCATCATTATCAACACACCCATTCATTATATAAATCCATTTATTAGCATTGTTAAGGTTTGGTTTCATCCATTCCAACAGAAACATTACAATACCTGCCCCACATGATACCCAGTAAAGAGAGATGAAAGAAAAATCGTACATGGGTGATCAATGATCAAATTTTCTCTCTACGCACCAAGAACTATGATGAGTGACATGAAGAGGGGGAACTCTGAGGATTCCAAGAATGAGCAGGAAAGGCAACTACATAGGCGCACCACTCGTCTCGGGAAGGGGGGATCCAAACACACCAATGTGATTAATGACCCCATCCATGAAGAAGATGAAATGAAATTCTAGTGTGATATAAAGAGGTGATATTCTAGAGTAAAGGGATATGAATTTTGAACAACATTAATGGTGGATCGTGGTTTCACCATTCGGTTGGGTGGTTACACGCGATGAGATTAATTGTTATTTAATTTCTCATTGGGGGGTGGCCGTAAAAGCTGTGGGTTAAAGGATTTTATTTAAATAGGTTAAAATGGATAAAACTAACACATAGTATGGGTCCATTGAGGGTCTCCCCACACTTTGGGGGATTCAGATATTATTTAGGGGCTTTTAAAATAGCATGAACTACTTTAGAAGGTTAAAATACTTGAAAGTGGTGTTTCGAGAAAACTGGGGAAGAAAAACCCGAACTCCCCCCCTCCCCCCCCCCCCCCCCCCGTGGCTCCGATCATTGTCATCGATGGTTGACACCGCGATGACATCCTACCATGGAGACGCAACCCTTTGGATCCGGACGTGATGGGTCCAGGGCATGCCAAACACCAGAAATGTGGAAAAGGGATGGACCAAGAGGGTCTCGACCATTACAACAATGCTTTTCCACATGTTATTTAATACATCCTATACATCCGACCTCCCCCAGGGATCCCACTATAGTCCCACTTGTGCCCCTATCAACAACCATATGGGACATCTGAACTGTCTGTTCATCCCACCTGAAAATGCCTTGTCCACCACAGCCTCACATAACCACTCCCACAGACACCTGGGCCACAACAACCACCACCACACCAAAAGACACATGGACATGGTGGAGATAATAGTTGTGAGTTAACAGATTTCCTTCAAACTGGGAAAACAGGTAACAGGGGTGAGACTGGAAATCATATGAGGTTAGAAAGTGTGACAACTATGTGAAACTGATTAAAAAGCCTCATATATTGGTATGTAAAGGGTTTCCACACTCATATAGGGATTTAAAAAATCATTTTTGGGCCTAAAATAGCATTGAACCACTTTAAAAGGTTAAAAGGACTTAAAAGAGGTGTTATGGAAAACATGACGAAGGAAACCTCAACACCCCTCAATGGTAGATCAGTGAAACCGATTAGTGGAGTTGATCGGGTGAAGCTGATTGGGTGATGTGAATTGGGCGAAGCTGATCCATAAAACTGATCGGGTGAAGCTCATCGAGTGAAGCTGATTAGTGAAACTGATTGGGTGAATCTGGTCAGGTGAAGCGAGTGAGTGAAACTGATCAGGTGAAGCTGATCGGGCAACGATGACCCGAGAAACTGAATGATGAAGTTGATTGATGAAGATGATCGTTGAAGCTATTCTCTAAAGAAGATCACTTAAGCTAATCAATTAAGTTGGCCACTAAAGATGATAGTGGAAGCTAACCACTGAAGATGAGCACTGAATCCAATTGAGGAAGTCGATTACTGAAGCTGATTAGTGAAGCTGATTGCTGAATATGGTCACTAATACTGATCACTGAAACTAATCGGTTGAAGCTGATTAGTGAAGCTGATTGGGTGAACCTGATTGGTGAACCTGATTAGGTGAAGGTGATCAGGTGATGATGATTAGTGAAATTGATCACTAAATATGATTTATGATGCTGATAGCTGAATCTGATCACTGAAGAAAATCCCTAAAGATTATTGTTAAATCTGGTCAATGAAGCTGATCCGTGAAGATGATCGATGATGTTGATTGATGAAGCTGATCACTGAACCTGATCACTGAAATTGATGGATGAAGATGATCGTTAAAGTGAATTGCTAAAGCTGATCGTTGAAGCTGATCAATGAAGTGATCACTGAAGCTGGTCAACAAAGTTGATCGCTGAAGCTGATCAATGAAGCTGATCGCTGAAGTTGATTAGTGAAGCTGGTCAGTGAAGTAGATCTATGAGACTGATCGGTGAGACACCGATTGGTGAGACAAATGGGTGGAATAGATCAGTGAGACTAATGGGTGGAACTGATCGGTGATACTGATGGGTGGAACAGATCAGTTAGACTGATCGGTGAGACACTGATCAGTTAGACTGATCAGTAAGACACCGATCAGTGGCACTGATATGTGACACCACAGTGACGTGTAACCACAAAAACGGACATCCTACTGATTCATAAATGGTGTCTAGGACACCCCAACACATAGAAATTGGAAATTTAATTGACCAGGAGGGTTCGGGCCATTACATCAGATACCTCTCAAACTATCCTCATCCTTAGGAATACCAGAGTAACCCGAAAAAAATGAGAGGTGTACGAACAACCACCCCAGAAGATACCTCTCAGGGAAAAACCTCCCCAAACAGCCATACTAACACCATGGATCAGATATTACCCACGCATGAATCATGTATTTCTTTCCTCCATGTCATGATACTATCTTCTTTGGGATGCACTAACTCACCCGCACGGGGTTCATAACATCAGCACTGATGCGTCTTGATAAGGAATCGGGTTCTTCCTTCCCCACATATCGAGGAAATTCATAAACATTCATAATTAAAGGAAAAAACTCACCCCTAACCAAAAAACATCATCATTACATCACAATAAGACCCAAAAACAAGGACATCAAGGAAGGATGGGAACAACAACTCAAAACAGCTCTGGGTATAGGGCACACATCTGAGCTTCTCGCTCCCTTGTACTCCCCTCAAGGCCACCATGCACCCTCAACACAAAAACCAAAGGGATGGTCAATGCACGAAGCACCTTCTCCTTTCTGTCCTCTATTGTCATTGCTTGCTCCATGAATGTAGTGTCGTCCCCTATATCCAAATCTCCCCAGTCAATGACATGAGAGTCATCGTGTATATACCTACAAAACTGGGAGACAATGAAAACGTTGTGGATCCTTTCCAACTGAGGTGTAAATTCCAACTGATATTTTACCTCATTGACACTCCCCAACACTTAAAAAGTCCTGATGAACCTAAGAGAGAGCTTTCTCCCCTTGTCGAACTTTCACTGCCCACGTCGAGGTGAAACCTTCTAGGAAACATGGTATACAACCTAGAACTCTAAGGGAATCCTCATAATAGTAGCATATGACTTCTACCTATCTTGGGATGACTTCATCCTATCACACACAAGATAAAACTTCTCTCTTGTTTTCTACACTACCTCTAGACAAAGAACACTTTCCTCCCCAACCTCAGTCCAACACATGGTCATGCGACACAGCCTCTCATAAAAGGATTCAAACATGGCCATTCCAACAATAAAGTGATATCTATTATTGTAATGAATCCCTACTGAGGGGAAATGTCACTCCCATGATCCCCCTAAGTCCAAAACTCATCCCCATAGCATATCCTCTAATGTCTGGATGGTCCACTCTGTTATCCCATCAGTCTAGGAATGGAAAGCAGTGCTAAGGTATAGGTAGGTTCTATAAGCATGCTACAATCCCCTTCAGACTTTTGAGGTAAACTATGCACCCCAATCTGAGACTATGGACCTTGGAACTCCATGAAACTGCACCACCACATCCCTGTATCTCTGTGCTAAGGAATCTGCTGCACTTGACTCCTTGATCATTATAAAGTGATCTTATTTTGTTAGATGGTCTACCAATACCAAGATAACATCACAACATCCTTGGACCATTGGTTTTCTTATGAAAAAATCCATCAAAATTTCATCCCACTTCCACTCGGGGGCATCTAAAGGCTTCAACAAATCTCCTACGACACGGTGTTCAACCTTCACCTACTGACACACTAGGCACCTTTCAACAAACTTTTCCAATTCCCATTTCACCACAGTCCACCATAATTTTTTACTCGGGCCCCGGTACATCTTCGAAATTTCTGGGTGTACCACTAGGGGTGAGTTATAAAACTCATGTAGAAATCCCTTGTGCATCCTCTCTGGGACAGACAACTTCTTGAAAAAAAGAATCTGATTCTGACCATCCTTTGACCACCCTTCCAGAGCATATCCTTGGTCAACCTGATCGCACATCACTTCACTCTCTAAGTCTCCCCACTGAGACTCCTCCACTAGCTGCAATAAAGAGGACTGCACTATCATATGAAACAGAAAACCCCTACCACCATCCCCCCTTGCATCTAGGTCTAAAGAATCTAACTCCTCCATTGAATTCCAAGAATCCATAGATTCCTAAACATCTTCTTTCTATGAATTCCTTCCCAAGGAATCAGCCACAATGTTCTCCTTACCTTCAGTGTTAGAGATCTTGATGTCAAAGTCCTAAATAAACTCCACCCTTTTTCACTATTGAAAGTTCAGGTCCCGCTGGGTAATGATATGCCTCAAACTCTTGTGATTTGTAAAGACCACAAAGTGCTCCCCAGTGAGGTAATGCTTCCACAACATCAATACAAAAATTACTATTTCAAGCACTAAGTCATGGGTGTCATAGCAACTCTCTTGAGGAAATAACTACCTAGAACCATAATAGATCACTCCCTACTGTTGAATCATTACACACCCTAGACCAAGACTATAAGAATCACAAATCACCTCCTACAACACCCCTTCCACTGAAAACCTGAGCACTGGATCACTGACCAATCATTCCTTCAGATAACAGAATGTTTCCCAATACAGCTCATGGTACACGATGTTCTGGTCCTTTCTATTCAATGTTATCAAAGAAGTTGTAACTCAAGATAAGTCGGGTATGAACCTCCGATATTAGCCTTCCAGACCCAGGAAACTACAAAACTCTATCGCGTTATTGGTTGTTTCCAAACAAACAACCCCCCATCCTTTGAAATATCCACTGCTACCCCTCGCAGAGACACCACATGTCTTTGAAAGTGCAATTATCTTGTCACGAACTTGCACTTGGATAGCTTCCTATAGATCTGGTGGTGTCGTAGAATCTCCAAGACCATCCTGAGGTGCTCAGTGTGATCCTCCTTTGTTCTTGATTAGATCAGGATGTCGTCAATAAACACAATGACGAACCGGTCCAAGAACTCATGAAAAATATAGTTCGTTATCTCCATGAACACATCAGGTGCATTCGTAACACCTAATGACATCAATACGAACATGAAGTGCCCAAACCTTCACCTTAAAGAAGCCTTTAGGATATCACCATGTTTCACCCATAACTGGTGGTACCCTAACCATAGATCTATATTAAATAACCAACATGCTCTCCTCATCCAGTCAAAGTGACCGTCTTTCCTCAGGAGAGGGTAACCGTTCTTGACTATAACCCGATTCCTTCTCCAGTTGTCCATGAACAGCCTAGGACCACCATCATCCTTCTTCACAAACAAGACCGGAGCACCCCATGGAGACACAGTACATTAGACAAAACACTTCTTCATAAGTTCATCAATATAAATCCATAAAACCCGCAACTCATAAGGCACCATCTGATTAGAAGGCATCGAAATTGGATGGGCACCGAGTTGTAAGTTTGTCCCAATCTCAACATTATGTTGAGGGGGTAGAGTCACAAACTTTTTAGGAAAAAAAATCCAGGAACACTCTGAAAACTCTTGGAACATACATTATATAAATAACCACTAATTATGTTGTATTCTCATACAACATAGAAAAAATAAGCTCCACACACCATCTCCCCACTTGACAACTTCATTATCCAACAAAAGACACATGCTGACCAACCTTATCAGGGATCATGACTCTTCTATGGAATCAGTAGATAATAGGGTGAACAAAAAACAACCAGTTGATGCCTATGATGACCTCATATGGCTGCATTTGTAGTAGAAATAGATCCCCACTAGACTGATGTGGCCCCAACATGAATTTGTATCCTCAACAAACATCGAAAGGCTAGTATGACCCCCAACTAGCGTACTTAGCACTTGGGTAATGGAGAGTCTCTCTACGTCTAACCCCAAGTCATGGGCTAGACCGAGTGTAACAAAGTAGTGTGAAGCTCTTGAATCAAAAAAGGAACACACCAGAGTACTAAACAATCTTATCTTACCTCAAACGACCTCTACTCGTACTGGAACTGCTACCTCTACTATTTTCAACTTCTATTTCCTAGATCCTCTTCCCCATGGCTGTCAGATGCCTCCCTAACCATGCCCTAGTCGAGGTCCCTGAGAAGCACCCTGATTTTGGCCTCTTCCTCCAATGGCTTCTCTTGGAGGAGCGACATCTCGTTGTCCCTGCTGCTTCTGCATAATAGGAATGTCTAGAAACTACTGCTGCTGAGGTGGGAGCTAAACATGCCTACCCCCACTGTACTACACTCGGTCTTGGAAATGATTCCTAATATTACCATGGATTACAAAAATAAATCATCTCTCTCGTATTCCCACCAAGAAAGGATGAGGACCGGGAGACTATAACTGGAACTACTGAGGCATGCTCCCCATCTGTCAAAACATGGAAGGCCCAGATTCTGGAGGCCTTCTACTAACGACCATCCCCTTTGATGAACCCAACTAGATCCCCTCTAGCAGAACACCTCCTAGTGTGTACATACTCTCTACTACTTGAGCCTTATTCTAGACCTCAATGTATGTTAGTAGAGTAAAGGGTGTAACTGCATACATAAGATAAAGTCGGAGAGCCTCCTCTAAACGTCTCGCCCAAGATTCCTAATCTGGAAAGAGTTCTAGAGTAAAATGAAGGAGACCCTTGATCATGATCCCCAACTCCCTTTCTAACATACTCCCCTAATAGAGGGAGAGTAACTCTTTCCTCTTCTCAGCCTTCATTGTAGAAGAATGTAATTCCACCCAGAACTCCTTATCAAGGCCAGTCCACAAAACCTCAGTATCCATCCTATCTTCGAGGTAGAGTGTCTGCCACTGATGAGCTTCTCCCCTCATCTGAATGAATGCAAATAAAATCTAGTACACTCTCAAATCAGGAATCATGAAAATGGTGATCGCAAAATCCTTAAGCTATAACTCTTTCTCCAAGTCATAGACACTACCCTAATACTTAACGAGGGTCTGTTTCAAGATATAATGTAGATTCTTCTTCCACATTTTATCCTCTTACTCTTGATCAATCCACCCTTGATTGACATGATAAGCCTTCCAGGCCTCGCTCGCTGACACTACTCATGGATTTCGTCTGAGTGTCGTAGTTGCAATACAAACAAGGAATGCCTATTCCCGAGTAGGGTATAAGATTCATGTTAAAATTATGCTTAAACTTTTTAATTTTAAATTCCCAACATCAAAGGCAAAAAAGAACAAAAATTCATTAGGATTCATGTACTATTCCTAGGGTCTCTACCCGGCAATCATTGTAGCCTCACCTGGTCATTCGGTAGGCCCAGAATCCTTACATCGAATCCCAGGGGGGGGGGGGGAAATCCCGTGTCCTAGCAGGTATTCCCTAGACTATTTCACGCACTAAGATTTCCCAACACAATTTCCCTACAATCCCATTCAATCCTCACTGTGCCTAACCCTAAACTCCATCCTCTCTCTCAAACATCACCTCAGATACCATTATGTCACATCTCGCCTTCACCAAGATGAGGGAAGGGACAAAAAACTACCAAACCCTTCCTTCTTCATGTTGAAGAAGATATAATCTCAAAGGATTCCGACATTCAATAGACCATTAATTGGTGAATAGCACTAAGGGTGTAAAATCCCACGTAATATGGAAGACATTACACTTTTAACATAAAAATTTCCATAGATAAGATGGTAATACTCAAGAAACTCCAAAACTGAATGTAAAAGTAATGCAAATAAATCCATTCCCACATGCATGTTCAATGTAATGTGCTGAAAAATAGAAGATAACTCCATATGAAATTACCAAAAGAAAGGAAAAATCGAAAGCAACCAAAAAGACCAAACAACTCATGAAACCTAAAGCTAGTAGTAACCATCCTGATCTCCAACCTCCTCCAAGTGACATGAAAAATAGTTTATAAATATGTAGGGTGATTATACAAGTATGCACAGCAGGGAATAAAAAGTGATCTCATGAACATGTGGGGAGGCAATATAATGCCCCATGAGGAAAAAGAGATAACCAAAACACCTAGAAAGGAAACTATGCACCCAGCCTCACCAAAAAACATTCCCCAAATAGAGCATGTCAGGTAAAGTAATAGTAATAGCACATCAATATATGGGTACCCTACAAAACGTTACCACTGGTTATTTAAGACATCCTATACATTAGACCTCCGCCAAAGATCCCACTATAGTCTCACTACTGCCCCCAACAACAACCATATGGGTCATCCCAACCATACGTTCATCTAGCCCTCAAACACTTGGTCCACCACAACCACACATGACCACACCCTCAGACACCTGGGCCACAACAACAACCACCACTCCCAAAGACACCTCGGTTAGAAAGACTACTTCCATGCATGAAGACACATGGGCCCCATTTCGAAGAAACATGGGAAACCAACCTTCCCACAAAAATCTGGCCCCCCATCCACAACACCACTCTTTCTGAAGAGTCTTGATCCATAATAATCCTTAGGGCATTATAACCTGCCAGAAGAATCTTGGGCTACCAAGGAAAGTGAGAAGAAAATGATATAATAACCATCCACTCGTAGGAATGTTGGGAAAACCATCCTCCCTCATGAATTGGGGGTGTTTGTAATGAAGTGATCATCTTAGGTGGGGTGCGTATAAGAAAAATAAAACTAAAATTCATACATATGGGTAAAAAACACTCAGACCAACCTATGTAGTCCCAATCAGACACTCATCCCTTACACATCCACCCTTTCTGTTATCCTTACATGCACAAAAACACTACAACCGTAACCATAGCACAACCCATTACAGGAAAATAGTTCCCCCATGACTTCAAACAAGGCCACCACACATATCATGAGAACATAAAAGGGACAATTTTTATATTTAACCACACCATTAATTATGTTCCTTATTTATGTTTGGTTAACCGAGGTGAACACACAAGGATTCTCATTCATTGGGAATCCAATTAATCAATATAGTTTATGTGATTAACTAGTTTCCATGTTACAATAATTCAATCATAGGATTTACTAGAAAAACAAGGGATCATTAGTGCGCAGGGAAGGAACACCAAAGACTGCGATTTTTAGTGAAAAAAATCCCATACAATTCACAACATACCAAAAAATGTAACACACATGAACCACATAATCACTCCCACCCCATCATCCATTAAAGGTTTGTTTATTATATTTATTATATTTGGTCTCATATATATCAAAAGGGAACATAATCATACCCACCCTGCATGATGAATAGTAAAGAGAGATGATGGATGAACCCCTACATGGTTGATCAAGGATCGACATTACCTCCTTGCACCGAGAACCGTGGTCGTGTGGGCAGTTGTAAAAACACTATGAAGGTAGAGTAGGTAAGGATTCTGCATGGACACATGACTCATCTCTTGAGGAAGGACATAAAGTGCATCCAGAGGGAACCCAATAGACCATGGAAGAAGATCATGGTGATAAATGCCCTATCCATGTTTTTTGTGATATGCCATTTTAGAATGCTTGAAAAATGGGTCGTGGCGTTACCATGTGTTTCGGTGGTATCAAATTTTTGAATTAATTTATATTTAATAATTCTCCTCATATATGTTGGAGATAATGGATGTGAGTTAATAGATTTCCTTCAAACTGGGAAAACATGTAATAGGGGCAAGAGTAAAAATCATAGGAGGGCTGAAAACGCAAAAAAGGTGTGAAACCAATTAAAAATCCACACTTTTTTCTATTTCAAGAGTCTCCCCACTCATAAGGGATTTAAAACATCATTTATGAGCCTATAAACAACCTTGATCCACTTTAAAATTGTAGGAGGACTTAAAAGATGCGTTACTAGAAAAATAGGGAAGGAAACCCAAACCCCCCTTAGTGGTCGATCCGTGAGACTGATCGGTGAAACCAATCAGTCAAGATGATCAGCTGAAGTAGATTCGGTGAAGCTGATCGAGTGAAACCGATCGGGAGAAGATGATCTGTGAACCAGATTGGGTGAATCTGATCGGGTGAAGCGGATTGGGTAAAGATAGTATGGGAAACAGATCCGGTGAAGCTGATTGGGCGAAGCTGATCGGGTGGAGCTGATCTAGTGAAGATGAAGAGTGAAACTGATCAGGTGAAGTGGATCTAGTGAAGGTAATCAGTGAAACTGATCGGGTGAAGCTGATTGGGTGAAGCTGATCAGTGAAACTGATTGCTGAAGATGATCGTTGAGATGATCCCTAAAGCTGGTCACTGATGTTGATCGTTGAAGCTTATCAGCGAAACCGATCGTTACTGATCAGTGAAGCTAATTTCTGAAGTGGATTGCTAAAGAAGATCAGTGAAACTGATATGGTGATGTGGATCAGGTGATTCTTATCAGTGAAACTGATCGACTAAAGCTGATCGGGTGAAGTGGAATAGAGAAACGAATCATTGAAGCTGATCATTGAAGTCAATTGCTGAAGCCGACCGCTGAAGCTGATCACTAAAGCCGATCACTAAAGATGATTGTTGAAGCTGATCAGTGAAGCTAATCACTTAGATAGATTGGTGAGACACCATCTAGTTAAAGACTGATTAGAGATACCTATGGGTGACACCGATCGGTGAGACCGATGGGTGGAATTGATTGGTGAGACAGATCAAATTCCCAAATATTTGACACCATGGTGACTCGTTACCACCAATAATGATATCCTCCTCACACTCTGATGTTGTCCAAGACACCCCAACACTTAGTAATTGGAAAAGTAATGGACTTGGAGGGCCCAGGCCATTACAACTTGTCTTGTCAGCCGGGCCCACTAAGCCTCATTGGGGTCAACCTATGTTAAATGTGGGTTTAATCTCTCAGGTCACCCGGTGACCCGAATTTTTACAGCCCGACACATACTGGTGGGCCGGTCAAATCCCGACTCGAGCCACTTGACGGCCCGATCAACCTCCCCCAGCCCGGACCCACTATGTCATACCAACTCAACAACCTAGCTGGCCCCCTCCAGTATCCCTGATCGCTGGCCCAGCTCCACCCAGTGGACCAGCCGACCTAGCCGGTCTGATGTAGCTCAGACCATTTCATCCAGTCTGGTTGGGGCATGTGCGGCCTGCCCACCTGACCACCCCTTTGGTCTTATACTGCTCGCGAATACGAGCCACTCCTCCACGTGTTTCTAGGTTGAATTGCGTCTCTAGCACCCCACTGTGACCAACGGTCCACAATCTTTTATTTCCCCTCTTCGGCGCACCACTCCTACCTACCGCTATGCCATGACAGTGGCCCTTTGTCAAACTACCATGGCCAATCACTATGTGGCTTATCTCGGGCGCACCATCATGGCGTGTTGCCACCCACCCATGACAACTGTTGCGGACCACCGAGTCTACAATGGTGGTCTGTTTTTCATGCTACATGTGCCTCCAGCCTCTGTAGGGTTTTACCTTCTCTACTAAGGCCTTTAATTCACCATGCCACCATTTTGAATGTTTGTCCATGATGAACACATATGAAAACACAAGGCGGAGGGACTCAGTACTTGTTCATGTTGTCTCGTGCCATCCGCGTTAGATGGGTATAATCAAAGTGGTGTTTTAGATTTCAACACATCAATCTACCCATCCATTCAAGTCCCTGAATTTAAAAACCCTACCACAAGAACACATGATCCATTAGTCAACCTGTTCATGGGTTGATATGCATTCTTTGTTATAAAATAAAGAATGGGGAAAGAAAAATAATCATAATGAAAGCATATCCTCTACCTAGATTATCTGATCTGATGCTAATGATGGATGAGATTTGAATCATCATAATTAATCCCTGAATCATTGGAGTTCCTAAAAACGTTCATTGTTCTCTTCTGGAGACAAATTCCATCATAGGTTCATCAGATAATCCCTAGGGTTTAATTCTCAACTCCCCAATGCTTTAGTTTAATATAAATGAAACATGTCACATACTTTTTATTACACTATTTCATTTATTAAACAATGTAGTGGTTACAGTTTCTCAAATGATCCATTAAGGATCCTCATTTAATGTGCCTCATCATCATCGCACCGTAGTGCCACCGTCCTCTACTCAATGGTTCGAAAGAGAACAAAACAACTTATTTAAGTTTTTTATTACATTCTGAAAAGTCCAAACATTAAATTTTCTTTTAGAACCTTTCTGGTCAAAGTTATGTCCTTTCTAGGTGAATAATGTCATGCCATGTTCATTGGTTCCCTTGGATTTTTAATCAAAATATCATTTCAAAAGGTTGAAAAACCACTCATATATTTACATGAGTGAACTAATGAAAAGTTCCAAATTATATTCAGTACTCAACAGGTCTCAAAATCATGTGTCATCCAATCATGTGGTCTTGAAATAATTCCATATAATTTAAAAAAAATATTGAAATTTCAAGACATTACATTGTCCCTACATGAGGGCTTTACATCCCCAAAATTTAAAACAATGGATAATTAAACAAATGGGGGTACTGGGAAAGAATTTGAGTCTCCCAATCCCATGTGCTCTCCTGGATGTTATCATGCTACCACTGAACGTGCACCCGAGAAATTAATCATCGACGAAGTAACTGATCATGTTGATCTTTTATCTCCACTAGGAACTCTGTAAACTTCTCCTCATCGTCAATGTCCAGTTCACCCCATTCGATGATGTGTGATTGATCATGAACGTACCGACATAGCTGTGACATGTGAAAAACATCGTCTACCCAATGCATCTGTGTAGGAATGTAAAGATGGTTTTCCACCTCGCCAACTCTAATGAGAATCTTGAAATGTCTGATGAACTCTAGAGAAAACTCATCGCATCTGCCAAATCTATGATATCCTCATTGGTGTGAGACCTGAATGAACAAATTGCCTCCCTCTTTAAACTCCTAAGGTCTCTATCTCTAGCCAGCATATGATTTCTGCCTACTCTGTGCAGTCCTCATCCACTTTTAGATGATCTGCACCATCTCAATGGTAGCTCATACCATCTCTGGTCCTAAGAGTGCTAACTCCCATGGGTCTGTCTAGCATAGAGGTTATCTGAGTGGATACCCATACAAGTCCTCCAACAGTTCCATGCCAATGGTGGAGTGATACATGTTATTGTATGAAGACACCACAATTGGTAGGTGGTCCTCCCAATTACCATCAAAATTCATGACACAAGCACAAATCTTGTCCTTCATAGTCTATATGGTCTGCTTTGTCTGACCATTAGTTTGTCTATGAAAGGTTGTGCTAAAGTGCAGTTGAGTCCTGAATGCCTCCTAAAACCCCTTCCACTACTGGGATGCAATGTGTTTATCACGGTTTGAGACTATAGTAGAAGGAACCCCATGAAGTTGTACTATCTATTGGATGTAGAGACGCCCAAATCCCTCTACCGATCCCTGCTCCTAGATGGGTAAGAGGTGATCTAACTGGGTGAGTCGGTCAATGATCACCCCGATAGAGTCATGGAATCTGGACATATATGGTAATCATGTCACAATGTCCATAGAGACTCTATCCCACTTCCACTCTGGTATCTTAGGCAGCTAGGTTAAGCCCTCTGGGACCTGATGCTCAGCCAAACATTCTGACAAATGAGGCACTTTGAAACGAACTCTAACACCTCTTTTTTCATCCCTGGCCACCAGAACTGACGTAGGATGTCCTGGAACATTTTTTCCACACTACGATGTATCCCTAAAGGGGTTGTATAAAACTTCCACAACATATCCACCAACAAAGTCACTAGTACTATGGTGCACCATCTAAAGAGAATGACATGGTCCCCGCCAACCTAAATCCTTCAAGAGATTTTCATGAGGATAACTAAGAAAGTCGGGCCTCATATTCAACATCCACAAGTTGTACATCCATAACTCGCTGAACGTGTGGGGGCTGACAGTCATAGATCGGATGTAAGATGCTCCATCATCATCCATAAAGGATTTCTGCATCACTAATAGCTACTGTGTCACCTCACTTAGCAGCTACAAACAAGACCATCTGCTGAGCGCATCAGCCACCATGCTTCCCTTCCCATGAGTATAGACTGTCTCAAAGCCATGGTCCTATTGGAAATCCATCCATTGCCACTATCTCATGTTTAAGACCTTCTTTGGGAAGATATACCCAAGGCACTTGTAGTCAGAGTAAACGGTAAACTATTCATCCATCAGGTAGTGTTTCCACTTCATCAAGGAAGAGTCTATCTCTACTCACTCCATGTCATGAGTCACATAATTCTTCTCATGCTGCCTCAACTGCCGTGATACGTAGGTTATCATGTAATGACCCAAAGTTTCATTAATGGAAAATCCCTCTTTATCTAATTAAATGTCTCTTTATGAAAAATTATTTTATAAGATGTCAACTTCTTTGGATTTATGTTATGAATTTTGACCGTTGATAATATATCCATTGAACAGTGATCACATGATTATTATAAATATGGGGCATTAACCAATCCAAATTTACTCAGACAAAAGAAGTGATGGCATCGTCCAGTAGAACTGCTCCGTATGAAGCCCATTTTTTGGCGCTCAAAAAAGAGGTGGCGTCCTTGGGCTTTGCTCTTGACCATTCCCAAGATGAGCTTCACCATGTCAAGCTCTAACGGGACCATCTACGGGAAAAATGGAAGTTGATATAGATTACCACTCGAGCAATGTTAGCTCAGCCACCCCAAGAGTTTATCACCATCGCACACCTTCCCCTTAGGTCTTATGCTGTTGTTTTAAGGGGTTATGTAACAAATCTCTAGTACTATTTTCATTTTTATTATTTTTTTATATAATAATGAATATACCTCCTTGTCATTTTTGAGTCATTGTAAATATTTTTTAAAGTACAAATAGCATTTTTAATTATTATTTAATTAAGAAATCTATTTTATTAAATTAATGGATTTTTGAATTAAATATTATTTTAATAAAATATTATTTTTATTATTAAATTAATTTTTATTAAATATAAATAATCTTAAATTTTTCTGAATGAAATTATAATTCTTATTAAGGTTTGAAATCCATTTCTGTCAAAACCCGTGAATTTTTTATAAATGTCAGTTTTTATTTTAAAAGTGAAAGTTAACATATTTAGAAAATTATTTAGATAAAATAAATGTTATTTCTGGAATTAGGGCGTTGAAATTATCCAATGGTGAATTTTTCATAATTTTCTAAGACAGTCAAATTTTTGGGTAAAAATTAAATACCGTTTAAATATATGATGTGTTTTATGACATCATAATGACCCAATAGTGATGTAATAAAATACTATAAGCTTTATGTTCGGACAATATATGTTTTACTATTAAAATAATGTGATTTTGGGTTTGTTTGACTTACTTTTCAAAGCATTAATGGACCCCTCAAGACTTATTAAACACCTTGTCTTATTAAATTAATTTCCATGGGAGTGTGACTCACCTCCTCATAAGAAACCCTAATACTTTAAGAAGTTCAAACTTTGGCCTTATAAAATATTGTTTTCTTCTTCCCTTTTCCAAAAACCATGGGCAAAAACCATGGGTTGGTTTGTGGTTTGGATTAATTTAATATAAGGGGTCCCAAACCAAAATAATAAAGAATTCCCTCACATTTCCTATATAAACCCACCCAAACTCCCACTTCCTCCTCACTCAAATCCTTTTGAGTTCGTCCAACCTCTGCCCAACTCTTTCTAGAAACCTACCAAGGTTCCCCAATCTCCAAAGAATCCTCTCACAAGCCTCTCTCTAGCCTTTGGAAGCACACTTCCAAGTAAGGGTTTTTTTCTTCCTTTCTCATTTTTTTCAATTTTCATTATGTTGTATTGCCCTATTAGATTCAATTATGAATGTTGGGGTATGGTTTTGAACCTCCCCCACACAGACATATTTATGTTTGAAGGACGGGAGACCCCTTTATCTCTTATTAAATGCCTCCCATGTACACCTATTACTATGCCGAAATTCCGAAAGGAACTTCTCTCTCCTCATTTACATTCAAGAAATACTTTTTTATCATGAATCTAAATTCCATTAAAATTGTTGGGACATGTATCTATATAACCTCCTTACTTTCCATTACATGTAAATATGATGAGGAAACCCTTTGTCTCTCATCAACCATTTTTATAAATTTTTATGTCACGCCGTTATGCTGCCGAAATCACACCAATTTTCTATGCTAATGCCATTGTGTAGTGAATACCATGACCAATTATCCATCAAGGGTATTCAACTTTATGCACATTTAATTATTGATTATAAAGATTCATGTATGAATTACACATTCCTTTATCATGGAATAAATGTTTATGCTTTATTAATCAATGTTTCATGATCCATGTGGCACACTTATGCATGAAATGAAATGTTTAAGAAGGGTGTGCCCTTATAGCACTCCAATGCATTGGGTAAAGTATAGTATCATGATACATCAGTTTAATGAGTGTTGAATCATTCTAATTCAATTGCAACAAGGGTTTACTCGTGCTTCAAGTGCAATGAGTATTTACTCACGCTCAATGTGCAATGAGCCTTGGCTCATGATAATTCCACGTTAAGTGTTGTTGCCACATTTCCATGTTATGATTATCATGATTTATCATGCCTTTATGTTCATGTTTCTCTTATGTTCTATTTATATTCCTATGGTATAACATGTATTGTACTCCTCATGTTATTCCATGTGTATTCCCTTACTGGGCTTTGTAGCTCACCCTTTTCTTATGCATGCCCTCAGGTTATCCCATGAAATGCTATGTACGAGGGAATGTAGTGGTCATGTAAAGGAGGTTTTAAATAAATATGTTGTATTTCATGTTTTATGTTTTTATGTAATGATCCTAAGCCCCAAAGACACTAAACATGTCCATCTTGTTTGTTGTATCAAGTGATGTTTAATGTAATAAATCATGTTTAAGATATAATAAAAGCAGGGTTGTCATAGTTGGTATCAGAGGATATGTTTAGTTATTTTTGGGATTAGGAAACCCTAGTAAAGCCTTAGATATAATACTAAGTATAAAAAAAACATACCTAAGTTTTGGTAAATACTGAGTATTGGTTTATTAAACAAATACATCCCTGTCTGGATACGAGCAGGTAGAGGCGGCTCTGGCACAGATGTATCCTAGGGGTAAAACCCGAAAAAACCGCTTTGAGCTAGACTCTAACAGAAACATGTGCAAAACAACGGGACATGTTGTACTCTTGTTTACGACCCTCCCGGGGGATATCTTTTGATAAATTCACAATCTTAGTATGAACCCTTATTAAGGGAATTAAAAAAATGACATAAGAATATATGTTAGAAAGTAGATCATGAAAAGCCTAGATTGAAGCCTATAGACTCATGAGTTAAGGAAATAAATGTTCATTAATAAGTCATCATCTTTTGTCTTTGGATTACCCTTTATGTGTTACCATTAAATTTCCTTTTATTCTAGCCAATGGCCTGTAATAGGAGGACTCGTGCTAACAACCGTTGTGAAGATCAATGTGATGATTGTACTAATGAGATGCCCAATCCAATGGGAGTGGTAATCGTGAAATTTTTCATGCTTCTCTCTCATCTAACTCATGTTTTGAATAGAAACACGGGTCAAGAGGAACATTCAACCCCACCCCCCCTAAGAATGAACATGTCGCTATCGAGAGCTTCATGAGACAAAGGCCTCCTACTTTTAGTGGATCATCCGATCCCACGATCGCTAAACAATGGATCACTCCATTAACAAGATATTCTCCATCCTCCAATGTTCTAAGCAAGAGAATGTTCTCCTGGCAGCTTATCGTATGGAGGGTGAAGCTGATCAATGGTGGACATTGATCAAAAATACAAAGCCTGAGGAGGAGATCAAGGTGTTGGAATAGAAGGATTTTCGGAAGATGTTTTTCGATAAATATTTTCCACGCACCCTCCGGCTTAAGATGTAAAGGGAATTCCTTTCCCTCAAGAAAAAATATGAAGAATCTGTTGGAGCATATGAGGAAAGCTTCACAAGGCTTGCACGTTACGCTTCCGACTTTGTCGTTACCCACGAATGCAAAGATGACTGCTACTTTGGTGGGTTGAAGCCTAGCTTGAGGAAAGCATTATCGATCCGTGACATCGACAACTATGAGGAAATTTTCCGATGTTCCCTCAAGGTCGAAATGGAGATCGGGGAATCACAGAGGTATCATGGGGACAAGAAGAATAAGGTGGACTTCAATTCTAGTGGTCCGATGGATAAATCCAACGGTGCTAAGAAGATCCAGCACCCCACTTACCAAAAGTGCGGAAAGAAGCACCCTAGAAATTGCCTTAAGGGGATGAGAAAATGATTCAGGTGTGGAAGAGAAGGGCACCTATCTGTTAACTATTGGCAAGAAAGTTCCATGGCTGCGACAGAGGTGAGGAATGCTCCGTTCGAACCTCAACGCGTTGTCCAATGCTAAAAATGCAATGAACAGGGTCAATTTGCAAATTAGTGCCCTAATCCAAGGGTTTTCGGAGGCAACCAACAACCTCCAAGACAGCAAGGAAGAGATTTTGCCATCACTTCTGCCAAAGCGAACACTGACAATAAAGTGGTTACAGGTACGCTAGTTATTCATTCAATAATAGAGAATGTACTTTTTGATTCGGGTTCTAATCATTCTTTTATATCTCGAATGTTTAGTAGAACAATCCCAGCACCACCAAAAATAATGGAAGTGAAGATGTCAGTGAGTACGACAAATGGGGAAATCATTGCATCCCATGAGTATAAGTCCTCTGCTGGTATAATCTGTGTATTGAATTTCCCGGAGAACCTCTTCATACTCCCTCTGGTGGAATTTGATGCAATTCTTGGCATGAATTGGCTTTCCTAACATAGGGCCAACATAAATTTTTTGGAGAGGGAAATCACACTCCATATGGATAATCGACCCCCAATTATTTTCAAGTGTAAGAAGGAAGATGAATCTACTTTAGATCCATCATCTCATGCATGGATACTACTTCCCTTTGAGAATGCGTATCTATATTAGATGATTGAGTCCAAGGAAGATACCCTCCTTGAAGAAATTCCTATTGTGAGGGAATTCGCTGAAGTGTTTCCCGAGGAACTACCTGGTATTCCTCCTAGAAGAGATGTTGAATTATCAATTAAACTTATACCCAGGGCATTACCAATATCCAAGACTCCATATAGAATGGTTGTTGTAGAGCTTGAAGAGCTGAAGAAAAAACTACAGAAGAATCTGGATAAAGGGTTTATACGCCCAAGTGCTTCACCATGGGGTGCACCAGTCCTCTTCGTCAAGAAGAAGGATGGGTCAATGCGCCTTTGCATCGATTATCGTGAGCTCAAAAAAATCACGATTAAGAACAAGTATCCCCTCCCACAAATTTATGACTTGCTCGATCAGATACGTGAAACATAGTACATATCCATGGTAGATTTGTGGTCGGGATACTATCATGTAAGGATGAAGAAGGAAGATATCCCCAAGACTGCTTTTCAGACAAGATACGGGCACTATGCATTCATAGTAATTCCTTTCAGACTCACTAATGCTCCAGAAATCTTTGTGGACTTGATTAATAGAGTATTTAGAGATTACCTCGACAAATTTTGTCGTAGTCTTTATAGATTACATTCTAATATACTCCAAAACCAAGGAGGATCATGAGGAGCATTTAAGAACGGTACTAGAGACTTTGCGCAAGGAGAAGCTCTATGAAAAGTACAGTAATTGTGAGTTCTGGTTGAAGGAGGATCCATTCTTGGGCCATATCATCACAAGTAATGGGATATCTGTGGACCCTTCCAAAACAAATGCAATTGAGGGATGGCTGAGGCCAACATCGGTAACGGATATCTGTAGCTTCTTGGGGTTAGCTCAATATTAACAAATATTAGTGAGAAATTTCTCACGATTGTCCAACCCTCTTACCATGCTAACTCTAAAGGGAGTAATGTTTTCTTTGAGTGATGAATGTGAAGAAAGCTTGAAGGAGTTGAAAAGGAGGCTTATCACTGCGCTTGTGCTCACTTTACCCACAAGTGGGGAACTTTTTTTGGTATTCAGTGATGCTTCAAAGAAGGGCTTAGGCTATGTGCTGATGTAGACTGCTAAAGTGATATCATATGCCTCAAGGAAGTTGAAAATCCATGAGCGTAACTATCCAACGCATGATCTGGAGTTAGCGGTGGTGATCTTTGACTTGAAAATCTGGCGGAATTATTTCTATGTGGATAAATGTGAGATATATACTAACCAAAAGAGTCTTAAATACATATTCACACAGAAATAGATTAATATACGCCAGAGAAGATGGATAGATCTCATCAAGGATTATGACTATTTAATACATTACTACCCTGGGAAAGAGAACAAGGTGGCAGATTCCCTAAGTTGAAAGGACCCAGCGATTCTATGAATGATGAGAATTGAGAAGGATCCAATCTTCTTAGACTTGATGAAGATAGACATGGGAATCATATAGAAGGGAACATCATCAATCCTTTCACAAATGATTGATCCAATGTCTCTTTTTGAAAGGTTAAAGGATGCTCAAAAGGATGATGTGGGAATTCAGAAAAAAGTGGAAGCTATCAAAAAAGGGAAATCCTTGGAGTTTAATGTTAAGGAATAAGGAATTTTGCGGTTTGGGAAAATACTACGTGTTCCATCACATCCGGAGATGAAGAAGGAACTTTTGTATGATGCACACAGTTCAAATTTCTCTATTCACCCAGGGAGCACAAAGATGTATCGAGATCTCTGAGAAAACTTTTGGTGGGATAACATGAAGAAGGAGATCGCTGAATATACATCAAAGTGCCTGGTGTGTCAGCAAGTGAAGGTAGAGAGGCAGAAGTCTATGGGGATGATGCAACCATTGACCATACTAGGATGGAAATGGGAGAACATCACCAAAGACTTTGTCACCAGAATTCCAAAGTCATCCAAAGGCAATAATGTAATTGGGGTTGTTGTGGATCGTCTTACAAAGACTCCACACTTCATTTCTATTCAGGAGGATTTATCTTTGGATAAACTAGCATGGATATGTATCAAGGAAGTGGTAAGGTTGCATGGAGTATCACTATCTATTGTGTCTGACCGAGATCCAAGATTCACCTCTAAGTTTTGGAAGAGTCTTCAACATGCTTTGAATACTGAACTGAATTTCAGTATGGCCTATCATCCTCAAACTGATGGCCAATCCGAGCGGACTATCCAAACACTTGAGGATATGTTCAGAGCATGATCAATGGACTTTAAAGGAAGATGGGATCAACATCTTCCTCTGGTTGAGTTCTCTTATAATAATAGTTTCCACTCGAGCATCCAAATGGAACCATATGAAGCCCGTTATGTGAAAAGGTGAATAACACCATCATGTTGGGATGAGGTTGGTGAACGTAAGCTGCTAGGACAAGAAATGGTCGGGGAAATGGTGGAGAAGGTGAAAACCATTCAGCAACATATCAACACAGCCCAGATTCGACAGAAGAGTTATACAGATAATCATCGACGAGACCTTGAGTTTAAAGTTGGAGACATGGTGTTTCTATGCATATCTCCGTGGAAAAAGTTCATGAGTTTTGGATAGAAAGGGATGTTAAGTCCAAGGTACATCAACCCCTTTTAGATTTTTGATCGTGTTGGGGTTGTGGCCTATCGACTAGCACTTCTACCTACAATGGCTGAAGTGTATTATGTCTTTCATGTATCCCTCTTATGGAAGTACATACCGGACCATTCACATGTACTCTCTTCTGGGGTGGTACAATTGGAAGATGATCTTTCTTATGAGGAGCAACCAGTGAAGATCGTAGATCATAGAGAAAAAGTTCTATGAAATAAGACAATTCCCCACGTCAAGGTGTTGTGGAGAACCCACAAGTTTGAAGAAGCGACGTGGGAACCAGAGGACATGATGAAGTTGAGTTACCCACATTTTATTTAGTGTGGGAAAAGGAAAATATCGAGGGCAAAATTTCTTAAGGGGGGAATATTGTAACGACCCAAAGTTTTATTAATGGAAAATCCCCCTCGATCTAATTAAATGTCTCTTTATGAAAAATGTTTTTATAAGATTTCAACTTCTTTAGTTTTATGTTAAGAATTTTGATCGTTGCTGATACAGTCGTTGAATAGTAATCACATGATTAGTATAAATATAAGGCATTAACAAATCCAAATTTACTCAGACAAAAGAAGCGATGACATCGTCTATTAGAATTGCTTCGTATGAATCCCATTTGTTGGAGCTCGGAAAATAGGTGGTGTCCTTGGGCTTCACTCTTGACCAAGCCCAAGCTGAGCTTCACCATGTCAAGCTTGAACAGGACCATCTACAGGAAAAATGGAAGTTGATAGAGATTACCACTCGAGCTATGTTAGCTGAGCCACCCCAAGAGTATGTCACCATCGCACACCTTACCCTTAGGTCTTATGTGGCTATTTTAATGGTTTATGTAACAAATTTCTAGTACTATGTTCATGTATATTATTTTTGTATATAATAATGAATATACCTCCTTGTAATTTTGAGACATTTTAAATAGTTTTTAAAGTACTAATAGCGTTTTAATTATTATTTAATTAAGAAATCTATTTTATTAAATTAATGGTTTTTTGAATTGAATAATATTTTAATAATTTCTTTTATTATGAAATTAATTTTTTTTAAATAGAAATGATCTTATAATTTTATGAATGCAATTATAATTTTTATTAAGGCTTGAAAGCCATTTCTGTCAAAACCCGTGAATTTTCGATAAATGTCGGTTTTTATTTTAAAAGTGAAAAATAACATATTTAGAAAATTATTTAGATAAAATAAATGTTATTTCTGGAATCAGGATGTCAAAATTATCCAACGGTGAATTTTTCATAATTTTCTGAGAGAGTCATATTTTTGGGTAAAAATTAATTACCGTTTAAATATATAATGTGTTTTATGACATCATAATGACCCAATAGTGATTTAATAAAATACTATAGGATTTATGTACGGAAAATATATGTTTTACCATTAAAATAATATGATTTTGGGTTTGTTTGACTTACTTTTCAAAGCATTAATGGACCCCACAAGACTTATTAAACACCTTGTCTTTTTAAATTAATTTCCATGGGAGTGTGAATCACCTCCACATAAGCAACCCTAATATTTTAAGAAGTTCGGAATTTGACCTTAAAAAATATTTTTTTCCTCTTCCCTTTTCCAAAAACCATGGGCAAAAACCATGGGATGGATTGTGGTTTGGATTAATTTAATATAAGGGGTCCCAAACCTAAATAATAAAGAATTCCCTCACCTTTCCTATATAAACCCACCCAACCCTCCACTTCCTCCACACTCAAAGCCTTTGGAGTTCGTCCAACCTCTACCCAAATCTCTCTAGAATCCTCCCAAGGTGACCCAAGCTCCCACGAAGCCTCTCACAAGCCTCTCTCTAGACTTTGGAAGCACACTTCCAAGTAAGGGTTTTTTCTTCCTTTCTCATTTTTTTCAATTTTTATTAAGTTTTATTGCCCTTTTAATTTCAATTATGAATGTTGGGGTATGGTTTTTAACCTCCCCCATACTTCCCTCTTTATGTTTGAATGATGGGATACCCCTTTCTCTCTCATTAAATGCCTCCCATGTACACCTATTACTATGCCCAAATTTCGAAAAGAACTTCTCTCTCCTCATTTACATTCAAGAAATACTTTTGTATCTTGAATAAAAATTACATTACAATTGTTGGGACATGTATATATATGACCTCCTTACTGTCCATTACCTGAAAATATTATTAGGAACCCCTTTCTCTCTCATCAACCATTTTTATGAATTTTTGTGTCACGCCGTTACATTGCTGAAATCACACTGATTTTCTAAGCCAATGCCATTGTGTAGTGAATACCATGCCCAATTATCCATAAATGGTATTAACCTTTATTCACATTTACTTATTGGTTATAAAGATTCATGTATGAATTCCACATTACATTATCGTGGAATAAATTTTTATGCTTAATGATTTCATGTTTTTTGATCCATGTGGCACACTTATGATTGAAATGAAATGTTTAAGAAGGGTGTGCCCTTATAGCGCTCCAATGCATGGGGTAAAGTATAGTATCATGATACATCATGTGGAATGAGTGTTGAATCTTGTTAATTCAAGTGCAATGAGGTTTTACTCGTGCTTCATGTGCAATGAGGATTTACTCATGCTTCATGTGCAATGAGCCTTGGCTCATGATGATTCCATGTTAAGTGTTGTTGCCACATTTCCATGTTATGATTATCATGATTTATCATGCCTTTATGTTCATGTTTCTATTATGCTCTATTGATATTCCTATATACTAACATGTATTTTTCTCCTCATGTTATTCCATGTGTATTCCCTTACTGGGCTTTGTACCTCACCCTTTTCTTTTGCATGTCCTGAGGTTATCCCATGCAATGCTAAGTACGTGGGAATGTATTGGTCATGTAAAGGATGTTTTCAATAAAGATGTTGTATTTCATGTTTAATATTTTTATGTAATGATCCAAAGCCCCAAATACACTAAACCTCTCGATCTACTTTGTTATATCAAGTGAAGTTTTATGTAATAAATCATGTTTAAGTTGTAATAAAAGCGGGGTTGTCATAGATCAATACTCACTCTTTCATTCAGACACAACCCTTTATTGTCACTAATGTGTAACAAAAGACTAAAAACCCAATTATCTTTTCTGGTAGTCTCAATATGGGGGCACTTCTTAGTCCCTCTATCATCTCCAATAAACTCTACTGGAACCTCTCCATCCATACGAAGGGTTGTCTCTTAATTTTCAAAGTTAACCTAGGTGATGCTACTCTAGAAAAGTCAGGAAGAAACCACTAATAGTATCCATCCGACACCAAGAAACTCTACACCGTAGTCACACTCCTGGGTGTCTCCCAAGAAGTCACTGCCTCTAAATTTTTAGGATCCACTGCAACTCCACCTTTGGAAATTACATGTCCAAGAAATTGGACCTGCCAAATCTAGAATTGGAACTTCAAGAGAATACCATAATGTCAGTGCTCTCTGAGTGGATCCAAAACATCCCTCATGATTATAGGGTGATCCTCCTCCAATGATGAGTACACCAATATTTCATCAATGAATAACACCATGAAATGCTCTAGGTATGGATGGATGATCCTATTCATGAATCCCGTGAACACTGTTGGGGTATTGGCAATTCTAAAGGGCATCACCAAGAACTCATAGTGTCCATACCGGCACCTGAAGGCAGCCTTCGGGACATCATCATCCCGTACCTAAAGCTAATTATAGCCTGATTTGAGGTCGATCTTTGAGAACCACCTCTCTCCCTTTAGCAGATCAAAGTGGTCATCTGTCCTCAATAGTGGATACTTGTTCTTCACAGTCTCTTGGTTAAGGCGTTGGATATCCACGCATAACCTCAAGATCCAATATACCTTCTTGGAAAACAAAACTGGGGCTACCCATGGTGAAAAATTGTGCCCTATGAACCCTTTCATCTGCAAGTCCTCCAGCTATACCCCCAGTTGACGTAGCTCCATGGGAGCCATCTGATATACTGATGTGGATATCAGTGACGTCCCAGTGTATAGTTCAATAAATAAATCTACCTCCATATAAGGAGGTAGTCCTAGAAAATCCCCCACAAAGAAATCTTCATACAAATTCACCACTATAGGAAAGCTCAGACTCCTCTCATCCAATGCACTATTGGTGAGGCTATCTTACTGGTGACTGATCAGTTTCACCCTCCTCTGAGAATGTCCATCATGTGGTGTGATGGTCCCTTCTCGTCGGTGAAAGAAAACATTTTTTGATCCTCACAGAAAAACCACACTATGAACCTAAAAGAGTCGATCTGATCAAGGACTGTAGATAACTAGTTCGTACCCAAGATGACATCGTAAGGCCTCGATGCTGCTACTATGTGATCCCATCCGAAGATCTTGCCTCCTAGAGTAATCTCACACCACCTTCACAAGTGTGTAATTTTCAAATCATATACCATCTTAGTCTCCAACCGTAAGGATCGTGCCGATAGCTACATCAGAATATCTTCTCCTAAAACAAGGTCAGTGTCAAGGAAATAGTGACTAGAAGATTTGTCTAAAATAACTATAGCTAAAGTGGAGAATACATAGATCATACTAACAATCATATCTAGAGTGCCATTGTCATAGGCCTGCACTACCTGAAGCTATGCTTGCCACTATCCTTCAGCTCCCTATGCCCGTGGTGGACCACGTGTGGGTGGTGGAAGTAGTACCTTGAACGGTCGCCCACCGCTTGCCACTTGGCCTACTCCCCTGCCACGTCCTCCACCCGACAGACCTAATCACTCGAACCTCTACCGCTGCAATGGAAGACCCTAGACTATCTGCTGATCATCTATGCCACGGGGCGGGCAGTCACGATCCATGTGTCCCTACCCGCCATAAGAGTGACAAACTGTAGCCCTCAGCTGACCTCCTCTACCTACAAAGCTTCATACCTTTGATCATGAAACTTTTGGTCTTACTCCCAATGTTCTGACCCATTTGAGACTCTACGTTATCTACCTACTACCTTCTCCAAATGACTAATCCACCTACTGTCAGGTGGTGGATCTCACCATCACTGCCTGCTAGGATAGGAATCTCTCCACTAGTCGATCTCATTCTAGAACTCTAGTCTGTGTCGAGATATTGAGTGAAATCACTGACATTATGATCTCCCATTAGATTACCTGATCAATGTTCTGGTCCATGAAGAATGATTCTCATACCATGTTTGTTGATTAACGGGAGAGGTCGGTAAACCTCATCGGGTACTAAGACATAGTCAGCATGCCCTGCTGTAGGTGAAATAGCTCTTGAATATGCACTGAGCATAGGGTTGCTGGTATGAAATCCACCCTAAATAGCCACTAGAAGTACAATTAGTCAAGGGTCTCCCCCTCATGGGTTTGAAGAATCATGCTCCACCATTTCCCTAGCATGCCCTAAAAATGATAGCGGCTACAACCACCATCTGGTCTGTAGGTGTCTCTACCCAGGGAAAAACCCGTTTAACTACCTCCATCCAATCATCAACTACCTAAGGATCTATCTTGCCTCAAAATATCAGAGGCCTATACCTCTAGAACTCATGTATCACGCTCAGTAGGCGTGCATAGTCTGTTGGTGGGGATGGTAGCAATTGCTGCTATACGGGTAGTGGTGTTATTGGTACACCACCAGAAGGTTCTGTTGCTATAAGTGGTCCTTGAACTGACGCCTCATTGCCCAATAGGCCATCATCCTGATCCCTCACTAGATTACTATATGGTTGTCTTTATGGATGCATCCTATATGGAATTAGATTTTCCATGATCAATAATTTATACATTGCGTGCTGACTCAAAAGAGATAAAGAGAAAAACATTTCCAATACCCATGAAACCAGTTTTTTCATGTGCTAAGTCAAGAAATATAATTTAGGGTGCGGGAGTAAGGATACATCATCCTCCGCACCAACACTGGACTCCCCGGACTGAATGTAGAAGTCATGACACTTAACACTATTTCCACTGTCAAAAAATACTTACTCTTAGTTCTTATGGTAGAACATAATTCCCTCTAATACCACTTTGTCACAACCCACTAACCAGAGCTCATGTCATGACTACCCCAAGCCCACCATTGATAGGCTAGGTGCAGGTGACTACCACCAGAAATACATATCCTAAAAAGGGAAGGAGTTGCCTTTAAACAATTACACATAGAGACATGGCGTACTACATAAAGCATCCCACACATGAAAGAAAGTAATACAACCACCAAAAAGTACCAACACTGAGAGTAAAAGGTGTAAACTGAAAGTAAAGGGGGCCAAAATACAAGACTGATAGAAAGGAATGTATAGAAAAATAAGTAAATGTTTTGGAGGTCATCTGTCAAGGATCCTACTAGAAGGTTAGGTACATCTCAATGTCAGATGTCACTATAGCACACCACGTCTATCGATCCACCTCTAAAAACCATCTAGGCCTTACTGCCCAATGTACCATTCAAAGCTATCAGTTGTCTCCAAAAGACACAACAGGTGGGGGGGATGACCATGAAGGGGTGAGTATAACGATACCCACATGGGACCCTGAGACCAACTCGAGTATCACATAAATCCTCAATGGAAAATAACACAAAGAAAGATCTCCAAACAAAGCACAAAGAAAAGGAAATAGCTTACACTAGGTATAACATAAGTAAAAAAGTAAAGATGATTAGTTGTAAATCTAGATAATATTATTATGTTGTGAGGATCTACTGTTGATCCACATAGGGTCTCTCTACAGCTGATCCATGAAGGGTTGCTCTACTACTGATAAACGATGGGTTACTCTACGGCTGATCCACAATGGGTCGTGCTACTGTTGATCCACGAAGTTATTCTCTCATGATAATCCAATAAGGGTAACTGTTTTGTTGATACATGAAGGGTTTATCTTATGCATATCCATGAAGGGTCACTCATATGATGATCTACAAGGGGTCTCTCATCATTATTCACGTCATAGCTGGCCACTGGATTCCAACACATACCACACTATATTTTGGTAGGATATTCTATTCAAGATATTGGTCAAAACTCAATTTATTAGAATCCCCATACAGTGTACCCCAAAGGAATGTCTCATCGTAAGGGTCCCAACGTAACAGACGATGCATCGAAAAGACACCTGGTATGTAAGATATGTGTATTTTTGTAAAAAGGGTCTGGTTGGTATCGAGTCTGATCCATCCCATCCCAAATCCAATATTCTCCAAAACTCAAGAAGAGTATCTCAGAAGGAAAGAATCATTGTAAGTTATATTCTTCCATAGAAGGCGCATCAATCAGACTCTCGGTTTGGGAGATATCATCATTTTCATAAGTAGGGGCAAGTTGCATTTAGGCCTAGTCCGACTCCGTCGGAACGAACCGACCAATCCTGGACCGGGGTCTCACATGACTCGTGTTGTCTTCCTAGACCATTAGGCCTCAATGGTCCTAGAACATGTTGGTGGTCGGTCCAATCTGTCGGGTCACCCAGTGACCCTAATATATCCTGCCCGACCAGTACTGGTGGGCTGCTCAAATTCCAACTCAGGTTGTTCGACAGCTCAGACATCCTCCCCCATCCTAGTCCGAGTTTGTCAAACTTGTTCAAAAAATTGGAGGGGCCGCTCATGAGGCCCGGTCTCATCGTCCAACCAGTTCTTCCTGGTCTAATGGGTCACCCTAGCCGATCTGATGCAGCTTAGACCAGTTCAGCCGATCCGGTTGGGGGCACGCAAGGCCCTTAAACTAGGTCGCACTCTTCAATCATACATGACATGCTGATGTGGGTTGCTATCACTTGTGATGCCAGGTGTCACAGCATCTCCAGCACACCACTGCAGCCTCTTGCTATTTTGTTGTGGCGCACAGAGGGCTCGCCTATCATTCCTACCACCGGACCATGATGATATCCCATTACTGCACCTCCAAGGCCGATCATGAAACAACTTATTCTTGGCAATATGCTAGCCGCCCGTTCCTGGCACCAATGCACCGACTGTTCCTTCAGCGGACCACAGGGTCTACACCATTGGTTCATTCTTCGGACCTCCTGTGCCTCCAGTCTTCGTTGGGAGTCACCTTCACTATGAAGGAATAGAATTCACCTTGAAACCATTTAGAAAGTTTGGCCACAAAGAATGAAAAATACCACACAAGTTAGAGGGACTCGGGCCTTGTTTATGTCCACTGGCGCCCTCTGCATTTGAGGCATTTAATCAGAGGGAGGTTTGGGATTTCAAGACATTAAATAACCCCACCATTCTTGTCCCCTAATTTAATAACCCTCCCAAAAGAACACACAATCCATAGATCACACTATTCATGGGTTGATCTGCTTTCGTTTTTTTAAATGAAGAATGGGGAATGAAAAACAATAATAAAGAAATCATAACCCCTATATGGAATGTTGGATCCACTACTGATGATGGATGAGATATGCATCATCATCATTGATTAGTTAATCATTAGCATTCATTTCCATGTTCATCATTCTTTGTTGGGGAGGAATTCTATTGTATGTTTGTCAGAGAATCCTCAAGGTTTAATTATCAACTCTCCAACGCGTTAGTTTTAAAAAAAGAAACATGTCACAACGTTTCTGTTACGTTGCGACATTTCTTCCATACGCAGTTTCATTTATGAAACAATGTAGCAACTATTCTTGCACAAAATGAGCCATTAATGATCCTAATTTCTAATGTTCCTTGTTATCCCCTTGTCTCGGCACCACATCTCCACCATTCACCATTCAATAGTGTGAAAGAAAATAAAATAAATTTTTTAAGTTATTTTATTATTTTCTAAAAATTCCGAAAATTAACTATTTCATTTGACCCTTGCCAGTTGAAATTATGTTTTTTCTATGTGTATATCTATGTTCAATGTTCAATGGTGCCCTCACATTTTAAATCCATGAACTGGTTCCGAATTTAGAAAAACCCACTCACACATTTACGTAAGTAACTAATTAAAAGTTCAAAATTCTATTCTAGGCTCACCGGGCCTCGAAATGACCTATTTTCAAAGTATCTGGTCTCAAAATTTTTCCATATAATTAGAAAAATTTACATTGAAATTCTAGAACATTACATTACTTGAAGAATAGAAAAAGGGTTATAAAATAAAATTTATAATAATTTTTCATCCATTTAATGGTTTATTTCACATCTTTGAAGGTGTTAAATGAAAATGAAAGTGCATCGCCCATGATGTCAATAAATTGAGACATCACTGGAGATGATTTCATTTTTAGAAGAAGATATATATATATATATATATATAGAGGATACTGATTATGGTTCATAAATTGACATGATAACATTCTACTATATCAAATACACTGGAGTTAGCATGCTATTTGGATAATTTAAGGAGAGGATATGAGAAGAAAACAAAAGAAATTGAAAAAAAAAGAAAAAGTTGAGCATTTTTCCTCTTGGATTTATCCTCTTAAGAACCTCCATAGGGAAAATGTTTTGGCATTTTGATGAGAAAAAGAGCTCCATGATGTGGGGGAGGGGCTAGGGAAGCGTATTGGTAAGAATTTCATTGAAGATAAAATCTTTAGAGGTGTGGGGAGAAGAGGGTTTAGGGGTTCGTATTTATAGTGAAGGTTAAAGTTGTTTTCTCATTAACATATTCCATAGTTTATAATTTTCGCTCAAGACTATGTAAATTATTCTACTTATTTCTAAATATATTATAATAACGAAGGATCACTTGAGATTCAGGTTCTCAAATGTTCCTTACAACCAAAATGAATATGAAAATTCATGTATTTAGCATTTATTGAAAATTATTGAGTTTTTCTATTCATAAAATTCAAGTATTTCAAAAATAATCCAAAAAATCTCTCTAAAAATTTATTGATTTTTAGAATTCAGGAATATAATCCATTTAACTGAAATAATTTTCTAAATATGATAAATATAATTTTTAATTAAAATACTCATTTACATTGAAAATAAATATTTAAAATTTTTAACTTGTTTTATAGAACTTTGAAAAATTAGTTATGGTCTCAAAAGATTATCCTAAAATTGTATGACATAAAAACATTAATTTATGAATAAATTTTATGAAAATAAATATTCTTTTAAAATATTAAATTAATCATAAAATTGTAATTAAATATTTATGACTTACAAAAATTCCAACACTTAATTAATAATATTTAAATCATTTATTTACATATACTATTATATAATAATACCATACATTCATTTATAAGATGTCTGAATTTTATTTTTTAATTTCATGGGTGAGGATCTATTCATTTGTATGGTTCAATATTTATAAGGTTCATATTATTATTCTCAAGTTCATGTTACGATTTCATTGGTATTGGATCCTTAACTTATAGAGATAATTATTATTTAACTAATTATTCATTTATAAAGTCTTTATTATTTTATATAAGTGATTTTATGTGATTTATACTATACAAATTTACTATAATATGGGGGAAATTCCATTGATAATATTTTGGGTCTTTACATTCTTCCCCCCTTTGGAAATTTCTCTCTCAAAATTTTGTTTTACATAAAAATGTTAGGGTACTTATCCATCATCACCACTTCAAGTTCCCATGTTGCTTATTCATAATTTCGGTTCCACAACAACACTTTTACAAGGTGGGTTATCTTGTTTCATAGAACATTATCTCACCAGTCTAGAATCTTTATAGTTTTCTCCCTATAAGAGAGATCATCTTCCAACTGTACCACCTCTGAATTCATTACATTTGAGGGATCTAGTACGTATTTCTTCAAGAGTGATATGAGGAGAACATCAAGTACATGAGCCAAATTCTATTAAAATACAAGGTGATATTCCATAGATCAGATGTGATCAATGATCTCAAAGGGGCCAATGTACCTTGGTCTAAGCTTCTGTTTCTTTCCAAACTACAAGACAATCTTCGGTGGTGATTTTTGAAGGAATAAATTATCTCCAACATCAATATCCAAGACCCATATATGGTTTCCAGTATAGCTATTTTACTAAATCTAAGAAGAATTGATATGTTTCTAGATGGTTTGAACCTTCCCAATCATGTTTTGATCAAGATCTACTCCATGTAGCTTCTATTATCCAACTTCATCCCAACAGGTTGGAGTTCAATAATGCTTTCCATAAAGAGATTCATATTGAGCCATCTAAATACTCTAGTGGAAGACACTATTGTATGTGAGCTCAAAAAATGGGGGATAAAAATATCATAAACCTTTGAATTATATATAGTGGGATTTTACCATCTACTCAAGAATCTGAATTTTCCTTTTAGATTGACATCATTTTTGGGGCGACATGCTATGCTGAAATTTAATTCAGTTTTCAAAGCATCATGAATACTCCTTCAAAATTAATATATGAATCTGGGATCAGGTGTAACCACCCAATGATTTCAATGGAATCCCCTATTATAATTATTTCATATAATAATATGGACTCCAACACACAATGAACTACTAATTACAATGTTACCGTTAAACAAAATTGTTTTACTTGTGTGTTTTTAATTTCAAAAAATAGTCATCTACAATTGTGATCAGTATGTGATTTGGAGTCTAATAAGACAAAATTAATTTTTGATGAATAGTAAAATAACCTTATGGATAGTAGCATTCCTTTTTGAACATAAATAAATATAAAATTGAAAAAAATAGAATCTTCACCCATGAATGTACAAATAAAATTTAGATATCTTAAAATTGAAAAAACTATCATAGTATAAGAATTGGCATATTTGTATGTCCAAAATATTTTATTTACAATTTTATTGACTAATTTAATAAATTATAATGGAAATTTATTTTCATAAAACATAATAATAAATTGTTAATTTATTGACTTATGGTTATAAGATAATTTTAGTGGACCTTTATTAATTTTTCAAGGTGTTATAAAATGAGTTATCATTTTAATATTGATTTTTTTGAAAAAATTATGATTTTATTTATAAATTAAATTAAAAACATTTTCAAAATTATTTTCAGAACATGGAGTTCATTTTGAATTGTACATGTTGAATATGGTTAGGGAGGATTTTTTGGATTTTTTTAAAATAATATATTTCTTGTTAATAGTAAATTTATAGTTTTGTGTTTTATGTATATTTGAGGGCATCGTAATGATGTAATAAATAATACCAAATGTTGGTAGAAATTTTTAATGTACAATAATATATTAGGTATACCATGTGTTAAATACCATGGGAAAATACAACGGGAAAGCCCAGGGTTTTACAAAAACCACTAATGAGGTGTCTTTTTAAATTACTAAAAGATTTCTCTCTTTTAATATAAATACCCAATCTTCCCATTGTTTTCAATCATTACAAATCCCTCCTCCCTAATGATTTGGTGGTTTAACCTATGTAGTATCCCTCCCATGGTGTCCTCAATCCCCCAAGGTCCCAACCATCAGGTTTTAGGAGCTACTCCAAATGTTCATTAATATCAAGTGGAGAACACCCTCAGACTTAAGGTAAAAGATTCAACCTGAACCACCTTTATTCCATCGGAATCCTCTATATTTATTTTTACCCAAAAGAATTAGTTTTTTATTTTTATGAAAAAATAATAATTTTTTTTAAATTCTCCAAAATCATTTTTCAGGATCCATCCCTCATTCTCTTTTGAGGATATACATGTTTTTAAGTGATTCCCTCCTTAATTCTTCTAGATAAGAAATCAAATTTTAAGAGAACATGCCGAATTATTACCAGATTTTAAGTGTACTGCATTTTATATCTTAAAACTCCATGTTCATTATAAAATCAGTATTTCTATTATGAAAACCTTATTGGTTTAATTCTGGTTTTATATAATAGATTTTCCTCTTTTCTATTCTAAAATCACTATTGTATTTTCCATAAAACCGCACAAAAATGTTTTAATGCTAATGTTTCTAAATAAATTTCTTATATGTTGTAACTTATTTTTAACATCTCTTATCATGTTATATGCATAATTTACATTATGAACGTCCATGTATGTTCAAAAACCTTTCTTTCATGGACACTTTCATTATACGGCCAATTGGTTATGCTTTATGTCATGATTATGGTGCCCAATTCTTTCCATGTGTAACCTATGTTTATGTATGGTTGATTATGTTTGAATATTTATGTTGAAATCATATTCATGAAAATTTTGAGATGGGTGCGGCCAGATAGTTCTCTAATGCATAGGGCAAGTTAAGTCTCATGAGATGCGATGTGAAATAGGATTGGTGGTTAGCCTTGAACCCTACTACAATGGGAAATTGGATTGGTAGTTAGTCTGGAGTCATACTACCATGGGAAATGGGATTAGGTGTTAGCCTGGGCATGTACTACTATGGGAAATGAGATGTTCTGATTATCCTTGAATCGTAATAAATTCATTTTTTATGTTACCGCCACATTTATATGATTCCATGTTTATATGATCCCATGTTTATATGTTATTATTCTATACATTCCATGTTTTTGATATCATTATGTCATGCCTCCTAACTCATGTGCTTAAGATTTATTCTTTTTTTCATTCCCTTACTAGAATTTTTAAATCAAGCCTTTGTTCATGTGTTTCCCCAAGATATCCTTTGAAGATGTATGAGCATAATGGATGTTAGGAGCTCATTTTGAAGAATAAATAAAGAAGTTTTTTTTCTATCCTCGTGTTTTATTTTCTATGTACCTAGTTTTCAATGACACTAGAATTCACAATATTTATCTTTTAACCTAATGTATATTTATGCTTAAAATCATGTAATGTTATATGTAAAAGGTTAGGGTCTCTATAGTTGGTATCAGAGTATGGTGAAGTTATTTTTAGAGATTAGGAACAGAGCACCTTAGTGAGAACCATAAGATTGAGACTAAACATAAGAATACATTCCTAAATTATGGTGAGTATTAAGTAAGTGATTTATCAAGGAAATATATCCCTGTCTAGACACGAGAAAGTAGAGGTAGATCTTGCATAGATGTATCAAGGGGTAAAACCTAAAAACACAGCTTTGAGCTAGTCTCGAGTAGGAACTGGTGCACGAAAACAGGCCTTGCAGCACTCTTGGTTAGAAAACTCCAACGGGATATGATTTTGTAGATACATGATCTTAGTATAATCCATTATTATGGGAAAAAAGCCCATAAGAATATTTGTTTTGAAATATATCAAGAAAAACAAGGATTTTAACCTAATGAAACACAAGTTAGGATATAATTCCCCTTTAAAATTTTATCCTTTTATGTTCAAAAGTTTTCTTTTTTTATGTTCAATAACTACGTATTCAATACCACTAATTGTATGTTATTTTTCATAGTTAATAGTGGGAAAAATAAAAACATGTTCCAACAATCAATTTGAAATTGAATGTGAAAAATGTCCAAATGATATGCCTGATATGATCTGAACCGGTGCTAAAAACATCATGACAGTACTTAATCATCTTTCTAATGTTTTGAATAATATTGCGAGTCCTGTGGAACACCATCATACTCCAAGAAGAGATCATGATTTTTTAGAATCCTTCATACAGAAAATGATTCTCATGTTTAGCGAATCATCTGATACCCTCCTCGCGAAATAATGGATTAACTCCATTGAAAAGATATTATATATCATCTAGTGATCGAAAGAAGAGAATGTTGTACTGGAAGTCTATCATTTTCATGGGGAAGTTGATCAGTGGTGGATACTGACAAAGAAAAAAATGTCCCAAGAAGAAATTGATTCCATGGATTAGATGGAATTCAAGATGATGCTTTAAAATAAATATTTTCTTTTTACACTTTTTCAAAAGATAGAAAGGGAGTTAGTTGGACTAAAGAAAATGGATGATGAGTCCATCAGGGTGTATGATGAAAACATTACAAGGCTTGCATGGTACGCCTCTGGCTTTTTCATGAACACCAAAAGAAAGGTGGATTTATTCTTTAGTGTACTAAAGCCTAGTCTATGAAAAGAGTTGGAAATTTGAGACTTTGATAGTTATGAAGAGAATTTATGTTGTGCCCTAAAGGTTGAAATATGGATTGGAGACTCTCAGTGCTCTCATTGGATCGGTGAAAATAATTAAAAAATGGAGAACAAACTGGGTGGTTCAAAAAAAATCCCATGATGGAAAGAAACCCGAATACCCCACTTGTAAAAGTTGTGGGAAGAAGCATCATGTGAACTGTCAAAAGCGAACAAAAAATTGAATCAAATGTGGAATGATTGGTCATCTGGATAAAAACAACTAAATGGATATGAAAAATACACCTAACATGGAAGATGAATGGAAGGATCAGACCAATGCTCTGCCAGTGGAGGAGTGTTACAACTGCAAGGAGTATGGGCATTATGCAAACAATTTCCCTAAGACATGGGTTATTGGAGGAAATCAACAATAACCTCCAAGGGAACAAGGAATGGATTATGATATCACTACTAATGAGGTGGACCCAAACAACGATGTTGTGATAGGTACACTAGTTATTCATTCAAGAATAGTAAATATACATTTTGATTCTGGTTCTACACCTTCTTTCATCTATTGCAAGGTTAGTAGAATTATTCTAACCCCACCTCAAAATTTTGGAGAAAACATATCTGTGAGGACATCGAATGGGAATATTATTACATACATGGTTTATAACATCTCCCCAGTTAACTTATTTGGACTGAAACTCCCAAATAATCATGTCATACTTCTTTTAGTGAAGTTTGATGCTATCATTGGAATGGATTGTCTATATTTATACAATGACAACATCAACTGTCAGGAAAGGGAGACCACTCTTCATATCCCAAAGAATCCTCCAATTTATTAAAAATGTAAGGAGGAAGATTAATCTCCTTTAGAATCATCATCTCATGTGTGGATATTTCTGCCTTGTGAGCAAACATATCTAGCTCAAATGATTGAGACAGAGGAGAGAGTCATGCTTGAAGACATGCCCATCATTAGGGATTACACTGATGTATTCTTGGAAGAGTTTCCTGTTCTTCCTCCTGATTGAGAGCTTGAGTTCTGAATTGAAATTATCCCTAGATCTCTTCATATCTCAAAGAAACCTTACAGAATGGCCACCATAGAGTTGGAAGTGATGAAGACGTAGTTATAGGGTAATCCGGATGAGGGTTTTTATGCCTGAGTGCCTCACCTAGGCGGGCGCCAGGTCTCTTTGTCAAGAATAATGATGGATCAGTGCACCTATTAATTAATTATCATGAGCTCAATAAAATCATGATAAATTCCAAGTATCCTCTCCTTGGATAGATGCCTTGTTTGATCAGGTTCTTGGGGCATGCTATTTCTCTGAGGAGGACCATCGGTCGGGATATCACCAATTAAAGGTGAGGAAGGAAGATATTCCCAATATTTCCTTTATAATGACGTATGGAAACCATGAGTTCATAATTATTCATTTCAGACTCAAAAATTCCCTAGAAATTTTCATGGATTTAATTAATATAATATTTAGATATTACCTCGACAATTTTGTGGTAGTTTGTATTGACGATATTATAAAATAATCCATGAGCAAGGAGGAACATGAAGGACATTTGAATAATGTGTTAAAGTCTTTTTGGAAAATGAAGTTGTATGAAAAGTATTGAAAATGTGCATTCAGAATGGAGGAAGTATCATTCTTGGGGAATGTTATCACCAAAAAAGGGATATTTGTGGACCCTTCCAAGACAAAGACAATTGAAGAGTGGCCCAAGCCAGCTTCGGTAATGGAGATCCACAACATTCTGGGTCTAGCTGGGTATTATCGACAATTTTTGAAGAACATTTCATGATTTTCATACCCAATGACCTAACTGACATTGTAGGGAGTAAATTGTTTCTGGACTCAGGAAAGTGAAGACTATTAGAAAGAGTTGAAAATGAAGCTAATCACTGTGCTAGTACTCACACTCCTAACAAGTGGAGAACTTTTTTTGGTGTATAGTAATGCTTCTAAGAAGTGATTAGGCTATATGCTTATGTTGAATGATAAACTAATAGAATATGCCTCTATGAAGCTGAAAATACAAGAGCCAAACTATACCACGCATGATTTGGAGTTAGAGACTGTGATCATTGCGTTGAAAATCTAGCGGCCTTATCTTTATTGGGAGAAGTTTGAGATATATACTTATCACAAGAGTATGAAATATATATTCACATAGAAAGAGCTTAATATGCACTAGGAATGATGGATAGATCTTATCAAGGATTATGACTACTCAATCCACTACCATCCCGATAAGGAAAATAAGGTGGAAGATGCTCTATGTTGAAATTATCATGCATCTTTATCAATGATGACAATTGAAAAGGATCTGATCTTATTATATTTGTAGAGGATGGGAATAAGAATCATTAAGGGATAAAAATATTCAATCCCTTCTCAAATGATTTCTAAACCATCCCTTGTGGAGAAAATAAAGGATGCTCAATGAAAAGATGTGGAACTTCTAAAATGGGTGGAAGCTATCATAAGTCGAAAATCCTATGAGTTCATTATTGACAAGGAATGAGTTGTAAGATTTGGGTCACGATTATTTGTACCACCAGATCCATTGATAAAGATTAATCTTTTGAATGACTCTCATAGATCATCCTTATCTATCCACCCATAGAGTACAAAGATGTATCGAGACCTCTGAGAGAAGTTCTGTGGGTCAATATGAAATGGGAGATTGCTGAATATACATTAAAGGTCCTGGTATGTCAACAACTGATGGTGTAAAGACAATAGTCTAAGGGGATGATGCAACCACTACCCATACCAATATAGAAGTGTGAGAACATCACCATGAACTCTGTTACTAGACATCCAAGGACATGAGGAAACAATCCTATGTGGGTCATTGGGGATCGTCTAATGAAGACAACTAACTTTATCGCGATTCGATAGGACAGATCATTGGATAAAATATCATGGATATATATCAAAGAAGTGGTATGGATGCATGGATTACCACTATCTATTCTATCTGATCGTGATCTAAGATTCACCTTGATGTTCTGGAAATTTATTCAACATGCCTTAAGCACTGAATTGATTATAACTACGACCTATCATCCTCAAACTAATGGCCAATCTAAGAAAAATATTCAAATTTTGGATGATAAGTTGACATCATGTTTTATGGAATTCAAAAGAGGATAAAACCAACATATTCTAATAGTTGAATTCTCCTACAACAACAGTTTCCTATCGAGCATCTGAATGGCACCATATGAACACCTTAATGGAAAAATGTGAAGAACACCAGCATGTTAGGATGAAGTCAGCGAGCGTAAGCTTCTGGGACCTGGAATGGACGAAGAAATGGTTGAGAAGTTGAAAACCATTTAGTAGCCTATCAAGGCATCCCAAAGTCAACAGAAGAGTAATTCAGATAACCTTCAATGATACCTTGAGTTCAGAGTTGGAGACATGGTATTTCTACGCATTTCTTCGTGGAACAAGGTCATGAGATTTTGGAAGAAAGGAAAGCCAATTCCCATGTATATTGGCCCCTTATAGATCCTTGATCGAGTCAGATCTGTGGAATATCGACTAGCACTTCTACCTACCATGTCCAAAGTACACGATGTCTTTCATGTATCCCTCTTAAGGAAGTACATACCTGACTCTTCACATTCACTCTCTTAAGAGGTGGTATAGATGGAGGATAATCCTTCTTATTAGGAGCATCTAGTGATGATCCTGGATCATAGAGATAAAGTTATATGTAAAAAGATTAGTCACGTAGTCAAGGTACTATGGTGGAACCATAAGAACGAAGAGGCAACATGGGAACTAGAGGATGCAATGAAGGAAAAGTACATGCACCTATTTTTGGACTAAAATGTATACTGAAATTTCAAGGGAGAAATTTATTAAGGGAAGATTAATGTAACAACCAAAAGAATTCAATGGAATTTATTATTATAATCATGTAATATACTAACACAGAGTCAAAACATAATGAACTGAAAAGTACTATGTGACCTTTAAACTGAATTTTGTCACTTGTGTGTTTTTAATTTCAAAAAATTTCCATCTACAATTTTGATCAGTATGTGATTTGTAGTCTGATAAGACATATATAATTTTTTATGAATAGTAACATAACCTTATGAAAAGTCGCATACCTTTATGAATAGTAATGAATATAAAATCATCCAAAAAATGTAAAAATCACCCATGAATGTACACATATAATTTAGACATCTTAAAAGTGAAAAATGATCATAGTATACGAATTGGTTTATTTGTATGTCAAAAATATTTTATTTACAATTTTAGGTTCAATTTAATAATTTAAAAATGAAATGTATGTTCATAAAAAATAATCATAAATTGATACATTATTGACTTACGGTTATAAGATGATTTTATGGGAACTTGATTGATTTTTCAATGTGTTATAAAATTAGGTATAGTTTTAATGTTGATTTTGTTGAATAAATTAGGATTTTATATAAAAATTAAATTAAAAATATTTAAAAAATTATTTTCAAAAAATGGAGTTCGTTTTTGAATACTACAAGTTGAAAAATGTTTAGGATTAATTTTTGGGATTTTTCTAGAATATATTAATTTTCATGAATAGTAAAATTACAGTTATGTGTTTTCAGTATATTTGATGACGTCATAATCTTGAAATAATCAATATTAAAGCTAGTTGACTATTTTATAGTAAAATAAGATATTAGGTGTACCAACTAGATAATACCATGGGCCAATACCACAGGCAAGCCCATGGTTTTAAAAAAATCTCTAATGAGGAGTCTTTTAAAATTAATAAAAAAATATCTCTCTTTTACTATAAATACCCACTCTTCCCTTCATTTTATTTCATTTTATATCCCTCCTCCTTGAATATATGGGGGTATTACCTCCCTACTATCCCTCCATAAGTGTCCTCAGGCCCCCAAGGTCCCATCCTTCATGTTTTAGGAGCTACTCCACAAGGTCATTAATATCAAGTGGAGAACCCAATCGGACTTACGATAAGGGATTCTACTCTAAAAACCATTATTCTTTCGGGTTGCACTATCTTTCTTTTTACCCAAAATAAGTTGAATTTTTTCTTTATGATCAACTTCTAAATTATATTTAAATTATCCAAAATCATTTTTCAGGATCCATCCCTCATTCTCTTTCGTGGATATACATGTTTTAAGTGATTCCCTTCGTATTTATTCCTGATAAGCAAACCTATTTTATGAGAACATCATGAATTCTTACCCGATTTCATGTTCACACTATCTTCTATTTTAAGACACCATTGTATTTATAAAATCCGTATTTTTATTATGAAAACCTTTTTGGTTCAATTGAATCTTTATATAGAATATTTTCCCCTTTTTTATTTTAAAAGCTATATAGTTTTTTTCTTCAAACCACACAAAAAAGTTTTAATGCTTATGTTTCTCCAAAACATTTCTTATAGGTTGTCACTTTTGTTTGACATAAATTATCATGTTATACGCCTTATGGACATCTTGGTATGTTCTAAACCCTTTCCTTCATGGACACTTTCATGATACACCCATTAGTTTAGCTTAACGTCGTGATTGTGGTACCCAATTCTTTAAATAGGTAATCTTATGTTTATGTATGGTTGATTATGTATGAATATTTATTTGGAAATAATATTCATGAAAATTTTAAGATGGGTGCACCTAGATTTCTCTCCAATGCATTGGGAAAAGTTATGTCTCATGAGATGCGATGTGAATTGGGATTGGAGGTTAGCCTTGAACCATACTACAATGGGATATAGGATTGACAGTTAGCCATTACCCATACTACAATTGGAAATAGGATTGGATGTCAGCCTTGACCTATACTATTATGGGAAATGAGATTTGGAGTTCCTCCTTGAATCATACTAAAGTCATGTTTTATGATACTTCCACATTTATATGATTCCATTTTTATATGATCCCCTGTTTATATGATATGATTCCATATGTTCTATGTTTTTTATATCATTATGTCATGCCTCCTAACTCATGTTCTTAGGCTTTATTCTTATGTTCTATTACTAGGATTTTATTCTCATTCCATTGTTCATGTGTTTCCCATGGATATGCTATGAAGATGTATGAGCACAATGGAAGTTAGGAGCTCATTTTTTGAGATTAAATATAGATGTGTTTTTTAGCCCCATGTTTTATATTTTATGTACATAGTTTTCAAACACACTAGACATCACAATCCTTGTATTGTACTCTGATGTATATTTATGCTTAAAATCGTGTAATGTTATATGTAAAAGTTTGGGGTCGCTATATATGGATTAGAGAAAGTAGATAGTGGAACCCCATGAAGTCTCACTACACCCTTCGCATATATCTTAGCAAGTTGATAAAGTGAGGGAACTTCCTGAATAGTGATAAAGTGTGTAGTCTTGGTGAGTCATTCCACCTTAACCTATATTTCATTTTTTTTCTTTTGGATTCCTTTGGGTGATAGGTGACGAAGTCCATAGTGACATTCTCTCATTTACACATGGGAATAGGCAATGGTTGAATAATACCTTTTTACTTATGTCACTCTGATTTATGTTGCTTCCATATCATGCACCATGTGATATACACCGAAATCTCCTCCATCATGTTGTCCCACCATATTTTTTCTTGTAGATCAGGGTATATCTTGTTACTCCCAAGATATATAGAGAAAGTTGAGAAATCTAAATTATTCAATAGATCCTTTTTTATCTCATGTGTGGATGGTACAAAAATCCTTGTTCCAAATATACTCACACTATAATAATCAATATGGAACTCTTATAGATTTCATTCCTTTCCTAAATTCACATTCTTTTGTAACACCCAAATATCCGTTTGTGCCTCCTTAATAATCTATTGGATATATGGTGGGAAATCATTTTGGAAATATAGTATTTATTACCCACTATTATGATATCCAAATCCAACCTTTGTATATCCATGAATATTGGGTCTATCTCAATCCTCAACATGGTTGGAGTATTAGGTTCTCTTCTAAAAAGATCATCATCTACTATTTTTTTTAAAAAAGGTTGGGGCCAAAGACTCATTTTTATTATTAAATCAAATCAATGACCTCTTTAACTGGGTAGAGGGAGACCCATTACATAGCCCATAGGCCCAGTGGGAATTTATCCCATTACATAGCTCGTAGGCCCAGATTTTAAGCCCAAGAGCCATTTTGTGAAAATTACTGCTCCAGTACCCGCACTGCTATAGTAACGCACAGTACCTTCCACCGCTACAGTTCCCCTGCCGCCACTACAGTGCTGCCATTGCAACAGTATCTCAGCTGCTACATGAGCACTATAGTGCTGCTACAGTTCCTGCAGCCCATGGGTTTTGAACCCCCATTTTGCATGTAGATTTATGGGGTGCTTACCACTAAGCCAAACCCCAACTAGAAGAGCATCATCTACCTTGTTCGCCATTCCATTATGATAGTGAATAGAGAAATTGTATTAATTGATTATCTCTAACCATCTCCTTTGATGCATGTTTAGTTCCTTTTATGTGAATATATATGTTAGGCTCTTGTGTTCGGTATATAAGTCACATGTCTCACTATAGAGGTAGTTACACCATGTTTTCATAGAAAAATTCATAGTTTCTAGCTCTAGATAATGGGCTCGGTATTTCTTCCCATGGATCACAAATTTTCGTGAGGCATAGTCTATCAAATTATTATTTTTTATGATTATACAACCCAAACAATTATTGAAAGAATCATTGTATATCACAAAACAGTCACCACTTTTTGGTAATGTGAGTACAAGTGTAATGATCAGCCTTCTCTTTATCTCCTCGATTAATTCCTCACATTCTATTGTCCGTACATAATTTACCCCATCCCTAGTTATCATAAATGGAGGGCTTCAAAACCAGGTGTAACTTATCAAAAAAAATTTATAGTACCCGAGTAAGCCCAAAAAACTATTGATTTCAATAACAGTAGAGTGTTTGTGCCATTCCTCAGTAACCACTTTTTAAGGGTCAACAAAACATCCATCACTTGTGATTACATGTCCCCTGAATATGACTTGTTTCATAAAAAAGTCACACTTTTGGAACATGGCGTACAACTTCTCCTTTATTAATGTCTCTTACAAAATCATTATATGTCCATCATATTACACCTTTTTTGAGTAGATGAGAAAATAATCAACAAACACTACTGCAAATTTTTCCAGGTAATATCTAAATAACATATTCATCAAATCCATGATGATTTCAGGGGCATTAGTAAGCCTGAAGGGGATCACCAGAAACATGTAGTGCCTATAAGAAGTGAAAAAGGTAGTATTATTAATATCTACCTATTTCACCTTTAGTTGATGATATCCAAAACAAAGATCTACCTTTGAGAATTATTGAGCTCCTCAAAACAAATTGAATAATTCATTAATCTTTGATTGAGGAAAATTCTTTATGATGATTTTTTTAAGTTCTCAATAATCGATACACAACCGCATTGATATATCCTTCTTCATGAAAAATAGAACTAGCGCACCACAAAGGTGATGCACCAGGGTGTATGAACCCTTTTTACAAATTCTCTTTTTGCTGATTTGATAACTCAAACAGCTCGATAGGATCCATCTTATAGGGACACATTGAGATAGGAATCGCTCCATGTATGAGTTCTATTGTGAACTCTACCTCAAAATATGTGGGGAGTCTGAGTAAATCTTCAAGAAATATGTCACATTATTTCCTAAGGATGGGAATTTCCCAAGGTTGATAAAATTATTCAACTCAACCATTTTAGTGAGGTATTTTTCTTCATAAGGTATCAACACTGATACCATTGAAGGATTTTCAAAAGGATATTCATGACCTTCCTTTTACTTATAGTGAAGCATGACATGGGTCGGAATATGAAAATATGTTTCCTTTTCATGATTATTGATATGTTCCCCATATTATGAGATCCAATACATCCCTAGCATACCATCAAATTTCACCAAGGGATGTATTACAAGATTCACAAGAAGAATATACTAACATACACCAATAGGAGAGGAGTCCATCAAATTGGTTTAAATGATTTCACCACTAGGGTTTTTTATGATATGTCTACTTCAAGGTTTCAGGGAATTTATTCAGTATTTCTAGAAAACATGAATGTTATAAAAGAATGCATAGAACATGAATCAAATAAGACGTTTTTTTTAATTTTTGAGTGAAAAGGAAGTGTACCTTGAATGACTTAATATAATCATTTCACTTATATAGTATTGATAACATAATCCTTTCCTTTATACATTTTCGTTCGGGGTTGCTGACTTTTATTACCCTTGATGACTCGAGGATTAGTGCATTGGCTTGCATAGTACCCTTGTTCCCTACAGTTGTAGTATTCAACCATCAGTGGTTCTCTCCATTCCTATACCACATTATTCTAAATCCTAGTGTATTTTCAACATACATGAGCTTGGTGAATATATATCCCACACCTGATGAACTTTCTTATCCCTTTTAAGAATTTCTCATGATGCTTCTTCCCACATTTTTGACATGTGGGTGGTTGAGTTTTTTTCCCACCTTTTTCATTAGATCCCATGATGTGAAATAAGATCTTTTATTTCATAGAACCATATCCATGGGACCAATATCCAAAATCATTTTCCACATTGATATCATAATGGAAATATTCTTCATAACTCCCAAATTCTAAAATTTATTGAGCATTTTGATGGTTTTGTTTTAATCCACTAAAGAATGTATTAAAATTTTCTATCAATTTTTATACAAAAACCTGAAGCGTAACTTGCAAGTCCTGTGAAATTTTTCTCATATAACGTGACAGATTCTCCTTCCATTTATTTCATATCTACGGATTATCTTGTCGTAATTGTTCATAGAGTTTGAGAGAAATACATGTTAAAAAATTATCTTAATGTCTTCCCACACCATCTCTTCTATTTAGTTCCTCATCATGGAGTTCTTAATCAAACACCACTATTGATCGACCTCTCCATCAAGATGATAAACAAAAAGATTAAAATTATCTTTATCAGAACATTTATGTATATAAAATATCTCATCAATTGATTTTACCTATTGTTCAACAACTATTTGATGAGATGATTCACAAAATTTTCATGGTAGTTACAGAAAAATATACTCAATAGATTGTTATTCCCTCTATGGTGAAGGTGAATATTAAAAATTATTTAGATTATTTTTTATAAACTGAGACATCTCTGTATGAATCTACTTGATATTTTGAACACCACCTCTCAATGCATTGGGGAATATGTTTTGGAAATCAAAGCAATGTCCCTTGTATGGGTCATTAGACTTGTTTATCCTGGTTCCTGCCATTAACTAAAATATAAAAAGAAAAAATGATTCATAATTCAACAAGTCATAAATAATTTATCCCTTTTTTAAATTACCTCCTTAGAAATATCTTATTGGATCCCTATGTTTATAATTTTCAAAAACAAATCTTCTTGGGTGAATACTTATACATAGCCTTGCACTACGGTTTTTCACTATGGCTCTCTAATCTCAGTTCCCAGATTAACTAAATCATGCTATGATACCATCCATAGAGAACCTTATTTTTTTTATTAATATTGCATAATTTCATAGATAAACAACCTAAATGAATTACAGGACCACGATACAGATTTTTAGCATCTTTGGAAAATTATGACAATACATAATATTTAAAAAATAAAATATAAACATTTATTTAATTCCTTCTTCTATTTATTAGTAATTTAATTATAACTAAAATGATCATTTTCTTTTATAATAAAGATTCTAAAATTATTACTGATTTGATAACACTTTGAAATATTACTTATATTATCATAAAATTATAATTAAATCATAAGAAATTAAAATATTAATTTATTAATAAATTTTAATAAAATACATGTTATTTTAAATTATTAAATTATTCATAAAATGGTTATTAAATATTTATGAGTTACAAAAAACCCAACAGTTAAATAAATTTTTTTTAACTTTTATTTATATAGACTATAATAAAATTATTCCATAAATTCATTTATATGATGACTAAATTTTATCTATAATTTAATTGGAGAGGCTACAATTCATTTTTTCTATTTACAATTAATAAGATTCATATTATTATTCATAAGGTCAGCTTACTATTTCATTAGTATTGGATCCTTATCTTTTAGAAATACTTATTTATTTCATTAATTAATCATTTATATATTATTTATTATGTTCTATAAGTTATTTTATGTGATTTATATTATATGAAATTACTATAATTAGTAAGAAATTCCATTTATAAATTTCTGGGTTGTTACAATTAGTCCGTCAAAAAGTTATCATGAGAAGCACAATGTTTTGAAATTTACAACATAAATTAATATTGAAAACATAAAACTTCATTACCCTATACTAATGGTACACAGACCCAAGATTAATTTTTTGAGATCACCCTTTCAGCATTCAATTAAAAAGAACATATATGTGGAAAATGGTATATTTGTTCCTGAAGGTCACACAATTTAGCTTTATGTAGTTGATGAATGAAAAAAAGTACAATATGATATCAAAACAAAGTGTATAGGGGAAGACCATAAAGAGAAACTGTGATGAATAAATATGTGGGTTCTAAATCACGTTTTATAGCATTAATTTCTTTTATTTTTAAAGGAACCATGTAATATTAAGGTAGTTTAATAAAATGTATCTCATGCAATAGGTTAATGGGAAACTCTACTTCCATCTGATAAGGAAACATTGACACGTCATTTAGGTGCACTTCATGAAATACAATGCCCATAGGATGAAGCTCACTCAAGATATTCCCAAAATAGAACATTATATGAATATATAATATCTGATATATTAAACTTCCTACCTTTAGAAGAAGAGGTACCACTTGACAAGAATGAGGGTCCATGTCTCCTTGGAAAATTTTAAAATTTCCATCAGTAGTGGTAAAGGTGAAGCTATATTAATAGAAATAAATATGACACATAAATATAATCATACAATCTATCCTAATTATGATATCAAGAAGTTCAATCATGATTTTATGGAAATTCTATGATATATACACCTCAGATATGGATATTATGTATAGGACAATGAATGCCACATTATTTCTTCTCCCTAATAGGCATCTGTATTTTGATAACATATAGAATATGATAAGATGGAATGTTTTATAGATCCTTGATATGGATAAAATAAAATGTATGAGAGGCACCTATATAAAATAAATTATATTACATAGATGATTTAAAAGAAATAGTATTGTTTACCTTTGCAAGACACTTATCGAATTCAATGGGGGATTTCATTATAGCATACAATGGTATGGTCTTCGATTTAGCTAAATGTTTAACAATAGTTTGATCATAGATCATTATATAATTCTACCCATATGGAATACTATATCATCCTATACACCCTTGGGATAAGGGTCCTATCACCTTATAGGTCTCATAGAAAACCCATCCAAAAAAACAAACTTTTGGGTCATTCTATCATAATTTTTCTTATTTTCTAGACATTACACATTACAGGGATACTGGAGGTGTACTTATCATAGCTACATAAGAAAATAAATAGGATAGGTAATAGAATTCACTGCCACTTACCCTTCTATATTTTATATGCTTCATCTTTTTTTAAGGAAAACTACTTTCACTTCCACTTATCGTAAAAGGAGCATCTATAAATTATAACATCTCATCCTAATCTATCTCCACATTCAAGGCCCAATCCTCCACTTTGTTATATAGTGACAACCTTAATTGAAAATAATTTTATTTAATATTGGGTTGAAGTACTATATCAAAAAAATCATTAAACTTTTTATTCAAGCCCATCTGAGGTATGAAATGTATAATCTGGGAAAAAATAGCATACTACATTACCCAATGATTTCATTATTGGAGGAATAAAAATTCCAAAAACATCAACAAAACAATATTATCTTGACAAAAATTCTAGGTAAAATTGAACATAATGTCCATCAATGATTGGTTATTGGAAAACGTGGATAAAATAATTGACACCTCCAACTTCCATCTCGAATCCTTGAGTAGTAATAAATAACAAATCACTTTTAAAGAGTTTTTCATGTCATGTAATTTGAAGTTTATTTTGATATTTTCTCACTAAATATTTTCTTCATATGGATTATTTCTTCCTGGAAAATATAGATCTTTATAGTTAATAAATTCGTGAGATTTATCTTTATATTGGTCAGAACTAGTGACAACTTCATTTTCTTGTGGTGGGATAAGGTTGACCCCATTTTCAATTAATTTAATGTTTTTTACCATTATTCCAATTATATTTCGATCTACTGGGGTATTATATTACGGAAAATTATCCACACCTCCCCTTAAATATTTTTTAGGGGTCTGTAAGGTGTCAATGAATAATAAAAAATCAATGAAATAAGAATAATAACATTTGAAAAATTAAATTCCACTGATTAAAATCATAAACATCCCTGAAAGAACCATAAAAACCCAGAAATAGAATTTAAAAGAATTAATTCATAAAACCAATACGTTTTATCTCTATGTATTTTAAGACTAAAATGTATACAAAACCATGTGTTAAACATTTGAGTGTCACTATATTTTTAGGATTTAACTACATGTTCTGGATACATGATTCTATAAAATATATTCCCATAATATAGGGAAGACTAGAAATATTCTTATAATGGGTTGTATGGTTACCACATGTCTGTTTCTTATTCACTTTACTATACTTCAATGGAATCCCCTAAAATCCTCTATTCCAAATTATAAAATACTTTAAAATAAAAAATTATGTCAAAATAAATTCAAAAAATATTTCACTAACATCCTACTCAGACATCAATATAATTACAATGAGTGTTACCGAGACCCTAACTTGAAATTGACATCCCAAATATCGACAATCCTATCTCTCAAATACCTTAATATTTTAAAATAACATAAATAAAAACGTTTTTTGATTACCTTTTATCACAAAAAACACCCATGATACCCCAAATATGGTACCTGATCTGGCCTATTTGAATCTATGAAAGGAATTACCAATTCCCATTATTAGGAAACTAGTTCCTTGGAATTCAGGATACACTCTTGGGAACCATTTATCAAAATAGAAAAAAATGAATAAGTTTCTATTCCATGACCTAAAATGAACATATGATATATTAGAATGTAAATAAACTAAATAAATATATATGGAATCATGAATATAATGAAAAATGATTTTAAATAAAAATATTTTTACAATGAAACAAAATAGAACAACATAATACTAAGGTCAAGAATTCATATAAAAACAAACCAAAAATGATATTAGAAGGGACTCAGATGGGAAAATGGTAAGGAGAGATATGGGAATGAATCATTGATAATACCAAACCAAAAAATAAATCAAAATAGATATCACACATCACTAGGTGAAAAAAAGTATAACTCCCACCATCTCATCATTTCCAAAACTAAACCCTTCCATCTTGTATATCTCTCACCTTTGAGCAGTTCCTTGCCTTTAATTATAACAATAAAAAAGTATTAATTCACAATAAGGTGTATATAGGAATGAGAATTACAATGGGTTACCATTAAGTACTCTATGTGTTACCCATAATAAATGAGCCTTACCTATATTGTTTTAAATATGATATAAAAAATCAATCATTTCATTGTTATAAAAGACAAGTAGTAATGATAATATATTTTTAAAAATTTATTATAAAAACCTAAAAATGATAATTAAAATTAAACAAGATTATCCAAATCATTCATATAATTTCATGGGTTAAAGAAACAAGTGACTAAGGAAGTGAGACAATGCCCCACCTCATGCACATAGTTATTCCCATAAGGCTCTAAGCCATTTTTAAAATTCACCATACCTCATTATCATGTTATAAAATACATTTCACTTATTAGGATTCTATTTTATTTTGGTAACACCACTCACATAAACCCAAATATCTATTAAACTGAAGAATTTCATATTAAAAATGATTTAAAAATTCTTAATAATTCAAATCTAACCATTTCTATAAAATGACATTATTTAAAATAAATATACATAAAATTTTAAATTAAAAATTTATTATATGTATTTATCAAATCAATATTCTTATATATATATAAACATTTTAAACAAATTTTTGAATAACATATTACAATTATTAACTCTAAATGCCCTCATGTTCTTCAAAAAACACATTAAGGTACTAAAAAACTATTTAAAAACATAAAGAACCTCGTTTTTTATGATATCATGAAAACAAAACCACCAAATACAATATGATAAAATCCCCTTGAAAATTATAATTTACACATAAACTAGAATAATGTGACCCTAAGAATTCAACATAAAACTCAATCTAGTAAAATTTCCATCTCAAATCATGATGAAGGGGAACCCTCAGCAATTGTGGCCATAGAGAAAAAGTAAAATCACCAAAGAAGAGTTGAAAACCTACTTATATGATGATTTTATATACCCTTGATGAAAATACACAAGGAAATAAAAGAAAATAGAGTACTTGGAATAATGGAGTTGTAACCTAGGGCCTAGAATGTTGAATTGGGGGATAAATCCTATAATGGTTTGAATTGGGAATGGAAAGTAGTGTAATTTCATATATTTAATTTTTCTAGTAGTATACGTTGTTTGACGCCCCATTTTTTTAAATTAGGGGAATTGACCTTAAACTTATCTTCATGCTCTCATGGTTTCTAAAAGTTTTATATTATTACGATACATGGTTACAACGAACCAAGCATGGTGACACCACATAAGGTTAAGTCGTATGGTTTTCCATTTTCATGAATTATTAAGTTCCACGGGTTCTCTAAATCATGTGAAAACTATCCACCTCATACTACCATGGTTTCACCCTATGTATAATTCGGTTGAATGATCTTGATTAACTGTGTCCCAAAATATTTCTAATATAATGTCCTAAATTTTATAAATTAAATTCCCTACTTATTTAATAAAAAATTATTAAGTAATTTATCTATAGAAAAAACATAGACACTATATTAGTTATTTTGGAAAGGTATATAGTCTTTCAGATTTAAAATACCATTATGAATCATAACCATTGGTAATATAGACATTGTATAGTGACAATTATGATTAGAATATTGTGGATAATGAAAAAGTCAATTTGAATAAGGCTGATGACCTCAACTATTAGGATCATACCAGACGAGGCCCATTAATTAGAGCATCCATGGGAGATGGCATCATAAATATTTTCCCATAACTAGTACTAATATGAGATTCAAAACTGAAGCATGATTGAAACCATTTATTGGATAAATTCATTCGTATCTAGATCACAACCCAAACCATGTTCACTAAATAGCCCCATGAAATCCCAACAATTTCACATGTTACCCTTAGGGAATATGAGAGTGTAAAAGGAGGTTATGTATCTATATCATAGTAATATGAATTTTTATATTATATTTTAAATAAAATATTTATCATATTTATATTGATGTTATTTCTTTTTATATATTAAAATAATTAATATGATAAAAATTAGATTTTCATATTATGTAACAAAAATTATCCTTTTGGGAAATATACAGTTTCAGTCATGTAAGAACCCAGTTCTTATTTTCTGGTATGGATCATTATTTTTGTTTTTTTGAGGAAAAAGGAATAATTTTGAAATATTATAAGTACATGTCTTGTACATAATATTACACGCCATGTACCAGGTTGTCAAGGGTAGTCGTGTACTGTTCATGTTACAGCCGAGTACATGGAAATGTGGACAACCAAATGTAGGGGCTGGTTTAGGAATATATGTGGCATGCATATTAAATGAACACATTGTGTACATTTCCTTTTATTTGATTAATCAGATTGGGGTCACGTCTAATATGCTGAATCATTTTCTTCTAACCATGGTTCATCCAGGAGCGATAGAGGGTGACAGTCAATGTCCTAGCCCTTATTCCACATTCGAAGGTCCGGTTTGAACTTCGGAAGGTGCATTGGATTACCATTATTTTGTTTATACTTTTCATAGAGTCTCTATTCTTGATTTCTCATCTTTCTTGAGTTATCCAAGGATGATCATTTTTTTGACCTTTTTGTAGATCTATGACATTCTAGTTTGTTTCAAGGGCCGAATTTTGAGAGTCATCTTCCTACAACATTGTGGTAGGTGGTCTATTTCCATTCATAGTTTGTCTTTGAGATAAATATGCCTAAGTGTCGATTACCCATGTTTCGGGTATTTTATGTTATGGAATTGAGAAATGTTATCATATGACTTATATTAATTGATAGATTAAGGTTTTTTTGATATATTATGCAAGATTTCATATTTAGGGGACACCCCATGGGTGTGTTTCCTGGTTAGAATGATTATAAATATTTGGTCTAGGTTGCCTATGAGGCATAACTTGATTCCTTTCCTTGATTTTTATGTTGGATTTGATTTCTTATTACTACTTGTTAAATGCTTCTGTTATGAATTGAATATTATTATCCCTGTGATAGAGGAGATTACTTTGGTCTGTTGGACATAATTTGTGCACGATTGTATTACATAGGGTTATGAGATCATGGGGTAGTTAGTCCCTAGAGCAAATAGACGTTGAGGGCTTCCCCAGAGTCTCTGTTATATTTACATTATGAAACCATAGGGTAGATTGATGGTGAGTTAACCCATTGATTATCTATAGTATACCATTACATGATCACATTGGTAATGAAAGTTGAGTGATTCCTCAGAGTTTCTATAGTACATCAAAAAAATTACACATGGGGAATTGGTGGTGATTGCTTCCTCATAGATTATTTGTTTTCTGGGACCAAAGGGGTTAGACTATGTGATATTTCCTAGAGGGTCGTTGTATTTTTATTAATATGAAGACTTGTTGAACCAAAGGTGATAGACATTGATTGGTTTCCCATAGGTTATATTGTGAATGATTGATTTATTGTGAAGAGTCTTCTAAGAAAAAGCAGAAGATTGGACTCGGTCTTATAGGTTTGTGTATATGGTATTCTAAGAAATAATTTTTCTATTACACAGGGGAAACACAGCATCGTCTAGATTCTAGTATAACATTATTCACTGGTGTGAATAATTGTAATGACCCAGAAAATTCGTGGAATTTTTTTTAAATACACGGGAATTTTACGAGTCCACATTTTCTGACGACACTTGATTCTGAGGCCCGGTGTGCCCGGAATAAATTTATGAAGTTTTGTTTGGGTACGTTCAGTAAATGTACTTGCGGGATTTTATATCTTTTGAACCGGTGCTCGGAATTGAAATTCGAGGACACCGATGAACTCACAGTGCCAACATTCTCTTAAGGAGACCTTTACCGCAGTTGCATTTTGTCGAGATCGGAAGTTGATTTTGGGGGTTTTCTAAATAAATTAAATAAAAATATGACTAAAATATTTTTATTTAGGTGGTGGTTTAATCCTACAAATGGAATTTGGAGGTGGGTCCCACCCCCACAGAACCTCCCATGGGAGGATATTATGTGGTGGGGCCCACATGATCTCAACCCACTTAAACCCCCTTTTGAACCCATAGAGCTCCCCATTAATAAGGGAAACTCTTGGACTTCCCCTTAATGGTGCCAACACAATTAATTAATGATTTAATTAATTGATTTGAGTGTTTGAAGTCTTTTGAATTCATTATGCCAACATTAAAATAAGATATTATATTCTTTTATTTTGAGTTGGCATAATCGTTAGAGAGTTTGGTTGGAAGAACATCATCCTCACGATGAAGAACGCTCCTCATCTTCGAAGAATGATGATACCATCTACAATATTTGACCAAGACACAAGAGAAGAAGCCGCCTGCAAGGAACATCGATGACACTTCATCCTCTGACGTTTCCCGACGTCAACTAAATCGACGTCCACCCTCTTTCCTCGACTTCAACAATGTACTTCGTATCAAGGTAGGGGGATTTTTGATTGTTTTTAGGTATGAGTTATACTCTTCCTTCCTCATCGTGTGTTGTGCTCTTGATGCCAAATGTTAGCAATGTAATGAGGAGGGTTTGGACCGAACGAACACGGTCTGACCATCCCCCCGTTTTTTTGTTCTCATTGTCTTGACGTTGGAGGCAGAGTCGAAAGGGAACGGTGCCGTCGCACCACAGCGAAGAAGAACCGCGACAGACGAAATGGGTCCGTGACCATGCGGGCAGCGGCGGATGAAAGAGATGGCGGCGCTGGAGACCGGAGGCGGTGGCCGCCATGTGGAGGGACTAGGGTCCACTCAGGCTGCCCAGTCCGCAGGATAACTGGTCAGCAGATTCGGTCGGTCCACGTGTAGGAGTCGCGGTGCCCGAAGTTGCCGCGTGCAGAAATACTGTGGCCCGCATCCGTGGGCCGCTCGGCTGGAAGAATTAACCGGAAGATTTCTGGTTGGGCTGGAGAACCACAACGCCCACAGGCGCTATGTGGGAAGTACCCGGGCCCATAGCACGGGCCGCGTGCGCCGGGCCGAATCGGCCAGCTATGACCGGCCGGGCAGAGAAGGAGAAGGCACCGCATGGCGCCGCCGGGCGAACTGTACCAGCTCGCAGCGTGGGCCGGGTCTGTGGGTGGGCTGTGCCCCACCAGGTCAGGCCAACTCTTAGCTGGGACGGACCCGCTGAGCTATGTCGGGCCAACCCGCCAGCCCACTGGGCTTGACGGGCCGAGCCCGTCTTCGCTTAAATGTGAATAACACCTAGACTGAAAATCCGATTGACACGCCGTCTGTGGAACTGGGACCCTCTTGATGAGGTGGTCCTTTTGGGATACTCTAAGTGAGTTTCAGGAAAATTTGGAAAATGGACGGGTTGGATCGAATGTAAAATCAAACCAGGCCCCCAGAACAGAAATGCCAATAACTCTCAGTCCGGGCGTTCGATTGGCGCGTCGTCTATCACTTTGGGTTCCTTTTGATAATACGGAACTACGAGACACATCAAATCGATACTTTGTGATAGTTTATGTATCGAAACTTGGCTCGAGGAGCAGACCCTTCCAGAATCAAGCGTGCTGTGTGCGGGAACCCTAGAGCAGGCTGCGACGACCTGTACCGGAATCCTACGTGGGTTCGACAGTGATGAATACTGTACTGGAATCCTCTATGGTTTTGACAATGATGACTAATATACAGGGATCCTTCGTGGGTCCGATAGTTCGGACTTCCATTCCTCTATCCTGTGTGGGTCCGACAGAATAGCTGGTCTTGTATCCTTTGTGGGTCTGACAGCTTAGCTGGACCTGTATCCTGTGTGGGTCCGATAGCTTAGATTAATTAGGGACTACATCTGATCATCTCTATCACTGTAAGAAATATGTATACCTGTGTGAGCTGAGTCTTGACTTTAAATCATTATCATCGTGTTGATTGACTTACTTCCTTTGTGGACTGGGTTGTGCTTGGGCTTGAGAGTTGGAACTGAACTGTGATTGGTAACTTAGGTATATGTATGAGCATATACCAAAGTAAGGCTGGTTAATACATCATGTTTGTATCTTTCTTCTGTGGCTTATCCTTAGTGGATTCTGGGATACCTTCGGGGGTGTCGGGATCCCCTACATAGTATTGTTATACTCACCCCTGCACGGGCATCGCCCGCACCTTATTGTGTTCTGTGCAGATGACGAACAACAGTGATTGAGGCTGAGGGTGACGGACGAGAGATTTCTCAGAGCTGGACAAGATGAGACATTCCATAGGGACAAGTTGTTCAAGTTCTGTACCTACCCTTCATGTAGGATTCCCCAGTGGATGATCTTGGAGTTGTTTTCCCTTTTTACTTGTACTTGTACTTGTTGTTTAGTTAGGTTTGTATATTAGCCCACTTACTTTCAGCACACCTTAATTTTCTATTTTAGTACTCTTTGCCTCTACTTCTTGTATTCAGACTGTGTGTTTTATAGATTTAAAGGCAATGCCTTCCCTTTTTATTAGGGATTCTCCTTTGGTGCTAGTCGCCAGCCCATGGACTATCGAAGGCGGGCTTGGGGTATTCACGACATGGGCACCGAGAACGGGTCGTGACAAATTGGTATCATAGGATTCGGTTCTACCGCATAATATGGACTCTGATTCTTTTAACGACAATAGTGTTAAGTGTTTTGGGTTTGGTTATTAGTTTAGAGAAACCAGTGTTGGTGTGGTGGTTGACGTATCCATACAATAGGAATATGACTTATGATCTCCAACTCACTGCATGAAAACACTGATTGCATTTGTGTCTCCATTGAAAATGTTTTCTTCATGATTGCTTTGTGTCAGTTCACCAGGTGTACTGTTTTAACGGTGGCACACCGGTTTCTTTTCAGGATAGCCTCATGAAGGTAGCCAGCTAGGGTCCTAAGTTTCATATGAGATGGTAGCACACCGAGTGACGAGGCCTCGGTGCATGGACCCAGTATAGCAGAGGTACCAGTGGTACCACTACCCGTTGGGCCACCGATACCACGAGCTCCCTCCATAGAGAGTGCACACTGCATGAGTGAGTTGCATGAGTTCTAGCGCCGGAGGCCACTCTGGTTCCGGGGAGAGACGTACCCACAGGTAGTTGAGGATTGGCTAGAGGCTATCATGAGAGTTTTTAGATTGGTAGGGACACCATCTGGCCTCATGGTGATCCTTGTCGCGAGTCTCCTGCATGTGGTAGCAGACAGATGGTCGAGCCTGATGCTCCAGGTGCATGACGAGGCATCATTACACTAGACAGACATTGATAGTCTCTTTTTCTTAGAGTTTTTTCTAGCCACCCTTCGTGCGGTTTGGATTCAGGAGTTACTTCATCTGCAGCAGGGTAGCATGACAGTATGTCAGTACTCAGTGAGGTTCACCAACCTCTCGTGCTACTCCACATATATGGTATGAGACTCATTCTTCAGGGATCAAACCTTAGATCAGGGGCTCAGGCATGAGATCAGGGCTTCGATGATTCCCCTTAGCATCTCGACGCAGGCGGGGGTGCTAGAGCGAGCCCTTTTAGTGAAGAGTTTTCTTGTCGAGCAGTCACCAGTGGCGAGACCCACCACAGGGTGACATGTAGTGGAGTCTTCTACAGCCGGCAGTCGAAAGATGACGCAGAGGTACAAGCAGAACAGGCCATCCGGTGGGAGAACCCATGATATAGGTTCAGTAGTGTGGTCCACACGAGGCAGAGCCAGCTATATGAGGAGCAGGCAGTGCTATGCATGCAGTGGGCAGGACCACACGGCTCGTGACTACCTGACCCGCCATGCAGATGAGCATCAGACAGTAGAGGGACCTCCCAGGAAGAGGCAGAGGTTCGACGGTGTTGGTCCTCCAAGAGTAGGTGGACGTGACAGTGGGGTTGACCTAGCAGTGGGTGGTGGACGACGTTTCGAGGCTCTACCACCACCACCACCAGGAGGTCCACCCCGACCACAGGGAGCTGGCAGACAGAGCTGGGCTCACCTCTAGGTAGTCGAGGCCTACGACCACGACGCACCTGAGATAATTTGAGGTATTAGCTATGTCTACTCCATCCTTTCTGTAGTACCTATAGACACATGTGTGAGTCATTATTTTATTTCCACTACCCTTGTTCGGATCTTAGAAATTTAGACGGAGCTGTTGGCTTGATCTTTACGGCTAGAGACTCCTATGGGATCAGACTCGACGATTACGCACTGGTGCCTTTAGTTTGAGCGTACTCTAAGAGGTAAGATCTTCAGAAGGGATCTTCTGGTAGCGGCGTCGAGGCCTTACGACGTCACGTTGGGCATGGACTACTTTTCCATAGTTCATGCTCGTATTGACTATATTAGCCACAAAGTGTGTTGTATCTGCACGGATGGGACCAGGTTCACCTTCACCAGCGAGAAGGGAGCCTTTGCAGCACATGATGGACTTACATAGAGAAGGGGGGTAGCTAATCACATATCAGTTGGGTAGTCTCATCCTCAGAGTGGTTGATGTGAGGAGTCTGGGTTTTCCTGTTGTGGTGGATCAGTACGTGGATGATTTCCCTGACGACATTCCCGGGCTACCTCCTCGTAGAGAGGTAGAATTATACATTCACTTATACCCCAGGACGACACCGATATCAACTCCAGCATATCAGATCGCTCCCGCCGAGCTTCGTGAGTTGCTGGTACAGCTGGAGGACTTGTAGGGGAAAGGATTTATCTGGCCCAGTGTTTCACCCTGGGCATCTCTGATTTTGTTCTCCAAGAAGGCGGATGGGAGTTTGAGACTGTGTTTTGACTATCTTCGCCTAAATCAGGTGATTGTGAAGAACAAGTAACCACTCTCTAGGATTGATGACCTCTTTGATCAGCTCGAGGGAGCACGATGGTTCTCGAAGATAGACCTCAGGTTAGGCTATCACCAGCTCAATGTTTGAGATGAGGATGTGCAGAAGACGGTCTTCAGGTGTCGGTATGGCCACTACGAGTTCTTGGTTATGCCCTTCGATTTAACCAACGCTACAACAGTGTTCATGAGTCTCATGAATAGGATCTTCCAGCCTTACCATGATCGCTTTGTCATAGTCTTCATCAATGGCATACTGATCTACTCGACTACTGAGGAGGAGCATGCTTACCACTTATGAGTAGTACTAGACACACTCCGAGAGCACCAGATTTATGGTAAGCTCTCGAAGTGCCAGTTCTGGATTTGAGAGGTTCACTTTCAGGGACATGTCATCTCAGAGGTTGGAGTTGTGGTTGATCCAGCGAAGATCAAGACATTAATTTCTTGGGAGCCACCCAGGAGTGTGACAGAGGTACGATGTTTCATGGGACTGGCTGGGTACTATAAGAGATTTCTGCCAGACTTCTCTATTGTTACAACACCACTTTCAGTATTGAAAAAGAAGGGGAAACTGTTTGTGTGGTCAGATAGGTATCAGGAGATCTTTCAGGAGCTGAGGCAGAGGTTGACTAGTGTGCCCATCTTGAGGCTACCGGAGGAGGGTGTAGGGTACGTAGTTTTCTGCGATGCATAATGGACCAGAATCGGGTGTGTCTTGATGTAGTAGCGTGTAGTGATCAAGTATGGTTCACGACAATTGAGACAACACGAGCAAAACTACACTACCCATGACCTGGAGTTAGGAGCAGTGGTCTTAACCTTGAATATGTGGCGGCACTACCTGATGTGTGAGCATTTTACAATCTACTCTGACCACCAGAGTCTCAGGTACATCTTCTCGTAGAAGGACCTGAACCTGAGACAATGACGATGGCTCAAGTTTCTCCAAGACTATGACTTCGAGATAGTCTATACTCCTGGGAAGGGGAACGTTGTAGCATATTCTATCAGTAGGAGACCAGGCATTCAGCTTATAGGAGTGGTGACAGAGTAGATAGCCGCGTTGCAGATATCCTTTGTGGATAGAGATGAAGCAGCCTTTCTATAGTCTCTCACAGTCACTCCTCCACTTATTTAGTGAATTAGAGAGGCACAACATGAGTACATTGATTGTGAGATGTGGCATGCTCAGATATCCTTAGGGCAGGAACCTAATGGATTTTCAGAAGGAGGGGAGCACATCATTCTCCTCAGAGGACGTACCATGGTACCAGTTTCACTATAGGAGGAGGTGTTGAGGGAGTTCCACATGTCCCCTATAGAGGTACATCCAAGAGTGGTGAAGATGTAGTAGGTCCTCCGATGACAGCACTGGTGGCCAGGTATAAAGAAAGCACTAGCAGAGTTTGTCTCACGATGCTTCACTTGTCAGTAATTGGAGGCGGAGCACCAAGCACCAGCAGGGTTGGTTCATCCCTTAGAGGTCCCATGGTGGAAGTGGGACGAGATATTCTTGGATTTCGTGACGAGACTTCCACGAACATCATTAGGACACGGCTCTATCTGGGTGATTGTCGACCAACTCCCCAAGTCGACCCACTTCCTCCCGATCAGAGAGCAGGGATCAGTAGAGAACTTGGGACACCTCAACGTACAGAAGATCATAGGGGTTCATGGTGTGACATCGACGATCATATCTAATCTAGATGTTCATTTCAATTCCCTACTATGGAAGGGGTTGCATGAGGATTTCAGGATGCAGCTTCGCTTGAGCACTGCCTTCCATCCTCAGATAGATGGCCAGACCGAGAGGACTATTCAGACTCTCATGGACATGCTCCATTCATGCATCCTCGACTTTGGTCATGGGTGGGAGGATCAATTCCCTTGGTAGAATTTGTGTATAATAACAACTACCACTCTACCATCGGGATGGCACCTTACAAGGCGGTGTATGGACGGCCTTGCAGATCACCTCTATGCAAGATTGAACTAGGGGAGTCAGCACTTGTAGGACCAGAGATGATGCAGGCTACGATGGAGAAGGTGCAGATCATCCAAGAGCAGATGAAGACTGCAAGGAGCAGACATAAGTCTTATTATGATAAGAGATGAAGACCACTGGAGTTCGAGGATGGCGACCACATCTTCCTACGGGTCTCGCCTCAATGAGGTCTACGAATATTTTTCTGAGGTGGAAAGTTGTCTCCACAATTCATTGGACCATTCCAGGTCCACAACAGAGTATGTGAGGTGGCTTACCGCCTTTCCCTTCTACCTCAGTTGCACCGGGTGCACGACTTCTTCCACGTATCTCAGCTATGGGGATTCGTGCATGACCCGTCCCACATCATCGACCATGGGGAGCTGAACATCAATGATGGGGAGACATTTACGGAGGTTCCAGTGGAGATTGAGGATCAACAGGAGCAAGTCCTACTTAGACAGTCTATTCCTCTGGTATGCATTCACTGGTAGCACGAGAGCCTCTAGGAAAGCACATGGGAGCGGGAGGCTCAGATGCGTACTCAGTACCCCCATTTGTTCCCTTAATGTGCGTTGTAGCTTATAGGGATGTAAATCCATGATGTGGGTAGAATGTAAAGACCAGAAAATTCAGTGTATTTTTTTTAAATACACAGTAATTTTACGAGTCCACAGTTTTTGATGGCCCTTGATTCCGAGGCCCGGTGTGCGTGGAATCAATTTCTAAAGTTATGTTCGGGTACGTTCATTAAATGCGCATTCATGATTTTATATCTTTTGAACCAATGCTCGGAATTGAAATTTGAGGACAACGATGAACTAGAAGTGCCGATATATGCTTAAGGAGTCCACTACCGCAGTTGCATTTTGTCTAGAGCAGAAGATAATTTTTGGGATTTTCTAAATAAATTAAATAAAAATATGACAATCATATTTTTATGTAGGTGGTGGTTTAATCCTCCAAAGGGAAGTGGGAGGTGGGGCCCACCCCCACATAACCTCCCATGGGAGGATATTATGTAGGGGGACCCACATTATCTCAACCCCCTTAAACCCCCCTTTTAACCCCTTGAGCTCCCCATTAATAGGGGAAACTCTTTGACTTCCCCTTAATGGTGCCAACACAATTAATTAATGATTTAATTAATTGATATGATTTTTTTTAACTCTTTTGAATTCATTATGCCAACATTAAAATAAGAGATTATATTCTCTTATTGTGGGTTGTCAAAATCGTTGGAGAGTTTGGTTGGAAGAACATCATCGTCATGATGAAGAATGATCCTCATCTCTGAAGAACGACGATACCATCTACGATCATCGACCATGCTACAAGAGAAGGAGCCTCCCGCGAGGAACATCGATGAATCTTCATCCTCAAATGTTTCATGACATCCATGAAATCGACGTCCGCCCTTTTTCTGTGACTTCGACAACGTACTTCAAATTGAGTTAGAGGGAATTTGGATTGTTTTTATGTATGAGTTATACTCTTCATTCCTCATCGTGTTTTGTGCTCTTGATGATGAATTTTAGAAATTTAATGAGGAGGGTTTAGATCGCATGAACACGGTACGACCCTCTCCACATTTTGTTGTTGTTATCATTGCATTGACGTCGAAGGAAGATTTGAAAGGGCGCGGTGCTGTCGCACCGTGACGAAGAAGAACCACGATGGATGAAAGGGGGTCGCGGCCATGCGGGCCACGGTGAATAGAAGAGGTGGAAGTACCGGAGATCGGAGGTAGCAGTGGCCATGTGGAGGGACCGGTGGCCGCTCAGGCTACCCGGTCTGCGGGACAACCGGCCGGCCAATCCGGCCGGTCCACCTGTAGGAGTCGCGGCCCACGAAGACACTGCATAGAGGGAGACCGCGTCTCACATCCGCGACCGCTCAGCTGGAAGAACCGGCTGAATGCTTATCAGATGAGCAGGAGAACCGTGGTGCCCATTGGTGATGCGTAGAAGAGGACGCAGCCTGCGTCCACGGGCTGCTTAGGAGGGCGAACCGGCTGGCCGTGTGCCAACTGGGCTGGAGAACGACGGCGCCCGTATGCGCTACGTGGGAAGAACCGCGTCCCGCTGGTGCTGCCGGGCGAACCGGACCAGACCCCAGTGCGGGCTAGGTCCATGGGTGGGACTTACCCCACTAGGCTGGGCCGACCCCCAGCCGGGTTGGACCGATCGAGCCGGGTCGGGCTGACCCGCCCGCCAACTGGGCTTGACGGGCTGGGCCCGTCTTCGCTTAAATGTGAATAACACCTAGACCGCGCGTCTGATTGATCCGCTGTCTACGGCACTGGGACCCTTGTGATGAGGTGGGCCTTTTGGGATACTCTAAGTGAGTTTTGAAAAAAATCTGGAAAATGGCCAGGTTGGATCGAACGTAAAATCAAACTGGGCCCTGGGAACGGAAATGCCAATTACTCTCAGACCGGGCGTCTGATTGACGAGCCATATATCGCGTTGGGATTGTTTTGATGAGACAGGACTACGGGATAAATCAACTCGATATTTCATGATAGTTGATGTATCGACACTTGGCTCGAGGAGCGGACCCTCCCAGAATCGAGTGTGCTGTGTACGGGAACCCTAGAGCTGGCTGCGACGACTACTGTACAGGAATCCTATGTGGGTTCGACTGCGATGACTACTATAACAGAATCCTCCATGGGTTTGACAATGATGAATATTGTACCTGGATCCTCTGTGGGTCTGACAGTTCTGACTTCTGTTCCGGAATCCTGTGTGGGTCAGACAGAATAGCTGGTCCTATATCCTATGTGGGTCCAACAGCTTAGATTAATCGGTGACTATATCTGATCATCTCTATCACTCTACGGAAGATGTATACCTGTGTGAGATGAGTCATGTCTATCAATCATTATCATTGTGGTGATTGACTTTACATCCTTTTTGGACTGTGTTGTGCTTGGGCTCGAGAGTTGGAGATGAACTGTGCTTGGTAACTTAGGTATATGTACGGGCATATACCTATGTAAGGTTGGTTGATTCTTTTTTTTTGTATATTTTTCTTCTGTGGTTTATCCTTAGTGGATTCTGGGAGACCATCGAGGGTCTCGTGGTCCTTTACTGAGTATTGTTATACTCACCCCTGCACGGGGTTCGCCCATACCGTGTTGTGTTCTGTCCGGATGATAGACGGTAGTGATCGAGGATGAGGGTGAAGGACAGGAGACTACTCGGAGCTGGACAATATGGGACGTACCGTAGGGACGAGTTGTTCGAGTTCTATACCTACCATTCTGGTAGGATTCCCCGGTTGACGATACAGGAGTTGTTTTCCCTTTTTACTTATACTTATAATTGGTATTTAGTTGGGTTTGTATACTGGTCCACTTACTTTCAGTACACCTTAATTTTCTATTTTAGTACTTGTTGCCTCTACAGCTTGTGTTTAGACTGTGTGTGTTACAGGTTTAAAGGCAATGCCTTTACTTTTTATCAAGGATACGCCTTGGGTGCTAGTTGCCAGCCCCTAGCCTATAGAAGGCGTGCTTGGGGTAGTCATGTCACGGGCCCTGAGGACGGGTCATGAAAATAATAAATAAATATAATTGAATTTAATTAAAAATTGTGGGATTGTTTACTTTTAATTACTTCCTTGTTTATTGCTTCATTTTGCATATTGCATTTTATTTATATTCACAGATAGTAAGGAATTGATATTTGGTGGTTGCCTTCGAGGATTCATCTCACACCCTATTTGTGACTTTTTTTGGGACCAAACAGATTTTATGGTTTCAGCTATATATAAGGGCAGGCTCCCTTTTTCTTCATCATATACTTGATTACTATGGAGTATGAAAGCATGGGACCAAGTTGATGTTTGTGATGCTGCATTAGTTTACTTGTAATCCTTTTTTACATTGGATTGGTACAGTACTCCATCATTGTGACTTGTTTGGAAGCTTTCTTAGACACATGTGACATGCATTATATATATATATATGTTCTCGAGTCGTTTGTTTACTATTAGTCTTACATTGTTTAATTCATTGTAATGTATTACTACTTATGTGACTATTTACTATTTGTTTCCATGGTTTTCTCTTCCAATGAAGGGATAGATTCCCCACTATCATACCCAAGGCCCTCGATGCTATTCGGATACCTCTAGAATTTAGGGAAATGCACTAGAGGCCACAAGACCTACCGAGTTTGGGGTTCCCATGGGCATCACCTTGATCCGGGACAATACAATGTGGTATCTGAGGAAACTATATTCTTTGTTGTCTTACTGTTTGGAGCCTATAAACATGGATATGAAGGAATAGGTAGTTTTTAAGTGCCCAAGAGTATCTAACCCATGTATAGGGAAAATCCAAGTCACCTCAAATATTGTAATTTTAATGGTTTTCCATTTGTTAGAGTTAATTTTATTTCACCATTAGGTGTTTCACATGTTTTGGGCTGTTATCATTGATATTTCTACGGTTTTATTTCAATTACAACCAGATGAGATGGGGGTATGCCATCTCATGAATTATATAGTCTCTTTCTTGAGATCATGTGTCGTGCATTCTTTTCATTCCATTTAGGGTGAATTACTGATTGCATGTTTTTACGATAGATGTTGTGGTAGATATGCATGCAATTGGGATAGATGCCATTATAGAATACCATCTATATTGATAGGGGATTGGAAATTGAATAGTTTTATTTCAATGGACATAAAAATTTTGTTCTTGAGGAGTTATAGGAAAACTTGGATTGGAATTTGGTGGATCATTTTTAACCTTAAATTGGATTCTACTATAATATTATCTAACCGTGGATGCAAAAAAATGATTTGCGAGAGTATGGGCTCTAACTGGTAATAATTTTTCATTCCTTGAATGAAATGTTATGTCATTAAGGGTTTTAGAAATGTTTTAGAGGCCTATTTTCTGGAAACCTAGACAACATGATGGGTGGTGTCATGAACGCACACCATGTGTTCTTCGATTCAGGAAGAAACAACATTTATTTTATACACATAGTGTACTGTATGTACACGTCGTGTAGTCTTTATCTATGTGACAGATTGTGTGAGCAGATTCACAGGGATGGAAAATGTTTTTTAGAACACGCCGTGTTCTTAGGTTACACACCATGTTATAAGAACTGTGTATCCATCCTTGTGACCAATGATAGGGGTGGATGAAACATAGGTTGTACATGCCAATTTCCATTCTTACACGGAATGTAGAGTCGACCGTGCCTCTAAAATTATGGCTAATGACATGGGTGGTTATAAAATAAGTGGTACATGTAGTGTTTTGGGTGAACACGCCATGTAGTGTTACCTAGGATAAAACTGTGTGGTTTAGCCATGTAGAATAACTTGGGCATGAGGGAAAATTCACGTACATTCCCTGTTTCAGGATGAACATGCCGTGTGTAGGGGTGTTACACAACCATGTTTGGTAGAGGTTTACACCCATATGATGTCTTAAGGGAACACACCATGTAGGTCTTGTATATGTAGTGTATCCTTTTTTGTAAAATATAAATTTCTTCTTCTCCAATAACATTCATGCACTTCTATGTTATACTCCTTGATAATCTTGAACTAAGGTGTGCACTTGACCTTTAAAAGTGATGAAACTGAGATGTCCTATGATTGTATGCTAGATATATAGAAATGACCAGACATCAGAAATAGTAGATCAGGGACCACCTACAGATACTCATGTTGTGCTTGTCCTGGCACCAACTATTATACGAGACACAGGTCCTGATACATAGTTCTGAGAAGTATTCATGAGGTTTATGTAGACTTACCAGGGAGCACTACATCCTTCCCCGTCTATGATAAAGTTGACATAGGTTTTTCAACAATAGAGTCCTCCCACATTCTCATGGGATGGAGGACCTCAGCCTATAGAGTTAGGGTTAGAATACATGTTTTCCATCATCGAGCATCTTGAGACAATTCTTGTGATTAGGTTGAATCCCATAACCTATATGCTTTTAGATTACTCCAGGAGATGGTGGGATGTGATATCACAAGTAGGATGCCAATGAGTTATGGCTTGGGATGAGTTCTAGAAGACCTTCTATGAATAAATCTACTCAGAGACCTTGAGAGTCAACCGATCCTCAGAGTTCATGGGTCTAGAATAGGGCCCTCTTTCAATCATAGAGTATTATTCTCACATCACAGAGCTACAGTGCTTCCCACCCATTTCGGGGGGTTATGATTTATTTTTTTCTTGGAGGTTTGTGGATGGTCTTCGACATGACATCAGAACCCAAGTGATCATCTTTAGGTTGAATTCCATATCTTCTATAGTCAAACTGGGGATGATTTTAATGTATAAAATGAGGGAGTCTAGAGCAGTGATCCAGGGTTATTAGAAATCCAGAGTTGGTACTCCTCTCACTGATAGTTGGAAGCACCACAGGGAGTCTATATGCAGAGACCCAAAAAGATGGGATACTTCTTTAGGTAGTGAGGTGGTATGCTACTAGTGTAGGAAGAGTGGGAATACAAGACCTCAATTCCCGAGATACCAATTCATGAGCCGATATTGGGGAAATATAGGCCATCTACAGCATTTTTTCCAATTTTTGTCACCATCAACTACTAATAGGAGTTATTCTTTAACTCCACATTGAGGAACAAGACCGCCCGTTTCTCATCAGTTTGGAAACTAGAGATCATCTAGATGTTCAGGATAAGGAGGAAGTCATGGCCATGGTAGCCAGTTAACTGGTTTCCAGTATCAGTAGGGTTGATCTACTTAGGGTAGTCATAATTTTGTAGTGGAGCAAACTTAGCAGGAGCATGATCCCAAACCCTATATGGTTAGAGATACAATTCTAGTATCCTCGGTATTATCTTCTTCTCTTTTTAAAAAATGGTCTTCTCTTAGTTTCATATCTTTTTTTTTGTTGTGGATATCCTTGGGCTTTATAATATTACTTCTAAGGATGTTATGACATTGGACACCCTATTAGAGATTAGGACTACAAGTATACGTCAGTGCTAGGAGTTCCCTCTTGATGTTGGTGTGTGTTAGTTCATGTGGGACCATTATGTCCTAGAGATGACATGATTCAATTTCCTTATCAAAATGGACTAGTTAGTCTCCTTCCAGGACATTGTTGACTTCTATCGCAATAGGGTGATTTTCACATCACTAGAGTGAAGGTCCTTTATTCACAAGGGTGAATGGGATATCCAGGCGAGAAGATCTTGACATGAGCATCTTGAATTTGGAGGAATTACAGTCTCGTTTTCTAGTTTATATCTGAATGACTAGAGGACTTCACTTATGGTGTTTCCTCCAGTGGTGGATCATTTCAAGGATGTCCTTCCAAATAACTTTTTAGGTTTACATCTGGAGCGAGAGGTATATTTCACTATTAAAATTGCGTCGGGAGTTGAACCGGGGACCATTCCTCTTTATAGGATGGCTACACCTGAGTTATAGGAGCTCATGAAACTATTATAGGAGATATAGGAAAAAGGATTCATCCGACCCAGTACTTATCCTTTGGGTTCAACTGTTCCCTTTGCAAAGAAGGAGGATGGAACCCTCAGCCATTGTGTGGATTTATAGAATCTAAACAAGTTGATAGTGAATAATTGATATCCCTTGACGAGGATAGACGATCTCTTCATTGAGCTTTGAGGATCCTAGGTGTTCTAAATGATTTACATGAGATCCGATTATCATCAGATGTGTGATAAACCATCTGACATACTTCTTACAGACTTTTAGAGTACGTATGGTCTACATGAGTATGTGGTTATGCCATTTGGTATCATGAACGCACCATTAGTTTTTAGGCCACTGATGAACCGAGTGTTCCATATTTACTTAGATTTTTTTTGCTAGTCTTCATTGTTGATATAATGGTGTACTCTCACACTCAGCACAACCATGCCGGCCACCATGAGAACATTATGAGTACACTAAGAGAGCATCAGTTATATGATAATCTCTTAAAATCCCACATTTGAATGGAATTGATTCACTTCAATGGTCATGTTATCTTAGAGATAAGAGTATCAGTACACCCAGAAAAAGAGATAGTAGTAGTTTCCTTTGGGAACCCAAATAATGTCTTTGAGGTATGGAGTATTCTGGGGATAGTTGGTTACACATATGCTTTATACAAGACTTTTCATGCTTAGCAGCACCACTGATAGGACTAACTAAGAATGGTTTGAGGTACTTGGGGATAGATTCCTATAACATAGAATTTTAATAGATGAATTAGAGATTGACTTCAGCACTAATACTAATTTTTTCAATAACCGGGGAAGAGTTACACCATTTACTTCTATGAAAAAGGTATCGGGCAGGGAGTCGTGCTTAGACAAGGGGAGAGAGTCATTTCCTATGGTTCTCTATAGTTGAGGCCACATGATAGGAATTACTTGATGCACAATCTCGAGTTAGATGCATTTTTTCATTCTTAACACTATTAGAGACATTATATTTTGGGACAACATTTTGTGTTTTTCACTACCCAAAAATTTTAAAGTATATCTTTACTCAACATGATCTGAATTTGAGATAGTGAATGTGGGTTGATTACCTTTAGTATTTTGACATTGATATTGCCAATATTCCTAGAAAAGGCAATGCAGTGGCTGATGCATTGAGCATGAGGACTCAGATACATACATTTCAGGAGGCCAACAGTAAGTGAAAAAATATGGATATGTTATCTGAGATGCATTTAGAGGTGCATGACTAAAAGGGGTAGACTTTTCTTTATTCTATAGATGTTACCTCTACTCTTCTATATTGAGAGTGAATGAGAAAACAATCGGATTGTAAAGGCCTAGTCCTACGAGAATGTGAGTCATGTGAGGACCCCACCCCCTTGGTGGACCGTAGACGTGAATGAGGTCTTATGTTTTCATGGATACGTAAGGGTGTTAGCAGACATATGTGAGGATTTGATGTGGAATTTTTAATCCTTCATTTGGGCCGTTCATCCTAGTGCTAACAAGATGTATTGAAATCTACATCATTTGTATTGGTCTCTAGTTATGAAGAGATATGATTCTGGTTTTGTTATGAGATATTCCACCTATCAAGAGTTGAAGAAAAAAAATCATCGACCATTAAGGATTTTACAGTAGTTACCCGTTCTTGAGTGGAAGTGGAATGATGTCACACTAGATTTAGTTATAAGGTTATCGAGGACTCCTCGAGGGAATGATGCAGTTTTGCTTGTTATTGATAGAATCACAAAGGGTGCACACCTCTTACTAATCAAGAAAACATTAAATGTTGAAGAGTTGGTAAGGTTGTACATCCATGGTCATATATTTTTAAATGGGGTTCCACACTCCATCATTTCATACAAGGATGCCTGTTTAACTTCTCGTGTCTCGTAGAGACTACATAGGGAATTTGGGTACACATGTACTTATGAGTACAACATACCATCCCCAGAAAGATTGCATGTCTGAGTGAAAAATTTAGTTTTTGGAGGACATTCTTAGAGAATGTTTTTGGGATATAGAGGGTTCTTCAAAGATACATAAACCCCTATTCGAGTTTTCTTAAAATAACAGTTTTCAGCCAATGATTCCAATGGCACCTTATGAGGCTTTGTACGGAAGGCCATACCAATCAAACCTATATTGGTTGGAGGTAGGAGAGGCAGCTATGATGGGATCTCCTATCGTTCAAGAGCCCACTAAATAGGTGGAGTTGATTCCGAAGAAGATGGATACTGCATAGTCTCTCTAGAAATATTATGCTGATCAACCGAGATGACCTCTGGATTTTGAGGTCGGAGATCATGATTTCTTATGTTTTACACCATGGATGGGACACAAAAGGATTAAGAGATAGGTAAAGATTTCACTGAGATAAATTCATCCTATTGAGGTTTATGAGAGTGTTGGGTTGGTAACCTATTGGTTTATGTTTCCTCAGAGTTACCGGGAATGCAAAATGTCTTCCACGTTTCTCAGTTACTACATTAATTCTATTACCTGACTAGCATGTTTCAGCCCATGGATGTTGAGTTGGATATGGATGAATCATTTGATGAGAAACCTATTCAGATTGTGGATTATAGAATGAAGGTTCTTTGCGGTCGGTCTGCTCCTCTAGTATGTTTTGTTGTGGCAGCACATGCGAGTATATGACAAGACATTGGAGTGGGGGGGATGAAGTTTGATCATAGTGGCCAGAGTAGTTTGAAGTTTCTTCTTTTCCACCCTTGGATGGGAAATTCAGGGAAAAATATTTCTAATGGGGGTGAGTTTTTAAGAACATGGGTCATCATTTTAGGTATGCATACTGATTTCCGGTGTTTTTCATGAAAAATGATGAATTTCAAAATTTTATATGTACACGTTGTTTACTTAGGAGTACACATTGTGTACCCGGTTGCCGCAGTTAGGCATGTAATGGTTGTGTTACAGTCGATTACATGGTCATGTGGACCACCTAAATCAGCGGCTAGTTAACGAATATACATTGCATGTACATTAAGTGAACATACTGTGTACTTTTTCTTTTATGAGATTAATCAGATCAGGGTCATCCATAATCCCCAGAATCGTCTTCTTCTATCCTCACTTCATCCAGGAGGGACTAGGAGCATGGATCAAAGTCCACACCATTATTCCTCTGTCCAATGTCTAATTCTATCTTCAGTGGGTGCACTGGATTCCCACTGGTGTGTTCTTCATTCTCATAGAGTCTCTCTTTTTGATATATCCTCTTTCTTGAGTTATCCAAGGTTGAATGTTTTTTTCCTTCTTTTAGATATATGAAATTCTAGGCCGATTAAAGGGAGGAAGGTCGAGAGTTCTCTTTATACGACATTGAGGTAGGTGGTATATATTCAGTCAGAGTTTGTCTTTGAGTTATATATGCTTAAGTGCTGATTACCCATGATTCGAGTATATTGTATTAAGGAATTGAGCTCTGTTATCATATACCTTAGATTCATTGTTATATTATGGGTTTTCATTGATATATTTTTCTACATTTCATGTTTAGTGGACACCCCATGGGTGTGTTTCCTTAAAATATCTTTGGTCTAGGATACCTATGAGGCAAACCTTGTTTCCTTGCCTTTCTTATTAGGTTGGATTTTCTTGCTTATTGCTGCTTCTTAAATTATTTTTTCAAGCATTGTAACTGCTTATCCTTGTGATAGATGAGATTAATTTGGGATGTTGGATATCATTTGTGCACGATTATAATACACAGGGCTATGATAACCTAGTATAGTTATACTATTGGAGGAATGGATGCTGAGAGCTTCCACTGAGTATCTATTATATTTTCATTGTGAGATCATAGGGGGGATTGATGTTATGTTCTTCCTCAGAGTGTCTATAGTATACCATTACAAAACCACTCGGGGAATGGATTTTGGGTGCTTACTCATAGGGTCAATAGTACATCGTTAAAATACCACCGGGGGAAATTACAGTGAGTGCTTCCTCCGAGTGTCTTTGTTCTTATGGGACCAAAGGGGTTAGACAATTTGAAATTTCCCAGTGGGGCATTGTATATTTATTGATTTGATGACATGTTAGACCATAGGGGTTATACTATGAGAACATTTCCAGAGTGTTTCTTGTGAATGAATGAATGATTTATTGTGATGAGTATGCCAAGCTAAAGAACAAGCTTGGACTTGGTCTTACAAGTTTGTTTAGATAGTATCCTGAGATACTTGTTTTCTATTACACATGCGATATAGATATTATTCTAGATTCTGGGATTTCATTTTTCATTTGTGTGAATAGTTAATAAATGTAAATGAATGTAATTGGAAAGTGTAGTATAGTTCACTTTTGATTACTTCCTTGTTTATTGAATCATTTTGCATTTTGCATGCTATATATATTCGCAAAAAGTTGGGCACAAATCTTTGGGTGGTTGCCTACTAGGATTGGTATCACACCCTTCTCAAGTCATTATTTGGGGCCCAAATAGATTATATGCTTGAAGGTATATATAAAGTAAAGTTCCCTTATATATGTTCTCTAATCGTTAATTTACTATCAGTATTATACTATTTAATTCAAAGTAATGTATCAGTCCTTCCTCTACTATTAACACTTTTTTCCGCTATGTTACTCTTCTAAAGAGGGAATTGTTTCCCCCACTATTAGACCCAAGGGCCTCGCTGATAGTCGGTAGCCTCTAGCATTCGGGGAAATGGGATTGAGGCCATGTGATCAACCAGGTATGGGGCTCCCCTAGGCGGCACCAGGGTCTATGATGTTACAAATAAAGACAATCTTTTTGATAAATTCATTAATTTATAAAATAAATTTTATTTTCATAAATTATTCATAACAAATATTATTTATTTAAATTTTAATTATAATATATTTTTAGTCAAAGGTAATTTTTATTATGGTTACAGAAATGCAATTATAAATAATCATATTTTTTTGACAAATAAGGGATTTAATTTAATGTTATAAATTATATAATTCATGGATCCAAATTGATATATTAAATATTATTTATGAAATAATCATGTTGAAATTATCTAATGGTGAATTTTTCATCTTTATCCATGACAGGTGATTTTTTGAGTAAATATTAAATATGTTATAAATATATTGAAAGTATAATGGAATCCGAAAAGTCCAAAAGTGATGTGATAAATACAATAAACTATATCCATGACTAGAATTATGTCACCCCTTTAAAGTAATGTGTTTTTATGAAATTTTATTAATTTTATAAACCCTTAATGAATCTTAAAAACCCTATAATATATTTTGTAGTTTTAAAATTAATTCTATATAAATGAGACTCACATCCACATCATGAAGTGTTTTGTATTAATTATTTAAGTGCATTTCATTGTAAAATATTTTAAACTAATCATAGTTTTATGAAAACATTGGAAAACCCTTTTTGAGGTTCTTGGTTTTGAATAATTTTTCATATATAGTCAAAAACCTTTTTTTAGAAAATAATGAAGAATTTCCTTCACTTTTTCTATATAAACACACTCAAAATCCCTTCCCCCTTAATTAATAGTCATTTCATCATGAAGTTAATCTATATTTACCTCTATATAAATATTTAATATTTTCCCCCAATCTCTTAAGAAGCTCCTTCCATGAATTAGATGTTTTCTGGCTTGGTTAGGGATCATCTCCTCATTCTCTTAATTTAAAGGCCTTCTTTGTATTATGCCTTTTGATTTCTAATTTTTCATATTGGGATATATTTTTACACATCCCTATTACAATATTTATGATTTTAAAGTGATTAGAGACTCTTTTAACTATCATTAAAAACTTCCATGATTCATTATGTACCCCAGTTATGTTGTCCAAATTTTCCAATGATTTTCCATAAAAAACATTTTATTAGTGAATACTGATTCTCATTTCAAATCACTTGTTTAAACTTATATTGAACTATACATAATTCTTTGGAGGAATCAATGTTTATAACACAAAATTATTATTTATGGGATTAAATGTTGTGAAATACATCCTTATGTTGTATGATCTAAGTGGTGCATGACTTCATGTACATGATTTTAATATGATGGGTAGGCCAAAACATTTATAGACCTCTAATTAATTTGGTATATTTATTTCTCATGGGGTATTATATATGGGATTTAGGAGTGAATTTAAACCATGATGGGGACCTGTTACACCATGTGATGTTTTCTTGGATGTCAACCTAGACTTATGCTTATGTTATGCTTTATGTTGTTGCAAAATTCCTATGTTGCCTTCATGTTAGTATCTTATGTCATGATTAAATATTAATGTTTATGATTATCAACAATTTTATATCTCGTGGATATTATTATTGATTAACATGTATTACTTTCATCATGATATTATATTATAATTCCCATAATGTGCTTTATTAATCACCCCTTTCTTATGTACGTCCATAGGTTAACCCATGTAGTTTTAGATGGTCAAGGGAATTTATAGGTATGATATTGAGTTTTTTATCAAGAGTTTTTATTTATATTGAAATATTATATTCTATGTACCTGATTATCCTAATAAACTAGGCTTCTTGATAATCTATTATTCTATTAAGTGTATCTTTACATAAAAAATAATGAAATAATGTGTATTAAAAAATGTGTTGTCATATTTTCTTTTATAGGAATGTTTAGTTATTTTTAGGGATTATGATTATAAAACTCTATTTAAACCATGTTGATAACACTAAAATTATTTAAAAATAAATATTTTTTTAAGGTATATACAAACTTGTTTCCAAAAAAATACATCCCTATATGGATACTATGAGAGGATATGGATTTGGAAAAATTGTGCCTAGGGTTAACAACCCCACACATGATGCATTGATCTAGAATTGATCATCACATGGTGCAAGAAAAATTTTCCTTGATGTACACAAGTTTAGAAAGTACCAAGGTAAATTCATTGTTAAATTCACATGCTCTTTACGAAACATTACGAAGGGAAAACATACTAGTATTATGTTATATTAGAAAATTGATCATGGATATCATAGAATGTAACCAATATAATAATAGATGAAGGAATATATTTCATTTTGGAGTTACCTATTCATTTTCATAAATTTCATTTTATGTTTTTAATTGTTTAAAAATTATCACCCCTAATTTCCACTTTATCTGTTGTCAATGGTTAGAAATAGGAGAAACTGAGACAACAAATAATGTTAGGGGTAATGTAATGACTTTCCAAAAGTTACTCCAAACTTTATGGGGACATGAATCAAAAAAATAATGAATATAATTTATTATTCAAATATTTTTCTAATAGAAAAATGAATTAGGGGGAAAACCCACATCCCCATAATAAGATAATATTGTAATAGAACCCATTAATTTTTGAAGGCCTCTATCTTTCAGAAGATCGTATGATCCCTGAATCACACAATAATGGATTTTATCCATTTAAAAGATCATCTCCACCCTTTAATTATCCAATAAAGAGAAGGTTCTACTAGATATTTTTTTATAGAGGGGGAATAAGACTAATTATGGATGTTGATCCATAATATGATGCATTGGGAATATATAGAAGCAATGGAGTAGAAAGAATTTATGAAAAATTTAGATAGATATTTTCCACATTATCTATAACTAAAAATATAATGGGTCTTTCTTATAGGCATGGAAGATGATGATGAATTCATTAGAGTGTATGAGGTGATCTTCACAATACTTTAATGATATGCCTCCAAATTTTTCATTAACCACAACAGTATTGTTTCCAAGTTCTTTAGCGGGATAAATTTGAGTATATGAGAATCCATATCCATTCAAGACTTTGATATGCATGAGGAAATTTTTTGATGTGACCTCAAAGTCGAAATGGAGATTAGTGAATTTCAAGGGACTCATGGGTACTGGGATAGAAACTAGAAAATGTAATATATTTATGATGGAATAATAAATAAATTTCAATCTGAATAATTTTCCAACAACCCACTCATCAAAAGTGTTGTAAGAAGCATCTTGGAAATTTTTTGATGAGGATATGAAAATGAGTTAGGTGTGGAATGGAAGGGATGTTATCTTGATAATTTCGAATTGAGAAATCCATTAATGTGATGGATAAAAGCAATTATTCTATAAACCCTCATATTAATTCCCAATTTTCTGTCTATAAATAACAAGGAATCTATGGGAATCAATTCACTTTTCCAAGGGGGTTCAATGATAATTGATACAAAAAATGTCTATGAAATAGGGAGAATGAGTGAGATTATTGAATAAAAATAGATTATGTGGATCCAAAAAATTAAATGGGGAAATTTACATTTGTTATTCATTGAATAATACCAAATTTTTATTTGGACTTTAGTTCTATTCATGCTTTCATATCATCCATGTATAATAAAACTTTTCAAAAACCACATTAAAACATGGAACTTGAGTTATGAGTGAATAATGTTAATGATTCAGTTATTGAATCCAAATAATATAACTTTTTATTGGTTAAAATTTGTGGGATGAACATCCCAAAGAATATTATAGTACTAGCTTTAGTAGAATTTGATTTAATTATGTGAATGAATTTCATGCCCTTAAATAGAGTAAACATAAATTTTGGACTGAATGAAATAATCCTATGTATAGTGAATCACAAATTAATTATATAAAGGTACATGTATGAGGGTGAAACTCCTTTGATATCATCATATCAATAATTAATATTTTTTCACTATATGTAAGAACATATTTCTCAAATGATTGAGTACAAGGAAATTATAATTTTTTATGACATTCCCATTATGAGGGAATATACTGAAGTGCATCCTAAAAAATTGTCTACTCATCCTCTTGGACATGAGGTTGAGTTCTCAATCAGGCTTATAACAAATTATTTTCCATCATAAAAGACTCTATATAAAATGGACACTATTAAAAAAGAAGTATTTTATGATGAAAATATAGTATAATCTGGATGAAAGGTTTATATACACATGTACTTCACCAGGGGCTGAACGAGTCCACTTCATCCTGAAGAATGATGGGCCAATGCACCAATGCCTTTATTATCAAGAGATCAAATAGATAATTTTAAAGAATATTCATTATACACCATGGATAGAGTAACTTTTCAGTCATCAATGCAGATCTCAATACTTCACAAATGTGTATCTTCAATCAACATTTTATCAATTAATGGCGATGATGGAGGATATCCATAGGACAACCATTTATAGAAGATATTGGAACCAAAATTTTGTAGAGATTCAATTTGGAATCACTAATTATATAGATATATTCATATAATTTATGAATACCGTATTTTATGATTACCCTAACAAATTATTGGTTGACTATATATATTATATTATTATTTAATCTGAAATTAAGGTTGAAAATATGGATAATATGTTTGTTTTACTGAATACCATTCCAAAGGAAATGTAATATGATAATTATAGTAAATGTGAATCTTAGATGGAGAAAGAGTCATTATTTGGGAATCGTATCAGAAAAATTCTATATCTATATTTCCTTAAAAAATAATTGAATTTAAACAATGTCCTAGCGCATTATCTTTGATGAAAATCCATTGTTTCATCATATTACCGGGGTACTATCGCTAGTTTTGGGGAAACATATCATGATTTTATATCACACTAACATAACTAACTATTAAGGGAGGAAGGTTTTTATGGAATGATGAATATGAATATACCTTTTAAGAGTTCAATTATGGGATAATAATTTTAATTATTCTCACATTGTCAATGGTATATAAGGATCTATGATCTACAATGATGCATCCAAAAAGGGCTTGGGTTGTGTACGAATAATGAAGAAGTTGAATATTTTGGCACTCTCCAATTAATGTCCAATGATTATAACAACCCAACACATGATCTTGAATGTATTTTATTGATCTTCACATTAAAAAGTTAGTGATATTATCCTTATGGGGAGATGTGTGACATATATACGGACTATAAAATCAAGGAGTAAAAATTTACACAAAAGGATCTCAATATGAAAAAATAATGGTTGTTAAGAATTATCTAGTATTATGATTTTAAATCAATAACCCTCCTGGGAAATTAAATAATGTGGTATCTTATCAATGTCGAAAGGATACTACCACTCTCTCCATGATGATTATTTCCAAGTATATAGTATTCCTAGAGATATATAGGGTGGACATGGGAATAATAAAATGATCATCAACTTATATTTCTCAAGTAACTACAAAGCTGTCAATTTTTTATAAGATTAGGGAGGCTTTGATGAAGAAAAAGTTTCTATTGAAAAGGAATTGAATAAGATAAATTTTATCTTTTCTATAGATAGAGTTATAATTTTAGGAACCTAGTTATGGGTCCCATCAAAAATAGAAGTGAAGAAGAAAATTTTAGATGATTCACACCATTTATCCATCTCAATTCATCCAAAAGCACCACAATTTGTAGATATATGAATAATCACTTATGTTTGGATACCATGAAAAGGGAGATTGTAGAATTTGTATCACAGAGGTATGAAAATAATTCAAGGATGCATAAAAAAGTCCAAGGGTATGACGAAAACATTTTCCATACCATTATGGAATTGGGAAAACATAACCATAGATTTTTTCATATGGATCCCTACGATCCCAAATTATAATAACATCAATCTTGTGGTAGTTGATCACAATACCAAATCTATGCAATTTATTTCTATCAATTATGATTTATCTCCTAAAAAACATTTCCGGTTTCACATTAGGGGTGTGGTAATACTGTAGGTAATTACACTCTCTATTGTATTTGATCGAGATCTGAGGATAACCATAATGTTTCAGTAAAGCCTTAAAAAAGTGTTAGATATGGAGTTGATCATTATCAATACATATCAGTTTTAGACATATGTTCTATCTAAAAGATCCACCCAACCTATTGAGGTTATACAGAGATCATGTTCGTGGATTTCTAAGGATGTTGGGATCAAAACCATCTCCAATTGTATTTATCATATTACTATAGTTTCCATTCATTCGTCAAAACATCACTATAAGAGGTTATGTAGGGGAATTTTAGTCAGACTCTATTAAGATAGGTTGAAATATGAAAGAAAAAACTGATAAGACCAGATCTTATAAAAGAGATGACAGAGAAGGTTCAAACAATTAATTGTCGTATGAGATCCCTAAAAAGTCAAGATAAAAGCTATGTAGAAAATAATTTATTATACCATGATTATGAGTCTAGAGAAAAAAAATTCCTTTGTATATCCCCATGGAATATATTCATGTGGTTTTTGTATAAGGTAAACCCTAGTCCATCACACATCGGCCACATAGAGATCCAATATCGCATCATATTGGTGGTTTATAAACTCACACTCTCAATTAACATATCTCATGTAAATGATGTGTTTCATGAATCTATTTTTATAAAGTACATATTTTACCCCACACATTTACTAAATCCATATTTGGTTCCACAGTATAATGATCTTTGATATGAGGTGGAGATGGTGAAGATCATAGATCATTGATACAAGATTCTACAAAACCAGAAAACTCACCTAGCCAAGGAGTTGTGGAAGAACCAAAATATTGAAGAAGAGACCATGTTAACAAATGTAGCAATAGAATAAAAGTACCCTCATCTGTTTTAGTGGGTAAAATGAAAATTCTAACGGAAATTTTATGAATGTGTAATAATGAAATAGAAGTAACCTTTAAATATGAAATTCCGTTTTGGAGTGAATAAATGAATTATCAAGTAATGTAGTTATAGAATAAATGTGCACTAATGATTTTATTTTTTATTGTTATATTATATTTCATATTTAAAATACCATTATTCATTATAATCATTGATAATATAGCCATCATATAATGACCATTAATATTATCATATTATAGATTATGATAATTTACAATTTACCCATAGGGAATGAGTAATTGAATCATGTAGTAGGATCGTACACTATGAATTATATTTGTATATGCTACTGATGAAGATGGAATAAGTGGGATTTTACCATGACCATGATTAATATTAAATTTAGCAACTATATAGTGATTGAAACCATTTATATGAGAAGTTCATTCTTGTTAAGATCTCAGCCTAAACTAGGTTTTCTAAACCACCCTAAGAAATCACCTCCATCATACGCCTTATCCTGAGGGTGTACACGATTGTAAAAAGGTGAAATGTATCTGGCCATTATTATTATTATGTATTTTTTATTTTTTATTTTATGTTAAATAATATTTATATTTATTATTTATATTTATTAATTTTCAAATGATTAAATAATGGTTTTTAAAAAATTAGAAATTGATTTGATGAAACATAAATTTTATTTATTGGAAATATATAGTGTCAATCAGAACAATATTTTTAATGATTTCAACAATTTTTTAAATAAATTATATTTTAATAAAATAATATTTTTTAAATAATAAATTACAATATAATTTTGTAAAGTCAAATGTAGTTTTTATAAGAGTAAGGAAACTGTTATGTTTAAACAATAGTATTTTTCTCTAAATACAAATGTTGATATAAAATAGTAAATTATAAAATTTTGAGTATAATATTTATTAAATAATTTATATTTTTGAAATTATAATGATGAAATTATCTAATGGTTAATATTTCATAATTTTAAGAGATAGTCAAAATTTTGGAAAAAAATTAAATATGGTTTGTATAATGAGAAAATAAACACCAAAATGTGATGTGATAAATACTATATAGAAATAATGACATAATTTACTCTTAACCTATAAAATAATTTTTTTGGAGTTATTTAAAAAATATTATAACCCCTTAAAGAATCTTCTAAAATCAAAATTACATATCAAGGTTTTAAATTGATTTATATATAAACATAATTTGTTTCTATGTTATGAAGGGAATTATTTTATTGATTTCAGTTAATAGATTTATAAAATATTGAAATACACATATATTTGGAAGAAACCATGGGAAAAAGACTTTGGATTATTTCTATTTTCGATTAATTTATCATATAAAGTTCAAAACCAATGTTTAGATACTAAAAATGATTTCATCTATCTTTTTATATATAAACCCACCCAATCCCCCTTTCCTCATCACTCAAGACCGATTAAGAATGAATTTACTCAAACCTTACCTCTCTACATCTCTACCAATGTTCCCCCACCCTATTAATAAGATCCTCCCAATCTTTTAGAAGCACTCTCCCAAGGTAAAGGATCCTCTCCTTTTCCACATCATTCTGCAACCTTTATTATATTATTCTATTTTTATTTCCAATTGTACATGTTAGGATATGTTCATAAACATACCTCTTACTATCCTAATTATGAAAATGTGATTATGGAATCCTTTTAATCTCAATAATACCTTCAATGATTATTTATGTACACCTATTATATTGTAAAAATCATCATACTATTTTTCTTCCCAAACATTTTTTAGGGATTACCCATCCCTATTTCCACCAAAATGTATTCACCTTGATGCTCATATACATCATTGATTAGTGAGTTTCATGTATGTAACAAAAACTCATTAATAATGGGATTAAAGGCAATGAAACATATCCTGATGTTTTATGATATATGTTCCACACATATGCATGTGAATATTGTAAAAGGTAAGGGTGTGAGAGAACTTATATATTCATCCAATTCATTGGATAATTTTTCTTTTCTCATTAGAAATTACGTATAGGATTAGGGAGTGATCCTAAACTATGATGGGGCTCTATCAACCTTGTAATGGTTTCATGGTAGTTATCCTTGACTTATGGTTATTTAATGATTTATATTGTCTCAACAATGCTACATTTATTACATATTATCATCTTATATCATCCTTTGATAATTAGTGGTAGGATTCTCACCCATTCTATTTATTTTTGATATTTTTTATTGACTAAAATTTATTAATTTCTTCATTCTATTATATTATTGATCATTTACATGGATTAATTTACCACACATTTCTTATGTACATCCCCTGGTTATCCCATGCATTTTTTTATGATCAAGATAATTTAAGGCTTCGTTATAGAATTTTAGTTTTTCACTTTGTTATTGGAAGTTGTAAAGGAATGTACCAAATGACTTAAGTACACTAGGCCTCCCAATATTCGAAGGTTTTATTATTTATATATATAATAAATAAAGTGTAATAAACATATTGGTATTCATAGATCACCATGTAGATCACACTACTCCCCTTATTTTAGAAACTTTAATGCTATCGTCCAAGAATGATGAAAATTGATAAGAATCAATAATTAATGAATATTATACCGAAAAATGACACCATGGGTGTGAAATATTGAAATTATTCTATAAAAATTCTCCTTAAAATCAATTTGTATCTAATATAACTCTTTACATTAATCATTTATTGATATACTCACAACATTTAATAATTTTTATGTAAAATTCCCTCAGACTAGAATAATAATTTATTTGTAAACTATGAACATTTAAAATTCCAAACAAAATTACACTCACCTCTTAGACACTGTATTCTCTTTATAATATCATCCTGAATACCCAAACATCATTGTGATTAAAAGAGATAACTTATTTTCATGCTACAAATATTTACTAAAGAACTGTTCTTTCTGTACAAAATATGGTATTCTTTTTTTTATAGTTCAATTTCATGAAAAAATGAATATATAGAAATTATTTATACTAATGTGTGGTGGAATATCAATTCATCATATTTGGACATACATATGGAAAAATAAAATATCCTAGATAAATAACTTTTTATCTGTGCACTATTTTAAAATATATTATAGAATATAAATAATAAAAACCATGTTTATAAAATCTATCATCCCATAGTTTTCATAATATTTTTTTGTTATTAAATAAATTATCTTATCATATTGTAGAACTAGAATAAAATATTAATTCTTTATCTCGATTCATTTGATATTTAAGAAAACATTTTTATTCAACTCCCTGATTTAATCACTTTATGCACCATTATTTTATAGATGGCTGAAAGTTATAATTAATTTTCTTAATTATATAATTTAAAATCTAGATTATAATTAATATAAAACCAGTTCTATAGTTGGATATTCTATGTTTTTTCCAAAATATCATCATGAATTTTATAAATTAACATCAACTAAAATATTGTGTTCTATTTTTATAACTCCTTTATGTTTCAATGACCTAATCTTACAAAATCAATAAACAAAGTTGGAACATGAAAATAAATTCTCTTATTATAGTTTAATATTTTACCTACCACTAGTTTCTATAAATATAATAAATCATTACAATATATTTCCTAATCCATCTTCCCTCAACACAATTTAAAAACTGGGTAAAGACTTATGAAACTTCTTCCAATTGTTAAAAAATTTTACATGAAAAAAATAGTAAGAATTACATTACAATAATAAACTATAATTATTCATTTAGAGAATCATTTTATGCATCTCAAAATCATCTATTTTATCCATCCATTAAACTAATTCAACCTTAAATTACTCAGGATGTTTTTTTTTTCTTAAGACATCAATTTTTTACATTCATAAGAAAGGTTAATATGTTTTAAATCCTTCAGTAACAATTATTAAATTTATCTTATAATTTTAAATTATTGATCTCAATTTTTTGATGATTATGGTTTCGTATATCTAAAATAGAATCTTTTATCTAATGAGTAACATTTTTCCTAGCCATTTAATAATGGATTTTATTAAATGATATCCCATTAAAATATTTTCCCCTTTGGAATTAATCATATACATTATTGGGTAAAGATCCATATATAACTAATCTAATGAACAAGCCTTGAAATTAACCTAGTAATTTATCTATTTAGGTATATCATTATACCAAGTAATAAATATATAAATCTTGTATGGTTGAGTAGAAATCCTTTATCTAATCCATTATATGGATACACTCAAATCCATTCCTTTTGTATCCTTTATAATTTTTTTTCAACTAAGTGTAACATAAACTAAATGATAATAATTTGAATCTAATCCTATTGTGTCTATCCATTACTTGTGTTTCAGAAAAGAGATAATTTTGGAGAATTGTTTTAGAAAAAACATACCCTTTCAGATACTCAATGTCTAAAAAATGTTCAATTTGGGTGTAATCGAACATATAGTATTTTTTTAAGGGGATTTAATCTCACCATATTTTCCTATTACATTGCCTTTAATTTTTAGTAATATTCTAATGATTTAGTTTTGTAATATTTTTCCTTCTACCCAAAAATATTTTCAAACCATATTGATATTTATCCCTTTACACAACTCATAATTTGTGTTGTTAAACCAAAATAAAATCCTATTATGTTATACATACCCAAATTCATCCAAATAATAAGGTATATGAAATAATTTCTATCAAAGGGTTAGAATTATATGAAATCAATAATCACCAAAGTGTAAAACTAGAGCAACATATTATAATTGTTGGAACCAAGGTTGTTTATTGTAGGAAATGGAGTATGGTTTGGGAATGTTGTCAATCATCTACATGTAAGATCAGGGAGTACATGTAAGATCAAGGAAATTGAAATAAAAGGGATCATACAGTTCTAGAAGAGAATAAGATCCTCAGAAAGATGCAGAGCATTGCAAATGGATATAGTGATCTTTTCAAATATGATATTACGAGCATCGTGACTGAACGATGTGCTGACAGTGAGCTCCGTGACTACATTAAATTTTTGTATAGCATCGTTAAGGGAGGATTTCCATGTATATGTTTTTGGTCAAATTATAAATCATGCTAGAAATAGTGGAGCATCACAAATAGTGAGACTATAAATAAAAGTCTACCCCTCTTTTCTTTATAAGAAATTATTTAGGAAAATTCATAATCTCTTTGATTTTGTGAAGCTAGGGGAGCCCTGTGAAATTGGGTTTCTATGAGATATTGAGCATCATGAAAGTACTTTTTTAGTATCAACTGATGAAAATACTTTTTAGTAATGTGAGATTCATGAATATAGTTTATACCATGTTGACTCATTGATCTTCATAAAGGTAGTTTTTTACGCGAAGGTTGGGGTGCATCGTGAAGGACTGAGCTTCATGAAAGGAAACATTGATTTTCTGTTATTTAGTGAATATAAATTTTTGTGTGAAACAAATCACGCATACAATTAATGAATATTATCGTGCATGATAGGGAAAAATACATTAATTAAATACTATTAATGTGAACCTCAAGTCGATAAACTGAGATAGTCTTCTCTCAAAGTAGTGAGCTAGGGGGAGTCAAAGGAAGTGTTCTGAGTGACATAGTGTGCTATCAAAAAATCCTTATAAGGGTTGTCTTCCTAAAATAGGGTGATTTTTTTAAAATGTGTTAATTCCAAATCTAGTGAATATTAGTGGATTTAGGTATGACCAAAAAACTGTCGACATATGCTCCATGGACTAGCCCTTAGTGGTGAACCAAGTAAAATTGTTGTGTTGTCTTGCTACATGTGAATGATTTAATTACTGTAAATGGTAATTAGACAGTTTTTTCTGGTTCCTACTGACATGGGAAAAAGATCCATCACTTTAGAATAAATATTTGACACCTTCATTCACCCCTACCCTCCCAGGGTGTTCTAGGGTCCTTAAATTATCCCCCACTTTTCAAGAAAGGCACATGCCTTCCGGCTGGTGAAAAATTTGACCATAGTCCCTCTACCTAGTGATACAACACTAAATGGATTTATAAATTCAATCATACATATGAGACATAAAATGTATAAATAATAATTAATTACTTTAATCAAACACATAAATCAATACAGTCTAGTGTTAAGGTAGAAGAAAACATAATCATTTATCACCCATGGATATCATCTACTAAAACAAAAATTATTGATATCCTTGACTCATTTCATGCATAATAGCCCATTTATCTATATCATAATCAATGATAGATATGAAATTAATGGAAAAAAGCTCAAGGAAATATAGTGTATTTTTAGATTCTTAATCTCATACATAAAAAATGTATCATATGGAAATCTTCATTATTTGATAAATTTAAAATTATTTTCCATCACATGTCATGATATAGATTTTGTGTAGCATTATATACTTTATCTTCTAGGGTATTGCTACATAAAATATCAAGTGTATCATGTTTATTGTATGATTCCCTATTTTACAAACAAGAAGATATTTTATCATAATATAAAGAATTTAGATTTCGTAAGATTCTACAAACTGAAATCCAGGGATTTTTTTTTGTGTTACGGGAATATCATATTAGATATCATACACTATGACCCCAAGATAGATTATATTATCACATATCATAATTCCATCCATAAATATCACATTTAATGATAGGTATTATTATATCGATTTTCCTAAACAAAAAAACTATACTACACCCAATTACATTAATTATGATAACATATTTAATTATTTCCTACCATAATTTGATAATTAATGAACACTGTATAGGTCAAATACCCATAATGGTTGTAATATATCTATTTCTCAAATAAAAATTTCTAAAGTGACATCCATATTTACATATAAAATCTATCCATTTACCAAAATGTATGGGTTACGATAATATTTTCATTGACAACAATGATTTTGAATGGAGTGATAAGCTTTGTCATTATCTTTTTGTGAGATGTACATGGATTCAACTAATTATTAAACTGGGATTCATTAACACTTATGGGTTTATAAATATCAATTAACATTTAATATAGTTATTAAAAGAAATTATAGTCCCATGAAATCATGGTTATCATATGTGAAACTTAATATCATGTATATATAAAATGAAGAGAAATTGTGATGTATACTTTACACTGATTTCTTTTTTCATCTTCTTCAATAATGTAAAAATTAATAACTTAAATAAGATCAATAAAAAAACCCCAAACTTTTTTGTGTATCAAATAGATGATGTGAATCATTTATATGATAAAGGGTACTCTCCATAACTCTATCTCTTGTTGTTTCCTCTTATAGAAAATATTGAAGAAGAAGAAGAAGAAGAAGAGAGATTAGAGGAGACATAGATTCGAAAAGATGCATGGTAGGCTCAAAATACACTATCTCAATAATACTAACATGGTTATATATCCATCGATAATCTTACATTCATTGACTCATGTGTTATCAATGTTTGACTTAATTCCTTAACAATCCATGCATTCAGCTCATGAATGGAAAACCCTCCCATGAGTTTCAATTTATGAAACACTTATATAAATTATAACATAGAATGGAATTTTACCAAATGACATTAGTTATCATTCAGTTACCAAGTGATCGTAATTCTTTAGAGTATATGATACCATATAATTTTACAACACAACATACGATATTACCCAATCATATAATATCATTATATAATATAGTGGATGAAATCTATATTTCATGCCATAGGATATACCCATATATCACCTAAGATATGGCAACATGCATTACTAGAATATGTATTATGGGAATATATCCTTCAAATTTAACAATCCTGACTGATCTCATGACCCTGAAAATAAAAAAACACTTTTATAATTGATAATAACATAAAGAAATATTAATAATAAGAAATGAAGATGTAAAAAAATAATGAGTATGAGAGTTTAACCTATCCCAAAAAGTCGAGTGATAAACATCATGGTTAATCCCATATAACAAATCATCTATGCAAAATATGGTCTATTATTGTGAGGTTCTCTATGATATTAAGTGACCCAAAATTGATTCTATAAATCCCACATAAAAATATATAGCTCATGAATAGTATGTAAATGTTGATCCTTCGTTCTTATAAACCAAAAATTGTTACCCCCTATAACCCAACATCATTATGGGAGAACAAACTATCGATTCCAGAACAACATCAAAATGTTATCTGGTTTGTGTGACTCAACAGTAAGATAATAGTAAAATGGTTTCATAGTAGTACAATAATGTATATTATGTATATAGTTTTGGGGAAGATATTAAATTATCTAATCCTCACATGGTTTCTAAAATATATATATAGAGAAAAATAAATAGGAAATGTTCAATAAACTAATCATATATAATTATATATAAATTTAATTATGCATACATCATCAATGTTAAGATTATCAGATTATAGAAAAAAACATGAAAGGGAATGTGTGTGTTTATATCTATGTGTCTTTGTCATTGATATTTTCCAACTAAAAAAATTAGTAATAAAAAAATATTATGTATAAATGACTTATAAAGTTGACCTGAAATTATTTTACAAAATTTTAAAATACATGAAATTTGGAGGACCCATATGTAAGGAAGAAACTGTTATATTAATTCAAAAAATTTAATAAATTTTAGTGAATTGAGTCCATTCCAACAACCGTAATGATGTGCAGTAACCACCTCCCTTGATATGATATATATATAGTTCATTTCTTGGTTCACTAAATACATCTGAAATCTATGTAGATTTGAAACTATATTAACTATCACCGTTTATATACCCAAGTATAGGTAGGAGTGTCCAGTGAAAATATTTACCATTGTAGTCTGGAAATTAAGTACAAATAATGAATCATAAAATATAATCTCATGCATATACTTTTAGTATCTCAAAATTTATGTTCTAAATAATGGGACTGAAGTGCATATCAATCAAAGATATTCATAATACCCCATTTACAATTCCCCCAGGTGTATCACAAAATTTTATGTGTAAAACTATTTGTAAAATATACTATCAACTATATACAATGATACGTGTTACAATGTCCTCATCCATATAAAGACCAAAAAATAATGATATTCCCTCTAATATAAAGATTTTATACCCTAGGTCATGTGAAATGTGGGTATATTTGGTGTCCATCACTCAAATAGAGAATAAAAAGGTCAAATATCAATGACATATACTCAAAAATAAATAATTTATTGAATCAATTAATCCTAAAACAAGGGATTATGGAATATAGCAGGACCGTATAATGAATATGGTGGGCCATAATGATTTTAAAAATCTTCACTTCTCCATCATCCCATGTATTTTTTATGTATATTAACCATATATGGTATGAAGTGGTGTCTTCTTAGGGCCTGGATGTTGATATGTTTATTCTGTAAATATAAATGACTAATACAAAGAAAAACACATAACACCAGATAAATATTGTAAAATTTATATTTAAAATAATCTTTATAATTTAATAAAATTTTCTTTTAAGATATTAGTTTGGAACTAAGATATTTTAAAACATAATCTATGTTGTAAAACACTAAAATAAAATGAAATTATTTATAAAATAGTACATACACTTCATTGATTAAGAAAAAAGGTCACAACCCATTCATGTAGTATAAAAATACCATTATATATTGACAATGAAACATATATAACATTCAACTAAAATGAAATAAAAAATAACCCAAAAATGTAATTTTTTAGGCTTGTGTTTACAATTGTACCCCTCCTCCATCCATTTATCGCTTATTTATGAAATAAATTTTTATAGGGACCAATATATTTCATTTATCAAATGAGTATAAATTTTAACACCATTTCTCACAACCATGATTAGATAAGGACTTTATCATGACATTGATGAGGGAAAATTAATATTGATGGGTCTCCAATCATCGTTAAATATGCACGGTATCAGCCTAGTAATGTGCCCAGTATATGCACTAGATTAACATAACTCCCCCATGGTAGGTGAATATGGGTGCATTATACAATTAATGTAATCGCAAAAATTGGATATTTGTGACATGTATACTCATATCTATATCCATATTTAACAACTAACACAAATGAAAACATATTCCCCTCAACAAATCCACCATTATTTGTTATAGTTTTTATGATTTGAGTGAAATATTCAATAATAATAACATAAATATAAAATTCCATTTCATTTTACCTTGAAAAACCATAATATATACCATAAAAAATAATTAATCTTCATCTTATACCACATAATGATTCAATACATACATAGACATGCACATAGACACACAGATATATATATATATATTAGGTGTTTGGGTGTACAATTACATTCGACCAAACGCACACACACACACCACCCACATGGACTGGAGAGGTAGTCCATAGATCCCCCACCTCAATGAGATATCCCATCCATCAAGACTAGTTTATTTAGTTAATTGACCATAGGGTGAGTGGGAATGAAACACATTAAATGGTCTGAAATCCCAGTGCATCATCACGCATGCATCATCTTGCCTACGTCACCAGGTCTCTGTCATGCATGCGTCACTGGCTGCCTACTTCATCGTCTGTGACACCACTAGTATCGTATTTTATATTAACTACTGCAACCAAGAATATTACTAGGACCTCTTCGATTCCAGGATGTTGCCATTACCACATGGGATTGGTCTTGTTATCATGCATGAAATACACTTTATCCTTGTTGTAAAATATCTAAAAATAATGAAGGATATTCAATTATTGTCACTAAGTTTCTATTGTTCATTTATTTTACTAACAAAATTCAACATATCACATGCATAAAGATTATGTAATTTAACTATAAATTTAATTTATATAAATTAATATTTTAATTATACATCTTATACAATTAACTTCGAAATAATAATTAACTAAAATTCATTTTTTCAAGGTTTTTAAATCAAATTATGTAACAATTAATCTTAAAAAATTAAATTATATATTTTTTAAAGTAATTATTGACATAAAAACATATTTATAAATAGAAATAACCAAAAATAAATTATCACTATAAAAACACAACAAAAATATATTAAAAATTCATGATATAATTTTTATATATAAAATATAATACTTAAAACATTTATATGAACATTCTAGTTATCAAAAAAGCTGTAATACAAAAATTAATTCCTTAAATAATATAATAAAAAATTAAATTAAGTAGAAAAATACTATTATTGTAGCAAAAATTACAGGATAATGAGTATTGTGGTAGGTGACGATGGTTTGAGTAAAGACATAGAATGTAGATAAGATTTGAGTCGGTGGATCTAGCCGAGAAAACAATGGAAGATCGGTGCTGGTGGATTGGTGTTAGCAGATCTTGGTATGAAATCTGAAGGGGGGCTAATATATGGTTGGGAGGGTGTCGATAGATCTAATAAGGCACATTAGAGGGTTACTGGCGAAGTGGGGGGAGGTATGTTTTGGTAGTTCAAAATGATGATAGGATGGGAAGTATTTATTAATTCATTTGGGGCACTAGGTAGAAGAATATATGTTCATACATGTCCAATTAAAATTTAATTTATTATTTGATTCATAGAGCACTTTGAATGAAAATGATAAAAAATTAGGCTTTATTTCTCTAAAAATAAGTTTTTAATAAAATATCAGCCTCTCATCATGTTACTAGATAATACATCCTCCATGATAAAAGAGATATCTAGAGCTGATATTGTTCTACTGGGTAAATCTTATAACCATTGTACAATGCTAAGGTTTAAAGAATAATATATTGATTAAATTATAATCATGACCCCCCTATGTATACCTAGACCAAAATTCATCATTCATGATAACTAGAGAACTAATTTTACATGTTCATCATGTGTATCAACTATGGATAAGGTTTCTAGGGTAGGTAGAGTTGGTGTAAAACCATTGAAATGGTGGTCTAGATATTAGGAATCTGTAATCCTACTTCTCTAGCTCTAACCCACTAACATAAGTATAAATATTAAGATTCTCATTAGCTACCACCTTTTGAAGTATATTTCAGGTTATGGATTTTGTGGACCATTAAATGTCTTAATTGTTTCAAAACTACTACGTCATATATCAAATAATGTTAGATGTCGATGTGTATGGTTAAAAAATTTCACACTGATATATTTCTAAAGTGAAAAGGGCATTTACTATCAAAATGAATTGATTACACCTTCTAGATGAATTAAGTCTCCTTGAGACAATTATTCAGCAATAATATATCCTTTTCTTCATTCATTAGCATTGTACTATAATTCAATCATGGATAAAGTGATTTTTTATCAACGTTAAATGTTATGATACATATCCTCATACAAAATTATAGATTAATTCTAGTGTGGACATCATAGTGTCAGGACCTTCAGACATATTTTCATCATTTTAAACATCTATGAGTGGATCGAATACCTAATATCAGAGACATTATTGTAATATAAATGTATGAAAAATTAAAATCCAAATGACTAGATCTAAATCGTTATTCACATGATTTGAGGTAAATATGCTCAAAATTTCCTCACCATGGGAAATGTATAGCCTCATTCATACCATATCATACATCAAATATATAGAATCCAAGGTGTTTGTTGTCAAATATATCACATCAATTTCTTCCTTCGATAGTGGATAAAAATATTCCTCAAATTCAGATTACTAAGAAAAGGAATGATCAACGGTTTGATCCATCCATACTGAATACCCTAAGAACTTGTTCAACATATTTCTCATATGATATACTTCTTCATATTATAATTATGACTGATCTATCAATAAAATAAAAAAGGCCAATAAAGGCTGCCAAAAATCCACCAATGAATAACTATATTGGTTGCCTAGTGACTGCCAAACGACGGATGCTTTGGGTCTAGTAGCACTTTCTTATAGATTTTTTGAAATGGAAAATATTATTGAACAGGTTGGGGAAACCATTCGAGACTACCATTTAGAATTATATGTAGTCAATCATGACTATGAATATTGCGGTCACAATATGGCTATCACTATAGGGTCCCATGGTATAACCTATAGTATCTTCCATATCACATCTTCTATAATTTCTTAATTTTATTAAAATCTTATCCAAATTACAAAAACCACTGTATTTAAAAAATAAAACAATTATATCAAAAGTATATAAAACTACATTATTCACGATTTATAGTGGACCAAAGATCTAATTGACGTTTCATGTACTCAAAAAAATCATGGATAACAAAAATATGGTTTTCCTATGATTTTAAGTCATTCTCATGTATTTTATAATAAATATGATCGCTAAACACATTTTTTGGTCCTTTATGACACTAAAAGGGAGTTTTCCATCATCCCTAGAAAATGAAACTTATGACTATCATACCATCATCTAGACCTTTCAAAATTATTATTATGATTGTTTTCAACTGAGTTTACTAAATTTATAGGACCCCATGTGTTTTAAAAGGCATTCGAACCATAAAAATATCACACTGATTCCTTATAGGAAGTCCATACATCTAATTCAAATAAAACTAGTTAATACACTTAAAAAATAAAAACAATATGGGTTTTATATGAATTCACATCAATAAGAGGTCTCTTTATATGGATATAGTTGATAATGGAATAATTTTTTGGTTTATGATGCAAGTAGTTTTTTTCGCTCATCCTAGAAAAATACCACCTTATATTAACATTTTATAAACTCAAAAATTTAAAAGATAACTCTATAGATGATATCATATTATTTTATTGGTTCAGAATTTCTATAGGTTGGTTTTGACCCCCCCCCCCCAACCCCATGCAGATGCACATTTTTAAAGGGCATCAAACCTTTAAAAACAATATATTTGGTCATTCTAGGAAGACCAACCATTTGATCGTTGTTCATTAAATTCTTAAATATTAAAAATAAATATAAGGTGGTTTTCCAATGATTTCAAGTAATAATGCATTTGTTTTAAATATATATAACCTTAAAAGACATTTTTTGGTGTTTCTTGACACTAAAGTGTGTTTTTTGTGATCCGAGGAAAACAAAACCTATGATTGACAAAATTACTACTATAAAATAACATAGGTCACTCTACAGTTTTTTTCTTATGATTTCATGTAATTCCTAGGTTGTTTACTGGCTTTTGAGTTCCCCACTGGGGTGTTTTTAAAGGTAATCAAACCTTTACAAACACTATATTCTATCATTCCATGAAGTCCACACATATGATGGATGTTTCCTCACTTTGTACATAGAATGAATAATAATTATAATACGGAATCCCTGGGATTTGAAGTCATTTTATAGTCATTTGTTATGTATTTGACCATTAAGTGCACATTTTGGTGTTTTATGACACTAAAAGTGCATTTTCATTACACCCAAGAAAGTACCACCTTTGATTTACATTCCATCTACCTGAAAATTAAATAATTGGAAAAGACCTCATTCATGATATCATTCCTCACATTATAACTAATGTGGATAACACTTTCCTTGTTGGTGTTTCCCTTGATCATGAAATCAGTGACACTTTTTTTATCCTACATCTTGACAGTACCCTGGGTCATGATGGCATTAATAATGGTATATATCAAAATAATTGGGATATCATCCAATTGGATGATTCAAAACTTGTTAAGTATCTCTTTTCTAGTTGATTCCTACCACATGGGTTGAATGCACAATTTCTTACTTTGATTCCCAAGGTAGACAAAGCCTTTGAAATTCACCTCTTTAGACCCATTGCCCTTATTAACACCCTTTATAAAATTATCACCAAACTGATTGTGAACAGACTCACCTGTATTATAGACAAATTTATCTCCTAGGATCAATTTGGTTTTTTAAAGGTAGATCCATCCAGGACTGCATTTGTCTCACCTCTGAATGCACTAATATGTTAAATAATAAAAATAGAGGTGGAAACATTTCCATTCAACTTGACATTCAAAAATCTATTGAAAAAATGGATTGGGAATTTAAATTCAAAGTTATTCATGGTTTTGGCTTTATTAATATCTTCATTTTTAAGAATTAAAACCCTTTTTTCTCCACCCAAATTTCCATCTTAATCAATGGCTCTCCTAGAGATTACTTCAATTGCACCAAGGTTGTTAGACAAGGTGATCCCTTATCCACAATCCTTTTTTCTATTTCAGAGGATTATTTATGTCATCTACTCACTCGGTTGTTTGATCAAAATAATCATAAACCTATTCATTATTACAGAAATGTGAATGCTCCCACACATCTTCTTTATGCAGATGATATCATATTGTTCTAAAAAGGTGATATAAAAAACATCAAAACTCTCAAATCTACTCTCACTCATTATGAGGAGGTCTTGGGTCAGGTCATTGGTTGGAACAAATCATTCATCTATTTTGGAAATTACATTCCGATTACTTGTAAAAATGCCTTTATCAATGATCTTGGAATTAAAGAAGGATAAATTTCCTTAAAATACCATTGGGTCCCCATCTTTTTGGGAAGACCCAAAGTAGGATTTTTTTCAAATATTGTTGATCAAATTCTTAATCATATTTCCACATGGAAAGGTAAATCTCTCTCCGTGGAAGGGATATTTTGTCTGGTCAATTTGGTCATTATCTACAAATTGGTCTACTTCATGATGGCATACAATTGGCTGGATAGTCTTATAAAAAAAATGAATGTGCCTATTAAATTTTTTTTTTCACTGGCAGCACTTTGGTTATGAAACTAGTGACTATCGTCTGGGAAACATGAAGTAAGCCTTTAGACAAGGGTGGCCTCAGTATATAAATATTTAAAACTCATTAATGATTCTATTCCTGCCTGAATCACTTGGAACCTGATTCATAAAGTCACCCACTTGATTGTTTTCATCAAAAATAAGTTTCTGGATAGATTGAAGAAAGGTAACAAGAAATTATTAAACAATTCCATCTGGACCTCATTCAGAAATATATTCATCAACATTATGAACAATTCTATGATGGATGGTCACTAGAAACTCCTCCATGAAATTCTAGTTAGACAACTGGACTGGTGCTCCTCTTATTTCTTTACTTCCTCCTAATCATTCCCCTGAATCTATCAACAACACTATCAACAATGTTCTCAATTCTGGTATTGATACTCTCCTGAATAATAGCATTCACATCATTGATGATTATCACATTACATCCTCGGATGGTTTTATAATATAGGAACCTGCTCACAATGGTTTTCTAAATTCAATGAACTACTACAGTCATTCATTTCATAACTCTGATAACGAATTTAAGTGGATTATTTTTTTTTGATAAATATTGGACTATTTCTTCAAGAATCACTCTTATTTGGAGGCATTCCTATAACAATGTCCCTACTGATTCTTGTTTACAAATTTTTGGGATCCATCTTTGATCGAAATTTCGCCTTTGTAGCCTACATAGAGAAGATAGTAACCATTTATTTCTATCTGTTGCTACTACTACTTCTCATTGGAACTATATTTTTGACCTTATCTATTGCAGATGGCCAATTCTTGACTCTATCAATGCACAACTAAAACGTTGTGTGATTATGGAGAACTCCAAACAAATCAAAAACATGTTTCTTACTTAGGTGGCAGAGCTTATTCATGTAATCTGGTATGACAGAAATGTGATTCTTCATAAAAATTTCTCACCAAACATAAATACAGGTAGAATGATGATTCTCATTGCTATTCAAGATGCTAAAATAATTCATAAAGGGTGTTGTGACAACCCTGTGGTAGATTTTATGATTCTATATTGTCTTCGGGTTGTTGCTACTTTCATCCAGAAGAGATGCACACTTGAGGTCTTCTAGAGGCCTATGATCCCAGGGTAGATTAAAATCAATGTGGACGGAGCCAACCAAGGAAATCCAGGCCCTGCAGGATGTGGCATTGTCTTCAAGAATCATCTTTGTCAGATCATAGGATGATTTTTTGGAGGTGGGGGTTCTGTAACCTCTCTGAAAGCTGAAATGCTGAGTGTGATTCATGCCATTTATTTTTCCATGGAACGAGGATGGAAAAGTTTGTGTACTGAAAGTGATTCAAATACTGTGGTGTGGGCCATTTGGAATGGAACGACTCATTTAGATTGTCCAATTACTACATGCTGGATGAGTTGTCTATGTTCCCTTCAATACAACAATTTCATTGCAACTCATACTTACCGTGAAATGAATATGGTGGCTGATGGACTCACCAATAAATGGGTTGCGTAGGACATAACCTGGTTAGAGGACCACCCGGGAAACTTGCTTCCTCTTAATGTGAAAGATAGTAATATGATCCCATCTTTTAGACTCATGTAAAATCTTCTTTTTTAATAACGTTTTCTTTGGTCTTTTGACCATAGTGCCACCTTATTTTAAAAAAAATTAAATCCATAGATTTTTTTCTTCTAATTTCAATAAATTCAGATGTCTTTAAGTTAGATTTGGCCCCTAGATACCCAATTTTGAGGGAATAGAACATTTAAAAGATGCATATTTGGACGTTTTAGGCAAGTCACATGATTAATTGAAATTAATTCTACTCATTAAAATAACGAAAAATAATAATATTTATATTCTATTGTTTTTTGTCATTCTGAAGAAGTTTTCTACATATATGTCATTTAAACACTTTTTTTGTATTATCAAAATCAAATTGTATTTTCTATTATCCTAATAATTTAATACCTCTGATCAATGTAATGTATATAGAGAACTTTCAAAATTAAGTTTATGTTTTTTTTGAATTCATGTAATTCAGAAGTCGCTTGGGTTAGTTTACCCCACCCACCCATGTTTTTAAATGGATTCAAACCTTTCAAACAAACATATTTGGATTTTCCATGACGATTTTATTTTATATTGACATTATATACCCTTTTAAACATCAATAATAACAATAATATAGTTTTCCTAATATATCATCTTATTCTATGATCATTTTCAGTGGATCTGACCATTGAACACACATTTTAGCATTTTATGATACCAAAAGTGAATTTTTCACCCCCCAAAAAAATCAATCTTGTACTGAAATTACATATTTATGATCATTTGAAATTTTATTACATTGTTTTTTTCATCAAATTTCACAAAATTAAGATTCCATTTGGTTGATTTTGAACACCAAAAGAAGGTTTTTAAAGGGAATCATACATTCTAGAAACTGCATATTCAGTCATTCTAGGATGAATGCACCTTTGATTAAAATGATGTCTACCAGTACACTTATAAAAATTATAATATTTGATTAAAATTATTTAATTTCATTGTTATTTCATTTTTTATAGATATGATGATTAAATTCATTTTTTTGTGACACGAAATGTGTATTTTCCATTATCCTGAGAAAATGGTATGTCATCCTAATGTGCCATCTTCTCAACCCTTTATAAATGTACTATTATATTTGTAATCATATTTATTTAAATTAAATTATTTTTCAATTGGTTTTCACCCCCCCCCCACATTTTTAAAGGGTTTTAAAACTTTAAAAACCATATATTTGGTCACTCTATGAGGACTATGTGTCTGATTGATGTGATGTATCTTCATACTTGTATAAAATAATAATAATATTCTTTTCCTATTATTTAAATCTATTAAAGATTAATTTCTATGTATATGGCCATAAACATGCATTGTCGTGTTTTATAACAGTATAAGTGTGTTTTCGGTCCTCCCAGGAATATGAAAATGATATTTATGCTTCGTCTACTCAGCCATTTCACAATTCAATCTATGGTTGTTGTCTAATTTCCTGAAAATCACATGTCATTTATTTATTTTTAATCTTGGATGAACTTCAAGGACAAGTGACATGTTTTTTACACTCCTGTAAAAGTAATACTTTTTGAGGAATATGTGGATGGGGATGATCATTCCATAGAGAAATAACCAAGTGAATAAGTTATATTCTTTGTATTAATTTTATAAAACCTCCAATGACATTGTATAAGAGATAAAGATTAATGTGAATTAGAATCATACTAATAAATAATATCCTTTATGGATTTTTGAGTTGTTACTTAATAATTTGGTCATTTTTTATATTATAGTCATCATTTTAAAATCTTTAACAAATATTACATTAATTTTTTCTTAGTCTAACTACAAATCATTATAATTTTTCTATGTAAATTAATTTTTAATATTTTACTTTTATATATTTTATGTTTATAGATAATTACAATGTATGATCACAAAAAATTGAAGGATAAAAATCCATATCCTTATTTTAGAATACAATTCTACATGTGCCTCCTATAGTTCTATATCCATCTAAATAGGAAAATATTATCCACCCGTTGAAATTCATTTTTAGGATTAATTTTCTAGATTAAATCTTATGGGTTCACCATTCAAAAATAGTTCATATATAATCTCAACATATATATATATATATATATAACCCACTAGATTTTATAAAAACTAGTTAGAAATATACCTAATATATTATCTTTATCTGGGAAGGTGGACTCTATCAAATGAAATAATTGTTTTGTTATGAGATCTCACTTATATTTTGGATGAGATTGTAATATTTTTTAATGTTATAAGAAAAAAACATAGATTAAAAAAAGAGTTGGAATTTCAATATTTTAAACATATCATCCAAACAATTACCAGCAAAATCAGTAATCATGAAATTCAATTCATATCTTCTGGAGGAAGGATACCAATTATGAAAAGTTTTATATCATGAATCCCTCTTAATTTACATACATTAATTTGTACCCCAAAATATTTCATTATAATAATTGAATCAATTATCAATAGATTCATTTTGGATGAAAAGAAGGAGGGTATATATCACTGGGGTAGCATGCCAAGGTTGTATAAGACAAATGAGGAGGGGGATTAATTTAAAAAACATCAAGGAGCCCATTTAGGTAATTAATAAGAAACATTCATGGTAGAAATTCACTGGCTATTATTTACGGGAAAGATTAATTCATAAAAAATATAGACATTATTCAGCTTCATGGCTGAAAGAGTAACATAAAATTCTGTTCAATATCAAATGTCTATGATGGTAGTGTTTTGTTTCTTAGAAATGAAGTTCTAGAATTATAAAAAAGGGGAAGTTAACCAAATAACATAATTTCAATACTATATCTATTTTATTAAAGAAGGCTCAAAGAGGTAGTGTTACATTGTTTTTTATATATAATTTCAAGGAAGGACACAAATAATTACTTATAAAAGATAATATAATAAGAAAATTGGGAAGTAAATTGAGTGTATTGGCCACATATTTTTCATTATAGAAAATATGTTATCGATGCCTACATGTTTAGTGGTTGATCCAATCTAATATATTCAACTTAAAATGATTATAAGAATATGTGGGGTCTTCTAAGAAAAAAAGAATAGGAAATTCAAATTATTCATCTAAAATGAATCTTTAAATATTAAAATGGAAATGTACATTGCCACCTTCATGAGGAGAATCCTCATTTGTCTCACCAATTAACTAACGATGATGTATACTAGGTATATCCCAAGACTAAAACACAAATTAATATTATGTATCTTAATTATATCAATAAATTTCAATATGTGCACATTGTATTTAATTTTTTACCTATGCCACCACTTGTGTGACATCAATAGTCCATCCTTTCATCACTTAATTGATACATAATGACATCTATGATAATCTATCCTCATACTCTGAACATAACTTTTGAAAATGATAATGTGTGATGTCCTAAATAGCCTACATTGAAGCACCTATCTCAGTCATTGTGAATATCCCTACATCTTCTTAAGCACCAATCTCTTCAAAACTAACAACTCAACATCATGGGACACCAGTTCCATAAGTAAAAGAATAAGAATGACTACCACACTCCCTAACAAACTATAATATCTCATCTTTTTCTAGAGTACTATAACATTACTCCACAAGAGGCTCTGCTAACTTTTCTTCAAAATGATCCCAGTGAATATAAAAAATAGATCAATGATAAAATGTGAACAGTTAATATAAAATAAAAATACAATTTTTACTCAATAATTTTCTTGTTCTAATGTCGGTAACATCTGGATACCTCCCTAATGATTCCACACCCATATTGAGATTTCATCATTCATCTCATCCCACTGGTGGAACTATAATAATTTTTAAAACCAAATACATAATTATATTCATATTATAATATAATATTATTAATATATGAATAAATATTGAATATTGAATTTACATCATGTCTGATCACTTTCACGTGTCTAGTACCATGTCTGGAAGGAATACCCATCATCACCTAATTTCATGAATGAAGGGAAGACTCATTCAACACTAAATTTAATTACTTAGTATACATATGAAAAATTAGAATCATTTATAGTTTAATAGAAATAAATTTTACAATCATTACCTCAATAGACCAAAACAAAAACAAATCCCACCATTACATGGGAATAATCTTATAGGGACTCATTTAAAAATGTCTTTAACACCTGAAAATGTTATCCAATGATTTCCCTTTAACCTTACTTTTTAATCCTTCTGCAACATTCAACATTTAGTGATGGATACTACTAGAAAATCATATGGACATGATTTCAAATTATCCTATTAAATAAATATATAGTATTAATGATAATTGAAAAAACAATGGCATGAAAAGAATAAACATTTAATTTACATGAACCTCCCTCCCAAATATTGAAATCATATCATTGGGGAACAGATACTAATAATGAGTCTATATATAGAATCTATATGGGTTCTGTATCATATACCATATCTAATGAATCAATATGATTCCACCTTCTCCAATATGATGAAATGTGTTATCAAATAACACATACAACAAGGCTCTAGAGTTCTAGGATCAAACTCCTCTACTAGGACCCCTGGGTCTTCTAGATTATTAACCAAATCATGATAAGAGTAAATTTAGAATGAATTTCCCAGTAACATAATTTTTTATTATGGATTATAAATTTTAAGTGGAATATACTAATAGATAATTACAATAAATTAATTTTGAAATATGAAAACATATATTCCAACAACATTTGGTGAACCACTATGAACACCATGTGACATACCTACATTAATAAAATTTGAATTTAAATCAAAAAGAATTATTTTACATACAATTCATATATATTGTAACAAATTTTATCTAGAAAAATTACAATCCAATATTGATCATGGAAGTCTATCATATCTTCTACAACTAACTCTCTAGCCCATTGTATATCTTATTATCGTAAAGCTATAATTCGTTATACATGTTTTTTAAAACATTTAGCTCTCAATATAATGTAGGAAAACCCTTCTTCTACAAATTTTCAAAAAATTTATTTTTAGAATTAATACAATAAAATTAAAATTAATTTCCATTTGATGTCAGTATGAAGGTTTCATTTCTTACTCCGTCATCTTTATATATAATTTTCTAATTTTAACTACATTAATTTTGAATTTTCATTATTCATTTCACAAATCAAATCAACCTAATTACACATTAAAAATAGATTCTTTAATTCATGACCATAAATAACCTCAATAATGTCACTAAAAATCCAAAATAATAACTTTCATCAATAGACAAACAACAAACACAATTTTTATGCATTCCTTAGTACATGTTAGCATCCTTAATATGTAATCGGAATTTTATAGAATCTAAATACTTGTTGTGATGAAATATAATAAAAGGACCATCGTGTTGTTTGTTGAGTTACTTAATCATAGTATGAAAACATGAATTATACATCTTGTTAAGCTAGAAATTTCAAATAATTAAATAGATAAACGGTTGAGAAAATACAATTGATTTCCATTACAAATAAATAAATAAATCAACTATTTATATGTATTTTATTACTGCACCACTCATGAAATGTGTTGAAATTACTATTTTGGAATTGATGGTAAGATGTAAAGGGACATTACAATTTTAACTCGCTAATATGTTCCCTAAATTACAACATAATAAAAGGTAGATAACTAATTAAATTAAGAAACATAAGGCATAACAGTTCAACCATGATTTTTACTGTATCAAGGGAATAAATGATATTGTGTCAAACATCATGTATCGATGATATTGAACCCAATAATCTTCATACGTATCAAACATTATCACTTCTCTATTTGTAAATACATCAATCCATGATGGTATAACTAACATTCTTTCAACCTCACCAATATATTAATCACAAAATTAGTGCACTCATCTATCAAATATCCCTTGTAAATTGAAGAATCCCGAAAATATTTTTTTCCCTCATAACATTTCAATGTATTTAAATATCACTCTATTGGATACATCCACCTTAATTTCACAATACCACAGTCAATTAAATCACTCGTTAAATTCATAGTCATATAGAGAATGGTGTTAAAAAATATTGTGTAAATATTATCTCTAGGTGACATTGTTAAACATCAATTTAATCATACTACTATTTCAAACCACTCATATGATGATTATTTGAACATAGATATCTGAAAAAAAGGCCTTCAATCAACTGTTGAACATCATGGGTAGGTAAAACGTTATGAACTACAACTGGGATTTTCTATTGAAGTAGAATATGATTATCCCCTCATTTAAAAACTGTAAATTTCTTTCTCAACATATTTAAATATGTAATAATATAATATAATTAAATATCAGGTACCTTGATGGTCTTAAAAATTGATTGAAAATCTTCTTTCAACTTTTTACTACTTTTGAACTGTGTAGTAGGCATGTATGCCTGATCACCATCACCCACATGAAAATCTAATGGTTTTCATAATCCCATTTCTTTATAATCACATCAAGCATAATAATATTCCTTTTATTTCCAATTGATTCCTAAATTGGGGCATAATATTTTGTCAAATTTTTTTTACAATGTCCATCACATCCAAATTTTGTTTTAAAATATTATATTTCAAATATTTAAATTTGGTGAAAATACATTGATTATTCAAATTTAGATTAAATGGTCTACTTACTGTAAAAATATAAGGAAATGTAGGATATGAGATACCTTTAAAATCATAATTTGTATGAATGATTTTATAATTAACTAATGCTATAATTTAAACACCATACATTGTTTATTTTATTATGGGCCATCATCCCAATTCAAATAAAATGACAGAAGACTATTTTTGAACATGTGAAAAAGAGGAAGAAATCATATATTATCATGGTTTTTACACTCTTTATTGTTCTTAATCCATATATATTTCTTAATTTTATTACAAAAAGGGCAAGAGAATTATTCTTTTTTACTCCAACCTGATAAGTTGGAATATGGTGGTAAGTAATCAATTATCCGTAACAAAGCTCCTCAATGTCTAAAAATATCATCATCCACATAATAAAAAGTTAATACACAATATTTCCAAAATTATTATTGTTCACCATTCAACGTCTTATTACAAACATCAATTATTTCCTTAGATCTTCTAAGTCCATCAATTAGAATCAAAATTCATAGAAATTGATGCTTTATACATAATCATAGGGAAGGTTGCATAGAACCAACACTATTTTACACATACTATGGTTCACACCATCCATATACCTAAATGGTTTAAAAACATATCCTACCAAACCCAAAAAAACATCATGAATATTCTGATAAATTTATTGGTTTCGTTGATCAATGTATTTTCATGATAAAGAATTTTTAGGGTGAGTTAGTTTACCAGACTCTTTGATGAATATATGAAGAATATATTCAGCCTCATATTTAGGGGGAAATAATACATTTGGTTATAAGAAACATGTTTCCCTTGATTCAAGACCATTTTAGGAAGAATCTTACTCCCTTGATTAATATTATTGTTCCTCCATAATGATTATTAGAATGTAGTAAAAGTTTTGAGTTTCACATAATAATCCTGAACAATATATAATTATTTATGTACACATCAATGGTATCATAAGTGAAAACAAGGTCATAGTTCAAATTCTGTGCTTGATAGAAGGACTCTAGAATCACTGCTCAAGCAACGATTACCCACTTCAAAAGTAACGACATCATTTCGAATGAATTGTTTGTCAACTGTTTCGAGGAATTATGGTGATACAATTCAAAAATGAAGGTTTATTTACTTAATTTAGTGTATCTATGATATAATTCAAAACTCACAACATCAATAATTTAAAATAATTCCAATTATTATGCATCTGTTGAATAATAGGGATTACTCTTGACAATGTTATCATTTACAAATTTTTTATTCATGTTGAAACTGAAGCATCATATATTTGAGAATTATATTAATTGGATCAACAACCCTATAATCTGTACCCATATGAATAATTTATGATTGGTGACATAGAACATACTCTTCTCCTTATTGTGTCAATGTCATATTTGTTTCCCAAAAACCATTCGAAAATAGATATTCTTTATTCCATACAAATTTTAGTAGATTTATGTTTTGACAATTTCTACTTGCAAAACTAATCAAATAACTTCTAAATAATTTGGTGAAATCAATAAATAACCTAATACCCTCAAAATAATTTCTAGAAAACCAATCTAACATATCAATCTAGAACATATCTTTATCTTTATTAAATATAACAAAAATAATTATAATAACTTATTTAAATACTAAAGAAACTGATATCAATAAAACATAGTGACCAATGGATCGACATTATCAAGAATACATGGAGGAATATGGGGAAACAAATGATCAGTTATTCAAAACTAATTGGAGAAGTTATAAAATCTAGAATAACTAAAATATGATAGCTTAATTGAGAAAATTAATGATTAATCATGATTTCATTACAATAAACATACAAAAAATACCTTGAAAAATGATCATAACTATTTATAGTTTTGGGATGTCTTTATAGACAATTAATGTAGGTTATTAGGCTTATTGTGAAGAAGTAAACCCATCGATAGGGGTCCCATTATATTAATTGAGCAGTAAGTTTCATAGATGAGGATTCAAGGGCATGGAAGTAGGAATCCCTATGCACATTGTGGGGGAGGGCCAGTGACCAGGGTGTATCAATCAGGGGAAGTTGGTGGGTGGCATGTAATGGGGTGACATGATGTTGGAGGGGTCTCGATAGTGACGATAGAAGGTGCATGAATGGTGTTGGATAAGAGGTGTCTCAATTTAGGTGGTGAGAATGGGGTTAATGGTTGGGTTGGGCACAACATCGAGTAATGGAGGGTGCCGATATGTGGGATCGATGACATAGAGATGCTGGGGGTGGGATGTGGGATCGATGGATTGGGGAGTAAGGGGTATTATAGTGGGGGAGGGTAGGGGTGAGGGATGGTAGATCGATGATGAGGACAAAATTTGGGAAATGGGGGATAGATAACGAGGAGAAAAATGTGTGTATAGAAGCTGGATGGTGGGTAGATAGTTTGTGGAACATCGAAGATGTGGTAGAGAGAAGGGCGTATAAGGCCTAGATGGTGGGTGGAACTGCTTGGAGGTGGGGGAGGGGAGTGAGATCAGTGATGGAGGAAGGGGTGAATGAGGTAAGGGGAATAAAATATGGGTAGGGAGGTAGAAAAGTCTAGTGACATCGATTTTCCTATCACTAATTGAATCAATAACAGTGTCCAAATTGTGGTTTCCTGAATTCAACATCCATGGATGGTCATTTGTCTAATACTTTCACTTGAATTTATTGGTAAACACTTTTTTCATATCATAATAATTATAAAAATCAATATTCATTTAATTTATTGTTTGTATCCTTTGCAATTTTCAATATGTTATCCATATAATGTATAATAGTAACAAAATTACCATCCTAGATCATCTATAAAATTATAAATGGGGTTTTTTATTCTTTTTATAGTAACAACTAAACAATAATATATCAAACATCCTAAACTACTATCTAGGTTATTGTTTCATTCCAAAAATTATCATCATCAATTTTCACATTTTTTTCATTATCTATAATCCCCAAAGAAATTTAGGTTGATTCAAGTTGGTATCATTAGGAACGTCACTAGTAGGAAATATTGTATTTTCATTTATATACTAAATATTTAGGTCAAATATTTCCACCAATCCGAAGATAATTCATTTTGAATCCATCTATACCATGGATAATGGTATCTTACCAATGTAAATCCTTTTCTTCTAATGGAATTATTTGACTAATATCTAAACATTAAGCATAAACTCTTTTTCATTATTCCCATTATTATGCATAAATTATCATTTATTTAGTAGATTCTTCAAAACTCTTTTTAGTTCGAATAAATCATTTTTCTAGTTCTTATAAAATGAATCCATCAAAATATATATTCATTGTTGGAACTTTAGCTTTTAAGTATAAGGTAATTTCCTGATATCTATTAACTCCACCTCTTCATTCAAGAAAAATTAATCTGATTACAAATATTTTTCTAATTAAAACCATCATAATATAAATAATCAATCAAGAGAAATGATGGGTTCATGTTGAACACCATCACTTTTCTCCTATGAGTTTCTATAATTTAGGGTAGAGACCATTGATTCTCCCCCACTAAATATCCTCTTTTGTTTCCTCTTATTCTGATTTTGTAAGGACTTCTTAAATCCCTTGATCTAAAGTGGAATGATATTAAGGACGAATTAATAGATAAATAATTTATTCATTACGAATTTCTTTAGGGGAAATTTTGTGACTTTGAATGTCCTCTATTTTCTGGTTCTCAGCTTACATGAAATATCGACATCTGATCTCCCTTTTCTTCTCTAGGTTTCAAATATTCTATCCAAAAACTTCATCTCCATAGTCAATGAGGATATAAGGAGTAATTATCCGATATTAAATCTTATTGAGATATTTAGATGCATGTAATAAATTCCAACATCTAAATTCTAATAATTTATAGTAAGATATGTAATATCAATGGAATGGTCTACTATGATAGTACTTGATCTTGGTCGACACAAGGCCTCATAGGTACTTATTGATATGGAGAATTTCTTCAGCTAGTGGTGAGGATCAGATGGTACACCATGGGGATATTATTCCCTTGATATCGTGATTATAAAATAAGTGTCAATAATATGAAAAACATAAAAATTTCAATATCAATTTGATAGAGAATCATAATGAATAGAAAACCATAATAAATAACATGCTCATACATTATAAAAATTAACCAGATCATATCATATGATCCATTCATTATAAAAAAATATCATAGAGGGGATGATATATATGTAAGATATATATAAAAATGGACAAGCTAAATAAGAAGACTATTTTATAATGACATAAATCTCTCTTTATCAATGACAATTTTAATTATTGGGAAGCTCCATCTAAATCATATATACTAATTCCCTTTTCCTAACATGTATGCTGAATATTAGTCATGTATGTCCACTAATATGTACATGAATTATGTGAGTATGATAATTAGTATGACACCCCCAAAAAACCAAAAATTTTAATCCTTAATATACATGAATAAATGAAAAATATGATATAAAAGAAATAAGAGATAACATGAAATACCAAGGAATATCATTAGGTGATTAAATTTCACACTTATTATTAACAATATGAGCTTCAACCTAAGATGGTACGTTAGATAATTCATTTTCCATATAAAAAAAATCCAATATTTTTTTTATATTTGGTGGCCCAAAATCACTTAGGTTGGTCCACAACATCATCAACTGGTCTTTTTGTGGATCAGTAGACATGTGACCATATAGATATATAGAATAAAAACATCATATTAATAATAATAATTAAATAAAGAAATCATATTTTTGTTGATGTTAAAAAATTGATTAACACCCTAAAAAGTATCATTTACATGACCATCCTAATCAGTATCTTCATATTAATTTAATCCCCCTCGATTATCATTCATGTTCTTCACACATTTAGTATCCCTAACCCAGATGTTTTGAATAAGACTCAAGCAATAGATCCATTATAGATAGGTGCATCACCCCATACTCTAGAGGATTTTCAATAATATTAAGGGTCTATGAAATGATAGTTAGGAGGTCGTAGCCTCAGAATATATCTCTATAATAATATTGGAAGTTACCTGAATAACAGTCAATCATATAACATCATTGACATAAGAAAAATAGTATGTGTATAAAACATAATTAATAAGATTTCTACATAACATTTCATACAAGTAATGAAATAAACAATAGGATATTCCCTAGTTCTATCGAATATACAACACCTAAAAGAATTAAATGATTTCCCAAATTTTCACTGAGGATCCACCCAATCCAACTATCAACTTGATGGCATCCCACTCATGAATTTGTAACATCAACATATACTAAAGTTGGGTATTTATAACCTTTACCTTCCTTATGATAGGTATAATACGGTCTAAATGCATCCTGATGGGACCATTTTGGGTTTGTGTATAAACTTAGTCATCCACCATCAATTATGTCCCTAAATAATATCTATATGCATATGAGTTTATAGATAAATCAATAAACAGAAACCCACCAAAACATTACCATCCCCACTCTATGTGAGTCCATCAACAATTACCAACATTACTTACTTCTTCTAGTTCTAGTGTGGGATGATATACACATGGAGTTTCACAACATAACCACCTTGGACATCTAACAAATTCCAGGTCACATAGAAAAACACATCCACTCAAAAAACCACAATTGGAACCATTCCCTAATTGAACACCATAGATCTTACTATAAAAATATTGGAAAACCAATTATAGATCAAAACCATTTTATTAAGAATCCGATATACCCAATCATGAGAGGCACTCTCTCATATCTTGTGATCTTAATCACCACCATAATTCTTTGGTAGTCCCTATGGACTATCCTTCTTCTAAACTGGTTGTAATCACTATACCCCCAAGTTTAATCATGTAAAACCATTGGTAATGATTGAATAAAGAATTTTCACATTTATTAGCAATCATGAATTATGTATTTATATTTGTTATAAAACTTTTAGGTAGTTTTTTAAATTAAAAAAGAGATAACTTTATCAAATACTTTTTTATAAGGATTTATTTAAAATATAATTTTATAATTCTATATTTAAATTTTTAAACCCTAAATTTCATATTATAATAATCATGTAAAAAATAACCCAATATGAATTTTTTGCAGATTTCTAAAAATATTGATTTTTTTAATAGTAAGAAATCCCCATTTTTTATAATACTGTGCTTTATTTTAATTAAAAATTCAATTTAAAATTTTGAATTTGATCCTATATTGATATAAGACCCCGTTTCCTAGAAATAATTTTATTAATACATAATAATAGACAGTATACGTGATCTTGGTATGAAAATACTTTTATACTAAAAAGGGTTTTTTTAGAAAACTGTTTTCCATCACGGCTTGCTTTATACTAGTAAAATGAATTTATAGCACATCAAGAGAATGAATATGGTGAAATGGATTGCATGTTAAGAATCATAAAAATTAATATTATATCTTAATTTACACTTAATATTTTTTCATAATGAATAAAAAAATATAAAAATTTATCAGCCTGGTAAAACGAAAAATCAGATTAACCTAGGTTAAAAATTGTTTATATGGCCCCCAATTTTAAATATTAAATATTCATGGATAAAAAACATTTTTCACATATCACCATTGTCTTTATATTCATTTGTTTATCAGACACTTATCCTGGAATGAGACATATATAATATTTAACATTATGAAAATGTCCCAATGTCACCCTCTAGATTTTAAATATCTCCTATGTGTTAAAATAGGGGAAAATATATTGGTGAATGAATATTAACATTTATTTGAAAAAAAATTAATATTTTTAATTATTTATATTTAATTATAATTTCTATAATTTTGATAATTATCTTAAAATCATACACACTGTTGACAGTAAATTTCATTAATTAGTTGGAAAATAAAATAAATTATTTAACATCTTGAAAATAATATTATTTGAATGAATTATTGTATTCTTAAATTTTTATAGATAAGTACAAGAGATTTCTTGCATTTTAGAGGATTATATTATGAATCAATTTTTTTTCATGAAGTTTTTAATTCAAATTAAATGAATACTGTCAAATCTGACATTAATGATAATTTATAAAAAATAATTTTTTATTAACTGATTTGAAAATCTTGAAAAAAAATAAATTCAACCATGTAAATGAGATATGGTTTATTATATTATCCACAGTCAAAGTATAGAACATTTAATCTGTAACATCCCAAGTAAGTAATGAATAATAGATATTTTTATCTATGTCTATTAATGAATTAGATAGTGTTTTAGAGGCTTAAAATAAAAATAAATCCAATCTTAAGCATGGAATACACTAATATTTTTAAAAGATTATTTTACTGCCTTTTAATGGAAAACCATTTTTAAATCTATATTTTGACAATTTTATAAGCTATGTTTGTACAAATAAACTTATACATTATGATTGGGACATCAAAATTTACTTTGTGTGAATTTTTGGTATTTTGCCGAAAAAGTTCATTTTTTAATAAATAGTGAAAAATGATGTATTTTAATTCAAGACCACTTTTTAATATAATTTATTTATATAATTAGATTATCTTTTTAATTGGTTTTAATGTTAAATTAGAATATATTTTTACCATTTAATCCAATGGTGGTCATTGGAATCAATTTCACTTTGAAATTGGATTTAAACTAGTGTCAATCTTTTGATACTTATTGTTTCATAAAAACACGATATTTGCTCTGGAAGTGGGAATTAATTATTAAATTAATTAATGTAACTTATATGTTTTTAATTTCTTAAAATATACATCATTTTTGAATTTGGAATATCAAATATTTCTTAGGGTAATTTTTTGATATTTTTCTGGAAAACATCAATTTTTGATGAATAGTGAAACCACTAAGTGGTAGTTAAAGAAACTGATTTTTCATTTAAATGAAACTTGTCTGATTCTGTGATTTGATTTTCAAAAATACAATATACATGGTTTTCATTAAGATGTAAAATGTGGTTCAATGAGATTAAAATAATTTTTTGGTGAATCGTAACTTTTATGTTTTTAATCGCGATTAGAGGTAATTAGTGTAATTTAAGGTAAAAATAATGTTATTATTAAATGAAAATACCTAGACACATGTCCTGACCTTATTGGATGTGTCATTGCTGACCATGAAAATCCATGGGTCAACTTGGGGACCCCATGGAGAAACTTTGGTAGGAAAATGACATTAATATCTTTTTATTTAATGTTAAAATTAAAATGACACAAACATGAGTTGTTTTACTAAAACAATTTTTAAATGGGGTTATATAAGTCGGATTTTTGACTATAAATAGTCATTGGAAATCTAAAAATATTTCCTACATCATAGTAATTTTTTTATAATTTATAGACCTTATATAAATTATATTATTTATGACAACATGATGATGCATCGATTACCTCATTAATAGAGGATTTTAATAAAATGAAAAGATAATGATAAAACTATAACTTAAACATGTAAAAAACATATTGTATGGGTGGATTTATAACCCTTATCACCTTATACTAGAATTATTTTAATGTGGTACCTTTTAAATCCGAATCTCATTTTAAAATAAAGTAAAATTTCTTTACTTTCCAAGAGTGCCCCTCCTCTCCTCTTATAAAAGGCCCCCACCTCTACCTCTTTACCCACACTTCCAAAGCCTTTTTCTCGGACAACCCCTGACCATTTTGTCTCTAAAAATCCTTATATTACTCCTTGAAGCATCAATTTGTGCAGAAGTCATCCCAAGGAAGCCTTTGAGCTCAAACCAAAGGGAGTTACCCGATTTTAAGGTAATGTCTTCACTTGTGTTCTTTTGTTTAATTTTGCTTCTCCAACCCCCTAAACTCTTTTTATTAATTTCTTTTGTAACAACAACAGTATATACCATATAATAGGATTTTGTTATAATAAGTATTAGATCTACACTTACACACACCTACATCTAATGGTTAAAGAACATACTGTTTCCGTGGATGGCGAATTTCTGCCTCCCAAAACGATGATTGTTCAACATTCTTTTAACACCTTCAAAGGTGGACATTAAGATGAATCTATATTTATATATGATATATAATATGTTTATGTTTTCCTTAATCTTATGTTATTTTCATTTTGGGCATACCTTTATGGTTTCCATTATGGGTAAACGCGATATCTTCATTTAAGGAAGTGTGGACTACCGCCCCCTCAAAGTGGTTTGATTCGTTAATACCATATGTGGGATGTATAAAGGATGGAGTTATGATATTATATATGATATTATTCTGGAATTATAATATACCTTTATATCATTATGATTCCATTCCATAAAATACGAAATATAAATGAAAGCAGCGTTCATGCGTACATACGGCTTACCGTCTCCATGAACAGTGCATTTCATTTCTTACCTCTAAATGTTATGTAATATTATAAATGCATGAATGTACTGGATTTATATGATATATATGATATCTAAATCATGAATATAATTATATATATAATGGATACATGAACAAATTGTAATTATAAAGGGTTTATTTTTGACTCAAGTACCAATGATCGTTAAAACGACCGTTATTAACTTAAATGATTACATAATGTTCATAACATGGTAATAAGTGATATAAAAGGAATAATGAACTTTAAAAAGCTTCTTAAGAAAGTATAAATTTACTCAAGTTTATTATTCAGGAGGTTAAAGAATGATCGAGTCAATTCAGACCCGAGGTAAGGGAACTTCTTAACCCAATTTCCGTTCATTGGGTTAATCTCCAACATTCAAATTATGTCATGATATTATTATGTTCTATATGGTATTTGTACTTACTCTTTGTGTAATTATAGTGAATACACATAATTGGTTGATTTTATTTAAAAAATTATCTTTTTATGGGACTTTGTCTCAATCCCCTTTCATTGAGGCATATTTTTGTATTATACACAACCTTATTTTATACGGTGTATAAACTCCTTGACTTTTACGTTTATTCAAAAGGAATCTTTCTTATACGATGCATTTACTAAATGACAAAAGGGAATGTTTTTGTCATACATATGCAGCGACAACGACTTCTCCGCCGCCATGACCATTATTTGAGTTTCAGCTTCCTCTACAAGCCATTCCTTTTTAAAAAAAAGAAAAATAAATACCATGTTTTACTTTTCTTTTATTTTGGTATTGAAAATGGATTTCATAATGTTTTTATATCAATGTATTGTATTGATATCTTGTGATTGAGAGGTGGAAATGTTATGTTTACTTTATACATGTTTTATGTGATACGATTAGGTTGTGGTTCTTGGCCATTATTATGAAGACGGGTGGTTCCGTGATAAACTAAGGGCGGGTGGGCCCGATATAGCTCTCCAATGCATTGGATAATGCAAAGGAGTGAAATGTTAAGGTTTCTCCGAAGAGATTTAGAGAATATATTGTGATGGGTATTCCAAATGTAACCAAGAGGGTTACTCCCTATGTAAGAATGTTATAAATGCCTCAAGTTACCTTTATATCTTATTATTTCTATGATTTATTCATGATTTGATTAGGTATGTTAAAGTGCCTATGTTTTATGGGTAAAGTTTGATTTCATTATTATGTATATATGAACTCATGTTTCCTTTCCATATTTTTATAACCCTTACTGAGATTTTTATGCTCATCCCAAGTTTTTGAAATGTTTTTCACAGGTCAAGGGAAAGGTACATGATAAGATGATAGTGTCAAGGAAGTGTCAAGAAAGAATCCATGTTTTATTTTCAATATGATTCCGTTGATGGGAAAAATGAATATAATCTTTTAGTGTAACCACTTTTTTTAAATTTGGGATGTAATGCATGTTTTATAGTCTAATTCTTTAAAAATCTAAACCTGAAAAGATCCTTAATGTGTAATCTTGTAATAACTCATGATTAAGTAAGGTTTAAGGGTGGTGCCTTATAGTTGGTATCAGAGGTCGGTTTAGACAACTTTAGGAGTTAGAAAATTGTTAAATTATAAATTAATTTATGGTATGATTGAAATGATATAGTTTTTATAGATTACCATATTGCTTCACCTAAGGTATTTCAATGTTAAGAATTTGTTTTTATAGAGGAAACAGAGATGTTTTTTTGGGAAGGCATACTAAGGGAAATGACCTTCCAAATCAGCATACTGAGATGATCAGAATCAGAATTGAACAGTTTGTTGCAGTGATGGCTCATTTGACTCAGGTGATAAATCGTGGTTGTGTTTATTGATGATATTTTGGTGTTTTCTAAAAGAATAGAGGAGCATGAAAGAAATTTAAAGGTTTTTTTCAAACCTTAAAAGAAAAGAAATTGTATGGGAAATTCAGCAAGTGTGAGTTTTGGTTGCAAAAAATTTCTTTCCTTGGTCACATTTTTTCTAAAGATGGGATAACTGTTGATCTTGCAAAAACAAAGGTTGTTGAAGAATGGCCAAGACCCACAAATGTAACAGATATTCGTAGTTTCCTTGGTTTGGCAGGCTATTACCAAAGGTTTGTTAGAAATTTTTCACGGTTATCTAGTCCAATGACTAAGGTAACTCGGAAGGGTGTTAAGTTTATTTGGACAAAATAATGTGATGATTGTTTTCAGAAACTAAAAAGAAGATTGGTGAATGCTCCAGTTTTGGCACTACCTTCCAAGAATGGTGAGTTTGTCATCTATAGTGATGCTTCATTGAAAGGACTTGGTTGTGTCATAATAAAGAATGATCAGGTTATTGCTTATGCTTCACGATAGTTGAAAACTCATGAGGTAAATTACCCTACACATGTTTTGGAATTAGCTGCTGTTGTTTTTACTTTAAAAATTTGGAGGCATCATTTGTATGGAGTAAAGTGTGAAATTTATACCGATCCCAAAGTTTTAAAGTATATATTCACTCAGAAAGAATTGAACATGAGACAGATGATATGGCTAGAATTAATCATGGATTATGATTGTACAATTCATTACCATCCGGGAAAAGAAAATAAAGTGTCTGATGCTTTGAATCGAAAAAGTAATGCTTCATTAACAATGTTGCATTTGGAACGTGATCCTTTGTTTAAGGATTTGATGAACTTTGGCATAGAAGTTTTTGGTGTAGGATGTTCTTCTATTTTGTTTCAGGTATCAGTGAAATCTTCTCTATTAGACAGAATCAAGAAAGCACAGAAGCAAGACAGCGAGTTGCAAGAAAAGTTAGAGCTAGTTCAGAAAGGTAAGTTGGCTGAATTCAACATTGATAATGATTGTGTTTTGAGATTTGGGAAGAGATTGTGTGTGCCTTGTGATTCACAATTGAAGAGAGAATTGTTATGTGAAGCTCATAGTTCTCCGTTTTCAGTTCATCCTGGAAGTACTAAGATGTACAGAGTTCGGTGGGAGTATTACTGGTGGGATGGAATGAAAAGAGATATTTCTGATTTTACTATGAAGTGTTTGACATGTCAATAGGTTAAAGCAGAGTGGCAGTTACCGAAAGGGATGCTTCAACCTTTACCAGTGCCAGAGTGGAAATGTGAGAATATATCCATGGACATCGTTGTAGGATTGCCGAAGACACCTTGAGGTAATAATGCAATTTGGGTTATTGTTGATCGCTTGACTAAATCTGCTCATTTCCTTGCTATACGAGATACTTTTTCCCTAGATCAACTTTCCCGTTTGTATCTTAAAGAGATAGTAAGGTTACATAGAGTTTCTCTCTCCATTGTATCTGACCGTGATCCCAGGTTTTCTCATAACTTTTGGAAAGAACTTCAGAAGTCGTTGGGTACTGAATTAAATTTTAGTACATCTTTTCATCCTAAATCATATGGGAAATCAAAACGAACAATTAAAACCTTGGAAGATATGCTACGTGCTTGTTCGATGGATTATCAGGGAATTTGGGACCAACATCTTTCTTTGGTGCAGTTTTCTTATAATAACAGTTTTCATTCCAGTATACAGATGACACCATTTGAGGAGTTATATGGGAAGCGGTGTCGAACTCCAGCATTTTTAGATGAAGTTGGTGAAAGAAAGCTGATGGCACCAAAATTGGTTGAAGAGTTGGCAGAAAAAATTCAGCTAATACAGAAACACATGAGAACTGCTCAAAGAAGGAAGAAGAGTTATGCAGAAAACAGGAGGAATGATCTCTCTTTTGAGGTAGGTGATCTTGTTTATCTCAAAGTATCACTATGGAAAAGTGTGATGCGATTTGGTAAGAAAGGAAATCTGAGTCCAATGTTCATTGGAGCATATGAAATTTTGGAGAGAGTTGGATCAGTTGTATACCGAGTGGCTTTACCTCCGAGTTTATCTGAGGTACACAATGTTTTTCATGTTTCAATGTTGATAATGTATATGCCAGATCCATCTCATGTTTTGAGTCCATAGGTAGTTCAGCTGGAAGATAACTTATCTTATGGGGAACAACCAGTCCAGATTGTTGAACACAGGGAGCAAGTGTTACGAAATAAGGTGATTTATCAGGTAAAGGTTTTGTGAAGAAACCACATTATTGAAGAGGCAACATGGATATCTGAAAATGCAATGAGGGATAAATACCCCCACTTATTTGATAAGTAAATAAATTGCGGGGAAACAATTTTCTAAAGGGGGGAAGTATGTAACATCCCAAGTATGTAATGAATAATAGATATTTTATCTATGTCTATTAATGAATTAGATAGTGTTTTAGAGGCTTAAAATGAAAATAAATCCAATATTAAGCATAGAATACACTAATATTTTTAAAAGATTGTTTTACTACCTTTTAATGGAAACCATTTTTAAATCTATAATTTGACAATTTTATAAGCTATTTTTGTGAAAATAAACTTATTCTTCTTGATTGGGACCTCAAAATTTACTTTGTGTGAATTTTTGGTATTTTTCCGATAAAGTTCATTTTTTAATAAATAGTGAAAAATGTAGTATTTTAATTCAAAACCACTTTTTAATATAATTTATTTATATGATTAGATTATCTTTTGAATTGGTTTTAAAGTGGAATTAGAATATATTTTTACCATTTAATCCAATGGTGGTCATTGGAATCAATTTCACTTTGAAATTGGACTTAAACTAGTGTTAATCTTTTGATACTTATTGTTTCATAAAAACACGCTATTTGCTATGGCAGCGGGAATTAATTATTAAATTAATTAATGTAACTTATATGTTTTGAATTTTTTAAAATAGAAATCATTTTTGAATTCGTAATATCAAATATATCTTAGGGTGAATTTTTGGTATTTTTCAGGAAAACTTCAATTTTTGATGAATAGTGAAACCACTAAGTGGTAGTTAAAGAAACTTATTTTTCGTTTCAATGAAAAATTTCCAATTCTGTGATTTTATTTTCAAAAATCCGAAATACATGGTTGTAATTAAGATGTAAAATGTGGTTCAATGATATTAATATAATTTTTTGGTGAATAGTAACTTTTAAGTTTTTAATCGCGATTAGATGTAATTAGTGTAATTTAATGTAAAAATAATGTTATAATAAAATGAAAATACCTAGACACATGTCCTACCCTTATTGGATGTGTCATGGCCGACCCAGACAATCCATGGGTCAACTTGGGGACCCCATGGAGCCACTTTGGTAGGAAAATGACATTAATATCTTTTTATTTAATGTTAAAATTAAAATGACCCAAACATGAGTTGTTTTACTAAAACAATTTTTCAATGGGGTTATACAAGTCAGATTTTTTACTATAAATAGTAATTGTAATGATAAAAATATTTCCTACATCATATTAGTTTTTTTATAATTTTTAGACCTTATATAAATTAAATTTTCCTTGACACCATGATGATGCAATGATTACCTCATTAATAAAAGATTTAAATAAAATGAAAAGTTAATGTTAAAACTATAACATACACTTTTCAAAAACCTATTGTATGGGTGGATTTCGAACCCTTATCACCTTAAACTCTAATTATTTTAATGTGGGACCTTTTAAATCCGAAACACATTTTAAAATAAGGGAACATTTCTTTACTTTCCAAGAGTACCCCTCCTCTCCTCTTATAAAAGCCCCCACCTCTACCACTTTACCCACACTTCTAAAGACTTTGGCTCGGCCAAACCCTTCCAATTTTGACTCTACACATCCCTCTCTTACTCCTTGAAGCCTCACATTGGGCATAAGTCTTTCCAAGGAAGCCTTTGAGCTCAAACCAAAGGGAGTTACCCGATTTTAAGGTAATGTCTTCACTTGCGTTCTTTTGTTTTATTTTTGTTTCTCAAACCCACTAAAATCTTTTTATTCATTTAATTTGTAACAAAACCATTATCATCCATATACTAGGATGTTGTTATAAGAAGGATTCGAGCTACACTAACACACACCTACATCTAATGGTTAAAGAACATACTGTTTCCGTGGATGGCGAATTTCTACCTCCCAAAACAATGATTGTTCAACATTATTTTAACACCTACAATGGTGGCCATTAAGATGACACTATATTTATATATGATATATAATATGTTTATGTTTTCCTTAAGCTTTTGTATTTTTCATTTTGGGCATACCTTTATTGTTTCCATTATGGGTAAACACGATATCTTCATTTAAGTAAGTGCAGACTACCACCCCCTCAAAGTGATTTGATTCGTTAATACCTACGTGGGACGTATAAAGGATAGAGTTGTGATATTATGTATGATATTATACTGGAATTATAATATACCTGTATATCATTATGATTCCATTCCATAAAATACGAAATATAAATGAAAGCAGCGTTCATGCGTACGTATGTCTTACCGTCTCCATGAACGGTGCATTTCATTTCTTAACTCTAAATGTTATGTAATATTATAAATGCATTCATGTATTGGATTTATATGATATATATGATATCTACATCATGAATACAATTCTTGATATAATGGATACATGAACAACTTTTAATTATAAAGGGTTTATTTTTTACTCAAGTACCAATGATCGTTAAAACAACCGTTATTAACTTAAATGATTACATAATGTTCATAACATGGTAATAAGCGATATAAAAGGAATGACGAAAAATAAAAAGGTTCTTAAGCAAGTAGAAATTAACTCAAGTTTATTATTCAAGAGGTTAAAGAACGATCGAGTCAATTCGGACCTGAGGTAAGGGAACTTCTTAACCCAATTTCCATTCTTTGGGTTAATCTCCTACTTTCAAATTATGTCATGATATTATAATGTTCTATATTTTATTTGTACTTCCTCATTGTGTACTTATAGTGCATACACATAATTGGTCGATTTTATTTAATAAATGATCTTTGTATGGGACTTCGTCTCAATCCCCTTTCATTGAGGCATATTATTGTTTTATACACAACCTTATTTTATACGGTGTATAAACCCCTTGACTTTTACATTAATCAAAAGGAATATTTTTTATACGATGCATTTACTAAATGACACAAGGGAATGTTTTTGTCGTACGTATGCGGCGACAATGACTTCTCTGCTGCCGTGACCATTATTTGAGTTCCAGCGTCCTCTAATAGCCTTACCTTTTTTTAAAAAAAGAAAAATAAATACCATGTTTTACTTTTCTTTTATTTTGGTATTGAAAATGGTTTTCATAATGTTTTTATATCAATGTGTTGTATTGATATCTTGTGATTGAAAGGTGGAAATGTTATGTTTCCTTTATGCATGTTTTATGTGATACGATTATGTTGTGGTTCTTGGGAATTATTACGAAGACGGGTGGTTCCATGATAAACTAAGGGCGGGTGAGCCCGATATAGCCCTCTAATGCATTGGGTAACGCGAAGGAGTGAAATGTTAAGGTTTCTCCAAAGAGATTTAGGGAATATACTATGATGGGTATTCCAAACGTAACCAAGAGGGTTACTCCCTACGTATGAATGTTATGAATGCCTCAAGTTACCTTTATGTCTTATGATTTCTATGATTTATTCATGATTTGATGAGGTATGTTAATGTACCTATGTTTTATGGGTAAATTATGATTTCATTCTTATGTATATATGAACTCATGTTTCCTTTCCAAATTTTTATAACCCTTACTGAGCTTTTTATGCTCATCCCAAGTTTTTGAAATGTTTTTCACCGGTCAAGGGAAAGGTACATGATAAGATGATAGTTTCAAGGAAGTGTCAAGAAAGAATCCATGTTTTATTTTCAATATGTTTCTGTTGATGGGAAAAATGAATACTATCTTTTATTGTTACCACTTTGTTTAAATTTGGGATGTAATGCATGTTTTATGGTATAATTCTCTAAAACTCTAAACCTGAAAAGATTTTCAATGTGTAATCTTGTAATAAATCAAGAATAAGTATGGTTTAAGGATGGGGCCTTATATAAACTTTTATTATTAAATTCATTACATTTAAATAGTAAAATCACTAATACTATAGAAATTGTAAAAATGGGTTAACACAAGATAAAATAAAAAATAAGGGTGAAAACATGACCTAAAGCTGTCAAAAAATGATAAGATTATTTCTAATAAAAATAATATTATCTTATAATATTATCAATTTGGATACATTTTAATATTAAAATTAATTTATATTAATTTAAAACATTATGAAATTCCAAGAGTTCCCCTCCTATATCTAATAAAATGTCCCTCCCAACCAATTTTCCTCACAATTTCAAAACATTTTTTTATTGAAAATACCTAAAAAATACCTTCCATAAATTCCACACCATTTTCTAGTGTCCTTTTTTATAATAAATCCTTCTTAGTAAATATTTTTGGTGTAAACACTAAGATGTTTTCTGAAGTAAATGTATAATTCTTAATCAAAGATTATCATTTTATTCCTTATTCTACATCCTTAAAAAAATTATTCATACATGATGAAATCATAAAAAAATTAATTTATATATAAAAATATTTTATTATGTTTATTTGATCACCTATTTCAATATCCTCTTCCTTTAAATTGGAAATAAATTCGTTATTCATGTGTATAAAAAAGGAACCACCTTACGAATTGATTTAATTCATTTTCCATCACATCCTTTCTCATATGGTTATAATTTTTTATTTATCTTTTATATATAAATGATATTATTGAAATATTAATCATTCAATATAATTAATATATATGCTATTTTCATGACATTTCATTCAATAATAAATGATATCATCATTCCTACGTACGTGCAGACTACCAACGTCAGGAATCGATGTGATTAATTTTCCATCACCACATAACATTGATAATATATATATATAAATTTCAAGAAATAATATGTTATGTATTATATTTTTATCATCATATTAAGATAAAATAATAATTACCATCATTATATAATTTTCATTGAAAAATGTAAACCTTACTATTCTGTATGTATGGCCTACCATCTCTTGATTGTAATGTGGTCCATTTATTATAAAAAACTCTCATTGTTTGTTTTAATTTTATTATTGATGAATTAAAATTGTAATTATTTAATTTTAATCAATATAAATATCTTTAAATGTTGTCTTCATTCACCTTGTCAACATGTTGAAGTCGTTTTGGACATATGAGATGAATATCATCAAAACACCTAATGTGAACTTAATTGATTAACTAATTAACCATATCATAGAAGTAAAAGAATAATAAACATGATAATGGGTCTTATGAAAGAAAATAATTATTATATCTTTATTATTAAGTAATATAATTAATTTATGTGATGAAATTCAGTCAATGTAAGGGACTTACTTTTTAAAAAAATCCTCTTATAAGGTTTCCCTTATGAATCTGTTTTCCCTTCATGACCATGTTCTTTAAAAAAATTCATGAAAATTATGATTTATTCCTTAATTTTTTGCAAAGGGTCATTACTTAATTTTATTTTCTTTCATAAAAATATTCTAAAAAATAATCATTTTATGGTTTTTCAAAAAGAACACATTACTTTAAAAACATAATTTTAAATAATATAAAATTTTATTTTCAAAATATTTTATGCTATGACAATATTTTTAAAATAATTATATGTAAGTATTTAAAATTATATAAATGAATTACAATGAGAATTTTATGTCCCTTTTATTACTTTATTTTATAGTTTTTCAAATAGAATACATCTTTGTGTATTGTATACAGAACATTTTATACTTCATTACAAAAAAAGAGTCTCCAATTTTAATGTATAAAATGAAAAATAATTTTTAAACCACTATAACCATTATTTGGATTCATTTTTATGGTTTCATGTAATTTTATATAACAATAAAATTTCCCCTTTTTTGTTTTTTTCTTTTGAAAATGGGCTTTTTCCTAATTAAACGTTGTTTCGATATCTGAAAGTGTTTCCCATATGGGTTCAATAGAGTTCATCAATGTCATTTTGATGAAAATATAAAACAATAATTTTTTATACATGAAGTGATACATGGAAATTATTTATTATGATATGTGTTCCTGATATACCTGATGATGATGGGTGATCCTAATAGATATTGGACAATTACTACGCCAAAATATCGTTCCAATTGATTGGGTAATGACTATGTTCATTAATGAATAATATTTCAATTATTTCATATGATTATTATAAATGTATTGGTTCTTCAAAATTTTATATGAATGTGATATCCAAAGGCATGTTCATGAATTATCTATAAATAAATATTATTTTTCATTTAAATCATTTCATTTCAAACGGTAAGACAATTTTATTCCATTTTAAATGAATGATTATTCCCATTTTAGGTAGAAAGGTAAGTATTTATGAAAATATTTTTTCAAGGGTACTCATGTTTACTAAGAAACCCTAGTGGTTAAATTTACCTACCAATATTCTTATGAATTTTTTTATAAAAAAATATGTATATATTGGGATTTCATGTGTAAGAAAATTATTATTTTTAGCACTATTTTAATAATGTCAAAGGAAAACACATATTATGATTTCATAGTATTAATATGGTCTAATGTGTTTCAATCATTATTTTTAAGTCCCTTACATGGTTTTTTTTATCATTCTACATTTTTTAAATTTATCACTGGGTTTATGAATGGGTAAGAACAAAGGAGTAGTCAAGTTGAAAGTCCTAAAAATTTTCAAGGAAACAAAAATGTGTTTCTTTTTCAAGAATTTATATTGTGGTGAAAATGGATACTAATAAAAATTTCCCAATTTGTAAAACATGGTTTCTTATGTATGATTTATAACCTAAATATATAAAACTATAAACCAAAAAGATCCTTTTAAATGCATGAAAAACTAAATGTTGATTACAAACAGAAGATTATTTAATGATTAATTATGGGTATTTATAAGTTGTATCAAAGCTCAGTTTAGATAATTTTATTGGTTAGGATACTGAAATTAAATACCATTATGATATATAAATTTATTATCATTATATAATTTTATAAGTTACCATGTTGTTTCATCAATACTATGTCTATTCTTGATGGTTTTCCATAGAAGAGAAAAATAAGCTATTATAAAAAGGTTCTCATAGGAAAATATATTCTCAAATCAGAATAATGGAATGGTTGGAATTGGAATAGAGTAGTTTGTTGTTATAATAGATCATTCTACACGATCTATAAATGTTAGTGGCATCAATGTGAGAGAGAATCATCTTCACCGTAGTTGAATATTTTTATAGTAGATAATTTTATGAATCAATATTGTCCACTAATTAGTTGATCTTTTTACCTTGTGTTATTTGAGGGATGGCTTAAATAGATGGAAATTTTACTTTAAATCAAATGTTGTATGTATCACTAATATGTAACTCTTCTTATTTTTCATTTCAAAGGTGAATATGAATACTAGTGTTAAATGCACTAGTGCAGAAATTGTTTTTTACGTCACCATTTTTTACGTTGGTTATATATAACCGACGTAACAATGTGGCGAGTAGATTTTTCACTTTGGTTATTTTAATAACCGACGTTACAAATCGCGCCTGTTGGGTTTTTACGCCGGTTATCAAATAACCGACGTAAAAAACCAATGCGCGGGGGGTTTTTTATGTCGGTTATTTTGTAACCGACGTAAAAAACCCGATATCGATGCGTTTTTTACGTCGGTTATCAAATAACGGATGTAAAAAACCAAAGCGCGGTGTGTTTTACGTCGGTTATTTTATAACCGACGTAAAAACCCCCGGGGGCTTTGGTTTTTTACGTCGGTTATTTGATAACCGACGTAAAAAACGCCTAGATATCAGGTTTTTTACGTCGGTTATTTGGAAACCGACGTAAAAAAACCCGATATCTACGCGTTTTTTACGTCGGTTATAAAATAACCGTCGTAAAAAACCAAAGCGAAGGAGCCTTTTTATGTCGGTTTTAAGATAACCGACGTAAAAAAGCTAAAAAATAGTTTATAACGTCAGTTATATAATAACCGACGTTATAAAGAATTTAAAAAAATTAAAGCCCGCGTTCTGTCATTTATGATTTTTTCGATTGACAGTCGCCGGCTCGTCTCTCTCTCGCGCTGTAAACCCTAATCGGCTCGTCGATCACCTGCATTACACTCATTTTGGCTTCATTGTTTATCTTCTTCACTGCTCTCGGTTCTATCATCTCAACTCGCGACATTCAAGTAAGCCTTCCACGAATTTATTTCGTTCGTTTTTGTTTCGATCCTTGATGTGCTTTTCGTTCGATTTTGAATCCCGTGGAATTTTTTTTATTGCAAATGGTTATTATGTTCATTCAACTCGCAACATTCAACTCACAAATTATTATTAAAACATTGTGGATTAGCTTCAGCAAAATCTGAAAAATAATGGGTGGTACTGTAACGTTCCATTCTTCCAACAACATTATTATTTTCATTCCCTAAGTTATAAAAATATGTATTATGTAGGATGATTCAAAAATTTAATCTGTGAGATGAGTTGATTTATGTGTCAAAACCAGGCCAAACACATATGTATTTTTTTATTGGTATTACATATATATAGTTCGACATATACTTTTTTTTACATTACCATGATATTAACATTACTTTTTCTAAAGAAATATTAATGTCCTTAGATTATATATCGGATCAAAAGGATATAGTAATTCTAATATATAATCAGAATGATCTGATAATATGAAAATATTATTAAACATAAAACAAATGGTCTATATTCATATTTTTAACATGACACTTACGATGTATAGCTATTTGGTGTTGGGTACTTATGAAAACTACTACTACTTTCAAGATTTGTTTTATATTTTAAAATGTTTTACATTCAAATTATGATTTTTTCCATATAAACATGTTTTGTCTTATCTTAAAAATATATATTTTTTGTTGATATTTGTTATAGGTAATAATGAGTCGAAGTTGGATTACGGCACATCGAATGAGCAATGAATTTGAGGAAGGTGTTGATGCCTTTTTGGAATTTGCAAAATGAAATGTTCCAAGTAGTGACATTTTTTTCTGTCCATGCCTGAAATGTTTGAATATGAAGAAGTTGAAAAGTAGAGAGATAAAAGATCATCTGATATGTCATGGTTTTAATCCGAGTTACAGCCCTTGGATTTGGCATGGTGAAACTGGACGGAATGTCACTGATGATGATGATTCGCAAGATGGTAACTCCGATGGAATTGAAGAAATGATTCGCAATATTGTAGCAGAACAAATTGAGATAGAACTGACAGTTGCACGTCTATATGGTGATTCTGAAAAACCATTATATCCCGGTTGTACAGATTTTACGGTTCTGTCGGCGGTGTTAAGATTGATTAACCTAAAGGCGAAGCATGGATGGAGTGACAGAAGTTTTACAGAGCTGCTACAATTGATGAAAGACATTCTTCCAAAAGATAACGATCTTCCAGATTCACATTACAAAGCCAAGAAAATATTATGCCCGATGGGATTGGGATACAAGAAAATACATGCCTGTCCAAATGACTGCATTATATATAGGAAGGAATATGAATTTCTGTCAGAGTGTCCAAAATGTGGGACATCACGGTATAAGGTGAAAGAAAAATCACAGGGTGATGTAGAGATTACAAAGCTCCCTTCAAAGGTATTTTGGTATCTTCCTATAATTAATCGTTTCAAAGGTTTATTTGCTAATTCACATGATGCAAAAAGGTTAAGATGGCATGCTGAAGAGCGGGCATGTGATGTAAAAATACGTCATCCAGCTGATTGTCCACAATGGAAGAAAATTGATACGCAGTATTCTACATTTGGAAATGAAATAAGAAATCTCAGACTAGGGTTGTGCACAGATGGAATGAATCCATACCGAACACTCAGTAGAACACATAGTTCATGGCCTGTTTTATTGGTAATTTACAACCTCTCTCCAGAAGTTTGTATGAAGTGAAAATATGTCATGTTGAGTACAATGATCTCTGGTCCAAAGCAACCCGGTAATGATATTGATGTTTACTTGTCACCGTTGATTGATGATTTGAAACTGTTATGGGCTGATGGTATTAGGGTGTATGATTCTTATAAAATGGAATATTTTCAACTGCATGCAGTGCTTCTGTTCAATATAAATGACTTCCCAGCGTATGGAAATTTTTCTGGATACAGTGTTAAAGGGCATAAAGCATGTCCAATTTGCGAACAACAGACGTCCTATTGTCAATTGCATCATGGGAGGAAAACAATGTACATGGGTCATCGAAAGTTTTTGCCTATGGAACACCCTTATAGAAGACTAAAAAAGGCATTTAATGGCTCACAAGAATTTGATACTGCTCCAAAACCTTTATCCCATGATCTGTATTTTGAGAGGGTGAAAACCCTTGACGTGACATTGGGAAAGACACAGAAATCTGGTAATGATAGACATATTTGGAAGAAAAGGTCAATATTTTTTGAGCTACCATATTGGAGGTATCATGAAGTTAAACATAATATTTATGTCATGCATGTGGAGAAGAATATCTATGATTCATTGATTGGAACATTGTTAGATATTAAAGGAATGACTAAAGATGGGTTGAATGCAAGATTAGACTTACTATCAATGGGAATACGTTTGGATTTAGCTCCCACTCCTAAAGGAAGACGAACATTTCTTCCCCCGGCTTGTCATACATTATCGAAGAAGGAGAAAATTTGCTTCTGTCAGTGTCTTCATGATACCAAAGTGCCTCAAGGTTATTCTTCTAATGTAAAAAATTTTGTCTCAATGAAGGACTTGAAGTTGATAGGTATGAAATCACATGATTGTCACGTCATGATGCAACAAATTCTACCAGTTGCATTGCGTGGAATATTGCCCATTCATGTTAGAAAGACTATAATGAAGTTGTGTTATTTTTTCAATTCAATTTGTAACAAGGCGATTGATGTGAATGCTTTGAAAATTTTGGAAAAGGATGCAATTTTAATACTTTGTCAATTGGAAATGTATTTTCCTCCAACATTTTTTGATATAATGGTGAATTTAATGATTCATCTGGTTCGAGAAATAAAGCTTTGTGGACCTGTATATCTTCGTTGGATGTATCCTTTTGAAAGGTATATGAAAATATTAAAGGGGTATGTTAAAAATCTATATCGACCTGAAGCCTCCATTATTGAAAAGTATATTTCTGAGGAGGTAGCAGAGTTTTGTACGAGCTACTTGGCTGCGGCGCAACACATAGGTTTTCCTCCATCTCGCCATGAACGAGTTAATAATGAGGGAAAGGGGATTCACGGCTTGAAAGTCAAATCATTGTCAGATGAACAGATGAAGAAGTTAGAATCATACATCTTGAAGAACATAGCTGATGCTCAACCATATATCACATTGCACATTAATGAGTTGAAACAATGTCATCCAAAGAAGAAAGAAATGTGGATTTTGAATGAGCACAACAAAACTTTTTTGTCATGGATTAAAAAGACTTTTCTTGGTAGATCAGATGTATCAGAGACATTAAAATGGATAGTGGGTGGTCCATGTTTAAATGTGATAACATGGTCTGGTTATGACATTAATGGTTATAAATTTCATACAAAAGCTCAGGACAACAGAAGTGCAGTTCAGAATAGTGGTGTATTTGTGTTTGCAGAAGCAATGCATTTTTCGAGTGCTAAGGACAAAAACCCAATTTCTGCATCAAATGCAAATTATGGAGTGATTGAAGACATATGGGAGGTTGATTACTTTAAAATTAAAGTTCCCGTTTTTAACTGTAAATGGTTTAACGGTAACAACAGTGTCAGACATGATGAATTTGGAATGACACTTGTTAATCTGAATAGATTGGAAGACACAGCTGATTCTTTTATAATGGAAGCACATGAAAAACAAATTTTTTATGTAGTAGATCAATCAGATATGCAGTGGGCTGTTGTTTTACAAGGGAAAAAAATATGTTGGTGAGGATGAACTTGATGAATATGCTGATTTATGTGAGATCCCTACTTCAATGGAAATATTAACAGAACATAATGACGATCATGTTGAAGAAATAGTTTGTGCCATAAGGAATGATCACGACGAAGGAATTTGGGAAAACAATCCATCTGTACATTCCTAAAATTACAGGTAACATATGTTTATTTCTTGTTTACATTTATTTTTTCCATAAATGTTAGATATTGTAAGTTTTTTATTTATTAAAACATGTTTTAAAATAAAATAAGTATATGTTATTGTTTGTTTTAAGTTTGTTTAGTTTACTTTATCATGTTTATTGTTGTACCCCTATCTCTTGGATTTTAATGATCACAATCACTCTCATCGTGTTCTAACTTGTTTTCAAGTGTTTTGATGCTAGGAAAAAGGTTGCCCAGGAGTTGGCCCAAGAAGGCTGATAGTGGACTCTCTGAGTCTACCGGCCAACCGGTGGATTCCCACCGGCCAGCCGGTGGTCTCTGGCAGAAGCATTGCTTTCTGCCAGAGCCACCGGTCAGCCGGTGTTAGCGCACCGGCCAGCCGGTATGGGCACCGGCCAACCGGTTCTTGCCCACTGGCCAGCCGGAGGACCCAGGCAGTAGGCTTGCCCACTGCCTGGTGACACCGGACAACCGGTGGATTCCCACCGGCCAGCCGGTGGTCTCTGGCAGAAGCATTGCTTTCTTCCAGAGCCACCGGTCAGCCGGTGTTAGCGCACCGGCCAGCCGGTATGGGCACCGGCCAACCGGTTCTTGCCCACCGGCCAGCCGGAGGACCCAGGCAGTAGGCTTTCCCACTACCTGGTGACACCGGCCAACCGGTGGATGACCACCGGCCAGCCGGTGGAACCCAAACAGAAAGAAATTCTCTACGACCCAACAGTTTATAACCATTACTTTTCTATTTTCTGATTACAATAGTATTAAAATATTTGAATTTGTATATTTGTAAACTGACGTTTGTTTTTTTGATTTGAAAGATAATGACAGATCATTCAGATGATCAACCACATGATTCTGGGGAGGAGCATATTGCTGGTCATACCTCTGGGAATGAACATTCACATGCTCCTATTACGACAAAGAGTTCAAAGGTTGGTAAACATGGTTGTACACGTTTACCAAAATTATCACTTGCCCGTACACAGGATCGGAGGATAGTAGTTGAGTTTGATGATGATGATATTCCTAGAGGTCCGAATGCCAAAGATTTTAAGAGTTTTGTTGCAACTCAGGCTAAGACCAAAGTAAGCATTCTGTATGATGATTGGAGAGGTGTGGATAAAGCGATTATCTCTCAGTTGTGGGAGACGATTTTGGTAAGATCTTTTGTCATTGTTTGACCATTGTTTTAATGTTTCTGGTATATATAATATGTTTAACCTCTTCTTTATCAGATGACATTTGATATTCTTGACACTGGAGGAGTCAGGAAGAAATGCTTATCATTGGCTGCCAGGAGATGGAGGGATTTCAAATCAACCCTCACATCTGATTTCATTTATGGTCATAGGAGTCATGACAATCCATGTTGTATATATCCTTTTATAGATGAAGACACATGGAGACAGTTTTTTGAAAGTAGAAAAAAAAGAGTCATTTCTGGTAAGGGAAATGTAAACTTTTATATACTTTCTTATATAAATGATTTTATTAATGTTTTGTTAATGATTTCTTATTCTTAAATTACAGCAAACAAGGAAAGCTCATCAGGAGATCCAATCTAAAAATCTATACCCTCATAGTTTATCTCGGGGAGGGTATACATTATTGGAAGAAAAAATGATAGCGGAAAAATTTCAACAACTAAGTGCTGAGTCTTCAAGCTCTGGAGAGGTGGCCCCTCCATCCCCTCCATCAAGACATGAAAAATGGAAGAGAACTCGGAAGGGAAAAAAAGGGCAATATCTTTCGGAAGAATTGAGAATCGTAGCTGAGAGGATTGTAAGATATCTATTTAATTTATTTAAGTTACCTTTTTTCTTCATATAAGTTTCAATCATTACAGAAATGTTCAATTAATTAATACAGGACTCTCTTGAGGAGCAAAGTTCAGAGGGGACATTTATAGCTACTGGGAGGGAAGATATTTTATTTGCAGCATTGGGAAGTCCCGAACATCCTGGTCGTGTAAGAGGATATCCGACAGGTGTATCGGTAAGAAAAGTGATTCCACGTTCTTCAACTTCTAACATTGAGGGGGTTTATAAAAAAAATAGAATCCTTGCAGGCTGAAGTTCAAAATATTAATGCAACGATGGAAGACAAGATTAGAGATTCGGTGCAGTCTATGTTTACAGAAATGCAAAGACAATTTCAGACTGCAGCTCCCACTCCTCCACCTCCCCCTGCAGACCCCATTATTTATCCTCCACCTCCGCCAGTAGCTCCCACTCCCCCACCTCAGGCTGCGGACCCCATTTTTTATCCTACGCCTCCGCCGCAGATTTCTACATATTGCGAGTTGTATGTTGATGATTCTCAACATCATATAGTAGCATACGGGTTGGTATGTTGTATAGGAGATACAGTTCATCATCAACAATTAGAGGTAGAGAATCAGAGGGTCACTGTATAGTATATTATAGATAGATCAGCTAGGGTACCAATACCTACAGATGAGGTGGCGACAGTTGGACAGAGTATCAGCCATTTTTTAGTTTGGCCATCCAGACTTCTTCGACTCATTACCATAGAGGTATGAATGTTATATCTTTTATTTTATTTTTTTACTAAAGTTGTTTTATCATTTGAAAACTACTATAATTCTCAATTTTTTTTCATAGGAATACGTCAAAGGTAAAGAAATACTATATAGACAACAACAAAGACAACAGGCTATGACATCAGATACAGATTCCAGTGGTCTTGACAGATTGTCAAGATATTCACATTTGTTGTTGGGTTTTTATGATTTTCCAATGGAATATCATGTTTGTGGACGTGAAATAACTGTGGGGATTACAAAATCTGATATCATGGAGCTTGTTACTGGAGATAAGTTGGGCATCAACGTGGTGAAATTTTTTTCCATGTAAGTCTTAACACCTTTTCCCTGCGTTATATTTATTAAAAATGTATACTTATATATGTTTTGTATTAGGTATCTTTATAAAATTTGTGAGAGGAATGAAATGACAGAAGTATATGGATTCATGGACCCACAATTGATTTCCCCTGAAGCATGTGCATTGACTGAGGAACAAAGAATGGTTTATATTGCTGAAAGATTTGAAAAGAATATAATCCAACAATGTTGGATGATGCCTTTTTGTGAGAGGTATGAAACACATTTCTCTCAAATAGTTAATTATCTTTTAACATAAAAAACCACTAACATTAAATTTCCTTTTATCAGTAATCATTGGATGTTAGGGATTTTTTTCCCAAGGGAGAAAGCTCTTTATTGGATATGCTCTGTTCATGGTGATGTGCGGGCAAGTTTTAAGAATATATTGGAAAAGTAAGATTCAATTTCTCAATAGTTTTATATATTATAATAAATTTTAAATTTACCCCATTCGTATTATTTTTCTAACAGTGCATGGGCCTACTTTCGAAAAAACACAAAGAAAAGAAATGCAAAGCTCAAATATGTAAAGGCGAAGGTAAATTTCCATTTATAATTTGTACTTTTTGATTTATTACATAAAAATAATATATTGAATTTACACTCATTCAAAACAGAATTGTCATGAACAACAAGGCCTCATCGAATGCGGATATTATATGTTAATATTTATGTATGAAATAATAACAACTGGGACAGTTGTGAATTTTGACCTGGTACAATTTCCTCTTAAATGTTGCCATCATATTTCAATTTGATTTATTCATTATACACGTAAACTATCTTCTTTTTCATTTGTAGCTTTTTGATGACCCTCAACCCTATACTGCTGAAGACATCAAACACGTACAAGTGGAGTGGTCAAATTATTTTACAGGTTTGATTGAATTTTAGTTGTTTGTAATGTAAAATGTAATTTTGAATATTTTCGTTTTAATTGTCTATTTGGTAGTTGTTTAGGTCTGATTTAGTTTTTTTTTGAAGTTGACAGTGTAAGTTTTGAATGTTATATAAGTGAATGTTTAATTTTTCTATACTTCTTGTTTTGGTCTACTTTTGATGGTTCTTCTGGTATGGATTTGGGTCTGTGGGGGAGGGTTCCCAGGGTGTGGGGGTGTGTTCAGTGGGGTTGGGGGTGTCCAGCGGTCTGGGAGGGCTGTCCAGTGGGGTGGGGGGACAGTCTTGGGGGGTGGCAGGGATGTCCAGGGGTGTGGGAAGCCGGTGCAGGGGTGTGGGAGTGTTGTCCAGGGGTGGGGGGGTTGTCCAGGGGTGTGGTGGGGGCTGTCAAGTGGGGTGAGGGGGTGAGGAGGTGTTGTTCAGGCAGGTGGGGGTTGTCGAGGGGTGTTTGGGGGTGTCCGGGGGTCGGGGGGCAGTCCAGGAGTGTGGTGGGGGCTCCAATGGGGTGGGGGAGGGTTGTCCAAGGGGTATACATGAGGGTGGGAGCTCCAATGGGGTGGGGGAGGGCTGTCTAGGGGGTATACATGAGGGTGAGGGCTCCAACGGGGTGGGGCAGGGCTGTCCAGGGGGTATACATGAGGGTGAGGGCTCCAACGGGGTAGGGGAGGGCTGTCCATGGGGTATAAATGAGGGTGGATGCTGTCTAGTGGGTAAGTTTTATATGTTATCTATTTACATGATTATTTTTGATGTACTTCTGTTTTTGTGGTATGATTTCTTGATTTATTTTCTGGTTGATTCTGGTGGAGAGAAGATCACTGCATTCTGTTTAAAAAAAATTGGGTTTATCACGTCGGTTATTTAATAACCGACGTGATAAAATGCCTGGAAAATAGTTTATCACGTCGGTTATTTAATAACCAACGTTATAAAAGGCCTGTAAAATAGTTTATCACGTCGGTTATTTAATAACCGACGTGATAAAAGGCCTGTAAAATAGTATATCACGTCGGTTAATTAATAACCGACGTGATAAAAGGCCTGGAAAATGGTTTATCACGTCAGTTATTTAATAACTGACGTGATAAAGGGCCTGGAGAATGGTTTAGCACGTCGGTTATTGAATAATGGACGTGCTAAACGGCCTGGACAAGGGTTTATCACGTCGGTTAGTCAATAACCGACGTGATAAACCCCCCTCCCCCAGTTTTTCATGTCGGTTTTATATGAACCGACGTGATAAACCACGCTCAGCCCGGTTTATCACGTTGGTTCTTATATAACGGACGTGATAAACCACCCTCACCCCAGTTTATCACGTCGGTTCTTCGATAACTGACGTGATAAACCATTCTCCAGGCCTTTTATCACGTCGGTTCTAAAATAACCGACGTGATAAACCATTCTCCAGGCCCTTTATCACGTCGGTTCTAAAATAACCGACGTGATAAACCTCGCAATTTTATGCTTTTTGACGTTGGTTTTTAAATAACCGACATCAAAAACCTTATTTATAACGTCGCACGTATTAACATCGTCTAGAAACCGATGTAAAAAATTAAAAATAACCGACGTAAAAAACGTTTTTTGCACTAGTGATGGTTCAAAATATAAGGTAAAGAGAATAGATTTATTCCTTGATGTGGGATAATATTAATACTATTTTACCTTATAAATATTTTCTTATGGTGATTCTACAGAGGATGGAAAAAATTCATAAAATAGACACTGAAGGGGGAAGATTAAATATCCACATACAATGAAAACATTAACTAATTGGATGAGTATGAACTAAAATTTATATGTTATCATGATTGTGATATTGGTTAGTTTTAATTATGATGGATACCATGATTTTTAAGTGAATTGGGTTCCCATGAGTTCATATGTTATGAGAAATTTTTCTGAAATGAGGATAAGGTAGTAATGGAGTTTATCGAAGATCATGTATTCAACGAAAATTAATCCTTATAAAAGGTATAGGTGGAATGTAATATAGAATAATCTATAAAATAAATAGCAAGGAAATAAAATCAAGATCCATTCATGTGATATATTCTATGCAAATCATCTTCAATAATTCATTACAAATTCTGGGAAGTGTTTCTAATGTGGAAATTTTGGACATGTGGATCTTGAATGTAATAGAAATGACCAGATAAACATTTAAAAGTCGATTACAAGATTCTTTAATTTTGCATAGTTGAGGCATTATTCTAACGTGTTAGGGAATTAAGTAACTTGTGGTATAAATAATCTGGATAGAAATAAAAAACTTCTGTAAAAATCATTTTATACTACTGAAATATATGTTGGTCCAACCAATGAAGTGGTAATTGGTATGTTAATTGTTATTTTATTTTTTAATATTCTCTGTTTGGTACTGGATATTCAAATTCCATAATTTCTGAGATATTTTTGAGGTGAAAAGGAATATAATCTCATAAAAAGAACATAGAAATTTCGGTGAAAATTCTCTGTAATGATATCAAAAAAATAATTATTTACATGAACCTTCATATTATTATTAGTGGCATAGTATTTCTAGAAAATCTTGATGAAATGTCCCTGGTAATGTTTCTTATTATTTTTATGGGTTTGATTTTAGTTTACCATTATAATATATATTCAAAAGAGAAAACATTTAATTCATTAATTATATACCATTGAAACCTACCAAGAAGCTTCGAAATTGATTTGGGATAGCCATGAATGTTACACTGGTCATGTTGTTGAAAAAAATAAGTTATTAAAATTAATAATGTTCAGTTAGTAAATGAAGATGTGGATGAATTTCTGGATAAAGTTTTATGTTTTATTCTTAATCTAGTGGTTAAATTTACTATTGAATTTGTGTATGATGCTACAAATTTTTCAAAAACCCCCTTATCGAATATCTCAAATAAAACATTCTACATTGAAAAAGGAATTACAAGATTTTCTATATTAATATTTCATTTTTCCAATCACTTCTACATGGTTTGATCATATTTTTTTTGTTAAAAAGTAAGAAGGTTCAATGTGAATTTTCCATGGTTATAAATCCTTAAATAAAATCATTACTAATGACAAGTATCATTTTCCTCATAATAATTATTTTTTTGATCAGCTAAAATAACTGTGAGATTTTTTGGAAGATTGAACTCAATTTAGTGTATAATTAGTTCAAGTTGAAGGAGGAAGATATCCTAAATTCAACATTTTAGACAAGATACTGGAATTATAAGTATGTAGTTATTCCCTCTCAGTTGTCTAATGCACTAGCTATATATATGGGCCTTATGAATATATTTTCCATTAGTTCTTTTTAATGTTTTTTATAGTGATTTTTGATGATATTTTTTATATTATAAATTTCATGAAGAATATTAAATACACATAAGAAATGCTTCTAAAACCATTAAAGAAATGAAGTTATATAGAAAATTTAGTAAGTGTAAATTTTGGTTACTCCCAATTCCATTTCATTAAAATATTATTTATATAGATGGAATAATTGTTGAACCCACTAAAAATATTTTCAAATAATGTGTATGACCTATAAATATCACAAATATTCATATTTTTCTTAGATTAGTAGGTTAATATTGGTGGTTTGTTGAAATATTTTCTCAACTCTCCATCCCATTGAATAATTTTACTCTAAAATGAGTTAAATTCATATGGATAAAATAATGTGATTAATTTTTCTAGGAAATGAAATGAAGAATCGTGAGTGATTTAGTTTTATCACTTCTATATTGAAATAATGAATTTTTTAGATATACTTATTATTTATTGAAGTGAAATGGTTGTGTTCTGATGTATAATGATTAGGTAATTATTTGTTCTTCCCATCAATTAAACCTCATGTGATAAATTATCCTACACTTTATCTGAAATTATATTATATGGTTTTTGATTTAATATTTTAGAGTCATCATTTTTATATATTAGATTGTGAAATATATACTCTTTATAAATTTTTAAAATATAAATTCACACATAATGAGTTTAACATGAGGATAAAAAGATTGATGTAACTAATTAAGAATTACTATAACATGATTCATTAACATCCTTGAAGAGAAAACATGTGTCTGATTTTTGAGTTGGAAAAATGATTCTACATTAGCCATGATTCATATGGAACATCACCCTTTATTTAATTATTTAATGAATCTTGGTATGAAATTGTGCATGTTGTATAATTCTCTATTTGTTCAAGCGTGAGAAAAATAATCTATATCATAATTAATTGACCAATTTACAAATGAGGATCATATTATAAAATAAAATGATGAATATGCTAGTAATGGTAGGTTACTAGAGTTTAATATTGATGAATAAAGTATTATCCGGTTTAGAAACAAATTATGTGCACCATGTGTTTCCTAGATGAAGAAATAATTATTGAGTGAAGCTCACAATTACATATTTTCCATTTACCATAACTACAATAATATGTATATAGACCATAATGAATATTACTGGTGGAGTGGAACGAAAATACATATTGTAAACATTACCATGAAATGTTTTAAATTCAAATTGTTTAAAGATGAATAATTGTTACTCTGGGGGGATTCTTCAATCGTTTCCTCTACCAGTTTATAAAGGGAATAATATATATAGGGATTTCATGGTGGTATTTCTATGTAAATCACTACGCAATAATTTTATTTTGGGTTATTATTGATCGACTAACTAATTTTTAACATTTCCTTCGCATTTGAGATAATATGAGATTATATCAACATTCTAAAATGTACCTTTTGGTGATAGTCATGTTACATGGGGTAAATATATCTATTAAATATAATCATGACACCCTGATCAATTCTAATTTTCTGAAACAACTTCATAATTACTTCAGTACAGGATTATATTTCATAACATATTTTCATCCAGATCTTATGGATTGTTCTAGAAAAAAATTATAAAAAGGAATACATGATTTATTATTGTTTAATAGATTACTAGGGAAGTTAAGATAAACAACTTTCTTGGATTGAGTATTCTTATAACACGAGTTTCTGTTATAGTATATAGATGGATCATTTTGATGAATTATATAGGAAGCGGTGACAGAGTCCATATTTTTGGGATGAAGTTAGATAAAAAAGAGATTATGGGATATGTGTTTGTGGAGGAGGTGGTTAAAAATTGTATATCATTTAGAATCATGTGGGGACAACATAGAGTATGAAGAAAAGTAATGAAAATATCTAGAACAAATATATTTCTTTAGAGGTCTGGGATTGTTTTTTTTCAAAGGTGTCTATATGGAAATGATTTATTTGATTTGGTTTAAAGGTTATGATAATTACATAGTTCATTGAACAATATAAAATTCAACAAAAAAATGGAACATTTCCCTTATAAGTGTAATTTCCACTGAGTTTATCTTATGTAAAAACAATTTTTCTAGTTTTGATGGTAAGAAACTCTGTGTCTAATTCATCTCATGTTTTGAGCATGGTTGTAATTTTGTTTGAAGAGAATCATTATTATGAGGAATATACTATACATATTTTTGAACATAAAGAAAATGTATTTATCTACAATAAGATTAACCATGTTTTTATTTTGTGGAAAAACCATATCATTGAAGAAGAAATAAGAAAATCTGAAAATTCAGTGAGGGAAAGATACCACCACTTCATAAATTAGTGAAAAAAATTATGAGGGAATAATTTTCTAATGGGGGGAAGAATGTAAAACCCTATTAGTTGATATAATAAATAATTTTCATTGTCATTATTATTCATTAATTTGATAGCTACATTTATTATAAAATATTATGTACTTTTTTAAAATGAAAAGGTAATAGTTTTATTAAACACTTTAATAATAATATTTTATTTAAATGATTATTTATAAAATAATATATTTCTAATCTCACAAAATTAATATTTTTTTCAATTGATAAGGTAAAACTGTTACTCATGTTATTTTTTAGTTTTTTTAAATATTTATTTTTCACTAAATAGTTAAAAGTACTAATTTTTTATAAAAATATCATTTATTTTCAATGAAAAAGTCCCATAATAATTTTATTTTAACCCTTAATTAATAAATATAATTTTCATTTAGAAATAATATTATTAGTTATAAAAATAAAAAATATTTTACATGATATTGGTATAAAAATTCTTTTAAACTTAAAAAGTCATTTCTTTGGGAAAGTCTTCTTCATCATGCATTGTAAGAAAATTATATAATGAATTTATACAAATTTTATATATTAAATTCTGTAAAATTTATTCTATATTTTCAATTGGAAAATTTATTATTATTTTACAAGGATAAAATAATTTTTTGTTATAATGAATAGTAAATATAGTAAAAATGAATCACTATGGTAAAAAGGTAAATCGGGTTAAGCTAGGATAAAACTAAGTGATAAAGCCCCCAATTTTTCATCTTCAATATTATTAGATGTATGTATTTTTACAATTATCACATTATGATTGATATTTATTTTTTATGGGACACATTTCCATGAAAGTGGCCTATATAATTTTTTTAGGTAATGAAAAAGATAAAATGGAAGGATATTACTTTCAAATATCAATTATATGCATACATACAGAATTTTTTTGGAATTAATTATAATTTTTATTTTTATAATAAATAAATTTTTTCATTATGGTGATTTATTTATAATTTTTAGTAATTACGTAATTAACTTAAATTCTTATGCAACACCAACACAATTTTTTTTTAAATAATATAAACAAATAAGATATTTTAAAAACATTAAAAGTATTAGAATTTAATGGAATTAGCCATTTTCACGAATTTATAACAAATTTTCATTTTTTGAAATGATTACAATATAATTTTATCTTTTTCCAAATATTTTTATGTAAAATTAAGTAATAGTGTAAAAATTGTGATTATTGATATGATATAATAAATAATGTATCATAAAATTATTTAAATTCATAAAAATAGTAACTTTATAAAACAAATGAAATATAGTTTAAATATAAATCTTTTTTAAATTAGGGGTTGAATTCATTTTATAGTAACATCCTGGACCTATAAATAGTAAAAAATTTAATATTTTGGTAATTGTAAAAATAGGGTCCCCCCGGTTTTAAAAAAACGATTAGAGTGAAAATATCCCATGAACATGTAAAAGTATTATCTTATGAGATTATTTAGACTCAAAACGCCTTATATTTTAATAATATCAGTTTCCAAGAATTTTAGTTTGAAAATATATTCATCTTATTTTAATACATTAAGAAATCCCAAGAGTGACTCTCCCACCTCTTATAAAAGTAATCCTCCTCTCTTATTTCTATCACTGCTGAAATTTTTTTTATCCAATACATACCCAAATACCTTTTATAAATCCATCATGACATACTATAGCCCAATTTATTATCATAAAACCAACCCAGTAATTCTTTTCATGTATTCTTTAAGAGGTTTTCTGAAAATACATATTGTTTTTAATCGATAATTTTTGTACTATTTCATATTATTCAATAGTAAAACATTATACCAACAAGATGAAACAATAAATAATATATCTTATATATATTAACATGTAATTATGTTAATATAATGATCAATATAAATCTCCTCTTTGAGAAAATTGGAAATGAAACCATCATTCATGTGTACGGCGGACTACCTTATCGTGATAAAATGTAACTCATTTTCCATCACCGCATCTTGATGATGGATATAATGAAGGATTTATGGAATATATATTATAATTATTTCATGTTTTTTATTTTATAAAAATAATATGTTTCCTATATTTTTAAATTCTTATTCACTGAAATATAATAACTTCATTCGTGCATACGTGTGGACTTCCACCTCCACAAAGCTATGTGATTCCATTCTCATCACTCCATCACATGGATTATATATATAAGTAAATGTAAATAAAAAATATTTTATTTATAAAATAATTATCATTAATTATATATAAAATCATAGTTACATTCTTTCCATAATGATTACTGAAAAATTGAAACATTACTCGTATATATATATGACCGACTATCTCGGTGAATATAACATAGATCATTTTTTATAAACATTTAACAAGGTTTGATTTAAAAGTACATATGATATATAAATATAATAATTATGTTATGATTATTATTTTATGTATGTTGAAATAATTACCTCTTTGTCGATAGTTATCCTACTAAATCCTTTTCAGATATGTGAGTTTAATATCACCAAAACGCTCGGCATAAAGTTAATAGATTATATAATTGACTCCAAAATTGAAAAAGGTTATAATTAACATAATGTTCCTAATAGCATAAATAATGAATGAATTTTAATTATTCCTAAATAAAAACAATGCAAGTGACGATTTATATTTAATGTTAGATACTTTAATTTTCAAATAATTATACTATTAAAGTCTCTAAATTTTTTTATCCTTTATGCCCATGTTTTTAAAAATGTTTTAAAGAAAATTATAATTTATTTATCAATGTTTTTATAAGTGTTATTTTTCACCATAATTTACTTTCTTTACAATTTTTTGAAATGGAATATTTTATGGATTTTTATAAGGGACACTTTGCATTAAAAGCCACATTTTACATACTTTAAAGATTTATTTTTTAAATATTTTCCCTAAATATCTATATTTAAAAAATTATTTTTTGGATTTATTTTTTGAGATGTTAAAAAAAATTAAAATTTATTTTATACCCCTTCTCAATATCATTATATTTTTTTCAAAATGAACATATTTATATATTTTATAAAAACATTTTGACTTTATTCACCAAAGAACAAATGAATGTTCTATTTCAACATATATAACAACAATAAATTTCCCCTCCACCATACCTATTTTTTGTATTGATTTATAATATTACATTTTTCATAAAACAGAAACATGATTCCCTTTTATTTTGCTATTTTTACTTAGGAATATGGGTTTTTTAAATAATAAATGGTGTTCTTATATCTGAAAGTGTATTACATATGGGTTCAAAAGAGGTTTTCAATGGGATTTATGATGAAGGTGTATAATATTAAAATGTTATGTTCATGATATAGTCCTTTTAAATTTTCTATGATTATGGGTGATCCCATATATCTCATGGTAATGTCTGATCCCGATTTATCTTAGAAAATTGTTGTGCCAAGACAGTGCTCCAATATATTGGGTAATGATTTTGATCTCCAGGAAATTATATTGAAAGTCGACTGCATAGTTATTACAACTGTAAGTGTCCTTATTATGGTTGTATGAATATGATGTTCCAAGGATCCGACATGAATTTTCTATAATTTATTATGAGTTTTCATGGAAAATATTTTATTTCAAAAATAATTATAATATTATTTAATTTTAATGTAGTCATTATTTCCCATTTTTCGGAAATATTTACATTTTATGAATTTTTTTCATGGGTTCACTTGTTTACAAAGAAATCCTCATGATGATGATTTTTTCCATTATATTATCATATAATTCATTTTATGAATGTCTTTGAGTAGAAATACTAATTTCATGTGTAAGTAAAGGATAATTTCAAATATCATTGTTTATAATGTCAAATGAAAACACCTTTTAGGTTTTAATTATTATAAAATAGACAAAAAATATCTCCATTTCATTTTTTATTCCAAACTATGAATTTTGTTCTCATAATAGTTTTAAAAAAATTAAATGGTTTTGAGGATGGGTGACCAAAAAAGAAGAAGTCCATTTTAAAGTCATGATGATTTTTCATGAAAATACTACATGTTTATTTTTAATAAAATTATGTTGTGGAGAAAAATGGATGCATATCATGAGGTTCAACTTTGTAAAACAGTGTTTTGTTATGTGTGAGTTTTGACATAATTCTCTAAAACTGTACACCATAAATATCCTTTGGTATCTACAAAAATGAATTATTCACTAAAAGATCTATATTATGTAATGTTTAAAGTAGGTTCCTTATAGAAAATATATTGAATATACCTTTAGAAAACCAAATTCCAACATCACATCATAGAATATATCATATGTGAGCTCAACACTAATGATATAGATACCATGATAAGTAGAATCACAATCATCCTATAACCATTACTCATATGGAGAAATTCTATAACCACTTTCAACTTTACTATCAACACCCTACATCATACTAGTAATTTATTTCTCCCCCTGACCACCTAAGCCACACCCATATCATTACTGAGGAATTAATTGCAGCCAACCACTCAATATTCCCTCCCATTATATCATATGATTTTTTTGATGAAATCCTAATTAGTAAAATATTATAGAATATATTACACATGTCCCAACTCAAAAAAATACTCTAAGAGACAACCCCTAGGAATATTAAATGAGCAGTGGAATCCATCAGTGGTTTTGTATTATTCTTCACCCATTACAGTACTCATGTTCATAAATTGAATGAATCATAAATTCATATATTATACAAGAAGAATCTTGAAACTACCTACCATGTATATACAGGACTTTGGACATCATGTATCATCAATGGATTTAGCTTCAACTATTATAACTGTGATATTAGGTAATATCTGATGATGTTTGAGAGAACGATGAGGGAAACAAAAAATTGACACCAAGTGATAGCTAGCCATACCTATGGTGGAATAATGAGATGATCGGAATATGTACCCCATGATAAATTTATAGGATATACTCTCCTTGAATAATTTATTATGATACAGAGAGGGGAATATCATTATGGATGATTAGGGAACCCCTTTACCACTTATAGTCCTCAATCAATTAGTCAATTTATTAATTTATTGATAAAATTTTAAAAATACTTAAGGTCCCATGAAAACCAGATAAAATTTATGGTTTGTTATCATAATATGTTCATGGGATCGTATTTCGTTTAATGTGTTTTTTGTATTATATAATCTGGATGATGAAATTGGTAATTGAATGAATATTAGTTTCTCTATTATCTATATTGTATAATTATGTAGTAAATTATTTTATATGATCATCCCATGAGAGATATGTTGCAAATATGTATGACTGTATGAAATTACTACTTCTGTTTTTTTTAAATAATGGATGATTTTAATATTACATATATCATTTATCTATGATATTTTCATTCTTTTATGTGATGCTTATTGACTATTTTTTTATGCTCTGATTTTATGTTATCTATGCCAACGATGGTATAGTATCCTCACATTATTTATAGAAACTTTTTGTTGGTTGAAAACCTCAGGTATATGGTGATTTAATCTTTGGGTATGTGGCATACAATTAATTTATAGTAGTGGTGATCCAGATAAGGCATTATAAACACCTTCTTACCCTCACTAACAAATCACATGACACTTTTAAATTATTTTAAAACCAGATATATATCAATTACCACCTATCTATTTATGTTTATAATTTCTCATAACTATTTAAATTAAGATTGACATCTATGAGTCCCCATGTCATTCATATATATAAATTAATCATTTTTCATTTAATACATAATTAACTAAATAATTTAATTAATTTTGGTTAAGCTCCCCAAGTATTAGTGCAATTCAAACACATTTTGAAATGACATGATAAAGGACAACGATATTATAACAATCCTCCTATTATTAAATCAATAGGATCCCATTAAAATTTAATATATAATTTCACTCTAAAATTGTTGATATTTAAAGAGATTATCCCAAAGTGACTTACCTCTAGTGAGACTGTGATCAACTACATGTGTCCATCCCCTCATAAACTCCTTTAGAAAAAATACATAAGAGGATTGTTAATATAAAATGGATTCTCTATGATCCTATTAAATATAATATAAAATATCTAATAAAAAAAGTTGGGGAGAATTAAGTATGAATAGAACTATATGGGAAGGGTAAAAAATTTCCCTGAATCATCAAACATAATCCACTAATTATGCCTTATATCTATAAGAAAAGGAAAATTTAAAAATGTGTTGAGGATGGTAATATGCCTATTCCTTTAGGAGTCACGGAGAAGAAACCCTAATTAGGGGTTTATAAAAAATATCATAAAAAAAGTCTCCCCGTATTATGAAAGGGTCATGTAATTCAGTTAATGTCATAGTGGACCCCCAACGGTAGCATATAACAACCAAGGATTTTTTCAATGGAAATTACCTTATTATAATTATGTCATTTAGTATAAAACACCACCATCATAGAGAAAACCCAATATAAAAATTAATCTAATAAATTAACTATTATACATTAGTTATCAAAAAACTAATTATAATAACAAATTTTATAGTGGGGCAACAAAATAATAAGATAATAAAAATATGAAAATTTGGATCCGCTCAATCCACTAGAATGATCACACTAATGAATAGAGATATATAAATACAACATAATTTTATATATAAAATAATAATTTACCTGAATAAATTTAATATAAACATAAGAGAACATAGAATTTGATAAAGAATGAATAAAAGAATGATGTTTATAGAATTTGCAGAATATATACAATTGGAATAGTAACCTAACTATTGGAATATTAACCTAACAATTGGAATTGTAATGTGATTTTCATGAATATTAACCTAGATGGTAGAATAAAAACCAAACCGATGAAATTATAAATAAAATTTAGGCATCTTAAGAATCAATATATTTTATATTTAAACTAGGGAATAAGTAAATATATTTTTAAATGATAAATTAATTGTTGGTATTTTTATAAAACATCAAATTCTAATTAAAATTTTATAATTAATATAAATATATTAAAAATATTATTTTCACTAAATAGAATCATAATTAATATTTTTTTACATTATAATTAAAATTTATATTTATGATAACATGATTAATTTTTCAAATGGTTATAAAATAAATTACAACATTGAAATCTGTATTTTTCAACTAAATTATGATCTTATATAAAAATAAAATTTATTATGTTTAGAAAATTAATTTTATAAAATAGAGTTAATTTTTGTATTCTACAAATAGAAAAATGGTTAGGGTGAGTATTTTATATTTTTCATAAATAATTGAATTTTTATGAATACTAAAATATGAAAATTTACGGTACTTACCAAATACATGAATTTTTTAATCATGATCGAGTAATGGATGATATAAGTGCCAATTATCTAAAAATTAAATTTTATCGTTATTATATTTATTATTGGTAATCAATACTATTCATATTATTGAGGAAAAATAATAAACGAATGAAAAAAATAATCAAAAACATCCTTCTCCCCCTATAAATACCACAAAAAATTACCCCTTCTCCTCATGAATAATAATCTGTTTAGAATGTCTAAATTCTACCCAATTTCCATTAAAAAATCCTTTTAATGTCTATGATCTATTGGTCTCAACAAAATAGAAAACCCAAGTACTTTAAAGAGGTTCTCAAGGGGACAATATTCATGAAGTAAAATCCTCCATCATTCTCTTTTAATTAATTTTCTATCATTATGCTCTCCCCACATCCCCTATAGAATGTGAATGATAATAGAAGTATCATAGATATGAAATCATTTTATTTTGTTAATTTAATATCAATCATCAAATATCTTTTATTCACTTTTTTCTTAAAAATGAAACTATAGTTCACAATATGTTGATTCACCGCCTTCATGGATGATGTGTTTTTTTTCAATTTCCACCTTCAAAACTATATAATCCAATAAAATGGTTAAAAAATATTTTAATATTTATATTATAAATTTTTTCATATTAAAGAGTTAATATAACAATATAAAATTAAATAATAAAACAAAATTAGATTGTGATGATTTAAAAAATGAAAAAAAACTAAACATTTATCATTAATGATTTTCTAATATATAATTCTCATATATTAAAAAATGATTTATGAGACCATATAAAATTCTAGAATTATATTATAAACATTTAATTCCACTTCTATAGTAATTATTCCATTTAATTGCAATTTATTTTTTCATTCTTCAAACGAACTTCATTTAAATTCTTTCTTTATGTTCCAAACATATGTATCTGAATAAAGTCGTTCTTTTTTTCTAGTGAATTTCATTTTTTAAAGGTTCTCTTCTCAATGACTCCTGATATGAATGCCCAATTAAAGGGAACCATACAATTTATTACCGAATTTCATGTACACTCCATAATATATTTTAAGAAAAGATTATTTTTATGAAATTAATAATTTAAACCGGAGAAGGAATACCAATTTATTTTTGGTTTTATACAAAAAAATATATAATTTTCATCTTTAAGGAATCATTTAAATTTTCACATAAACTATACTGAAGTGGCTCATTTATAAAGTATATTAAACACAGATATTACACGTTTTAACATGAGATGAACATTATTTATTATTGTCTATCCCAAGTTTCCCCTATGAATGACCAATTATGAATTAAACCCATTTATTTTTTTGCACCATTATGATAAGACCTTTGGTTATTCCATATTACAGGATTATGATACCCATTTCATTATATGGGTTATCCTTTTGTTTAATCTTCATGTTTTAATATTTATGTGGAACACATATTCTTGAACATGTTATGAAAGATGTGCCTAGATAGTACTCCAATTCAATGAGTAATGTTTAGTCTCATGAGACATAATTTATGTGATTAGATAGTAAACATAATCTATTATAGCATAGTTTCCTTCAAGTGATATGATATTGGATGTTTTCCCTGACTAATGTTTATGGTATGTTGTATATTGTTTCCACAATCGTATATTTCCATGTTCATATTATTTCATGTTTTTTATGTTATTCGTCTACACGTTTATTCATGTTCAATAGATATTATATTATAATTTTTTTCCTTTTACTTATATTCAATGCTTCTTTTCCTTGATTATTCCCTTATTGGCATTTTTAATCCCTCCCTTTTTATTAATGTATTTTTCATTGGTTAACCTATATTGTTATAGGATTTAGAATAGTGTGAGGAGGTCATTATGTAGAAGATGTTATATTTCAGTTTCATATTTCTAAATTATATAGATAATTTTACAACAACACTAGGATTTATGATCCTTGGTTTTTATTTGATGTTCAAATATTCTTAAAAGCATGAAATAATATGTGTAAATGTCTTGGGTATCTATAGTTGGTATCAATAGGCTGTATTGTTACTTTTTGATATTATGGCTATAAAACATTTAGTAAGAATTCTTAGGATAATTCTATCACATGTAAAAACTGTAGTAAAACATAGGGAATAACATGTTATGATACATTTTTCATTTATAAGTTTATCTTTTTATGTAAAATATGCATTTTTATACTCTTTATTATCTAGGTATTCAATTTCCCTAATGTTATTTAATTTCCTTTTCATAGTTAATGGTGTGAAATATGAGAACCTATTCCAACAATCAATTAGATAGAAAATATGATGATTTTCCAATGGAAATGAAAAATCTGATGCGAACAGTAGCTCAATGATACATGATGGTAATATAATAATTGCCTCATGTTATGAAAAATACCTTGAATCCTATGGAATTCCATCCATATCTTAAGAAATTGCATGTTGTGGTAGAATCATTTATAATAAAACAACCTTCTATATTTTCTATATCTTATGATCTCCTTATTAAAAAATAGTGGATTAACACAATTATGAAGATATTCTCTATCTTTAAATTGTTAAAACAAGAAAAAGTCATGATGGTAGTTTGTCTACTTGATGGTAAGCTAATCATTTTTGGAAACAGATAAAAAAAACTTATAGGGGAAATTGACACCATCATTCGGGAAAGATTCCCAAATATATTTATCGATAAAATTTTTCCCCAAAATATATGTCATAAGATGGAGAAGGATTTTATTAGACCGGGGAAAAGGAAGACGAATATAATGGGGAGTATGATGAAAATATCCAACATCTTGCACGATACACCTCCAATAAATACCTAGAATTTCTATATAATTATTTTTTAAAATTATTTATGATTATTACGAGTCTGTGAAAATTGAAAGTGCTTGATTCAATGACCCGGTGTGCCCAGAACAAAATTTTGAACTTTTTTAAGGTAAGTTGATTAAATGTGAAAGGGGTAATTTCTATCTTTACAACCGATTCTCGGAATTGAAATCCAAGTGCACTATTGAACTAACAATGCTAGGTTTCGGTTAAGGGAAGCTTAACTTCGACCATAGTACGTCAGGAGAAAAAGAATGTTTTATAGAATTTTTTAAAGAATAATTAAATAACAAAATAATTTATTTTATTTTTCTACTACATCTTGAGTGATGGTTATAGGGACCATAGAGGTGGTCAGACTTTTAATGAGGGAAATATATTCCTTTTACAAATCAATTATGTAACCACTCCTCACTTAATTAGTTTGGTTCAGTAATTCCACCGATTAATGGACATTTAATTGAATGGATAGTTAAACTCTTAAATGGGCATTTTGATTATTAAAACAATGGAAAAAGGAGGATTGGTGAGATACTATGGGAGAACTCCGATGAAGGTCCAGCGATCATCCCTTCCAGTGAATAATGAAATCTTGGACGACGACGTTGGAGGAATCAATATGGAAACGAAAAACACCAGAAGCTTCAAAAAAAAGTAGATTCTCCTTCCACAACCATGAAATATCCTCTGAATTTGAGTTAGGGGTTTTTATTAAATTCAAGTAAATATTCGATTCAATTTCTCATTCTTGAAAAGCATGATCAATGCTGATTAGCAAAAATGAGTTGATCTGCAATTTGTCTAAAATTATGGTTGGTAGTTTTGGGAGATCTGAATGGGTTTTAATCATTATCTATGTGATGTTTTATTTACTACCCAATTTATATGATGCTAGCGCGGATGGTGCGGGCCTAATGAACAAGGCTCAGACTCTTCGGCGCTTTGGTTTTGTCGCGTTCTTTGGGGGTGGATTTCCATATCGATAGAATCTTGAATCTGGGAGCCACGTAGTGACGGCAGCATCTTGGGAGGCCTGTAGGTTCTTTGGAAGGGAAAACGGATAACTAGAGCTCACCCAAGGACCCATGGAAGCCCCGATGGCGGCTGGCTCTCGCATGCCACAGAGGAGAGGCAGTGACCGTAGGCGCCGCAGTGGATAGCGGGGGTTTCCAATATTGGTTGGCTATGTTGGTAGCAGGGTGGCACGTCGCCGCTCTCTAGGGAGGCATACATCGGCTTCCAGCCGTGGCGGAGGGGACCAGCGCCCCGCATGTCCAACTAACAGGAGGCGGTGCCACATGGTGTTTTTGTTACAAACCGAATGGACATTTTGTCTATTTGGGTGGTGGTGCATCCCTTGTGTGGGTCCTACTCAGCCGGTGTGTCGGGCCGGTCCCGTGGCACAGCGGGTCATGCCCAGCCGAGTCATGTCGGGCCTGTCCGTGACCTTGTGGGTCGAGCCCGCTGTGGCCCCGCTTGCTCGCGTTGGCCCATCTAGTTTGGCTCAGGCCGGGTCAGACCATGGTAAGAGACGAACTAGGACATGTCGACCTGAACTTATTTGGGTTGGCCTAGGTTGAGTTAGATCTGGTCGGTTTGACCATGTCGGATCGGACCTAGACCCTTTTGAGCCAGTTTCGCTTAAAATGTCATATATCCCAAATCAGAAGTCCATTTGATGGACCATCTCTTGTTTTATAATCCTTGAAACATGATGATATTTTTGAGATACTCCACCTAGGTTTTGGGGAATGATGGATTACCTCCAGGTTGGATAAATCCTGAATCCAACCTGTGCCTTGATAGTAAAACGATTTTAACACACAGAACAGGAGTCTCTTTGACGTTCCATATGTCGTGTCGGGAAACTAACGACATGGTGGTCTTTTAGGTCACTTCTTTGTGGATCTTCGTGGAATATGAGGCCCGAACGATATCTTGAAGGGTGGATTATAAGAAACTCAAGTGTACCGAGTACGGGGAATCCTATGGTTGGCTGCCAATTAAAGAGTGACACTGTGTGGATTAGCATCAAAGATATCTTCTATGTATCAGCATCATAGTGACACAATGTGGATCAGCATCATTGTGACCCTGTGTGGTTCATCATCCTAGTGACCATGTGTGCATCATCTTCCTAGTAAATGTGTTTGGATCACCATCATAGCGACCCTCTGTGGATCAGTATCCTAGAGACCCTATGTGGATCAGTAGTGCATGACTCGACGAGGACCATCCTTCGAGCGGCCTATTGTGGATCAGCAACATACGACCCTATGCAGATCAACAATTGAACTAATTCTTCATGGTTCAGTTGTGGAACTTCATAATGGAATAAAATGATATAGCTTAATACTAATCATCTTTATTCCTGATCTCTGAGTTATATACCTTTTTTTGAGCTGATTATTTTGCTTTTTTCCTTTCTGATTGAGATCATGATTTTTGGTTTTTCCATTATTTAATTCTAAGAAATGTTTGGGGGATTTACTATCCATATAAGGTATTTTTATACTCACCCCTGCAAGGGATTTTCCCTCACCATTTTGTGTCTTGTGTAGATGATGGGCAGCTTTGACTGAGTCTCAAGGAGACATGAAATGATGGTGTACAGAGATGACTTGTTGACATGGGGAGCCGCAGTGACGAGCTGTACCTACCCTTCAAGTATGATCTTTGGCGAATAAACTCGGGAGTTGTTTTCCCTTTTTCTGTATTTCCATTTCGGTTGGGATTGTATTCATGTCCCCTTTATATTCAATACTTAGTTTTACACACAATGATTTTTTTTAGTTTTGGTTGTACCGTTCTTCTTCCATGGTGTTTTATTATGTGTAGTGTGCCCTGTCTATGTGTGTATAGGTTTTGAGGAAATGCCTCCCATTTTAGTGATATGCCTTTCCGGTGCTAGTCACCAACCCCTAGCCTATAGAAGTAAGGCTTGGGGTTGTCATAGAATAGGCACTGGGGAACGAGTCGTGATAAAGTGGTATCAGAGGTGTTGGTTCAACCAAAGATCTAGGACTCTAATCATTCCAATGGTTTAGTACTATTAAATGTTTCAAGTGTGGTTTTCAGTTTGGTGAGTCATGTGTTGGTGCAGGTATTGACATATCCATACCCCAGGACCCTGAATACTGATTCTCAACTCAGTGCATGAAATCCCTGATTGTGTGAGTTTTGGAAATGTTTTACTTTTGATCACTTTTGAGTTAGCTCTCCAGGTATAACTTATTGACTATGGCACACCTGTTTCTTTTCAGGATGCCTCCACGTAGACTTCCAGAAAAGATTCCAATGATAGTAGAAGATGATGGCCCACTGAATGATAAGGCATCGATGTAGGGCCCTCTTACTGCGATAGCACCTTCAAGTGGTGCACCTGCAGAAACAATACTCATTGGGAAGCAGTTTCCACTATCCCCACTAGTGGACCGTTCATGTTGAATGTCTGCATTGAACGAGTTCCAGTGGTATTGGCCTCCTAGGTTTCAAGGGGAGACTGATCCCCATGCATCTGAGGACTGGTTTGAGGCTATGGAAAGAGTTTTCCACCTTGTTGGGACATCAGCAAATCAGATGGAGATCCTAGCTGCTAGCCTCTTCTAGGGAACAATTGGGAGATGGTGGAGCCTGACACTACAGTTGCACGACAAGGTGGCCATCACCTAGATGGACTTTTAGATTCTCTTCAGGGTGGAGATCATACCAGTGACTACACACACTGTTCATATTTAGGACATCATGCACATACAATAGGGCATAATAAAAGTAGCCAAGTACTCTGTGAGATTCACTAACCTCTCTCTCTACTCCACCAACATGATATGTGACCCTTTCATCTGGGCCCAGACCATTAAGCAGGGTCTCCAGTGGGATATCTAAGCATCGATGATATCGATCAATATCCTGACACAGAGAAGTCATCGTGCACTAGGTGCTCTACTCCAGGTTCCTCCGTTGAGGTATTTCTAACTGAGGGAGAAGCAGCAGGTTGAACCTTCTTTAGATCAGCAGAGGGTGGATGGGGTAGTCAGAGGACAACCTCATGATGCTCCTAATCCCCAGAGATCATAGTGTGGTTGTGGTGGAAGTCATCATCAGGGTCAGAGAGGCCATGGCGGAGTTCATGGTCGGCTTCATGATTTAGCGTTGCCAGCTCCAAGAATGCTAGACGTCATTCATGGTACTCTTTTCTAGTTTTTTACCTTTGTGTATGACTTGTTTGATTCAGAAGAAACACACTCCCTGATATCACCTACCTATGTCCTGGCTTTTGGACTTGAGGTATAGAGGCTTCTAGTGCACTAGGCATTGACTATGCCAGTTCGAGGTCGAGATGACTGGTTTGAAGTATGTAGAGATTGTGAGCTAGTGCTTGGGAAGCACCGCTATTGGGGAGATTTCCTATGTTTATGGATATAACCATATGATTTCATATTTGGAATGGATTGGTTGTATTTGGTACAGGTTATCATGGATTACATCAAGAGTCAGGTTGTATTCTTCAATGCGGATGGAGAGCCAGTGGTGTTTGTTGGTGAGCGAGACCCTTGGATGGGTCAGAGGCATGTTTCATGCTTATCATCCTTGATGGATGAGGTGATGTTGAGTTCTTCAGAGGTCTAGCTGTTGGAGTTTCCCAGGGTCGTAGAAGTGTACCCTGATGTCTTTCTAGAATAGGTTTTAGCATTACCCCCTCGATGAGAGATCGAGTTTGGGATCGAGCTACTACCAGGAGCATCTTTTATCTATATGTTTCAATATAGGATGTACCCTTCTGAGTAGTGAGAGAGATTCATATAGATTTATGGTGTATTATAATGCAGTTTGGTTCGGTCGAGTGTGTCACCATGGGGTGCAATGGTTTTTTTCATGAAGATGGCTGATGGCAGTTTGCGATTGTGTATTGATTATCATCACTTAAACAAAGTGAAATTGAAGAATAAGTGTCTTATTCCATAGATTATTGATTCATTCAATCAATTGAAGGGTGAAAGTTGGTTCTCAAAGATCGACTTGTGGTCAGGATATCATTAGATTTTTGGGAAGGAAGAGGATATAACGAAGATTGCATTCTGTTGTTGTCAGGGGCATTATGAGTTCGTTGTAATGTAGTTTGGTGTAATGAATGCTCCAACTATGTTCATGGGATTGATAAATGTTGTGTTATATGAGTTCCTGGATATTTTTGTGGTTTTTTTCATTGACGGAATCCTTGTGTACTCCATGTCTGAGGAGTATCATGCAGAGCATCTACACACGGTTTTGGTAGTACTTCATCAAAAGCATCTATTTGGGAAGTTGTCGGAGTGGGAGTTTTCGGCTCAAGATTTCTGTTTCCTGGGGAATGTTGTGTCCAAGAAGGGAGTATTTGTGGATCCATCAATGATAGAAGCAGTTGTGTCTTGGGCATCCCCCAAGACAGTGGCGGAGGTGTGATGTTTCCTTGGTCTCCCAGGATACTGCAGGAGGTTTGTAACTGATTTCTCTCGGGTTGCGACTCCTCTAACTACATTGACCTAGAAGGATCTAGTGTTCATGTGTATTGATCATTCTCTAGAAGTTATCGAGTATCTTAAGGATAATATGGTAAGGTTTTCAGTTCTTTGTCTTCCAGTAGAGGGATTTCAGTTTGATGTTTACTATGACGCTTCACTTCTGGGGTTAGGCTATGTCTTGATGAATCATAGATCTATTATTTTGTATGGGTCTCAGTAGTTGGTTCCCCATGAATGTAACTATTCATTCCATGATCATGAGTTGGTATCTATGGTGATTACTTTAATGTTGTGGAGATATTACCTCATTGGTGAGTACTTTGTGGTTTTCACCGATCACAAGAGCCTAAGGTATGTTTTCTCCCAACGTGACATAAACTACCGACATAATCAGTGGATGGAGTTCTTACATGAATACGACTTCAAAATAACATATACCCCTAGAAAGGGAAATTTTAGAGCTAATTATCTAAGCCAAAAGTCACATAGTAATGTATTGAATGAATCTAGTTATTTTTTGAGAGTAATTGAATAACCATCAGCAATATATCTTGTTATGGGAGAATTTGGGAGTAGAGGTTGTCTTTTCCAAGTGAAATTGCTGTCATCTCTAGTGCAGAAGGAGGAAGGGTCCCAGTTGGGGGATCTTGAGGTGGAGGTCTAGAGAGACTGATTTGTTTGTGGTGAGGCCCCTAATTGTAGGTCTGAGGATGAACAACACCGATTGTTATATCATGGAAGGTTCTTTTTTCCTTTTTTGATGTGTGAGACGGTTTTTAGAGAGTTCCATAGATGGCCTTTAGCGGTACATCCTGGAATGTCAAAGATATATTGAGCCATGAGGAGTTAGTTTTGGTGTCCTGGGTTGAAGCGTGCTGTTACAGAGTTTTTGTCTCGATGTTTGGTCTTCCAGAAGGTCAAGGATGAACAGCATTTCCCCGATTTTCTCTAGCCATTAGATATTCCTTAGTGGAAGTGGGAGGACATCTCAATGGACTTTTTTACTAGTTTACCATAGGATCTGGGAGGACATGACACTATTTGGGTTGTAGTGTATCATTTAAAAAAAATCAACCTACTTCATAGCGACCAAGGAGTCAAGATCAGTGGAGGTTTTGTCCAGGCAGAATCTGGAGGAGATGGTGTAACACCCCGCCCCTAACTCATTGACTTGAGGAGGCGGAGAGGTTTACTTGGCCTTAAGCGACATTCCCAAGGCTCCAAATGCTATCAATAAATGTCGAGGGATTTAAGGAACAATTGGTAATGATTTTCCCTGAATGAAAATAACCCAACTCAACCAACCAAAAACTAAAGATTCAAGCCCTTTCAAACCCAACCATGTGATACTAACAATTTCATCACAAACCCCAAAACCATTCAACTAGACATGTCCACAACACATCATAGTACAAAGCATAAACTAAACCAAAAAATACTACGAGCCATGACACCACCACATCTCCCCACCAAGCTCTATGCTCCAAGCTCCCCCAAAACATCACAGTGCCCCACTAAAGGAGGGTCATTCCTTACCTTTTCCCACATCATGGTACATGACATATACAAAGACACCAATGTTCCAAATAAGGGGGTGAGTACAACTACTCAGTAGGATTTCCCCAACATACTTCACTACACCGGTCACTAGGATAAAACTGTTTGGACATTTATATAACTCATTTCATATAAAGAAAAATCAATCTACCAATTGTTTATAATCTAAACATTCCATAAGCGAATCATACCACACAAGGAATCCAAATAAACCATGCTACGCAGGGAAGCCAATCAACCATGCCACAAGCCGATTACCATTTTCATATTTCACTCACAAGACCCATCTACAAACATCTCCAACAAAGCACACAAAAAACCATGGTGGAACTTCTTGCCCAACCCATTCATTACAAATCCACTCAAGTTGTACTTCCCACCCACATGATATTGATAGTGGACCTTCTGTCCACTATTTATCCCCTTTTTATAGTGGCACTTCCTCATCCACCCCATTCATTTCCAATATACTCAAGTGGTAATTCCCGCACACTTTCTATTGATGGTGGCCCTTTAGTTCATTATCCATCCCCTTTTTATAGTGTCACTTCCTCGTCCAACCCATTCATTTCCAATCCACTCAATGATATCACCAATTTCCACACAAGCCATATTAATAATCATGAATTATTGTCAATACCAACAAATACCATTTCCATGAAAAACAAATTTCAATATAACCCATTTATGGAAATCAATACTCATGCTAACAATCATTACCATTTAAAAATCACCAATTTATAATTAACCAATTGAGCCCTTTTAAAAAACCCCCAAATTTCATGCCAAAAACCCACAAATCATCGCCCATTTTATTTTCCAATAAAATTCACACGACATTCATAAAATTAAATTAAAGAAACCAAATTAATTGTAAATGAACTTCACATTTCAACTTAGTGGAGTTGAGAGAGAAGCCACCCACCTCTTAGTGTTTGGAAAAATCAACCCTTCACCCAAACACAATCTAAACTGGGTGAACGCCTCCCCGAAACCACCTCAAAACCCCTTCCCTAACATCAACAAGCTCAACCTTTAATACACAAAGGCAACACAACCATAGATCTACATGGATCCCTTGTAGATCTAAGAAACTAAGTGGGGGAGAGGGCTAACCCTAACCAAAACCTCAAATAACCAAAAGAGGGACTTACCCGAGGATAACCGCCTTTGATCCACAATGAAAACCATTCAATTTTCATCCAAAACACGCTTAAGAGCTACCCCAAACTCTGAAAAATGAAACTCTCGTGTGAGACACGAGTGGGAGTAAGAATGATGGAAAAATGGAAAATATCGTGTGACCCAGGACTTAAAAACACAAACTTTTAGTGGTCACACGGTTACCCCGCACAGTTTGGAAAACTGTGCTCCAACCGTGCGGTTGCCACTGGCTCAAGCAGGGACTTCCCACGGCTTGCCTGCTCGGTCTGACAAACTATGTGCTTCCCGTGTAGAGCCCAATGTCATGGGTGTACTGCTTTTTGGGCTGGCCGCATGGTTTGTTCAGGCCGTGTGTGAACCATGCGCCCCTGCACAACCTCCAGAACTTTAAAAGTTGTTCCCAAAACTGTCCAAACATCAACCAACCACTTCAAAAAGCACAAATGAACCAGAACAGGGGTCTCATACCTCAAACTGGGGGTAGCACATTCCCCCCAAACATTTGTCTTTCAATCCTCAGAAAGTAGCGAACCCACCCTTTTTCAAAAGAGCTTGGGCCATTGCTTGACCAATTCTTTCTCCTGCTCCCAAGTCTGCTCTAGGATCTAGCCATGCTCCACCAAAAACCAAACTAGTCCGAGGTTTTTACCCTACAAGACTTTCTCATGGCTATCCACAACCCACACTGGCACATGCACCAACGAAGCATCCAGCTCTAGCTCAACATGATCCCATCGAATTACATGGCCCGGATCTAGCTGATAATTTTTCAACTACGACACATGAAACACATTGTGCACCACACTGAACCTATGGGGAAAAGCCAAATGATAATCCTTTTCACCAACCCACTCAAGAATCTCAAAAGGTCTAATATAACTCAGAGATAACTTTCCATAAATCCCAAAACGACGATGTCCCAACCAAGGAGACATCCTCAAGAAATCATGCTCACTCACCTCGAACGACAACGATTGTCGAAGATGATCCACATACAATTTCCGAAGAATCTGAGACATCTCAATTCTCTTCTAGATTAAATTGATCTTCTTCGTAGTCTCCAGGAAAAGGCTCGGTCCAACCATCGAGGACTCACACATTACCACCCATCATAGTGGAGAATGACATGACCGCCCATTCAACGCTTCAAATGGAGCCATATGTATGGATGCCTGATAACTATTATTGTACGATAACACAAACAACGACAAGTGCTCCTCCCATGAGCCACCAAAATCCATGACACAAGCCCGCAACATATCCTCCAAATTTTGTATCTTCCTCTCAGATTGACCATCCATCTAAGGGTGATACTCCATACTCATGGTCATCTTAGTTCCAAGGTTTTGTTGTAAGGATTTCCAAAAACAAGATTTAAATCTCGGATCTCTATTAGATATGATCGGAACTGGAACACCATGTCATTTTACCACCTCTCAAATATAGATTTTGGATAGATCCTCCACCATATGAGATTCACAAATTGGAATGAAATGGGTTGACTTTGTTATTTGATCCACTATCACTCAAACGACATCTTTCATTTTGACAGTTCTTGGGAGACCTATGAAAAAATCCATCACTATTTTCTCCCACGTCCAAATAGATGTTGGTAAAGACTGCAACATTCCCACTGGCCTATAATGCTCTGCCTTGACCTGCTAGAAAGTCAAGTATCTCGAAACAAACTTCACCACTCTTCTTTTCATACCAGCCCACTAGAACTACGCTTTCAATGCCTTATAAATTTTCTAAATTCCAGGATGAACAACCCACCTGGAATGATGATATGCCCTAAGAAGATCCCCCTAAAAAGCAACCGGTACAACCATACGATTCTGAAAGCACAAAACTGAATCTCCATTTTGTTGTCAAACCTCAATGGTATCCCCTCCATTGAGTTTCGACCTCAAGGGCACACACCCATTATCATATATCTATGCCTTTATAACCAGGCCAACCAAGTCAGGAATCAACAAAACTGGAAATAAGGCCACTATATCACCTTGGTCCTCACATTCAAACCACATGTTATCTATAACTGGCATCAACTCCTACTAGTCTGATGCATGTTTCACCACCTGAGCATCTAATTTTCTACTTAATGAATCTGCCACCGAATTTCCCTTACCCGGTGTGTAAATCATGTCAAAATAAAAAATCTAGAGATATTTCATCTATCTCCTTTGATTCATGTTCAAATACCTTTGTGAGAAAATTTTCTTTAAGATCTTATGATCTGTATATACCATGAATTTCTCACCGAAGAGATAACGACACCAAACTTTCAAAGCATGGACCACTACTGCCAATTCCAAATCATGAGTTGGGTAGTTCTTCTCATGCACCCTCAACTGCCGTGAGACATACAAAACCACATGATTCCTTTTCATGAGAACACATCCCAAACCTGATCTGGATGCATCATAATACACCACGTACCATTTTATTGGTTCTGGAAAAACCATGATTGGTGTTGATGTAAGGTGAACCTTTATCTCTTCAAAACACTACTGACACAGTTCATTCCTCTGGAATGGAACATTCTATCTTGTCAAAGTAGTCATCAATGAATCCAAATGTGAAAAATCACGAACAAAACTCTGATAATACCTAGCCAGACCGAGGAAAATCTATACCTCAAACACATTCTTTGGAAGTTTCCATGATATAACAGCCTCTATCTTTTCTGGATACACTAAAACATCCATTTCATAAATCACATGTCCAATGAAAATGGACATCCTATATCCAAAAGTCGCACTTTGACAATTTGGAATACAACCGATGATCCCTCAAGATCCCCAGCATTGTCCCCAAGTGTTTCTCATGCTCCACCCTTGCCTTTGAAGACACCAGAATATCATCTACAAACACCACAACAAATGAATCCCGATGTCTATGAAATATACGATTCATCAATTCCTTGTAAACCGCTGGCACATACGTTAGACCAAAGGGCATACCCACATATTCATAATGGCCATATCTACTTCTAAAAGCTGTTTTAGGAATAATATCCTTCCACAACCGCAATTGATGGTATCCCGACCTCAGGTTGATCTTGGAGAACAATTGGGATCCCCTCAACTAGTCGAACAAATCATCAATTCATGGAAGTGGATACCTGTTCTTTATCATAACTTGGTTACGTGTATGATAATCAACAGAGATCCTCAAATTTATATCCACCTTTCTCACAAACAACACTGGCGCTGCCCGTGGAGACATGCTAGGCTTGATAAACCCTTTGTTTCCTTACTCTTCCAACTGGACTTTCAATTCCCACAATTCAGTAGGTGCCATTCGTTAAGATAGAAGTGAGATAGGACTGGTCCCCATAAGGAGATCAATTGTAAACTCCACTTATCTTAAGGAAGGTAACCCAGAGAATTCTTCAGGAAAAACATCCATGAACATTTCCACCACTACCGAAAGGACACTCTTCTCAACACCCTCTAACTATTCCAATGAAAACACCACCAACTGATACAATAAAGTTCCCACTACTGGTGCCAAAAAACATGTTGCACCCTACCATTCAAGCCTCTCTCCACTAAAAAGATGTCTAACACCATCGTATGTTGTAAAAGCCATTTTTCGTTCATTATTGTCAATGTGGGCCTTAACTTACACCATCCATTCCATTCCCAAGATTACATCATACACATCCTTCTCAAGAACTGTGAAATTACACATTAGCTCAACCTCACCCACAATGATACAACATTCTCTACACAAGAAGGCTCGACACTCTCTTCGACCCAATGGAGTTTGATGTTTCAAAACCGAAGGCATCATTTCTACCCTTAAACCGAGAAACTCTCCCACACATGCAACAATAATAGAGTGTGAAGCATCGGTATCAAACAACACTTGCATCAAGGTAGAATTTTAAAATATAGTACCTCACACCATGGATGGTCCCGAATAATCATCCAACATAACCTTCTCGGCTCTAAACAACGCCTTGAGTGCAACACTCAGATCTTTATTGCCCTGTTGAGGAGTTGTGGTGTTCTGAGAATTACCATGACTGACTTTACTCTGCTGACGAGGGGTATGCTTCTGTCCCCGTCCATTTGAATCAGATGATGTTTGTGATCTCTAAGGAGTGTCACGTGCAACTGACCTTGGAGTATTCCTACAATAGGGATGAAGAAGCCCCATTTGCTTGAAATTGTGACATGATCAAGGTTCTGTCGTACATTCCCACTTGATGTGTGTCATAAAGCCACACAAAAAATATCCTAGTTTGCTCTCGGTCTTCAGAGGAAGATTTACCGATCCTGCTGTTAGATTATGTGAGATACTCCCACCCTGGGAATAAGTGTCCCTCCTCCGCTTGAACCCAGCGTTAGAGTTCCCACTATTACCCACGGGTACCACCCTGCTTTCTCTTCCTGGAGCTCCCAACAGATCCTGCTCAACCAATAATGCTCGATTCACACTTCCCATAGCTTGGAAAGCTTGCACTATGCTCTGGACTAACTGTTGGTTCAACTGGGTCTTAGGTGCAACCACGTTCTAATCGGCCACTCAAGGTTGGTCTCTACGATTCCGAACCTGGTGTAGTTTATATAAACAAAAAACAAACAACCATGAGTCTCCCATCCATAGACATCAAGAATTACCATTTCTAATTGCATTACACAACACTATCACAACGAGACTTTCCACCTTTCCACATTTTCCACATTTCACCATTTTTTAAAAACAATCCATTTTCAAAATACCAAATTTATTCACATTACAATTTCAAACATTTGAAAAACCATTTCTCAATTCATCCCATAAATCAATATGCTCAATGAAATATGCATCCTAGAGGGAAGTCATTTCTACCATATATGCCATACACATCTCATGGGCAACAACCATGACAATGAGATTTCCAATGCCTATATGTGTCTCCAAAACACTTATGTTCCCAACTCCATGGTAACTTGAAGTTCAACATAAAAGGGTTAGTGATGTCATTTTATGCTATACATTCCAAGTTCCGACATTCCTACATCTTGCTACCATCCCGGCTCAAGGAATATACCACAACCATTATCAACTCCAAATATGAGAATCAACTCCAAAGGACCGAACAAGATGATACCACTTGTAACACCCTACCCCTACCTCATAGTCTTAAGGAGGCAGTGAGGGTTACTTGACCTTAAGCGCCATTCCCAAGGCGCCAATTGCCAGAAATAAATGCTGAGGGATTCAAGTAATAGTGGGGATCAACTTTCCCTTAATAAGATAACCGAACTAAACCAAACAACAACTAAATATGCATGAACATTCAAACCAAACCATGTGATAGTAACAATTCCATAACAAACCCCTAAACTATTCAACTAGACATGTCCACAAAACATCAGAGTACAAAGAGGAAACTAAACAACAAAACACCATGAGCCATGACACCACCACAACACCACACCAAGATCCAAGCTCCATGCTCCACCAAAACATCACAGTGGACCACTAAAGGAGGGTGATGCCTTACCATTTCCCATGTCACGTTACATGACATCAGTAAAGACACCCAAGTGACAAAGTTGGGGTTAGTACACCTAATCAGTAGGATTTCCCCAACTGACTTCCCTACACATGCCACTAGGATAAAAAAATTAGCACACTTATATAAAACATTTTATATAAAGAAAAACCAAGCTACCAACTGTTTATAAGCCAAACATTCCATAAGCAAAAATTCCACAAAAGGAAGCCAAATAAACCATACCATACAAGGAAAACAATTCAACCTTGCCATAATCCTATTACCATTTTCATATTTCACTCATAACACCCATCTACAAACATCACCAACAAAGCACACACCAAACCATGGTGGCACTTCCCATCCAACCCATTCATTACCAATCCACTCAAGTGGTACTTCCCACCCACTTGCTATTGATGTGGCCCTTCTGTCCACTATCCATCTCCTTATTATAGTGGCACTCCCTCATCCACCCCATTCAATACCAATTCACTCATGTGGTACTTCCCACCCACTTGCTATTGATGGTGGACCTTATTTCCACTATCCACCCCCTTTTTATAGGTACTTCCTTGTCCAACCCATTCATTACCAATCAACTCAATTATAGCACCCATTTCCACACAAGCAACAAAAATAATCATGCATTATTGTCAATACCAACAAATTCCATTTCCATGCCAAAAACATTTCAATATCACATGTTTATTGAAATCAATACTCATGCCCACAATCATTACCATTTTAAAATCACCAATTTAAAATTAACCAATTTATCTCATTTGATCAAAACCCCAATTTCATGCCAAAACCCCCAAATCATCACCCATTTGATTTTCCAAAAAAAATTAACACGGCATGCATACAATTAAATTAAAGTAACCAATTTAATTGTAAATGAACTTCACATTTCAACCTAGTGGAGATAAGAGAGAATCCACCTACCTCTTAGGTATTGGAAAAATCGACCCTTCTCCCAAATGCACTCAAAACCAGGTTAATGCATCCCCAAAACCAAATAAAAACCCTCCCATAACATCAACTAGATCAACCATTAACACGAAAAGGAAATACAACCCTATGTCAACATGAAACCCTTGTATATCTAGGAAACTAAGAGAGGGAGAGGGATAAACCTAACCAAAACCTCAATGAACCAATAGAGGGACTTACCCAAGGAGAACCAATTTCGATCCACCGAAAAACCCCTTCAATTTGTGTCCAAAATGGGATAAGGAGCTCCCTATCCTTTAAAAACTGGAACGTCCGCAAGAGCCATGAGGGGGAGGAAGAATGAGGGAAAATGGGAAATCTATAGGGGTCCCGGACTTAAAAACCCAAAATTTTAGTGGTCGCATGATTACCCTAAACAGTTTGGAAAAGCGTGCACCAACCATGTAGTTGCCACTGTCTCACCTAGGGACTTCGCACAGCTTGACATCACGGTTTGAAAAATAGTGCGCCGCCATGGTAGAGCCCACTGTCAATGGGGCATAGTTTCCTAGGCTGGCCGAACGATTTTTTCAGATTGTGCGCTAATCGTGCGCCCCTGCACAGCTTCCACAACATTAAAATTTTTTCCGAGAATTTTCCAAACTTCAACCAACCATTTCAAAAAGAACAAATGTTCTGATACAAGGGTCACATAGCTTAATCTGGGGGTCCTACAAGTCGTGAGACTTCATGGAGACCTAAGGACGATCATTTCTGATCGAGATCCCCATTTTTTCTCTAGTGTGTGGAGAGGTCTCCAACATGATTTTGATTATCAGCTATGCCATATTACTGCTTTTCGTCCATAGACGAATTTTCAGAGAGAGCAGACTATAAAAAATTTGAAGAAATGTTATACTACTATGCCTAAAATTATGGTGGATTGTAGATGAGGCAGTTACCCTTGGCAGAGTTTTCTTACAATAATAGTTGTCACTTCACCATCAGTATGGCACTGTTTAAAGACTTTTATGGCTGACCATTCCATTCACCGTTGTGTTGGACTGGGTTCAGAGAGTCATCTATTCATGGACGATAACTTGTGCAGAGTACAACATATATGGTTCAAGTGATTCGTGAGAGGATGAATGCAACACATGATCGTTAGAAATCATATGCTGATCATAAGAGGAGACCATTGGAGTTTGATTTTGGGGATTATGTGTTTCTGAAGGTAACTCCCCATAATAGGAAGTGAAGGATTGGTCGTGTGAGTATGCTCTCTCCCCAGTTTCTTAAGCCTTTCGAGTTGTTGGATCATGTTGGATATGTGGCATATCAAGTAGCACTTCCCCCATAGATGAGCTGGATACATGATATTTTTCATGTGTCATAGCTCCACTCTTATCTTCATGGGGACTCCCACATCATTTATTGGGGAGAGATCTATGTTTATGATGATGCGAACTTTGAGGAGTGACCTGTGGAGATCCAAGAATGTAAGGAGAAGGTGTTGTGCGAGCATTCAATTCCCTTGGTTTGTGTCCTGTGGCGACACGGTGGTGTGGAGGAGAGTACCTAGGAACGTGAGTCACAAATAAGTGCTCAATACCTAGAGTTTTTTTATGTTTAACTTTATTATTGTATCAATGTATTCTTTATGGTTATAGACCATTCGTGTTTATGAGATGGATTTATTTTGTTGATTATTTTGGCTTGCGCTCTTTTTAGCACTATCTAGATGGGTGGTTGTTTCGACCTGTTTCAGTTTTCCTTTATTTTGGTTTTGAATTATCAAGGATGATAATGTTTTGAGAGGTATCTGATGTAATGATCCTAACTTCTTTGGTCCATTTCATTGCTAAAATCTAGTGTTTGAGGTGTTCTGGGGGGTCAAGGTGACTCATTCCCAACACATTCCCAAATTTTCTGTTCTGTGAAAAATGTTTACAGTTTTGTGAATAGTGTCATGGTGTCACAAAAATGGTGTCACAGAAACAGTGTGACAGAAAGAGTGTCACAGAATAAGTGTGAAAGAAAATTTGTCATAGACACAGTGTCATAGAAACGGTGTGACAAAAACGGTGTCACAGACACGGTGTCACAAAAATGGTGTCACAGTAACGGTGTCACAGTCACGGTGTCACTGTCATGGTGTCATAGACATGGTGTCAAAGACACAGTGTCATAGGTCATGAACAGTGTATCCAAAACTATTTAATATTTCCTTTTCCAAATTACCAGATTTTTGCAGTTTCACAAATTTAACATTTTCTTTAACATAAAATGAATTTATGGCCTTGTTTTAAGGTATTTAAGGCTGAATCAAATCCAATAATTCCTATATTAATTTTACTAAGCCTCTATATGATTTTACATGGTCAAACCGTGTGGTTTAATGTGATTCATTTTTAATGGAAAAACCATTGTATCTCAAACCACTACTCTATTAAATCTTCTAAAGGGGCAAGATATATTCCTCCCTTATTTTCCCTCCTTGTTCTCTAGTGTGAGATTCTTGAACCATTCCTTCCTTCACATAGGATTCATGATATCAAACTTTTCCTCGTGGATTGGATTCCCTCGACATTCTTCTTGCTACAAGTGCACCCCATTTTTGGTGCAACCATGTAGTATCCATCAATATTGGATATAAGGTGTGATTTATCATCATTATTTTGGGTTCATATTCCCTTGTATATCCTTGCCATATTATGGCATGTGATCTCTATGTTTCTAGTGTACTTTTCTTGGGTGTTGACCAGTGTGTTGGCGTCTCTACATCCTCATGTGGATACAGTTGTAGTGAGAGGATGTGATAATGATCTGTTGTGTGGATCGTTCTCGTATAAAGAATGTCAAGAACCTTTTGAGGTAGAGGATTTGTTTTTTCTCATTTCATTTACATTCAATTATAGAGTTAGAATATTTTTTCCTAAGGGATCACAATGGAATTGACATAATAAATATTTGAACCGGATAAATAAATTGATATTGATCGTATGTTATTTTTTCTTGTTTTTCTAGATAGTGTGATATATAATCTTTCTTTGTGTATCTTTTGGTTCTTGATAGAAATATGTAAATAATGTAAATCCATAATTAATTTAAAATTGTTTTGACAAAGGTAAAGAGGCATGTTAATGAATCCGGTTGTTGTTGTTGTAATTTTGTTTTAATCAAATTGATGATGTGAGCATGTTTAATCAATTTTTGATAGCTCTGATATCTTGCTGTTTAGGTTACCCATAGTTGGAACCTAAAAATAATATATCAGTTAATTCCAAATGGATTAAATAAATGGATGCTTGATAAAAATATAGTGCCTCATAGGGTTCTGAGTTACCCTATTGTTTGTAAAGGCCAAGATCCTTATGCTTGGAGCTGTGATAGCTCATTTTTTATTAATGCAGAATGCCTTGTTTAAGGGCCAAGAGCCTAATTTATATAATGTTATTTTCCAACTTCTTCTGTTGTGATGTGATCCTGGATGGCTGCTGTGATATATGGGGGCACGAAGGCCCATTGGTTGTGGCATCGGTTGATGCCTAGAGTGGCGAGATGCATCAGTTTATGCATGTGGGTGTCTGGGAGGACACGAGAGATGATGAAGTAGGCTGGATGTGAATGTTTGTATGCTTGATGATTCTTGTTGTTTTTTATATAATTTACATTCCCCACTACTCAAGGCAGTTGGTATTATATACCCTCCTTTGAAAAGGGGAAAATATGTGTGGGGTATTCCATGTGCATTCCATGTTTAGCTTCCTATGGGAGGATGAGTCTATGCTTATGATATAGGCGGAGAAGACTCGATCGGTAGTTCATCTACTGAACGTGTTGATCCCACTTGTGTTTAGTATCTTAGAATGTTTTTATATAATTCTTGGGAATATGGTAAAGTAATAACATTGTTATAAATGATTGAATAAATGATGTTAACCCATAGGGTTGGAGCTTGTTGGGACACAATGCTAAGGTTTCAATTTAAAGGAACAGTGAACTTTGGGTGTGATGCTAATGAAATATAATGTAGAAATTATTAATGTTTAATTAATGATTAAAAAATTAATTAACATAAAGTGAAACTAAAAAATGGTATGAAGTAAGGTATTAAATCTATTTATATGGTTGTGTGCTTATAGGATACCATGTCTATGAAGTGGAAACCAGAAGTTCGAGAGACGTTAGTTGTAGTTGTGTCTAAGAATAGGTTATGCCCATAGTGTGGTCATAAGATATAGTATATTTTGTACATTTTTTGTTTCTATACACTACATCTACCTATCAGTTAGGGAAACTGACACCCTGGGGATTTTGAACCCTGTTGGTGTTTTTCCAAACATTCTGTTGTGAGGATGGATGTCTGACTACCCCCTTTGGCCCCGATCTATTTTCTTGGTAGCTACTTGTGCTGGAAGTCATAGAGGATAGTTTTACCCATATATGTGTGTAGTGTGATGTAATGGATTGGGGTTTTTAATACATATATATTATGGATATAGTTTCTTATGGAATACTATAGGTGTAACGTGTATAAAATGTGATGGATTGAGGATCCTTACTTGGTGTATGGGATGTAATGGCTTGAGGTATAATTCCAAATGTATGATACACATTATGTGAGCTATGGTGGCTCCTAGAAACTACCTGGTTACTTTTGTTACATAGAAGTTGTGGTTTTTTTTGCACAAGGTTCATGTTGTGGTGCTTCGCCCAGATGGTTGCAGGAAAGCCTTTTTGGAGAGAGATTCTTAGGACATGCGACGTTGGAAAAAAGTGGAAAAAAGTGGGTAAGTATTAGTGGGGTACCCTTGATATTTTTTATTATATTATATACCCTTGTATGCGATACTTGGTGAGAGTATCCATAGTGAGTCTGGGAACATAGTATACATGTTTAGGTGATGAGTTATTTTTACTTGTTGTTCACTGTGATTTAGCATTATTTCTTTACTTTTGCATGAGAGGATATGGGGAGGATCCTACTGAGTATACGATTATACTCACCCTATGTATATATATACTGTTTTTTCGATCACATAGAGATGGTTGGAGGTCAAGCTTGTTTCAACTAGTTTGGGGTTATAGGAGCTGTTCAGGCTTGTGGTTGCTGATGTTTTTACTTTATTTTGGGTATTTTTTGTTTTTCCACTTTCAATTGTAGTAGTTTTTCATGACATTACATATTTGTACATGGGATTTCATTTTTATTGTTGTCTGAGTTGTAGTTGTTTGGTGTCTGTCTTATCTCTCTCTTTAGGATGTGTTCTCTTAGAGGTCAATGCCTCTAATTTTTGTGTTAACTATACCCTCTATACTATTCTCCAACCCAGGGCCTATTGGAGGAGAGAATTAGGGGTCATTATCTCCCTTCCAACATTGCTGGCCCAAGAGGGGTGAACCTTTTGGGGAGGGGTTCATGACACTTACGACATGGAGGCCCTTTGGGTTACTCCATTATGGACCTTAATGGTAGTTGAGGCTTGACTGATATCCTGAGGAGCAGATTATATGCAACTCAAAAGAACTGAGTACGGGGTATCTTGTGGCTGGCTATTAATTAAAGAGAGACCCTGTGTGTATCAGCATCATAGTGACCCGTTGTGGACCTGCATCATAGTGACCCTCTCTAGATCATCATCATAGAGAACCTATGGGGATCAGAATCCTAGAGACCCTATGTGGATCAAAATCCTAGCGACACTATATAGATCAGTATCTTAGCAAACCTATGTAGATCAACACCCTAGCGACCCTATGTGGATCAACAGTGCATGACACGAAGAGGAACATCCTTAGAGCAAGGAATCATGGATATATGACATATGAACCTATGTGGATCGACAATGGAACAAATTATTCCTGGTTTAGTTTTTAAACTTCCTAACAGAATAAAATTATAAAGCTTATGAAAAATCATTTTTATTCCTGATCTCTTAGTTGTATACCTGGATTGAGCTGAGTCTTTTACTTTGTGCTTTATGATTGAGATCAAGATTTTTGTTTTTTCCTTTGTAGAATTATTAGGGACCTTTAAGGGTCTTTGAATCCTTTATGGGTATTGTTATGATCAACCACAAATGGGCTTCTCCCGCACCTTGTTATGTCTTGTGCAGATGAAGGGAAACTTTGACTGAGTTTTGAGGAAACAGGACATGACGATGTACAAAGGTGACTGGTTTACATGGGGAGCCATAGTGATGATTTGTACCTAAATTTAGGTAGTATCCTTTCAGGACAAACTCATGAGTTTTTTTCCCTTTTGGATGTATTTTTATTTCTATTGGGCTTGTATCCTGGCCCCTTTACTTTCAGTACTTACTTTTACACTCAGTGGTGGTTTTTAGTTATGGTTGTAACATTCTTCTTCTATTGTGTTATTCTTGGGCGTAGTGTGCCCTGTTTGTGTGTGTAAAGGTTTCGATGTAATGCCTTCCCATTTTAGGGATATGTCTTTCTAGTGATAGTCTCAAACCCATAGCCTACGGAAGGCAGGCTTGGGGTTGTCAAGGTACGGGCCCTGGGTGACGGGTCGTGATACCTCCAGCAATTTCATGAAAAAAAAACAAAATTGTTTTTTTCATTAGTGGATTAAAAGTGAGTCTATAAAAATCCTTAGCGATTTGAGACATTCATTATGATGAATATATTTTCTGAAGTGACCTAATGTTTTAGATGATGATTGGTGACACTCATTTTCCTCGTGGTATCGAAGATAAAATGTTGAAAATATATTTTAATATCAGAATATCAATAGATATATTCCATGAAGAAATGAAAACATAACATCCCACATGTAAAAAGTGTGGTAAGAATAATCATGGGAATTGCCTAAGGGGGGACAGGGGATGCTTCCAATATGAAAGGGCGGGTCATCATGCTAATTTTTACTGAAGGTATATGAATAATCCCTCTAATATTGAATAATAATGGAAGTTTCATATCAACACTTAGTATATAGTACAACGTTTCAACTACTTGTAACATGGGAATTATGGGATCCAATGCCCAAAATCAATGGTTGTTAGATGAAATCAACAAAAAAGCTTCTAATGCACCAAGGAAGTATATATTCTATCACTTCTATTGAAGTTGGGATCAACAATCATGGTTGGTTGGTAAAAAGTTTATTCATTCAAGAATAGAGAAGATATTAATTTATTCTAGTTTAACAAATTATTTCATATCTTATATGTTTGTATAATTATTCAAACACCACCTAAAAATATGATGGTTTGGTTTTCTATGATAATAGAAATTGGAAAAACTATTGTATCTAAAATATAAAATCCCTCCCCAATTAATGTTTTTGGACTGAACTACCCATAAAATCTTTTCTAAAATCATTTGGTAGACTTTGATGGAATTTTATTAATTTATTTTCTACCTTCATAAAAATTCAAAATCAATTGTTTAGTAAGGGAAATAACTCTTCACATCATGAGGCATCCTACAATTATGTAACAATGTATAAGGAGGATGAATGCCCTTCAAAATTATCATCACAATTGTGGATATTATTCCCATGTGATAAATCAAATATGTCTAAAATAATTGAAACAAAGGATAGGATCATGATTGAATACAAGACCAATGTGAGGGTCTACACTAATATATTCCATGAATAATTGTCTGGTATTCTTCTTGAGTTAAAGGATGAGTCCTTAATTGATCTTATACATGAATCTCCACAAATATCAAAGTCTCGTATAGGATGGACACCATTAGTTTGGTGGAAATAAATAATAGATTACAATTTAGATAAGGGTTTCATATGAACATGTTCTTTACCATGGTGTGTCCCAGTATTCATTGTTTAGAATATGGATGGATCAATGCGTCATTGAATTGATTATTGTGAGATCAATAAAATCATGATAAATAAATAGTATCTCCTGCCATGGATAAATGACTAGTTCAATTAGCTATGTCGGTCCATGTATTTCTCTAAGGTGGAACTTCATTTGGGATTTCACCAATTAAAGGAGGGTAAAGAAGATATTCAAAATATTTCATTTCAAATGAGGACTATAAACTATGAGTTCAATATAATGCTATTTAGACCCAATAATTCTCTAGAAATATTCATGAGATTAAGGAATAGAGTCATTATTGATTGACTAAACATGTTTTTGGTAGAATTTATATATGATATTATAATATACTTTAAGAGTAAAGAGGAATATGGGGAGCATTCAAATATGGTAATTAATACATTTCAGAGAGAGAAACAATACACAATGTACAGTTAATGTGAGTTATCAATTGATGAATTATCATTATTTTGTTATGTTATCACCCAGAAAAGAATATTTGTGGACCCTTCCAAGACAAATGAATTCCCGGAGTGACTGAGACTGACATATGTAGTGGATATATGTAGTTCCCTAGTCATTCTTGGTAAAACTGATAATTGTTGAAGAACTTATCACAATTGTCAAAGCCAATAACAAAGATGACTTTGAAGGGAGTAATTTTTTTTAAAATAGTGAATATAAAGACCACTTCAATGTGTTTAAAAAGATTTTAATCACTACACCAGTACTTACACTACTAACTTGAGGGAAACTGATTGTGGTTATAGTGATTCTTTGAAAAGAGATTAGGCTTTTTACTAATGAAAAATAATAATTTGATATCATAAGACTCAAGGTAGTTTAAATACAAAAATAAAAACTATTATATGCATGACATGAAGTGTGAGACTATTTTCTTCATATTGAAAACCTGGTGGAATTTTCTCTTTTTGGATAATTGTGAGAAATATAATGATCAAAATAGATGATATATATATATATATATATTCAAATATAAAGAGTTTAATGCGAACAAGTGAATATGGTTAGATCTCATTATGAATTATTATTTGTCAATACACTATCATACTAGTATAGAAAATAATGTGGTAGATGATCTTTGATGAAATGATCCTATAACATTAAAAATGATGAGAATTGAGAAGGATCCAATTTTCTTAGACATGAAAAGGACGGGTTAGGGAATAATTAACGAAATGACATCATTAATCCTTTCTCTAAGGATTCCCAACCATCCCTTTTAGGGAAGATAAAAGATGATCAAAGAGATGATGGGGAAATTCGAATGTAGGTTGAAGATACTAGAAAAGATAAATCCATAGTGTTAAAAATTTATATGGAATGAGGAGTAATATGTGGATCACACTGGTGTGTGAAATCTAATCTTGAGATAAAGAAAGATATTTTCAATAATTCACACATCTCGACCATGGAAATCCCCTAGGGAGAATAAATATATAATAAGATCACCCAAATAAATATTGGTGGGGAAATAAGAAAAATGGGATTGATGAATATACATCAATGTCCCTAGTATGTTAGAAAGTGATGGCTATAAGGAAAAATTATAAGGGGAAGATGCAACCGCTAATCGTACCTAAATAGAAATTGGAAAAAATCATCACAGAAATTTTCATCGAATATCCAATGTCATCAGTGGAAATAATGTTATATGGGTTGTTGTGGATTATCCTAAAAATATAGATCAATTTATTACAATTAGAGAGGATTTCTCACTCTACCAACTTTTACAGATATATATCATAGAAGTAGTGAGCCTTCATGGGGGACCAATAGAGATTATATCTGATCTTAACAAAAAATTACCACATTGTTTTCGAAAATTATCCCGAATGATCTAAACATTGAGATAAACATCAATATTGATTTTCATCCTCAAAATGGTGGCCAATTTGAGTGAACTATTTAGGCACTGGAAGACATATTGAGAAAATCTTCTATGGAATTCAACCGATTATAGGATCAACATATTCCACTGGTTATGTTCTCTTACAAAAATAGTTTTCACTCAAGAATCCAATTGGGCCCAAATGATATCTTTCTGGGAAATGACACAGAACATTGATATACTAGGATGAAGTCAATGAAGGTATTCTTTTAGGAAATGAAATGGTCAAAAAAATGGTAGAAAATTAGAAAACCATTAAGTAGCACATCATAGAATAACAATGTTAATAGAAGTACAATGAAGGTGATCGCCAATGGGAATTATAGTTTATGGTTAGTGACAAGGTATTACTCTACCTGTCTTCATGTAAAAGAGTCAAGAGATTCTACAACAAAGGAAGGATAAGTCATTGGTACATTAGACCATTCAAGAATCTTGATCATGTGAGATTTATTCCCTATCGACTAGAAATTCCACCAACCTTGTCCCATGTAGATGAAATATTTCTTAAGTACAAAAATTATCCCACTCATGTGTTATATTCATAGGTGATACATCGTGAAAATAATCTCTCTTATGAGGTGTGTCTGAGGATGTTCTTGGGCTATAGAGATAATGTTATAAAAAATAAAGCAATACACCTAGTCATAGTACTATGGAGGAACCATAAAAATGAAGAGGAATCATGGGAACAAGAGTAAGTGTTAAAGGATAAACACCATCAAATGGTACATATTAGTATGTAAAAAAAATTCAAGGGATAAATTTTATAATGGGGAAAGAATGTAACAACCCATAATTTTATTAATGGAAATTCCCTTCTTATAATAATTTTCCGTATTATAAATCACATACATCACAAAGATAACACAATTAAACCAATATTCTAAAAAATTATCAATGATACATTAATATTAAAATAATACAATATAAATTCCAAATATTATAGTGGGGAAATAAATAAAAAACATGATAATAAGAATATAAAAATATGGATCTCCTCGATCCTCTATTATAACCATACTCACAGAAATGATATAGAAATATAATATAATTTCAATTATAAAATATTAACTTAAATTATGAATTTATATATAAACCAAAGAGAAATTAAATTTTAATGAATAATGAATGATACAATAGGCATTTATAGAAATTAGGGAATCAATACTATTGGAATAGCGATCCTACCATTGGAATAGTAATGTGACTATTAGGAAGATTAATCTGGCCAATAGAATAGTAACCTCACCTATGAAGCTACAAATAAAATATATCTATCTTATAAACTATAATATGATATATTTGTATCATGATATATGTGAATAATTGTTTTAAATGTTCAATTAAATGTTGGTTTCTTTATAAAAAATAAATGATTATTTACAAATTTATAATTAATATAATGATTCTAAATTAAGTTTATTTTTATAAAATAAAATTTTAATTTATTATTAGGTAGTATTATAAATATAATAAAATTTTATGGCACGTTAATTAATTTTTCAATGGGTTATAAAATAAATTGCAACATTAAAATTAGTATATTTTTAATAAATAATTATTTTTTAAAAAATTAAATTTCTATATTTTGTAACAGATTTTCATAAAATGGAGTACAATTTTAAAATATAAAACTTGAATTATTATATGGATGATTATTATTATTTTTCTAAAATATTTGAATTTTTAGTGAATAGTGAAGTATGGTAATATATGGTATTTAACAAATACGTGAGTTATTTTTGAAATGTTTGATTCATGGAAGTTTTTGGTCCACATTTTCAAGAATTAACATGCTTTATTTATTGTATTTAGTCCTAGGAATCATCACAATTCACTCTCTTGAGAAAAAATAAAAATAAATGTATAAAATATGCAAAACACACCTACCCCCCCCCCTAATAAATACCACCCCTCACCACACCTTCTCCTCAGAAAGACTAAGATTTTTAGATTTTCTTAATTCAACCCAATTACATTGTGAAACCTCTTCCCCATATCCAAGATAATATCATCTCAAAAAAAGTCCAATCCCAAATGCCTTAAAAAGGTTTTCTAGGAGATGATACTCAGGAGGTAAAATCCCCCTTCTTTCTCTTTTAATTTCTTTTCTTTTCTTATTCTCCCATAACCTCTCCTATCCATAGTGACATGGTAACTCAATTATAATATGTATTTTACAATTATATTTTCATTTTATAATATCAATCAAAATATCTCTTATCTTTACTTTTTATCATAAATATGAAAACATTGTCCCTGATATGTTGATCCACCACTTTTGTGGACGACAGGTGTTTATTTTCCAATATCACTTTCAAGGCTGGTCATAAAGAAATTATAATTGGTAAGAATATATATTATAATTTAGTTACCAGGTCACTATGTTACATATATAATATATGTACATAATATTAAATAATAGAACAAAATGTGTTCACGACGTTTGAAAACACCCGTCAAAATACACTAAATATCTATCATAGTGTTTTGTATAATAAATCATTCTCTTATATAAAAAAATTACCTAATGGAAATTTTAAAATTATGTAAATATATTAATAACATTTAATTCCACTTCTAGTGTTTTTCAACCATTTGATAATAACTCCCCTAATTATTCTCTAGGGAACCGACCATAAAACCATGAAATGAATGCTCTTGGAACAACAAAATTAAACACTACAAATAATCAAAATAGACATAAATTTCCTTAATATAATTATAATAATTAAAATATATGTTGTATAGGGTTATTAATTAATAATTTATTGTATTTAAATTTTTTATACATGACATTTATTTCATGTGAATAAAACATTCCGACATACGGCAAGGGATCTCTTCGAACCAATATTTTACCTTTGGGTTACATTTTCTCTATATTTACACCAATGTATTTCTCAATTATTATTATGTAATTATTCTAATTTCTTATTTATAATTCAAAACATATATTTGTAGATCAATTCATTCTTCTTTATGGGAAAATACCTATTTAAAAATGTTTCATTTATCAATTCTTCAAGATAAACAAGCCTAATTAAAGGGAACATCCCAGTTTCTTGTCCATTTTTAAGTACAATAAATGATATTTTTTAAAAAAACCATTATTTATAAAAAATTATCATTTAATTATGAATAACTATCTAAGTTAATTTAATTATTTATACAATCAACTATTAATTTTTCCTCTTTAATGATTCTTTAATATTTTACCTTAAACTGCTCTCAAGTGGATCATTTCTAAAGATTCATAAAAATTATGTTTACATTTTCACGTATTTTGGAAATAATTTATCATGATATATTCTAAATTTTCATTATGAATGATCAATTATTATTTAAATACATTCTTACTTGTATACCATATGGATACTCCCTTTGGTTATGCCTCATGACTTGATCAAAATACCCATTTTATTCTATGGGTAACCCTTATGTGTTTTCTTCATATTTGATTCATTAAATGGAACACATATGCATGAACATGGTATGATGGGCGCACTTTTATAGTGATCCAATGCATTGGGTTCATGATTTATCTAATGAGATGTCACGCATTGTCTTATGGAGTAAAACTAATCCATTATGTGACATTATCAACCATGTGACATGTTATTGGTAGTTATCCTTGACACTTGTTTATGTTAGGTTTAATTTATCATCCATAAATATGTTTCCATGTTAATAATATTCATTATTAAGTATTATATTCTAATACAAGTTTATTCATGTTCCATTCCTACTATTTTATCATGTTGCGCCTTTGTACTATATTTTATGTTTCTATTATGAGCTTATTCCCATGTTGGGGTCCTTAGTTCATCTCTTTTTGTCAATGTATTTTCCTCATGTTATCCTATAATGTTTTATGATCTCAAATGATGATAGGATCTAATTGTGGAAATGATTTTATATTTTTGTTTCATATTTTCTAATATTTTATCTTATCTATTAAACACAACTGACATTAGGATCCTTATATTTCCTTTGATGGTAAGATATGCATAAAATCAAGTAATTATAAGTGAAAAATGAAAGGAAATATTTATATTCCAAAGGTTCACCATGTTCGTGATTATAAGGGAAATGGTATTTCACAAATTCTTATCCCAACAGGCTCTTGGTGAGATACCACTCTGGTTTCAGTGGGTTTCTAAAAAAGACTAAGGAGCCATTTTCTCAAACACCATGATGAAATCTATCATGTTGATTTTTTTACAAAAGCCTCCTTACACAATACCTCTATTTAAACTCCTAAGGAGTGTCAAAAAGCCTTTATTTCAATAAAAATCCAAAAAATATTATTGCATTACGATTTAAATCCATTGGAATCTAGAGTCTTCTAATTTCCATGAACCACAAAGATGCAGGTTATTAGAGAATCCCCAAACTAAAAAATTTCATCAAGAAGATGTTTTATCTATTATCTCCAATGATCCATGAAAAATATTGCTTCAAAATTATATCTTTTTATTAACGATACATCCACTAGTCATGAACCAAAAACATATTCATTATAAAGAAAATAAAATAACAATCCTTAAAAAATTCAATTACCCTAATCCTTTATACAAACTAGTCATGGGTATCTAATTCCTGAAAAGTATCATTGTGCATCTCCAGTGAACCACTCCATCTAATCAAATTTTTTGATTACTTTATATAACTCCTCGGAAAATTCTGGTATGGAATGAAAAAATTTATTATAATGTAATTCATTTAAAAATTATTTAAATTTACCAATACTCTTATTAGTAATAATACAGAAGAGGCAATTTTTTAGAAAAAACAAGTATAATATATATGTCTCATGAATTATATTACCTAATAAACATTAAAATTAAAATAATAAAAATACAAAGGAATAATAATATAATACAATGAGTCAAAATTCTAGAGGGAGAAAAATAAAAACTGTTATTTATGGGATTATGTTTATTAAATTTATTCAATATAAATATGGATTTAATAATTATTTTCCATTATGATCATTATTTTTTTTTTGTAATTAAGACTACTTTTAATATTTTATTCATTGGATTTTTTTACATATAAGGTGTATTGATGAGATAATAGTAACACATAAGAGAGAAACCAAGGCCTCAACTATAAGGACAATTGGTTAACAAATTCATTTATCTGATATTAGGAGGGAGGTGTAATCACATGGGTTCACCCTTAACCAAGCTCGTACCAAGAATCAACATCTAAGACATAAGAAATATATTTTTTTGGAGAATTTTAACATAATACATATCACTATGAGATTAGTGTTAGCAAAACCACCCCACAAAAGTACCATCATCTAAAAATATACCCTTCGGGATTACGCTACTAGAATAAGGGGTTTTGTATCAGACCATAAGTGGAATTACATTGTAAATTATTTTAGATGTAAAATATTGGTTTCACTGGTCCAACATTGTTATGTATCACCCTTATATAAAAGATAAAATGCACATTATTATAATATGACTATTTTAAAATAGATTTTCAATTCCAATTATCCATAATTGTATTTTTTTAAAAATATATATATGTTTAATTTTCATTAAAATTTGTTTGTATGATTAACTAATAAATTATAAATTATGTTTTATTTACAATAAAATGTTGTAAATTTCTGTATTTATTCATATAAAAATAATAAAATAATTTCATGCAGTAATATTCAGTATTTACAATGGATGTAAATTTTATCATGCGATAAAAATCAGTTTTTATTGTAAATAAATATATTATTTAAATTTTATATTCATCATAATTATAAAATTAATTTAAATTTTTAAATTGGCACATAAAAATTAATTAATGGTGAAAAATTGATAACCTTATGTGATAGATTACTTTCGGGCTAAGATGTAAAATTTGATGTGAATATACAGTAAGTATTATGTCATCAAAATGAATAGAAATTATGAAATAAATATTATAAGGTCAATCTCAGTAAAAAATGGGGTTTTAAATTATGAATAAATTATTTTAAAGTCATGAAATTTATTTTCCAAACCTAAAAATAATAATATAAACACTAGCGCAGAAAATATTTTTTATGTCGGTTAACTTTTTTACGTCGGTTTATTGTTGATGTTATTACAAGAGACATTATAAATATTTTTTTTCACATCGATTATTTTAAAACCTCCATAAAAAACATATATCTGAAAAGTTTTTCACATTGGTTCATAACAAAATGATGTGGAAAATGATTTAGATTCATGATTTATTACGTCGGTTTTAACAAAACGGACATGGTATATTGGTTATTACGTCGGTTATGTAATAACTGATGTAATAAACTGCTCCATCGAAGCATTTTCACGCCATTTATTAAAACGCCGACGTAAAATTTTTTTATTTATGAAATCAGTTATTTTGATAACTGACGTGATAAACTAGGCTGCAAATCAATTTTCACATCGGCTATTTTACCGACGTGAAAACATATATACAACGTCGGTTATTAAATAGACGATGTAAAAAACCATTCCCATGCATTAATTATGTCTATTATAAAATAACCAATATAAAAACCAAATTTTCTTTTAATAAAACTATTCTTCCATTACTATGCTCTCCCAATGAAGTCCAAAAACAAGAAGAAAACAAACCAAAACTAGACCAGAATACATTCCAGAAAATCATCAGAACTAGACCAAAATAAGATAAACTAAAGAAAAATTAGACATTCACATAAATAACATTTAAAACATACCATGTCATATAAAATAACATAAAACCCCTTGAAAAACACCGACCCCCTGGACAGTACCCTACCCCCCTAGAAAGCCCCCCATCCCCCCTGGACACCCCCATCCCTGGACACACTCCCACCCCATGGACAGCCCCCACCCCCTGGACACCCTCCCACCCATTACACTCCAACCCACCCCACTAGACAACCCCCCTGGACACCCACACACCCCCTGGACACCCCCACCACCCTCGTCAACATCCCACCCCCTGGAAAGCCCCCACCCCTGGACTTCCCTCCCACACACCTGGACAACGCCCACCTCCTAGACACCACCCCACCCCACTGGAAATTACTCCCCACCCCCTTGGACACCCTCCCACCCCTAGACACCCCCACCCCCTGGAGACCCCCACCCCTGGACACACTCCCACCCCACTAGACCCACCCCCTGGATATTCCCCCACCCCCTTGGGCACCCCACCCCCTGGACACCCCCCACTGCCAGGACTCCCCCACCACCTGGACAGTCACCCACCCCCTAGACATCCCACATACCCCTGGAAAGGCCCACACTACCTTGGACATCTGCCAACTCACCTGGACACCCCCACCCCCTAGACACCCCCACCCCCTAGATACCCCCCACATCCCAGGACTGCCACCCCCACCCCACTCACTGGATTCCCCCACCACCATGGAGAGTCCCAACCCCCCGGGACACCCTCCCACCCCCTAGACTGCCCGTACCCCCCTGGATAGGCCCCCACCCCTAGACATCTTCCCACCCCATGGACACCCCCACCCCCTGGATACCCACCCACCCCATGGTCACTCTCCCACCCGCTAGACAGTCCCCACCCATTGGACGTCCCACCCCCTTGAAATCCCCCCACACCCTAGACACCACCTCACCCCACCGGGCAGCCCCCTGGACACCCCACCCCTCTGGACACCCTCCCTCTCCCTGGACAACCCCCACCACTGGGACACCCCCACACTCTGGACACCCTCCCACCCCGTGCACCCCCCACCCCTAGACACCCCCCTAGACAACCCCTACCCCCTAGAAACCCCACCCCCTGGACACCCACACCCCCAGACCCCCACCCTATAGAAAAACCTCCCACCCCCCTAGACAGTGCCCTCCCCTAATGCTCCCTCCCACCCCCTAGATAGCCCCACCACCCCCTAGACACCACTCCTCACCACTGGAAAGCCCCCCTGGACACCCTCCCACAACCTCGACACCATCCCCCACCCCCTTGGACACCCGCCCACCACTAGACACCCCACCTGTACACACTCCCACCCCCTGGATATCCCCCACCCCCTTGTATAGGCCCTCAGCCCCAAGACATCCCCCCTTGGGACACCCCCACCCCTGGACACCCTCCTACCCCTATATACCCCCACCCCCTGGTCACCCTCCCACCCCCCTTAACCACCCATGGCCCCCTGGATAGGCCCCTACCCCCTGGACATCTGCCCACCCCCTGGACACCCCCACCCCTTAGACACCCCTCACCCCCTAAACACCCCTATAGACCCACATATTCTGGTTCCCGCCCACCCCCTGGATAGCCCCCACCCCTAGAGCTTTCTCTAACCCCTGGAAATCCCCCCACCCCCCATGGAAAGCTCTGCACCCCCTGGAATGCCCCCCCCCCTCCTCGGACACCCCTTCCCCTTGGATAGGCCCCACCCCTTGGACACCCCTAGCCCATGGACAGGCACCCACCCCCTCGATAGCCCCAACACCCTAGACACTGCTACCCCTTGGAAACCCCCACTAGACACCCCCACCCCAAATGAAATTTACAATGCTCTACAAAAGAATGGAACAAGAATAAACTAGAAAAAAAAGAAGACCAAAACCAGACCAGAATCAATACCATAAAAACATCAGAACTAGACCAAAACAAGAATAACCAGAGAAAAATTAAACAATCAACTATATAACATTCAAATCATACAATTTCAACTAAAAAAACATAAATCCAACCAAAAAAAATACCAAATAAACAATTATAATTACAATATTCAAAATTCCATTTTACACTACAAATAAACTAAAATCCAATGAAACCTGTAAAATAATTTGATCATTCCACCTATAAGTGTTTGACCACTTGAGCACCATAGGGTTGAGGGTTATCAAATAGATAAAAATTAAATGGCTAGTAGTTAACATGTATAATGAAAAAACAAATGTAATATTATGGAAATTTTTATAAGGAAATTTTACCAGGTAAAACTTCACTAGTGTTACAATTGTAATTATTTCATATATAAATCTTAACATATAAAATCTGCATTTGATGATGCCTTTTTGTTCATGAAAATTCTGTTGAATTTAGTTCCAATTCAAAATATCATTTTTATGTAATACATCAAAATTTACAAATTATAAATGGATATTTACCTTGTACATATTTGATCATGGAACTCTTTTTCATTGTGTTTTTACAAAAGTACACCCATCCCCTGTTATAAAATAATACGAATGGGATAAATTTAAAATTCATTATAATATAAACAACTATTAAAAATTGAAACTTACTTTTCCAACATTTTCTTGAATCATCACCACACATTACCATAGGAAGAGCATATCCAATAAATTGTTTTCTCCCTTATACAAAAAACACCTAACATCCAATGATCACTTATATAAACGAAAATTTAATTCTAGTGGGTTTTTATGTTAAAATATAATAATCACTTTTCCAGATATATGTTTCATACCACTCAAAAAAAGGCATCATCCAACAATGCGTGGTTATATTCTGTTCAAATCGTTCTGCAATATAAAGTGTTCTTTGTTCCTCATCCAATGCATGTGCTTCAGGGGAAATCAAATGTGGGTCCATGAATCTATATACATCTGTCTGTTCATTCTATTCACACATGTTATAAAGATACCAAATACAAAACATACATAAGTATAAATTTTTAATAAATATTACACACAGAAAGGTGTTAAGACTTACATGGAAAAAATATACACCACGTTGAAGCCCAACTTATCTCCAGTAACAAGCTCCATTACATAATTTTTCACAATACCCACATTTATTGCACGTCCAAAAACATGATATTCCATTGTAGACACATAATGATCTGCCAACAAATTTGAATATCTTGAAAATATGTCAAGACTACTAGAATCTGTATCTGATTTAATAGCCATTTTTCTTTGTTGTTGTCTATAATATATTTCATTACCTTTGAAGTATTCATGTAAAAATAAATAGAAAAATATATTAGTTTTCAAATGTTAAAAAAACTTTAATAAAAAATAAAATAAAAGGTATAACATACATACCACTATGGTAATGAGTTGCAGAAGTTGGGATGGCCAAACTAGAAATTCGCTAATACTATGTCCAACTGTCATTACCTCATATGTAGGTAATGGTACTCAAGCTGATCTATCTATAATATCCTGTACAGTGACCCTATGATTCTCTACCTCTAACTATTGATGATGAACTGTTTCCCCTATACAATATACCGGCACATATGCAACTATAGGATCATGAGGAACATTAACATACAACTCACAATAAATAAGAAGTTGTGGCATAATATTAGGATAAGAAACGAGGTCTATAGGCTGAGGTGGGGGATTTGGAGCTACTGATAGAGGTGGAGGATAAATAATGGGGTCTTCAGGGGAAGGTGGAGGAGGGGGAGCTGCAATCTGAAATTGTCTTTGCTAGTTTTCAAACATTGACTGTACCGAAGCTCTAATATTTTCCTCTATAGTTGCATAAATATTAATAATTTCAGCCTCCAAGGATTCTATTTTTTTATAAATACCTCAATGTAAGAATTTCAAGAATGTGGAAGTATTTTTCTTACTGATACACCCATAGGATATCCCCATACAAGACTGGGGTGTTCTGGATTTCCCAATGTTGTAGATAAAATATCTTGCCTCCTAGCAGCTGTAAATACCCCCTGTGAGCTCTTCCCATCAAGAGATTCCTCTATTAATTAATTGAACATTTCATTAATTATTAGAATTATATAAAGAATATGATTAACTTAAATAAATAAAATAAATATCTTAAAATTCTTTAATTTATGATTCTCAATTCTCCCAAAATATATTTCCCCTTTTTTCTCATCCAATATCTCTTCTATTTTCCATGTCTATATGGAGGGAATGGAGGGAAAACCTCTTCAGAGTTTAAATAATTAGCTCTCAGTTTTTTTAGTTTTTCTACCATAATTTTTTCATTAAATAATTTATGCCCTTTCTAAGATAAACTATGATGGTATTCATTTTTATATTGGATCTCCTGATGATATTTCCTTATTTTCTTTAAATTAAAAAAAATAAATCATTAAAAAACATTCATAAGATCATTTATATAATAATTCTTAAAAATGATAACATTGACCTTAAAAATGATTCTTTTCTTCTACATTCAACAAATTATCTCCATGTGTCTTCATCTTTGATAGGAGATTTATGACAAGGATATTCAGGATTCCAATGACCAAAAATGAATTCAGATATGAGGGTTGATTTGAAATCCCTCTATCTCCTTATATATATCGATAATCATTTCTTTATGACTCCTACAATGTCAAGAATATAAAATTTAATATAATAAAAATACTTAAAACATATTATACTTGAAAATTTTAATGATTATTCAAACAATATCAAAAGATCATACCAAAATCATCTCCAACAACTGAGATATTATCGCTTTGTCCACACTTCTCCAATCCTCATACAAAACACTTTGATTTTACCCTGAGTTGATAAAAAACCCTTCAAATATTTTTCATTTAGACCTCTAGAAATATCATCATCATCAAACTCAATGAGTATCCTATAGTCCTGGCTATAGGCATGTCATAATGTTGGTAAATGTGTGCAGCCACATTTACCAACTTTGGAACTCTTCTTTGTCATTATGGGAGAACAAGAAGAAGATTGGGGAACATCAAGAGGAGCTTGGGAATGTTCCTCCCTAGTTGTATGATTATGATTCTCATCTCCAAAATCATGTGGTTGATCAACTGATTGATATTGTCATTATCCTTCAAATCAATAAAGCAAACATTAGTACACCAATATACAAATTCAAATATTAAAATACTAATGAAAACGAAATATGGGAAACTGAACTATGTTACATAATAGTTAACATGGTAAATATGGTAAGGATGTTAAACAATGTTAAACATGGTAAACATGGTAGTGTAATTTTCATTCAACAAGTTCAATAAATATATAAGTTATGTAAAGGTAAACTATGGTAAACCATGTTAAATTGGGAAAATACGGTAAGCATGTCAAACAATGGTAAATATGGTAAACATGGTAAACATGGAAGTGTAATTTCCATTCAAAAAAATCAATAAATATATATGTTACATAAAGGAAAATTATGGTAAACTATGGTAAACATGGTAAAAATGGTAAACATGTTAAAGTAATTTTCAGAAATAAAAATCAATAGATATATATGTTATATAATGGTACACAAGATAAACTAAAATAAAAAAAACTTAAATACACATTAATTTCTAACATTTTATGAAAATAATAAATGTAAACAAGAAATAAATATATGATACCTGTAATATTAGGAATCTACAAATGGAATGGCTTCCCAAATTCGTTTGTCATGATCATTCCTTATGGCACAAACCATGTCTTAAACATGATCATCATTATTTTCTTCGAATATTTCCATGGAAGTAGGGATCATACATAAATCAGCATCTTTATCAAGTTGATCCTCACCAAAATATTGTTTTTCCCTTTTAAAACAATAGACCACTGAATTTATGATTGATCAGTTACATCAAAAATATGTTCTTTATGTGTTTCAATTATAAATTTATCTGATGTGTCTTCCAATATAATCAGATTAAAAACTATCATTCCAAATTCATCGTATCTGACAAAATTTTTATCGATAATCCATTTTTAGTTTTAAAAAAGGAACATTAATTTTAAAAGTAATCAACCCCCTATATTACATCAATGACTCCATAATATGTAATTGATGCATAAATTGGGTTTTTTTCTTTAAAACTCGAAAAATTCATTGCTTCTGCAAACACCAATACACCACTATTCTGAACTAAAATTCAATTGTCATGAGCTTTGATATGATATTTTGATCCATTAATGTCATGCCTGGGCCATGTTGTCACATTAAAACTAGGACCACCCACTAACCATTTTAATGTCTGTCATACATCTAATCTACCCAGCAAGGTCTTTTTAAACCTTGGAAAAAATGTTTTTTTATATTCATTAACAGTCCACATTTCTTTCTTATTTGGATGACATTGTTTCAAATAATTAATAGGAAATGTGATATACAATTGAGAATCAACTATGTTATTCAAGATGTATAATTCTACCTTCTATACTGGTTCAGTTGATAACGATTTGAATTTAATGCAATAAATACCATATCTCTCATTATTAACTCATTCATGGAGAGATAGAGGCAAACCTATGTGCTTTTCCAAATCCAAATAGCTTTTACCAAACTCTAATACCTCCTCAAAAATTGACTATTCAATAATGGAGGCTTCAGGTTGATATGGATTCTTAAAATACCCCTTCAATATTTTCATATGCCTTTTAAAAGGATACAACCGAAGAAGATATACAGGTCCACAAAGATTTGTTTCTTGAACCAGATAAACCATTAAATGCACCAATATATCGAAAAAACATGATGGATAATACATTTCCAATTGAAAAAGTATAGAAATTTCATCCTTTTCAAAAATTATCAAAGCATTCACATCAATCACCTTATTAAAAATTGAATTGAAAAAATAACACAACTTCCTTATAGTCTTTCTGACATGGACGGGTAATAATCCATGAAATGAAATTATTAGAAGTTGTTGCATCATGATGTGACAATCATGAGATTTTATACCTATCATATTTAAATCCTTCAAAGAAACAAAAGTTTTTACATTTGAAGAATAACCTTGAGGCACTTTGATATCATGAAGACACTGAAAAAGGATAATTTTCTCCCTCTTGGATAATGTATAAAAATCCAGGGGAAGAAATGTTCATCTACCATTAGGAGTGGGAGCTAACTCCAAACGTATTCCCATTTCTAGTAAGTCTAATCTTTCATTCAACCCATCATTACTCATTCCTTTAATATCTAACAATGTTTCAACCAAACTGTCGGAGATATTCTTCTCCATGTGCATGACATCAATATTATGATTCACTTCATGATATCTACATTATGGTAGATCAATAAATATTGACATTTTCATCCAAATATGTTTATAATTACCAAATTTCTGTGTCTTTCCCAATGTCACATCATGGTTTTAAACCCTCTCTAAATAAAAATTAGGGGATAACGGTTTTGGAGCGATATAAAATTTTTGTGAGCTATTGAATGCATTTTTTAGTCTTCTATTCGAGTGATCCATAAAAAAAACTATTGACGACCCATGTATACTATTTTTCTCCCAATGATGAAATTGACAATATGAATAATGTTGTTCACAAATTAGACAATCTTTATACCCCTTAATACTATATCCATACAAATTTCCATATGCTGGGAAGTCATTTATAGTGAACATATGCCCTGAATGTAGTTGAAAATATTACATTTTATAAAAATCATCCACCCAAATGTCATCCTCTCATAAAAGTTTCAAATCATCAATCAATGGTTAAAATAACACATCAATATCATTTCTTGGTTGCTTCGGACCAATGATCATTATACTCAACATGACATATTTGTGCTTCATACAAACTTCAAAAGAGAGGTTCTAAATTACCAATAAAACATGTCATAGACTAGGTGTGCTACTGAGGGTTTGGTATGGATTCATTCTATTTGTGCACAACCCAGGTATGAGATTTCTAATTTCATTTCCAAATGTAGGATACTGCTCATAAATTTTCTTCCATTATGGAAAATTAGCTTGATGACGTATTTTTTCATCACATATCTGCTCATCAGAATTCCCTCTAAACCTTTTTGTATCATGTGAATTAGAAAATAAAAATTTCAATCGATGAATTATAGGAATATACCAAAATACCTTTGCAGGGATCTCTGTAATCTCTACATCATCCTGTGATTTTTCTTTCAAAATATACTGTGATGTCCCACATTTAGTATACTATGACAGAAATTCATATTCCTTCATATATATCATAAAGAAATTTAGATAGGCATGTATGTTCTTATATCCCAATCCTATATGACATAATATTTTCATGGCCTTATATGGTTAATCAAGAAGATCATTGCCTTTGGGAAGAATTCCATTCAACAATCATAACAGCTCTGTAAAACTTTTGTCACTCTATCTATGTTTTTCCTTCAGATTAATCTATCTTAACACTATAGAAAAAACTGTAAATTCCATTCAACTAGGATAAAATGGTTTTTCAACATCACCATATAGAAGCACAATTATAGGTTAAATCTTAATTTGTTCTGCTACAATATCACGAATCATATCTTCAATTCCATTAGAGTTACCATCTTGCAAATCCTCATCATTGGTAGATCTGACATTCTATCCATTTTCACCATGCCAAATCCCAGGGATGTAACTCAGATTAAAACCATGACAAATCAGATGATCATTGATCTCTCTACTTTTCAACTTCTTCATATTCAAACATTTCATGCATGAACAGAAAAAACATTTCTTCTTGGAATAACTCGTTTAGAAAATTCCAAAAAGGCATAAACACCTTCCTCATATTAATTACTCATTCGATGTTCCCTAATCCAACTTTGAATCATTATTACCTATAAAAAATATCAAAATTATACAACTTGTTAATATATGCCAATTTTATATTTATATGAAAAATATCATAATTTGAATGTAAAACAATTTTGAAATATAAAACAAATATATGCGTAGTTAAAAAATATATGAATGAAAATGATTTTTGAAAGACCATATTTTAAGTATAATAGTTTTAAATTCATCTTGCATCCTTTCTTCTAAAGGTACAAAAAGAATAAATCCTGGTGTAATTGGATATCAAATTCACCCATCTGTAAACAAGAAATATGAAGTATAAATATTAAAATATGTATACATTCAGTAATGAGAATTAAACCTATCCCACCAATTTGAAACCATTGGGATAGCTCCTGAAACCATTGGGATAGCTCCTGAAACCATTGGGATAGAATATCACAACAAATTCACACACTGTTGGCATGAGGGATGTTGCAATATCCCTATACAAATAGTTCTACCGGAACCGTTGGTATAGACTTCCTAAAGTTAATATATTCCAACAATTTCAATGAAACTGTTGGGATATATATATACCAACTATTCAAGAACAATTGGAATACATGTTGTCTAGCATATAATCTGTTCCAACGGTTTCATAGAAACTGTTGGGACATATGTATACCAACGGTTCAAGAACCATTGGCATACACTCTCTAGTATATAATCTATTGAAAAGAGGGTGGGGCTGTCTAGGGGGTGAGGGATCTCAATAGGGGTGGTGGTGTCTAGGTGGGGTGTGTTGGGGGTGGGGGGTTTCCATGGGAGTGCGGGGTGCCCAGGGGGAGGGCGGGGGGTGTCCCAGGGGGTGGGGGTGTCTAGGGGTGTCCATAGGGGGGGGGGGGGGTTCTTGAGGGTGAGGGGTTGTCCAAGGGGGAAGAGGCTATCTAGATGGCAGGGGGTAGTGTCCAATGGGGGTGGGGGGTTGTCCGAGGGGTTGGGGGTGTACATGGGGTTTCCATGGGGTGAGGGTGGTGTCTACGGAGAGAGGGTGTTGTCCAAGGGGGTATGGGGTGTCTTGGGGGTGTCTTGGGGGTGGGTTGGTGTCCGAGGGGTGTCCAACAGAGAGGGGGTGGTGTCAAGGGGGTGAGGGGGATGTCCAAGGGGGTAGGGGTGTCCAGGGGGTGTCCAGGGGTGAGGGGGATGTCCAACCCCTACCCCCTTGGACAACCCCCACCCCCTCGACACCCCCACTCCCATGGACAGCCCCCCAACCACCGATACACCCCCACACCCACACATCCCACCCCGAAGGACAACCCACCAACACCCTAGACAGTCCCCCCCACCCCCCAGACACCCCCACCCCCCGGACATTCCCGCCCCCTGGACACCCCCACCCCCTTGGACATCTCCCTCACCTACCTAAACACCCCCACCCCATGACATCCACACCCCCTTGGACAACCCCCTTACCCCTTGGTCAGCACCCCCCTCTCCAACCCCCTTGAACACCCCTAGACACCCACCCCCTTGGAAAGCCCCCACCCCACCTAGACACTCTTACCCCCATGGAAAGCCCCCTCACCCCATGGACACCACCCCACCACCTTGGACAACCCTAGACACCCCCACCCCCTTTAACAGCCCCCTGGATAGCCCACCACCCCCCTCATCACCCCCAACTCCTGGACACCCCGACACCCTTTAACAGACCCCTTACCCCCTAGACACCACCCTCGACTCCCCTGGACACCCCCAACCCCACGGAAAACCCCCAACCTCCTAGAAAAACCCCCACCCCCGAGAAACCCCCACCCCCTAGACACCCCCTACCCCTTGGATAGCCCCCTCAACCCCTTGACACCATACCCACCCCCTAGACACCCCATGCCCCCTTGGAAGGCCCCCTCAACCCCTGGAAACCTCCCCCGCACCCCCTTGGACACCCCCAGCACACCACCACCCTCTTGGACAACCCCAACCCTACTCCTTGGATAGCCCCCACCCTTGGACACCCCCTATACACCCCCACCACCTAGACACCCCAAACCCCTTGGAGAGACCCCTCACCCTTAGACACCACCCACCCCATGGACACCCATAGACCCTTGGACATCCACCACACCCCTGGAAAATACCCCCACCCCCTGAACACCCCTATCCACTTGGACAGCACCCCCCACCCCCTGGACACCACCCCCACCCCCTTGGACACCCCTAGACACCCCCACCCACTTAGATAGCCCCCACCCACATGGACAATCCCACCAATCCTTGGACACCCCTACCCCCAAGACACCCCCCCCATACACATGAAATTATATGCACACACACATTATAGAGCACAAAAAATTCGTAAAGGATCATGATATCACTTCCATGGTTAATTTTAGTAGAAAATAATTTAGCAAGGTATAAAATAACACTATGAAACATACCATGATAGCAGGAACAAAGATATAAAAATAACATCTCAAAACACATGTTTAGGGCATCACAAAAAATAAAAAATGAAACCCAAGCATCTGAGGCTTACTTTAGGGTTGTGATTCGACCTGATAGATCTAGTAATAATAGAGATGATGAATGATGTTTGAAAAATGAGGCTGGAGGGCATGACTTTGAATAATAATTTCTAGGTTTTCTGCGTGAGAGAGATGAGTCACAGGTCACCTGATTGAAGAAAACAGAATGACCGAATATAGGGCGCGATTAATCATTTAAAATATTTATCACATCGGTTATTCAAAAACCAGCTTCATAGACTATTTTTTATGTTTATAAAGTCAGTTATTTAATAACTGATGTAGAAATTCCATTATCACATCTGTTATAAAATAAAATACATAATATGTGGCGTCCAATCACGCTAGTTATTTTTTCAACGATGTGATAAATCCCCGAGATTTGATTTATCACATAAGTTATTTTATAAGAGATGTGACAAAGTGCCCAGATTCGATCTTTTACATCGGTAATAAAATAACCAACATGATAAATCAATTTCTCCAGCATTTCACATCGGTTATATAGAACCGATGTGAAAAATGACAACATATTAAATGTTTTTTCCACTAGTGAAAACCTAAACTATATTTTAAGATTATAAAAAATCATTATGAATAAGAATCTATTTCATGTCAAAAATAATATTTTCTAGATGGATTCAATTATTAATCTTTTATGTACTAAAATACAGGCCCTACTTTTTAAATATCATGGGTTAAAAATTTTATAATTCCATTTTTTTAAATATTTTTTTTTACCTAGAGTAAAAGACCACTATTTTGAAATTAATAACCCAGTCCATCTCATTTTTTATAAATACCCACCCATTATACCATTATTATCTACTCCCAAACAATTGGGTATTAATTTCATCTCATTCTAACTCTCAATATTCTCTCTAATGATCCCATAAGGTTCTAAGGAGTACCTCTCATGATTTAATAACCCACTTTGTAAGGTAAGGGTTCTTAACTTCTTCTCTTTATTTTTTTATCCTTCAATTTAAATTTATTTTTGATGAGAAATATTATTTTTATTAATTATTATAAATTAATTATCATATTACCAATATGATATTACCGATCCTTCCAAGTATAATACCTTTATAATCTATTATGATGATTAAAAACTATCATTTCTATATAACATCCAAAAAAACTACTTTTTTCTATTTCCTAGAAACAACATCCATGTATATATAAAAACAAATGAACATGGGCTCTAGCACATATTCACCTTGGGTTAATAAAATTGAAAAAGTTTAGTTGGGTAATAACACAACCATCTTTGGGTGCAAAACTAATAGAAATATCTATATATGTGGTTTGACACTCCTGTGGGATATTATATGGAAGTTCCATAATGTCATTATAGACCATAATTAATGATTTCTTCCTATTGATATCCCTAAACCATGAAATTAATCATCACTATTACCTGGTTATATATATATCCTTTGGTAAAAGAATGATCTAATATATTGTGAATATCCTATTATTTCTAAGTTGATCATGTTATATTCACAAAGAAATCCATATTGTTTAATGAAATGTTGAAATAATGGTATTTGGTATATCAATGTTCCCATGTAGAAAACTTTTTCTTACTTAGAAATTATTGTTGATGATGTTCCTTATGAAACATTATGTTATAAATTTGTTATCCAGTAACTTCATATGATGGATGCATTAGACTTTTTATTTGATGATTGGAGATATGAATTATATAGCCCCTCGATGCATCAATAGGTCTCATGGGATAAACTCTTTGGGTATTTGGTATATTCCTTACCCATTTATGTATGATATCTATGGATGAGTACTTGACATTATATTTATAATTTTGGATGTTATGTATTCCATCACTATGAGATTAGTCATTCTGAGACATGATTTTACATATTTCTAGGTTATATGTTGATATACTACGATCATAATATCAATTTTAATGTCATAATCCTATTAATTAAATAATTCTATATTACTTATTCCATACCGGTGCAAGGATATATTTTGTTGTAGGCTACCACTTATTGGGAGTCTTAGCCCACCCCTTTCTCATTGATGTAGGGGTAAATTTAAAATACAAAATATTATTTTAATTATTCATGTTTAGATTATTATTCTTTGGATTGTTCTTTCTTGTTCATTATCAGTGGAGAATGGTATAAAAATACAATGAAATAGAATTAAAGAGTTGATTATTAGTGTAATGGATGGGGTGAGAACTGTACTATGTTCTAGATGATATGGTATCAGGTTTCATGGTTTTCAAAAATTATAGGTGATCTTATTCCAAATTTGAGGCCATGACGCAATTCAAAATGCTAGTTGGATGGATTTTTGAACATCCAGTAAGAACAATGAAAATAAAATATCAAGAACCTTAAAAAATGAAACAACAACAAGATAAAAAATATTACATGGTTTTTATAATAGTTCTATATCCACACGTGAACACACATCATCTTTTCATTCATGGAGAAAACTTTTATTACCAAAAAACCATGTATGGAAACCCAACTCAAAATAATGGAAGAATCCTTACCAGTGTTATCTACAAGAAAATTCTAACACATGTTATCCCATATTTATTTCAGTACCCCCTATTATAGGTAAATAACACGTTTTTCATGTATTTTGAGTCTAGATGTTTTTAGTTATGTTTTGGGTTATTAAAGTGGTTTTGGTATATTCTAGAGGCATTTTTGTGGGTTTATGGTTTTTGAGGGGTTTTTATAAATTATGCACCACCTCCAAGAAATTTTACAAGGGTTGATTATCCTCAATAGGTATTCACAGAGTGGGATAAAGGCTTTCCATAACTATTTAGGTTCATAATGGAAATAATACATCCTAAAATATAGATAAAATCACATTTAGTTCATGTTTTTTAAAAATGTGTGATCCATCCATGCAAGGGGATTACCTAATGTAGTAAAACCTCATAGTTGGAACATTGTTTTCTAACCAATGGGGACTCACCTTTGGAACCCATAAATTTTTAGACATAATATAAATTAATTCATAAAATCTCTATTAATCACATGTTCTCTTAAGTTCTCAAATTCCTTTTTATCCCTAGACTCCATATACTTTCCCCTACAATATAGATGTTATTCTTAAGTGAATAATTTAATATTGATGACCTAAAATGATATGTATTTTTCTATTCTTCATTATTCTTCCAAGATCTATTAATTTTTTACACCCATGGAACTATAAATCTTTTTTATTGGGGATAGATCTATGTTTTGTGATTTTAATCTTGATGAAATATTGTGGATCTTGGGAAGGGGTCATGATTTTTGATCATATCCTAAATAATTGATGTTTCATTCTTCATTTTCTCCTACTGTTGAAATGGCAGTGGAATTTATCTCATATTTACATGACTTAGATCATAAAGGCTACATTTTAATTAAATATTGTTTTTGAAATAGAGTTGAAAACCTTATGTGATTATTCTAATAATAACGAATTTTTATGATATCATGAAAATTATTAAACATTGATTGTTTTGTGGAAATATTTCATTATAAATTTAAAAATATGGTATGAAAATTCTAGTTTGTTTTTCAAACATGCCAAGCTTTTTTTTAAATTCATTGAGGAAATAAATTATTTTTTGTAATGCCTAGGATTGATTTTGGAAATACCTATTTGGTATCTATTATGGGGAATGGAGTATGGCTGTGATGTACCACCATCAATGATCGATGTAGTATGTATGTGATGTTCCACCGCCAATAATGACACAAATATTGAGTTTGTGTGTGTGGTTTTGTGTGTGAACTTATAAAAATGCCTATGGAAAGTCAATGAAAGATATTTACAGAAATTATTTATTTTCTTCCGTGGAACATCTTGCATCTCTGATATAAACAATTTTAATATCCTTTTAAAATATTTTATAAAAAAATTCTACAAGTATTTTCCTAGTGCTTTGAGTTGGGAAGTATTTTTTGAAATCCTACATTGTTTATAATCACCCCCTTCATGGAAAATGTTGTAAATTTTTATATGTCATATATAAAGGAATAGGTTAGGGAATGGTATTTCAGTTTTTTTGTAATGTTTCCAAATACCATGTGTATAGCTAGTGGACATGGAGACTGGATCTTAGTCTGGTGTTTCATGGGTTTTTGTGTTATAGGAATCTTTGATCTTGGAGATTCTTTGCACTTATCTAGTTATTATCTATTAGTTTTCTCCATCACGTTGATGTTGGTTAATATTTTTTTATGTTTTTATTTTTTTGTACCCATCCATTATATAGAGGATTGGATGATTTGTGTTTATATAGTATGGTTGTTTTTTATTTTAATGAAAAAAATCATCCCTCAAAAGTTCTTGAGGACATTGAAATTTATTCATAGACTTTTGTATCTTTAAGATATCACCAAAAGCCAGTATCATTCATCACCTATCAAGCCAATTAGCCTTCTCAAGTTGAAAATTTGTTTCAATCTTTTAAGAATAATCTAACTATCTTTTAAGGAGATTTTGAGCTGAAGAAATTGGACGTTTTGTTCAATTGGATCAACTAAATTTGTTAATTCATGGGAACCGTAGATGAGTGGAATGTAAAGTTAGAAACCTATGTTTTAGGGGATCATCTATGAAAATGGAGGGATTTAGTGGTTCATGACAATTTTGGAAAAGGAATGACATATGAGGATTTAGAGGAATTTTATAACAATAAATTATATCCTCATACATTTCAGATTTCTAAAAAATATATATTAATTTATCATATAGAAAAACAATCTCTTGGTGACAGAGTAAGAAGATATATTTATGAATTTATTCTATTTCCCCCTATATGTTCTGCAAGTGTGCCTTTAGAGGAATGCATGTTTGAGTCAAGGTAACAACACAATATTTACTCAATGATTTTAATTTTCTATATTAAAAACTATATAGAAATGGTAAATAGTATGAAAATGGTAGAATATAATAACTTTGGGAATTAATTTACGTGGAGAATATTTATTTTTATTGGAATATGTTTGAATTACAAATCTGGGAATAAGGTGGAGAAGGAAACCTACTTCTAGAGCTTCATGATATCCCATAATCAGACTGCGGGATCTGTAAATGTCCCTCCTCAATGGAAAAGAATGTCGACATGTTACTAATATGGTTAAAATGATAACATTATGAGGGATTATAATAAATCAACTAGAGCTTGTCACAATTGAAATCAGTTGGGACATATTCGGTGTTGTTATTATATTTCTCCAAGGTTGGGTTCTGGAGACATGTCTCATATTTCTAAAACATATTTTGCATTGAATGTATGAGTTTAGTAGAATAACTCACATTATCAGAATCGAGTGATCCATGTTTATCATTGAAATATCATAACTTTTAAACCTAATCAATCAAAACAAGTTAATAAAGAACAAGAATGATGACAAAGAAATGGTATAGAGCATAAAAAGTGTTCACAGTTGACCCATTAGGTCCTTTGATGGTGAGAGGTACAATACTTTTGAAGTGTACACTTATGAAATATTTTTTTGATATAGGTAATTCTAGCTTATTTAATACATCACTTTTTGTGTATTATATATATTTTTAGGTGGTGTGGATTCCTTTTTTCTTGAAATTTCAAAATCCAATTCACTAATGAGAATTTCGAGACATTGTGTGTAATTATTCTTCTATAACCGTCAATGGTGTTTAGTTTCTTGGGAAATTCTCTATGATTTATATGGATTTCTATGAAATTATTTTTGGTATTGATTGGTTGGAATTATTCATATCCCATATTTACTATTATTTTCATAATGTTAGTTTCACATTACTTGATGGAATCGATCTTGTATTTAGTGGAGATTGCGATGTAAGGGAAAGAAATATAAAACTTTTTTCATTGGTGTTTAGAACTATCATGCATCATTTATATGTACATACCTTGAAATATATATATATGAGATGAAGAATAGATATTTTTGGAACACCATTGATCCTTTTCGCTATATTTTTTAGAAATATTTCTTAGGGTTTTCAATAAAAATAGAAGTTGAGTTTACGATTGGATTCCTAATAGGCACCAATACAATATCAATTTCATGTTATAGAATGGAAACAACAGAATTTATGGGTTAACATTTTCATAGGAATACTTGTAAAAGTAAAGGGATCATTCGACTATGAATGTATCTATGGGAAGCACAAATTCTATTTTTGATGAAGGATGGGACTTATAGACTGTTTTTGGATTATTAAAAGAATAAGAATATTATAATAAAGAATTATTATCATATTCCCCAAATAGATGATCTATTTGATCAATTTAGGGGAGTCCAATGGTTTTTTAAATAGAATTATGTTTGGAATATCACCAACTATGAACTCATAAGGAATATATTTTGAAGACAACTTTCAGAAGTAGATACCGACATAATGAATTTTTCATTATTCCTTTTGGTCATATGAATGAACCTACTATATTTATGTAATTTATGAGTCAAATATTTTAAAGGTATTCAGATTAATTTTTGTAGATTTTTCTTGATGATATACCAGTGTATTCTTGGAATAAATTTGATCATGTGAAACACTTGGCTATAGTGTTGGGTATTCTGCAGAAGTATCCCCATTATTCTATGTTAACAATCTGTGATTTTGAGATAGTTGAGTTGTGTTTTTCATTGTCCCTACCAATTATGAAAATGGGTTTTATATAGATCCTAAAAATATATAATCTTTTAACTCTTGGAAATGCTATAATAATTTATTTCAAATATGTTTCGTCCATGGTTTAGTGGTATAACACATATATATTGATATGATTCTTTAACTTTGGCCTCATCGATGATAGATTTGACGAGAAAATGATTTCCTTTCTAAGAGTTCATGTATTGTAAAAACCCATTCTAGATCATAATGTTAAGCTAACATCATCAAATATCCTTATGTTTCCAGAAAAAAAACATGTCTATATAGTTTGTTGTGATACATCATTATCTAGGATAGAATGTTTTCTCATGTAGGGAGATAATGTTGTTGCTTATGGATTAATATATTCATGGATACATGAGTAGAAATACCTATCACATTTTTAGATTTGAATACTATAGTGTGTTCCTTAATTAATTGGTTTCACTATGTTTTTTGTACGAATTTTTTGATGTTTATAGATCATAAAATATTGAAGAATATTTTATCATAATGTGATTTGAATCTGTGACCATTAAAATTAATAGAATATCGTTAATTTTTTTATTTTTGTTTTTATATACATTAGTTAAAGGATATTTTAAAAAATATTCCTTCATTATAAATTCATATGATCACATTTATAGAGAAGCATTAGATCAATTGAATCTTATGTCTGTCATATAATATATGTATCGAAATTATAAAGAACAATGTGATGTTGAAATATTGTTTTTAGTTCCATTTATTTTAGATTTGGATGAGAATATTGAATATTTCAAAAATTAGGCCCTGAATATGCTACTATGAGTTCCAAACATAATGGTGGGGATGAAATGGGGGTATGCAAACTAGATGGGAGTTCAGTATTGTTATATAATAATCGGATTGTGGTATCTATGATTTATCAAGAAAAACTTCTTAGTGATAACTAAAATTTGATATAGGAAACTAATAATGGATTTAAAAATATGTATAAAACATTAAAATAATTGTTTTAGTGTGTTACCATGAAAATATATGGGGACACGTTTTTCATTACATTTCACACAAGTTAGTGGGTAAATGAAAAAAATCAATGAGTAGTAAGTATGTTGCATTATTTAAATATTTCTATATAGAAATGTGAGTAGAAATTAATGGATTTTGTAATAGGTATACTAATAATGGTTAGTGAACTCAATTCCATATTGGTGATTGTGGATTGGTTGATAATTCCATCTCACATCATCAGGATTCATGAATCCAACATGGTGGAAGAATTTTCCAAAATCTATATTTATAAAATTGAAACTATGAACAGAGTTACACTCCCAATTATTTTTGACTGAGACACTAGGATTACATCCCATTCTAGAAATCCTCATAAATATCATTTTGAACCTATTTTATCATGAGTGTGAATTATCATCATCTAAATGATAGACTATATAAAATGTCAATAAAAATGATATAGAACATGACTAAGGATATTGTAATGGATTTTGGTGGCTCATGGGAAGATTATATACCATTAGAAAAGTTACCAAACAATAAAATTTATCAATCCTCAATACTCATGGATCCTTTTGGAGTGTTTTATTGGTGTCCTTTTGTTCTCATCTTTTTTAGGTGGAAAGAGGTGAGACTTTAATGAATAGACCCAACCTTATGATGGAGTCAAAATCGAATATTTAATTGATTATAAAGAAGGTGTACATGGATTAGATTCATCATAAATCTTATCTATATCATCATTGATGATCATTATTTTTTAAGAGAGTGATCATATCATAGAGAAAATCTCTATAATGCTTGGGAATCATTGTATTTGTAAGAAGGGAATCTATTCGCATAGTACTTGGGGCCTTTTTAGATGCATGAATGGGTAAGTGAGGTATTATATATGATTTATTTTATAATAAGTTATAGTTTAGTGCATAATGTGTTTCATGTTTCCCATTTGATGAAGTATTAGCCTAGTCCAACGCATATAATATGATGGGATCACGTTGACCTAGTGGTAGATGCTATGTTGATTCATGTGTTTGTATGGATTTTGGATATGAAATAATGTAGAATTAATTAGAAAATAATCAGTCTATATGGGTTTTATGGAAGCATCATAATATTCAGAAAGAAATAGGGTAATTTGAAAAGGAAATATTTGAATAATGGCCCAAACTCTTCTAGGAGTACATTTTTTCTTATTTACAAGGATGAAAATACAAATTTTGAGGAGACTGTTTCACCAAAAATTTCATGTGAATAATATTTTATTCAATTATTTTGAGTAAATATAACATTCAATTTATGTTTCGTGAGGTTTCATGTGGTTTTGAAATGTTTTCACGGAGTTTTAGGTGGTTCATGATTTGTAAACAATTAATAGAATCTATGCACCGCATCTAGGAAATTGTATAAGGGATGAAAGCGGTCCTTTGGTAGGCGTATATTTGGAATGATATTTGGGAAGACCATTCTAGTTCATAGTAGAAGACCTACATCATTAAATTGAGGGAGAACATGTTTCCTACATAGTTTGTTAAACCACGTGATCCAACCATGAGATAAATGTCCTTAAGGAAGTAACGCCACATGGTTGGCGCACATTCTTCCAAACCTTGTGGCCTAACCATGTAGTATATAGTTGGTACCACTAAATTTTCAGATCTATTCTGAATTATTTCTCTAAAATCCATTTAATAACCTATTATCAGTATATCTCTAATTACATTTACTCACTAGCCTCAAGAGACATTCCCCTTCGATCCAAAAGTTATTCTTAATTGAATCATAGTATATCAGACACCAACATTTATAATTAAATTCGCATTCTTCGGTATTATTCCATTATCAGTTATTCCACCCTCCCATAGAACCATAGATCGTTCCCATCAGAGATACATAAGTGTTATATGACAACAATAATGATGAAATATTTGTTGATCTATTAAAAGGAATACTCTTTGTGATCATATCTTGAATAATTGTTTAGTTGTTCTTTATTTTTTTTATCCACTGATTGGTAGGTGTATTCTCTCTCATATATAAATGACATAGAAATTGAAGGGTTAGTTTTAATTTATTTATTTTATTACAATGGAGTTTAAATACTAGTGTGATTATCATTGGAAAATTCCTTTTTGGTGATGACTTAGAAATATGGGAAAATAGATTATTTTTTGGAAAACACTTGGTTGTAATTTAAATATTATGGTTTTAAAAATGTAGTCTAGATTTAACACAATTTAATCATTTTTAAAAATGATATAAAAAAATGAATTCATTTATTTTGAATAACATGACATAATTATGGAATAACCAATTTTTCTTGTGATGTGTGGTATGGATTATGGTCATGATGCACCACCTTAAATGTGGGAGAAAGTATGGATATGAAGCTTGATGCACCCGATTTGTGTATACATTTCCATATATATAATTGAAAATAAAAAATTTTTTCAGCATATATCTGTTGTTTTATGAACATATTATTTGATTTTGGTGAATCTTTTTACTTTCAGGAGATTTATGGCTAAATACACGGATCAAGGGAAGTCTGTGAAAATTTTGAAACTACAGGGCGTGTACTTTTATACATGTTGTGTACATCCAGACAAGGAAACATACCAAAGTAGAGGGTACATGCCCATGTCACTAGGCACAAGATACATGTTGTGTGAGGTGGTGTTACACGTCATGTACTACATTCTAGAAGCGGTGGTTGCTGAGAAAAGTCTACACACCCATGTGTCCGTTGAAGGAGACACAATGTGTTTGAATTTCTACACGCCGTGTCTGATATTATAGAAGGGGATGGCAGCCAAACTTATGACACTACACACCGTTTATAGAGGTGATACACACCGTGTACACCTAACCACCAGGCGGTGCCATGTTCAAAAGTCAAAGACGGCATGTTAGGCCGCCTAACCGTGGAGAAAGTGGCGCCAAAGCACGTTGACAAAAAGTACACGGCGTGTACTTTCTCTACATGCTGTGTACTTTATTCTTCTATAAAAAGAGACCTTGGCCTATGGAATTTATAGTTCAGATCCATTTAGAGGAGAGTGAAGATCTGCTATTACCATTCCTGAAGCTACCAAGGTTTCGTCACTCCACCATTCCACCTTCCGACACCCTACCTCAACGCCTACACGATGTATCCATCAGGTATCACGTGTTTCATTTCTCTCCGACTTTATAGGTGTAACTAAACCCCTCATGTTGGGGATGAGATCATAATTTGTATGTTGTTTTATATAGTTGTGTATGAATCATTGTAATTCGTCTTACTCTTCTTAAACCACTGTCTAATATAACTGAGAATTCTTAGACAGACCAAGGGAAGGATTCTAAGTGATACAAAAGAAAACTAATGGTGAAAGCATCCATGACCATTGGAAGGATTTCACCGATTAAAATAATGGAATGAACATAATAAAAAATCAATAACACTGACTAACGGACCAAAGAGTCAACTGCTCTTATTCCAAACAAGAGGAACCGGACCAAGGAAATCTTGTTACAAAATGAAATGCAAAATGATTGAATTATTATGAACAACACAACAATTTAAAAAACATGAAAAAGTACTCCTTAATCACCACATCCCAAACACGTCTTTTCTTACTATTTTAAACTCTTAAAATTTACTCGTTGATTTATTTAAAACTATTAATCATTTCTTCAAAGTAAAACAATTTAGTTTCAATTAAAAAACCAAAATCTACTCAATCAACTCTAAATTCTGCATACTTCACCTAATTAAGTATTAACTCAATTGAATTTATGCACGCCATTGTTCCCTGTGGATCAAACCTGAACATATTCTATACTAATGTTCTAAGAATGGGTAATTAATTTGGGACGCATATAACTTAAACCAACGACAAGCGAGGCCAAATTTTGGCACCGTTTCCAGGGAACGTCTTTGGTTTTAGTACTAAGATTTTAATTGTGTTAATAATAGATTTAAGTGAAAATAAAATAAAAAATTATCAAAAATCTCATCTAATCCCATTACAAATTTTATCTTTTGTTTTTACCTTTTACGCCTAGTTTTCGTTTTAGTGTTGTGCAGAGCTTAAAGTGTATATTTAGACGTCTTACACGGTCCAGAAGCACTGAATCTTTAAAATTAGTTCTGCTTGACCCAGAAATTGAACGGACCTTGCTTCATCATTGACGTACACAAACAAAAACTCACAACCATCAACCACTACCCATGGCGAATATGGAAGAGGGAGAACCATCCGTAGATGCTGTGACTGAGAATCAATACCAGGATTAGCAGCCTCCCACTACTGGTCTACCGGAGCAACCTCCGGGAGCATTCATGGAATTCATCCCAAGGGATTACCAACGGCCGCCGTAGCAACACTTCCCATGGCCATACTTCGCCCCTCAGGAGCAGTTCATGAAAGATCCTCCCCTTCAGAAACAACCTCCAAGAAGTACCCTTATAGAGTACGGTCTTCCTTCAATCCATGAAGCTGATATGGGCATTGTTTGTCTCCCGATCTAGGCACCACAATTCAAGATCAAGCCTGCTATCATGCAGCTGATCCAGAACACAGTTCAATTTGGAGGCCTGGCCAGCGAGGACCCGAACGCTCATCTCTCCAACTTTCTGGAGATCTGCGACACCTTTTGTTACACCGGCGTGTCCGAAGACGCCATCTGTCTTTGCCTATTCCCCTTTTCTCTACGGGACAAGTCAAAAGACTGGATCAAGGGGCTACCACAATGATCTATCCTCACCTGGGAGGATCTAGCCCAGGAATTTCTATCCAAGTACTTTCCACCATCAAAGATGGTGACACTCCAGAATGAGATCCATAATTTCCAGCAGCACGACTCCGTGTCGTTGTATGAGTCCTGGGAACGTTTCAAAGAAATGTTACGAAAATGCCCCCAACACGGACTCCCACTCTGCATGAAAGTCCATACCTTCTACGAAGGACTTACCACGAAAACCAAATCTATGGTGGGCACTGCTACTAGAGGCACAGTGATACGGAAATCCCCTGAAGAACTATTCGAACTACTGGAAGATATGTCATCCAACAACTTCCAGTGGCACTCTGAGCGGGGGACTCAAAAGCGAGGTATGCACATATTTATGATACCTCTATGTTAGCTGCTCAGTTGGATACTGTGTCCAAGAATGTTGACGCATTGAACCTCAAAGGAGCCTCTCAAGTTCATGTGGTGCACCATCCACCGTGCAGTGACTGTGGTGATAAACACATCATGGGAGAATGCCAGGGTTCGACTGGAGGCCCTTCGATGAGAGAGATTAGTTATGTTGCCCAAAATCGAGGGCCCAACCAGTACCAGCAGTAATAGAAACCGGCATGGAAAGATCAACAGAACACAGGCTGGGGCCAACAACAGCAGAATCCTCCGCCCCAGCGACCGCACAGCTACAACTAGTCTCCATACTAGAACAAATACCAAAGGCTGCAAAAACCCCAGCAGGGTTTTTGTCAGCAACAAGGGTATCAAAACCCTCGTCCACAACAGCCACGACAGCCTCCTGCTCCACCGGCTCAACATCCACCTCAGCAGGAGAATACCTAAAGCTTAGAGGATCTAATGACTAAATTCATATCAACTACTGTGACTCGGTTCCAAAATCAAGAATCTTCTATTCAAAACATGGAGAATCAGATTGGCCAGCTGGCAAACCAACTTTCAGGGAGACAACCCAGTACACTACCGGGGAACACCGAAAATAAACCAAGGGAGGAGGCTAATGAAATCATGCTCCGGAGTGGAAAAGAGCTCCAACATTACCAATCAGAATAGAAAGGTGCATCCACACCCACTGTTGATGAAAAAGGTACCAATACCGACCCCTCCTCATCCAAAATCCCATAAAAGGAGGTTTTGCAGAATAAAGAAAAGGTAGTAATCCAACCATTCAAGCCTGCCTTACCTTTTCTGGAATGATTGAAGCAGAGGAAGCTGGACCACTAGTTCAGAAAATTCATGGATGTGTTTAAGAAGCTAAATATCAACATCCCATTTTCAGAGGACATGACTTAGATTCCCACCTACACCAAATTCATGAAACAAATCCTCTCGAATAAGAGGAAAATGGAGGATTTGGGCGTTATTTCACTAATAAAGGAGTGATATGTGGTGGTTCAACATTCCATTCCTCCCAAACTCCATGATCCAGGTAGTTTCACCATTCCTGGTACGATTGGATCCTGCGAGTTTGGGAAGGCCCTCTGCGACTTAGGGGGCAGCGTGAACCTCATTCCCCTTGGAGTTTTCAAGAAGCTGGGACTCAATGAGCTGAAGCCTACCCGCGTAGCACTTCAACATTCTGATCGATCCATCAAACACCCTAAGGGACTACTGGAGGACATACTAGTCGAGGTGGGTAGGATGATCCTTCCCACTGATTTCATCATCCTAGACATGGGGGATGATGAGGAAGAACCTCTTATACTTGGAAGACCTTTCTTGGAAACTGGGAAGGTACTGATCGATGTGCACCAAGGGGAGCTTATTTTTTGGGTAGGTGATGAAGGAGTTTCCTATAACATCCTCAAAGCTGTCAAACATGATTCCTTATTAGAGCATGAGCATTGTTATGCAGTTTCCACCGTGGTTAATCATTTTAGAGAACAAGGGGATGATCTGGGATGTTCTATTATTTCAAATAATTTATCTATTCCAGATATTCTATTAGAAGAAGCGCTAGAAGACTCACAATTCATAGAAGTCCAGGGTGGCCACTATTGGCAGCGTGCAGTTGTTCCTGATATTTTGGAACAGGACGAGGTGCAGCCACTTGTTCCTTCGATTTTAAAGGCACCTGAACTCGAACTGAAGCCTCCTCCATATTCTCTCAAGTATGGGTATTTAGGAGCCAATCAAACATTGCATGTTATGCATAATGCAGAACTATCATAGGAGAAGGAAGATAAAATTCTGCAGGTTCTCAAATAGTTAAAGCATTCTATTGTGTAGACAGTCGCTGATCTGAAGGGCATCAGCCCTACCATTTGCACTCACAAGGTTTTACTTGAAGAAGGTGCCAATCAATCTTAGCAACCACAACGGCGCTTGAATCCTCCCATGAAGGAAGTTTTCAAAATGGAGGTGATCAAATAATTGGATGTAGGAATCATCTGTCACATCTTGGATAGTCCATGGGCGAGTCCTCTCCATGTGGTACCCAAAAATGGCGGTATCACTATGATTTAAAATGAAAAAAATGAGCTCATCCCTACACGCACTATCAAGGGCTGGTGAGTTTGTGTGTATTACCGGAAGTTAAACGATTCCACAAGAAAGGATCACTTACCCTTGCCATTCATGGATCAAATTCTAGAGCAACTAGTAGGTCACAACTTCTATTTCTTCCTCGACGGTTTTTTCAGTTACAACCAAATCTCCATCGCTCCAGAGGATCAGTAAAAGTGCACATTCACTTTCCCCTATGGCATGTTTTCTTATCGAAGGATGTCTTTTGGTATGTGTAATACCCCCCCCCCCCACCTTCCAGCACTGTATGCTGGCCATCTTCCATGACATGGCAGAAGAAATCCTAGAGGTATTCATGGATGATTTTTCCGTTTACGGAAAATAATTCACCATTTGGTTATGACACCAAGAGCTTGTTTTGGAAAGATGTGAGCACACTAACCTAGTCTTGAACTAGGAAAAGTGTCATTTCATGGTGCAAAGTGGGATAGTCCGTTGTCACAGAATTTCAGTGAAGGGGATAGAGGTGGAACCGGCAAATATCGATGTCATTTCACGACTACCTTTACTGACTTTTGTCTGAGCCATCCACAGTTTCCTCGGGAATGCTGGTTTTTACAGGCGGTTTGTCTGCAACTTCGCCAAAATAGCCCAGCCCCTCACCAATATTCTAACCATGGATTCCATATTTGAGTTCAATAAGACATGTGTCAGATCTTTTGAGCATCTAAAGAAGCGCCTGGTGGAATCTCCAGTTATGATTTCTCCCAACTGGGAGGAACAATTTGAGGTGTTCTGCGATGCGAGCGACTACACCGTGGGAGCAGTCTTTGGATAGAAACTTGACCGGATTTTCCAAACTATCTATTATGCCAGCAGGATGCTCAATGAGGCACAGATCAACTACACCACCACAGAAAAGGAGATGCTTGCAGTGGTTTTTGCATTTGACTGGTTTCGTTCTTACGTAGTGTTGTCTAAAGTTATTGTTTATACTGACCATGCTGCACTAAAGTACCTTCTCAACAAGAAAGATGTGATGACCCGATTGATCCGCTATTTAATCCTATTACAAGAATTCGATCTTGAGATCCGGGATAATAAAGGGAGTGAGAACTTCATTGCTGACCATCTCTCCCGCCTCGAGCTTCCACATTTGGAGAAGGAAGAACATCAGGATATCAGGGAGGATTCCCCTGATGAGAACCTCTTTTCGATCAACGAAACACCTAGTCCATGGTATGGTGATATCACTAATTTTCTGGTTACTGGTGTCATTCACCCTGAACTCTCCTTCGAGCAAAGGAAAAGATTTTTCTCTGATGTGAAAAGTTACTTTTGGGAGGATCCTCTGCTATTCTGATCTTGTGCAGATGGAGTGATCTGCCGTTGCATCCCGGAGAATGAATTTCACGGTGTCCTAGAGTTCTGTCATGCCTCACCAGTAGGAGGACATCATAGTCCAGACCGTACCATAGCTAAGATCATGCAGTCTGGATTTTTCTGGCCCACTATGCACAAAGATGCCCGGGCCTTTGTTTCCTATTACGATCGGTGCCAGAGGACCGGTAATATGGGATGTAGAGTTGAGATGCCCCAGCACCCCATCCTAGAGGTCTAGAGTTTCGACGTATGGGGAATAGATTTCATGGGTCCCCTTCCTCCATCTTTTGGGAACAATTACATCCTAGTCTGCGTCGACTACGTCTCCAAATGGGTGGAAGCCACTTCTACAGCTCACGACAAAGCCAAGGTAGTCATAAATTTCTTAAAGAAAAATATTTTTAGCAGGTTTGGAGTTCCACTAGTACTTATCAACGATAGAGGGACCCAATTCGACAACACACTGATGAGAGGGATACTGTCGAAGTATGGGGTAAAGCATCAGATGGGGACACCATATCATCCCTAGTCCAGTGGACAGGTAGAGCTCTCCAATCGTGAGCTCAATCAGATCCTGGAGAAAACAGTGGACACTTCGTGGAAGGACTGGTCCAAGAAGATAGATGATGCCTTGTGGGCCTATTGGAATGCTTTCAAAACACCACTGGGAATGTCCCCATTCCGCCTCGTCTATGGAAAACCCTGCCATTTGATAGTATAATTGGATCACAAAGCCTACTGGTCTGTCAAAGCCCTAAATTATGATCTGAAGGCAGTTGAAGATAAATGGAAGATACAACAGTCGGAACTAGATGAGATCCGATTAGAGGCATGCGATAATGCCAAGTTGTACAAGGAGAAGACAAGATCCATTCATGATCGGATGATTTCACGAAAATCTTTCCAACCTGGTGATCACGTACTTCTCTTTAATTCTCATCTTCGCTTATTCCCAGGGAAGTTAAAGTCACTATGGTCGGGACCATTCCACATTGTACGCGTATTCCATCATGGAGCGGTAGAAATTTCTAGAGAAGATATTCAACCATTCAAGGTAAATGGACAGGGGTTGAAAGCTTACCATCCTACAAACAACATGGCGGGAACGTTGTCCACCATACTCCTAAGGTAAGCAATGTAAGTAAGTCGATCCAATGAACTAAAACAAAGGCGCTTCCTAGGAGGCAACCCAAAGGTTACATGTAGTGTCCCACTTATATATATGGCGTGTACTTATCTTTTTTATTTGTAATCTTAATAGTATAAATCTCTAGATTAACAAATAAATAACCAGGGATGATTCCGGTGACGATGGCAAAGTCACTGGAGTTTATTCGAGCCATCCTCAGTTCGAATCCTCCTGAGGTACCTTCGGTACGGGGTTCCTCCTTTTATTTACACGACATGTGTTGTATTTTCCATATATGTATATATATGAATGTGTTTAATAAAACCCATGATAGGGATGGACTAGTTGGCTAGAATCGTTATCTGGTTTCACAAGACCCGAGTTCGAATCCAGACAACCGTCCCATTCCCATCATTTGTTCTTTTAATAAAACCACACGATGTGTACTACTATATACTCTGTGGGTGCCATAATTTTTCAAATATAAATTAAAATATTTTTTAAAATAAGAAATTACATGCGGGTGAAGTTGGCGGACTGGAAAAGTTTCTGAACCATGTTGAAAAGGCCTGGTTTCGAATCGCACTAATCTCCCCGCTTCACCCACATCCTTTGCTAAATAAAAACCACATGTTGTGATTTTATTTCATTCCGTCTGTGTAGGCCGTATAGAATAAATATATATATATATATAATAAATATGGATAGCATAACAACCTTTGATCTAGTGGGTGAGGGCGTCCACTCGAATCGGCCGATCGCCGGTTCGAATCCTGCCCCAAGAACCAGACTAAAGGTTGTACTACTCTTTTTCTCATTTTAAAATACATGGCATGTATTTCCCGATATACGTCATGTATCTTTTTATTTATAATACAATTTTTAGATATATATATTTTATTTTAATTATTAATAATTATTATATAGTTTACTATAATAATTATATTTATTTATATAATCTTAAAAAAAATCAGGATACACGGCATGTACTATAAATACACACCGTGTACCTCGGCTATATAATCCGTGGTCCACCCGGCTTGAGGCCATGTCGCACAGCCGCCCCAATTTTCTTCTTTCATCCCGTTTCTTCTCCCGAACACCACCCGAACCCCCTTCTCCAGATCCGTCAATTTGGGGCGTTTCATGTTCTGATTACTCTCACATTGTGATCTTCGATCCAGATACACCATTCTACACCCTCTGTATCATGTTTTTAGATTCGTTTAGGGTGTTTTCTGGATCGGCCGACCGTTTGGCTTCCGGTAGTACACAGCCACGAAATGAAGAACACACGTCGTGTACTTCTGTACACGGCCACACACAAAATATTTCGAAATTTGAAGATACACGGTGTGTATGTTCGGTACACACAATGTCCTTTTCATCGTGCCCAAGTACACCTTTGCACACAGCCTCAACCACCATTTTCATACACGACGTGTATGTTCGGTACACACCGTGTAAACCATTTCCCTTGGCCCCTCCGTGTGTGGCACATAACAAGGCTTGTCACCCCATGTTCCAGAACACGGTGTGTATGTTCGGTACACACCGCGTCCTTTATATCTGTAGTCGGCCCGTGTTTACACTCTACACGGCCTCTCACACTATATTTCTATACACGGGGTGTGTGTTCGGTACACGCCGTGTCTGTGTGATGTTTCACCGCCCCGTGTCTCACCCTCTACACGACCATGTTCTTCATGTGCAGTCTATGTCGTGTCCTGTACTTACACAACATGTATTGTTTTCTATGAACTGATAAAAACATGGTCGTGTCATTTGTTCCACACAACTACCAACACTTTGAGTGAACACGACGTGTATGTTCAGTACAGACCATGTACTTTACTACACACTGTTTACTTTACTACACGCCATGTACTCTGGAGTACACGCCGTGTACTTTTCTTTTCCAGTTTTCTCACATTTTCTTTGTTTTTTTTTCTTTCCTTTTTCTTTTTCTTTTGTTTTTTTTTTCTATCTCTTTCTATTTCAGGATATGGGAGATCACGATCCTTCGCGCGGGTAGCGGCCAGTCTCCGCCACTGAGGGCGAGGAGTCCAGTTATCGTCGGATCCGACTCCGACCACATACACGGCCGGACCCCGATGCTCCGGTATTTGAGCTCCCTCCATTGGAGATTCTGCCGCCACTCACTCCCTCTGTTGAGGCCGAGCCTACTTCTGCTGCACCAGCTGCCACTTTCCCTGTACTATCATCCTCAGCAGCTGGTCCCTCTTCGAACACACCTTCCACCAAGCCAGCTTCTACTTCAGCAGATCCACCTCCAGAGCCAGACGTTGCTGCTGCACCGGCACCTGGGTCGGGATTTGTAGGTGCTCCCTATCCCTACACGGTATTCCCGGTCACTGACCTCGCATACAACAGGTTCCGATGCTTCTCTCGTCGGTCGATACCATTGAGTGGCTGGTACCTTGACAGCAAAATTCCGCAGCAGGTCGGTATTTTGGAGGAGTTAGAGGTGCTTCTCAGGCACACCGCACTCCATGATATTTTCCAGGTGAGCACTCCTATGTTCTGTGATTTATTTTTGGAGTTTGTGGCCTCGTTTGAGTTCAATGGAGTGGAGTACCAAGAGACACCTGGCGATGCAGTACCTGTAGTTCGATTCCGGCTAGGGGGCCGACATTTTTCTATGACGATGACAGAGTATGGCTGAGGGTGCGGCTTCTACCCCCATCCTATCACCCCACCCCCCGTTTCTGACTTGACCCAGCCTGAACGCTCTGACATCATTTCCATGTGGTGGGAGATCACTGGGCCTGACCACCGGTACTCCACCACTTCTCTGAAGAGCACTCTTATAGCCGACCTCGTCATTCGCTTCACCCACCGGTGATTCAATGCCATCCCTTTCCCCCGCCATGAGGATTTGGGGGTCATGACCGGCCATGACATGGATATTTTTACCTATGTCATCCGACACGACTACCCGAACCTCCCCTATCTTGCCACCTCCTATTTCCACTCCATGTTTACCAGCCGTCAGGGAAACCTAAACGACGGGTTTTACACCACCCGTCTTTCCCACCAATTAGGGGTATTCGAGCCCTCATTACCTCATGACTTGATAGATTCACCCCAGCGGATGGACTTCCTCATGCTCATTCGCATGGTGTTGGAACAAAAGAAGGGGGTGCCTACATCCTTGCTCAGGCTCGTGCTCCACCACCTGCTGACCCCCCTACCCCAACTGCTGACCTCGCTCCTCCCTCCCCACCCCCTCCAGCTTCTCCACCTCACCCACCTCCTACTTACCCCACTTCTTCTGACCTTCCTTCTTATGTCCCATCCCCCATCCCACCTACCCCCGCAACCTCGGTCGATCCGACCCTTTCCCTCCACCTAGCCACATTGGAGCAGAAGTTAGTTCGTATCATCAGCCGCCAAGACACCATTTCACACCATTTGATTCGTCTGGACGGCCACTAGGACCGATGGAGTATCTGTTGGTGCATATTGCACAACATCTTAGTGTTCCACTGCCTCAACCACCAGCCTCTGCCTCCATTCCTGGCCCTTCTGTTGCTGCTCCACCGCCCTCTCCTACACAGGCCACAGATTCTATTCTTCTACCTACGGTGAGCCCTACTACTACCACTTCTGCTGGGCCAGGGCCTGCTGCTGAGCTACCTTCGCTGAGTCCAGCACCTGTGGCTCCTACTTCTTCAGCTCCCCTTCTCGATGCAGAGTCTGGGCCTCCCACTTCCATGCTTCCTTAGCCGTCTTTACTGGCCGATTCTGTACTGGATGATGACTCCCCTGAGGTGACCCCATGACAGTGACATTTCTCTTTATCTTATATATCTCTTCTGTCATTTTCTGTGGTATGATGTTGTGCATGTTTTCAGTTTCCTTTATCCTCGCCGGTCAAAGGTATCATGGAGCACCTTGGGCATCACTTTTTCACGGGGGGAGTTTTTTTCAATTTCTATTTTATTTCTTTTTGGATTTACTTCTTCCACTTATTTCCCCCATTTCTCCCCATTGCCCACCCTTTACCTTAATATTTTAGTTGGTGAACCATGTGCAGTATTAAGTGTGGGGACAATCTTTATCTGTCCCCTTAGACTTTGCCCTTAAACTAATCTAGGAGACATCATTATTACACTCTATATATGAAAATGTAAAGCAATTTTGGTTAGTCATTCTTATAAATGCTAGAGTTATCAGTATGAACTTTTGGAAATGTTTCATGCTTATTTTAGTTATTAAATGTTTTAAAATGATTGCTGATATAGTTTCAATTGAATCTTTTCATCCTTGATTAAATTACATTGATTAGGCTAATCATTTATATACATGTCATGACCTGATTGTCCCTTTATTATTTTTCCACTCTTGAGAGGTATTCTAAACCCTTTTTCGTATTTCTTTTCTAATACCCTCTTTCATGAGAGATTCTTTGGATATGAAACACTACCAGAATTTTCAAGTTTTCTTTTCAAAACATGAAGAAGTTTCTTGAATTAAATTAAAATGATTGAGGCATTAGATTCTTTCAACCCCCTTATCTTAAGACCTACCCTACATTTAATCATTGTTAAGCCCATAGAAGCCATGAACATCCTTTATAGGAAGCCACATTACAAGCCTATTTCCCTTCCTACCCTATTTCTTTTTAAAATTTGCATGATTATTCATTTGAGCTTTAAAGAGGGAGTTGGAAATACATGGTATATTTTGTGCACAACAATGAAATAAAGTGTGGGGGAGTGCCTCTTGATTATTTGGGGTAGAATGGGTTCCAAACATCTACTCATTGTATTCATAAGTGTTTCCCTTGTGTTTTGTTTTGAAAAGAAAAACAAAAAAAAAACAAAAAAACACAAAAAAAACCAAACAAACAACAAGGGAACCTTATGCTTATTTGCCCGTGAACCCTACTTGCCTAAGGGAGATGCTGACGATTACAAAAGCATTTGACTGAGCTTTTGAGGGATGTATATTCAGTGAGATTTACTTTGAATATCATGCAATGTTGTTTAAAGGAATTATTCTTCCTTTTTCAAGCCTCGGAATTTTTTTTCACATCTGAACCTACCAACCCTTAGCCATTGAAACATCTGAACCTTACTGATAAAGCCCACATGATTTTTGTAATTAAATTTTTCTGAAGTAGAGAACAAGATATCTTACAAAACTATGGATAGAGTGTATATACCTTAGATTGAGCATAACTATGAATAAAAATATATTGATTGTGGAGTTTGATTTTGACTGGTAGGGTAAATCATCAAATGTCATGCTTATGTTTGAAAGGATGAAAAATGTGTTGAAAAAAGATAAGAGTAGTTAATTGTATTATATATGAGGCATGATTTTAATATCTTATGAATTGAATTTTTTTGTGCCTTTTATAATTTTTCCACAGTAACTTTATCAGTTATACATTTGATTAATTAAATGACTTCATTTTAATGTATAGGCTCTCTTAATTAGATGTTGAGATTTTTCTTGAGGGCAAGCAAACGACTATGTTTGGGTAATTTGATGAACCCGATTTGTGTATACATTTCCATATATATAATTGACAAAAAACATGTTTTCATTAAATATATGTTGTTTTATGAACATATTCTTTGATTTTGGTGAATCTGTTTACGTTCAGGAGCTTTCTGGATAATTACACGTATCAAGGGAAGTCTTTGAAAATTTTGAAACAACACGGAGTGTACTTTTATACACGCCCTGTACATCCAGACAAGGACACAGACCGAAGAAGGGGGTACACGCCAATGTCACCAGGCAGAAGATACATGCCGTGTGAGGCGGCGTTACATGCCGTGTACCACTTTCTAGAAAGCGCTGGTTGCTGGGAAAAGTCTACATGCCCATGTGGCCGTTGAAGGAGACAATGCGTGTTTGAATTTATACACGCCATGTCTTTTATTCTAGAAGGGGATGGCGGCCAAACTTATAACATTACACACTGTGTATGGCGGTGCTATACGCCGTGTACACCCAACCACCAGGCAGCGCTGTGTTCAAAACTCAATGACGGCGTGTTAGGCCGCCTACGCGTGGAGAAATTGGTTCCAAAGCGCGTTCACAAAAAGTACACAACGTGTACTTTCTATACACGTCGTGTACTTTATTTTTCTATAAAAAGAGGCCTTGGACTATGGATTTCGCATTTCAGAACCATTTAGATGAGAGATAAGCTCTGCTATCACCATTCCCGAAGCTACCAAGCTGACGTCACTCCGCTATTCCACCTTCCGACACCCTACCTCAACGCCTACACGATGAATCCGTCAGGTATCACGTGTGTCGTTTCTCTCCCACTTTCTATGTGTAACTAAAACCCTCGTGTCAGTGATGTGGATGATGGGATCATAATTTTTATGTTGTTTTATATAGTTTTGTTTGAATCGTTGTAATTCATCTTACTCTTCTTAAACCACTGTCTAATATAACTACAAATTCATAGCCGGACCAAGGGAAGGATTCTCAGCGATACAAAAGAAAAGTAACGGTGAAAGAATCCTTGACCATTGGAAGGATTTCACCGATTCAAATAATGGACTGAACGTAATAAAGAATTAATAAAACTGACTATCGGACCAAGGAGTCAACTGCTCTAATTCCAAACAAGATAAACCGGACCAAGGAAATATTTTAACAAAATGAAATCCAGAATGATTGAATTATTATGAACAACACAACCATTTAAACTATATGAAAAAGTAATCCTTAATCACCACAATGCTGACATGTCTTTTCTTCCTATTTTAAACTCTTAAAATTTACCCGTTGTTTTATTTAAAACTTCTAATCATTTTTTTAAAGTAAAACAATTTAGTTTCAATTAAAAAACCAAAATCAACTCAATCAACTCTAAATTATGCATACTTCACCTAATTAACTATTAAATCAATTGAATTTATACATGCCATTGTTCCCTATGGATCATCCCCAAACATATGCTATACTAATTTTCTAAGAACGAGTAATTAATTTTGGATGCATATAACTTCAACCAATTACAAGCGAGACCAAATCTCTACCATCAATAGTGACACCAAGATCGAGTGTACATGTGTGTGGTTGTGTCTCTAGACACATAAAAAGGGGTATTCCAATTCAATGAGAAACTTTTCAATGCTTTGATCACTGTATTCTATCAAAATTCTTGTAGCATCAATAAAAACTATCTAAAGAAACATTTAAAATATTTTATATAAAAAGTGATTATATTTTTTTCCTTAGTGGCATGAGTTAGGATTTCATTGGAAAATCCTATTGAGTTTATAATCACTATACTCTTTGGAATGGTTTAAAGACCACACAACCACAATTCCCAATCCAGTGTAAAAACATGTTGTATGTTTTTTTATTAAAGAAAACTAAAAAAATAATTGTAAATTACACATATGAGGAGCTTATACAGTCTAGGTTAGGAATGATTATACAAATATATACAATTTAACATATTTTTAAATAAAATAAAAAAATAACTTATTATTTTTTAATACACAAACTACTTAAATGATGCTATATGAATAAAAACGAAATTTATATACGATAAAAAAATATTTTAAAAACATGGGATGAGCATAAAATTTCTCAGAAAGGTGCTTTAAAACTAATGAATTATACTTTCAAATTTCTGTTGAAAACATTTTGTATTAGATGAAAAATATTTTATATAATATTTATCTTTCAGAATAATAATCTGTGCTTTTTATGAAAAATAATTTTAAAATTTTTATCAAAATACTTGTCATTTTAAAATACATTTCCAAAATGTTCATTAAAAAAATAGGATATCTACATGAAAATAATTTGAAATAATAATACATTGATGGATTAAAATGAAACTTAACTGATATTGTAAAACCCTTGTAGCCACTTAGTTGTATCAATGGTGGGAAAATTTCCCATTGTTTTTGTGGGTTCACTCTACATTCCCCCTTAATACAAAATTAGATATGAAAGTGTTGAATTAATTGTAAGAAATTTTTTATTAAAATATTTATACTTCATTCAAAACCAATAAAAAACATTACAACATCTTATATAAAATAATTTTATATAAGAAAATAATTATAAAATGCCTCTATATGGAAAAAGGTAAATTATTATAAAATTCAAGAGAGTTTAGGGGAAATCCATTATTTCATAGAAATACTAATATTGTTAAATACATAGAATAGATGTTATATAATTAAAACCCCCTGGGTACAGGAACAATAGATAACTATAGCAATGGTGGGCACTGTAGTGTTGCATCAATAAGGTTTTCCTTATGACTTTTCCATTCCTTCTTGTTTTGAAAATCGCAAACACCTTATACTTAAGAAAATATAAATTTTACCTTCATAAGGAAAAATTTACTTCTTTAAGGAAATTTACCCTAACCTAGATTTTCTTATACATAGAAATATTTCTCTTTAGTACAAAAACCGGATTCATACCCAAAATCCCAGAAGACATATAATGTAAGGATTTGGAGCATTCTTTTTTAGGATCCGAATTCTGGATGTGAACTGTAATGAAGTTTCAATCTGAATTCTGGACTCTGAACTTTCATGAGTTCGACTCCGAACTCTTAAGCAGTTCGACTCCGAACTCTTATGAAGTTTGACTCCAGACTCTTAAGTAGTTTGACTCTGAACTCTTAAGTGGATTGACCCCAAACTCATATGAAGTTCAACTCTGAACTCTTAAGCAGTTCGACTCCGAACTCTTAATCAGTTCGACCCTGAAATCTTAAGCAGTTCGACTCTGAACTCTAAACTAGTTAGACTTCGAACTTGTATGAAGATAGATTCCGAAATCTTAACCAGTTCGACTCCGAACACTTAAGTATTTTGACTCTGAACTCTTATGAAGTTTGACTCCGAAATCTTAAGCAGTTCAACTCTGAACTCTTAAGTGGTTCGACTCCGAACTCGTATGAAGTTCGACTTCGAACTCTTATAAAGTTTGACTCCGAACTTTAACTAGTTTGACTTCGAACTCTGTAAGTTCAGATTCCGATCTCTGGTGAAACCAGACTCCGAATTCCTATAAAACAGAATCTGAACATTTCTTAACTTAGACTCTGAATATTATTTTGGTTAGACTTCAATCTTTTAATTTTCTTACACTCCGAAATCTTTTATAGCTTTTAGTTACATATGCTTCATTTCAAAATTATGTCTTGCATTCAGTTATACATGATTTATTATTAAATGATGTCATTCATTCTGTTTCTAATTAACCATTGGTTGAGTTATACGTGTACAGGTCCCTCTAAATTTCATGGAAAATATGACCGTTGGAGGAGGGAGCCACCCATTGGAAATTTGCCTATAAATAGGAGATCATTTAAAAGATCTCAACAACAAGTCAATCAATCTAGAGACCACACGCTGTTAAGTTGATTTCTAGAGAGAGAAGATTTTCATGCCTCGGGCATACTGAACCTCTCGTTCAGATTTCTTTGTGCGACTCCTAATGTTGGTGATTACATTCGAGGACTTCCGGGGATAGGAAGACAGAGGTGCCGACTACCTTGATGTTCGAGGGCTTCCTTGCTGAGGAAGACAGAGGATCCAACTACCTTGAAGTTGAGGTCTTGTAGGGATAACAAGACAGAGATTTCGATCTTTGTATCGAGGGCTTACCCTGGTGTGGGTAAGAAAGACTTTCTTGAAAGTATAAATCAAGGGACCTTTATCCATGGTTGTTGGATACCCTTCTCTTTGGGTTAAAAGATTTAAATCTTGTTACTTGTAGTTTTACTACTTGTTTTTCCGCTGCATAGTGTATTGTAAGGAAAGTATAACCTTCTTATATTTCCTTACACTTGTACTCTGATTAGTTTATATTCTATACGCTTTAAGGTATAATCTTATATTATAAACTTTGGTTTCAATTCTCAAATTGGTGATTAGAGGTGTTGTGAATTTTCTTAGTTTAACTTTGTTAAACATAGATTTTTCCTTGTCTAAGGAAATTTTTAATGTGTACAATTCACCCCCCTTTTATATATTGAGAATCTACATCATTATTTCGATCCTACATGTAGTAGCGGTGGTACTGTGTAGATATTATAACAGTACTATTCTTAGAGTAGGCCTTAGGCCAAAATATTCTGGCCTATGGTCTATGTAATGAGCTATATGCCGTCTATGCCTTATAGACAAGTATATATGATGTTATAAAGCAAGTAGTTGGGTATGTTATCCTTCGGTGGGGCTAGGACATGCCTTTTTTGTCTAGTGCATGTGTGGTGTGAGTGTTTGATGTAAATGTACCCCCAAACATTTAATATAATATTATATAAATGTTCATGAAACAATCCTATAATATATTCATATCTATATGAATGATATTCATGGATTTCCAAAATTAAATTTTCATAGAAATTTATAACATATATTTATTTTTAATGTCAATTTTCAATTAGAAAAGAATAAATTTTATTATTATTATCTATTCATTCAATAATATCAAAATGATAAGTGTTTTTTTAAATAAATAATGCTTTTAATAAATTAAAATACCATTTGAAATTATAGTGATAAATAATTAGTTATGTTGATTTTACTGTTTATCATAGAATAAAATATGTTTTTAATATATATTTTAAAATGATAATTGTTTATATAAAAGTAAGTTTACAAGAAAACATAATAGAATTATTTCCCACATAATAATTTCCTTTAAATAGAGTTTATAAAACAAAATTTTAGAAATCATATATAACTAAAAAATAAAAAAAACCATTTTTTCCATTACATGGATTTCTTGGAACTAAAGTTATTTTTATTCGTTCCCCCAGTTCCCTCCCTATCTTCTCCTTAACTCTTTCTTTATCTCCCCAAAATAGGCATTCCAACCATAGTAAGAACTTCTTTAAATATGATTTTTATTTTACTATTATTTTATAATATCAAATTTTATATACATGTATATTTTTGTATACATTTTTATCTTCAGTCACCTATAACCATCGAAGAAAACAAGAAAATCAAGATAAATATCATTTTTATAATTTTTGGTTTGAATTAATGTCTTTACGTACAGGGGGAGATGAGATTTAAATACTCAAATTAAATAAATATATATATATATATATATTCATTATGAAAATCAATCTTGGAAGAACACAACAAGGATGAATCTTGATTTGATGTGAATTTCATGGTAATAAGAATTATATTTAAGGGAAAGAACATGGATTCTGAAAGTCAAGAAAACATAGGACACCATAGTCGAAGATGTCTACAAGATAAAAAAAATTAATAAATGAGGTTTGTAAAAACCGGGAAGAATAAAGAAGATGACATGTGCATGATCAATGGGTCCCACTAGTTTGATTGTATGATTAATACATAAATGAATCACAGAAAATGAATGAAAACTATTGAAAACATTGTGTCCCCCATCGAAACAAGATGGTAGGGTGCTTTCAAATATGTTAATTGAAGATTTTAGTTGGCCATTAACCACTAAAAGGGGGTGTTCCTGATAGACCATAAACATAGGCCCCAAAAGCATCAATCATATCCTATCCACTATCGGGGCCTTATACACAGACCTTATCGGAATAATGCCTAACTTATGCACTATTTGGTTCTTATACATGAGAATTCCTTTGTCTAGTGGTATCCATGCTCAAAACCTGGTACATGTAGAGTGCCACCGAGCATGGCTGAGTGAACTAGTCCCACCTATGTAATGGATGACTAGGAACTTTCCTTCCTTGGGTGGGTAAAATATTTATAGAAGAAATAAAATTAATAATAATAATAACTCAAATACAAAAAAAAATTGTTTTACATTTTTTTAAATTGAATATAATGATTTATTTAATAGGATTAAAATTTTGGTGACTTCAAAAAAAATTATTTTCAAAATAAACAATAGTATTTATTATACAATGTTTTTTTTCAATAAAAATGGTTAATATATTTAATATTAATATTTTGTAAAGAACAAATTAAATATTTAATACTTTTTAAAATTAAAATAATCCACTTATAATTTCAAAAATACTTGTATAATCATTTTAATGATTACATTATATAAAAATATCTTTTCATAAAAAATAATAATGTATCCAAAACATTTAATATGAAATAATAATTAAAAATAAATAATATTTTATTTTATCTATGTTTAGTAAAAATAAATTTATTTAATTAATATATTAATTTATTTTCATAACAATAATATTATTATTTCTTGAAAAAAATAAGACATGTCTAATAATTCGAATCAAAACACATTTTGATTATAAAAAATACATTATTTCATAAAAGATTTAATTAAATAATTTCTTAGTTAATTTTAAATTATAATCATATAATTAAATAAATAATTATTAAAATAAAATAACTATTTGTATTTTATTGGGATATTACATTCTACCCTGCTTAAAAGAATTCTTCCCTTGCAATTCAGTCTTCATGCTAATAAAAATTCTGAATTACTATCTTTATAATTAGGAAAAACTAGATTGGTTGGATATCAATTACTTAGTTTTCAAAATTAAAATTCTATCTCTTAGATTTGTCCTCAAATGAAAACAAATAAACTCATTATTTTCTAAACCGTTCCAATGATAAAAATTTTAAATAACTGAGACCTATGATTCTCGATCTGATGTAAAAATATGTTGTATATTTTTTTATAAAGGATAACTAAAAAATAAAAATTACATTACATAACAAAGGACATATTCTAGTCTAGGATCTGGACTAATATAAAAAATAACAAAAGAAATCAGATTCATAAAAAGAAAAACTATTTTTCTTCACATTAGTGAACTTCATAAATAAATCCATACATATTAGAACTACTATGATACCAATGAAAAATACTTCAAAAACTTGTGATATCCATTACATTTCTCCTTAGTGGGTTTTTATACTACTAAAAAATACTTTGAATATTCATTTTAAAACACTTTTTAATGAATAAAAAAAATTATATATTTTATAATTATCCCTCAAAATAATTAGCTAGGATTTATATGAAAAATAATTTTTAAAGTCCTCTAAAAATAGTTTAAATTTTGGTAAATAATTTCAAAATTTTTATTGAAAAAATATGATTTAGCATTGATAATAATATTAATATAATTATAATTTAATTAAACAAAATGTTACATCAATGATCTTGTAAAACCATTTTGGAAACCAAAAAGTATCAATGGTGTGATAATTTTGTGTTTAGGTAATGGGTTCACAACCCATTCATCCTCTTAATCTCATTTTATATGGATGGGCCAAATAAATTTTTAGAAAATAGTTTTTATGAACATTCTTTCTCATTCACAAACCTTACAAAACATTTCAAATCATTAAAAAAATATTTTCAAAGAATGAAACAATTATAAAACATATCATCTTGAAAAAATCTCTTTTTTTTACAGAATTAAATTGTGTTTAGGATAAATCCATTATTCTATAAGACTACCATCATTTATAATTACATAACATATATGATTTGTGATTAAAAAAATTCTTCTATAAGAGTACCTAAAACAATCAAAGTATATGGCCATATCTACAAGAATGACATTCCTGGTCTGTCAAGAATCATTTTTCACATAAATTAATATATTATATTTATTTTTCATGCCATTTTTCACATGAAATAATAAAATTTATTATTATAATCTATACTTTAAACACACATAAAATAATATATTTAGTTTTCTTTAAAACACATAGAGATTTTTATCAATTCATATACCATATAAATTTGGATAAAAAATAATAGATAAAGGTTTTTTTTATTTTATTTCATATAATATATTAAGAGTTTTAGGATAATTTTTTAAATTTAAATTGTTCATATAAAAACCCATTCAAAAAAATTGAAATAACGATTTACCACATAATAAAATCCATATCAAAGAGTTTTTAATACAATATTTTAGAAAAAAGTATATAACTATAAGTTTTGAAAATAAATTTTTTTACTAACATGGAATTGTAGAAACTGAAATCCTCTTTCTTCTTACCCATAAGACTCTATGCCTCTCTTCTCCTTTAACTCATTATTTCTATCCCCAAAACTCAACTTGCCAAAAAAATTAGGTGGCTCTTGAAATTGGATTTCAATATTATTATTATTTGATAATATCAATTCTTATATAAATTTATTATTTTTATGTTTATGTATATTCAGTGGTATATATCAATTAAACAAAACCACCAAACTGAAATCAATATTGATTATATACAATTAGGGGTTTTGATTAATGGATTTCCATGGAAGCTGATATGGGTTTTGAATACTCATAATATATATACATATATATATATATATATATCTAATCAATATAATGATGATTCTGAGAAGAAAACAACAAGGATGGGATTTGAGTTGATCCAAAATTGATGGTAATAAGCTTTCTATTGAAAGGAATGAACATAGATTATGACTTTTGGGACCACATGTGTAGTTCTGATCAAAAATGGCAATGGGAGGAAAAAAATAACATAAGGGTGTTTAAAAACTAGGTGAATGGAAGAAGATGACATGAAGAAGATCAAATAGTATTTTCTAGTTTGATCGGACAATAATGACATAAATGTGTCGATTAAAATGAATGAATAGTGTTTTGTGAACTGTGTCCTACGGTGAAAAATATAATGTTCGGGTGCTTCTATATAATATATACGATGAGTTTAGTTGTCCAAAAGCATATAATGGGGTTTTTTCTAGATGAGTCTTATACATGTGCCCCACAGACGTCAATCCAAACCTTTATAATATCTAGTTCTTATACATGGGTCTGACCAGGTGTCAAGCCTAACCCTTACACAATCTGGGCCATATACATAGGCTTTCCCATAGTGGCAGTTATTCCCAAAACACGGAATATTTCAACCCCCACCAGGCTTGGTAGACTGCACTAGGCACTACTAAATAATGGTTGACCAGGCAGTCGGGTTCCCTGGTTGGATAAATGATTTATTGAAATAAAATAAAATTAATAATAATAAAAACTCAATTATAAATGAAATTTATAATACATTTTTTTCAATCGAAAACAATAATTTATTTAATGGTATTCATATTTTTATGACTATAAATAAATTTATTTAAAAATAAGAAAATTTAATTATTTTACAAAGTGATGTTTCAAAAATCATGTTTAATACATTTATTATAAATATTTTCAAATTAAAAAATTAAATATTTAGTACTTTTGAAAATTTAAACTATCCACTAATAATTACAAAAATGGATTTTCTAAACATTCTAAAAAACAATATATAAAAAATCGTTTCTCTTAGAAAATAATAATATATCCAAAATTTCAATATGAAACCTTACTTAAAAAATAAATTTATATTTTATCTCTATTTATTAAGAATATATTTATTTAAATATAACTTTATTTTATTTTGATTTAGATAAATATATAATTTCTTGAAAAATTATCGTAATATATTATAATTTAAATCAAGACTCATTTTGAATTTACAAAATAATGTAGTTTCATAAGGGAATTTATTAAAAACATTTGTAGTTTTTTTTATTAATTAAATACATATTAAAATAAAATTACTATTTTTATTTTTATGTGACATTACAACTATAATGAATTTTCAAATGTCATATATTCGGACATAGGTAAAGGCAATGTTTCTCAATTAAATAGTTATTTCTCTTGATTCCAAGGTAATATTTAGTGTATTTGTATCTTGATGTTTTATCGGGAATTTCTTAAGTTAATAATGTTTGTTTGTTATTGTTCTTGGATTACCATGGCACTTTTGTGGTTATTATCATTCAATTTCTTATTGTAATCTTATCATGGTTGATTTTTTTGTTATTTTTTGAGTTTTATTTTGTGCACATTCATCTTAAAGATGATTGGATGTTTGATTCATATTTTCTCAAGTTTCTTTATCTTTAAATGGAGAAATGTCCCAAAATTCATCTAGATTCTCTTAGCATTTATTGATTTCCTTTACTGTCTTGGGGGTATCACCTTGGTCCAGTAGCTCTTATCACTTCTAAATCCAATGAGGGGGTGGGGGATGTTATAATGATGTCACATACATTATAGGTTGAGGATCATTTCTGGGAACATCAAAACACAATAGATTCCAAATCAACATAGACATTAACACCCATACTCTGGTTAACATTACCATATCCTCTAGAAATAATCCTATGAACATAGTTTACAATTATTTCCATGTATCTAAACATTACTCCTCTCAAATTATGATGTTTGAACACTACAAGTGAAAATATTACTTCATTCTGTGACATAAATATAATGATAATGGGTATGGTGAACCTGTCTCTAGCTGGTTCCACCAAGTGTAATTCTAGAAAAATAACTTCTAGATATCTCAATACTACAATAAAAAATAGTTTTAAATTTAATAACCAACAATCTCACAATTGATAATTTTTTACATAGGTGATTTCAAACACAAAACACATATGTGAACATAACATACCATAGGTTACTGAACTCATTCCGCTATAATATAATACAAATATTCCCTCTAGATACAAATGTTTTCAGAAGTCGTGTGCATTCAACTAATGTTCCACTCCACTGTATTAACTAATTATGAAATAGGTGGTATATGATTTTCCTATCGCATGTTTATGATAAAATGAATTTATTATCATATCATTTTTTATTATATTCTATAACAACATCATCCATTTCAATAATAACATACCATCAAACAACACACTTTTTGAGGTATATAGAAAGGGTACCCATCTCATGACTACGGTAACATACTATAACTCACTCATATATACATTAATATTAGATTCCTCGAACCATTGAATGGGTTGTCAGATACCTCGTTAACAACATTAAATTCATGTGTCCTAATAGAACTAGTTAAATTGGAATTTTAGGTTAACATAATCATTGGGGTAATCAATGTTAAGTGTCCATTAAGTGTATTAGTTTTGGTTTAGGGGATATTTTTAATTTTTTTATTCGCATTATATTTAAATATTTTTTATGATTGAATAATATATGTTTTAAGATATTTTTATTCGTTCAAATTAATGTTCATAGTTTTGAAAATTTAAGAGAAAATGACACCTAATATTTAAGACGAAAAGGGATTTTGAATACCGTATAAGGGATCATTGTTTAACCGATGATATAGAAAATGGTCGGGGTTCTGGGGTTTTCACCAAGTATCTACTGGTACCATACCTTCTACCAAGTAGACCCTTCACGGTTTTCCCTTAAAATGTGTCCATTTTGGCCAGTTTTTCCGATTCAAAGTTCTTTTATTTATGCATCTTTCAACATCACTCATACCTCATAAATCCTGATCCCGTTTTATAATATATCATTCCCCTCTCTTTCATCCCTCTTTTTTCATGAGTGTGTGAATTTTATTTCTTGCATCAAGGCCAAGGTAACTTCTCCCATCTCATATTGTCTTTCATTCTCTCTCCTTGTTATTTATTTTAGTTTATCTTGTTTGGGTATTTTAATTATGATTTAACCATGACCTAAGGAAACCCCATTTATCATATGGATTCCTCTTTCTTTATGTAAACAAACCCTAGTTAATTTTTTTATTTCTATCATTATTTTTAGGTGAAGAATCAATGGTATAATTTTTTATGATTTCTTGTTATTTCAGGGTATAATAAGAATGTGATTTATGGGCTTAAATTATTTATTATGATGGAAAGTGTGTTGTAAAAATTTTATGTGTCACCTGACTAGGTTTTCTTGGATCTAAGTGGTTGATTAATTATGGTGTATGTGTATATATTGGATTCTTCATTTATGTAATTTTTTCAATTGAATTATAGTGGTTTTTTGGATGTCCATGGAATATACCATCATGATCATTTGAAATTTAATGATTTTTTATTGTATTAGGGGGTCTCAATAATTTGGTTAATTATCAAGTTATTACTAGGTCATTCTTACAAATGGATTTCAAAATATAATAAAAATTCCTAAAAGTTTTTAGGATTATATATTGATGTTATATAAATATATTTTATTATATATATGGAAATACATCTACTGTTATTTCATAATAATTTATAAAATTGCTTAAACCCTATATCTTTTTATTACTACATCAATTTTGTTTCCAATATAAAAATATATTTTTTAATATGTATTATTTGATGAATAATTACTTATTCCACTAAATTTTATACCCGGAATGTTTTATAATTTTTCCAATGCATGTTTTACTTATTCATTCATATAGACACATGAAACTATACAACCTCTTTAATTTTTATATAAATTTATAAATTTTACATAAATGGATTCAATTATTATTGATAATATAAGGGTTTATCTACATCATTCCCTTTTATGTTCCTTTTATAAGAAGAATAATCCAATAGAATTTAAGCTTGGAGAGACAACTAATGTCTCTATTGATGCATAATTCTATGTGACAGTACTATGTATTCTTAATTTTTTCATTCAATTTCACCGTAGACTCCAGTATTTTTAAGTTAATTAACCAAAATAAACCATGGTTAAGTGTTCCATCAGTTGTGAGAGGATGTCTAGGGTTGTTAGGTGGATGGAACTAACCCGACTCTTATACATTCTTGGTTTTGTAAGCTATATTTTTATATAAAAAACATAATGTTCTCAAAAATATCACTTTTACTTTATGTATTATGATTTGTTATGATTTATAAAAATCCATCAACTAGGGAATTTATTATACAAAACATTTCCATAAATTTCAATTATAACTTTTTTCTCTTAAAAATATTGCACTATATTTATTGATAACTCAGTTTAGTTTAATTATTTAAATGAAATTTATGGCTAATTCTTTTTACCAATTAAAATATGTTTCAATAAATAATATCCCACTTTTTTTTAATTTATATGTTTTATAATAATAATTAATCATTAATATTTCTCTTGAAATGGCTGTATTTTTAATGAATATTTCATACACATAAATCTAATTTTGAAATGAACATTACTTTCAATCAATATTTTATGTCACCATTTTTACCATGTTTCAACCTCTATTTGGGTTATATATGGGTAGGTATAGGTTATGAATAGTACTCTGATTAATAACTTATGTGGTTTATCATGAGTTCTCACTAGTGACTCATTTATCATGCATAGTACCATATTTGAAATAAAGGCCATAAAACATAGGGTAGACATTATTCCATTGTTTATGATGGATATTTATAAATCCATTATTATTATTTGGGACCTATTGAATTATTGAAAAGTAAAATGAAATCATAATTGAAATTCATGGTTTATATTTTTTGAATGTGAATTTTTCTTATTTTTATATATTCAACATGAAATTATTCCATGATGATATGATTGATAGTATAGCATATAAAATAATGATTATCATTAATGTTGTTTAGAAGGATTCTTATTTTTCATATGTTTTTTAGTATTCTATTCATGAAATTTATATATCTATACTTGTTATGTAAATTGTAAGAAGGTATTTTATCCATTTATTTATAGGGTTAAAGGAGATGGGTGTCTCCCCTAAAATACTATATAACACTTCCACCATTCTATAGGATTTTATGATAATTATCCTAATTGATAAACACCTCCCCCTTCCAATAAGATGTTATTATTCCTTAACACTAGTATATGATACCACCTAGTGGGAACGTTCTTTATGATTTCCCTTTCCCTAGTTATGTTCTAACACCTAGAGAGACTCGAAGCAGGCGAGTATACATTTGGAAACTCATTGTATAAAGAGTTATTTTGGTGTATTATTTTTATTCAACAGTCAAAAAATTTCATGTTATATATTCGATGTTTTATTTATAATTATCTATAAAATTATTTTGATATATGTAAATGTGAATTACTAGTAATTTTCATACATACACATGATTATTCACTAAATATTTGAGAAATGTTGGTGGTCCACTACTGCGTATGTGTATGATAACATGTTACATTGAAACTACGGTGGACATGTAGGTTCACTTGCTAAATTACAATTTTAGATAGGTATAATTTTTTTAGTAGGACATTTGTAGCCTGATTCATCTTCTAGGTTGTTCGGTGCATAGAATTTGTAGTCCGATTGAATAATTTTGAACATTTTGATGGTTTTATATGGGATGGATTAATTTTCTCCCACCACCCCTCAGTGTTTTGCCACCCTCTCTCTTTCCATAGGTTAGGGATTCCTTGGAATCCTTCCTAAAAAATGATACATTACTATACTGTATTCTTATATTATCCTTCTTCTTTGAGATAAATCCTTCTTTCTCGGTCATGTATCTATTTTCATTAAGTTTTTTAGTTTATATTTCTTTATTATTTTATTTTTAATGATGGTGTAGTGGTTGAATCACAATTACCTCTCCCTATATAAGCTTTTTAAATTTCTCATCTTGATAGATACCACATTTTTTTAGTTTTTATTGTGACATTTTTGTATTTGGATGGTGACAATGGGGATCTAGTTTTGATGATTATATCCACGTATTTGGGGTTATTTTCATGTTATGTTGGTTGTTTTTCTATATTATTCCCACATAACCAAGGGCCTTTTGTGATTATCTGATACTATTGTTTCCTAAACTATCATGTTAAACATCAATATAGTGTGAAAAAATGGCTCTCGTAGAGGCATTGGAATATGATGGTGGATTGATTAATGGTTTATCCAATGAGTTTAATTTTTATTATTGACTCTTCACCTTTTATTTTCATTTTTTCTTTCTAGTTTTTTGTTACTACGTAGTTTCAATGGAGTTATTCGAAATTCATGGGTCCCTTCATTCAAAATTTAGATCACCTAGTGTTTCCTTGTCCCATTTTTCCTCTCCATATATAGTCTTCTCAATCTAACATCTTAATATTACAATATGGAATCTACAAGGAATATATTGTATGATTTTTCTCTAAGGTAGAGTTAACACATCTCAATACATCATTTCCCTCTTTAGGTGCTGATTAAATTCATAAGTCAATATAGATTGGGATTTATTATTTTATTTTTTTAATGCAGTATTTGGGTTAGAGTGGTTTTACTTTACCTTTGTCAATTTCTAGTGGTTGATTTGGCTACATTAAGGTAGTCTTGTGGTTGTTTCCCTGAACCATTTCAACATGGTGAGTGTTGTACCTATTTTTATTTTTACATTTGTTAATTTTTTCATAGTTATTCATACAAAGGTGATAATAATTACATGTTTTTTATTGTTCTTGTCATATTTTTGCATCCAATTTGATATATGGTGGTGATGGATCTAATGACACCATGTGGCAGTTTATGGTGTTCATTTTTGTTTTGGTAGTTCTGAAATTAGGTCGTATCAGGTGAAAAGATCAAGTCATAATTCTGCTATCATCCTTTGGATCATTGATTTTTAATCAATCATTTGGTTAGGACATAGGTTTTTAAATTTTTCTGATTCATTTTAATTTAGGATTTTTATTGAATATTTTCTATTTGTTTTTTAATGGATTTTTTGGCCAAGTATCAAGTATATACATCTATGGACTCTATCAGTAACTAAAAAATTTTCTATATAAAAATAAGTGTATTAGAGATAGTTCCAATGAAGCATGTTCACTAGGGATATTAATTAGTTATTAGGATCTGTATTGATATCCATGATATACCATTTTATACCTTATGGCGCTATTTGGTTAATACACTTCCATTGCATGTGGGTTTTATATAGTTTCTCCTATTTTATACTCTTTTAAATAGAATGGTCATTAGATTGACATTGATTATTACTAATATATTTTCTTTTTTGTTTTAGTATAAATATTTTATTAAACATGTATCTTGTAAGTGACTTCATTTTATTCTGTTCTAATTGACATACTTCTCTGAGGGTGATGCCAAATTTTTAGTGTGGATTACGTTAAATAATTTATAAATAATGGATATTAAAAAATCTCCCGCTATTTAGTTTTAAACCCTTAGTATTTATTCAAGTGATTAAAATTTATGTTGTACTCTTGAGACATTATGTTATGTCGTACAAATACTATTTGGGTCCCCCAGTCATGGTCATTAGAAATAGCATCATTTTAGTATTTTAATGTAATTTGAGATGTTATGATTTTATGATTTTTCCATGATATTGGACTATCGAGACATAGGGGTAAAATTTGTGCATTTCATACTGACATGTCCACGGTTGAATCATAAGTTACCATGGATGTTTTTTTGTCACAACATGAAACTATAGAGAAATTTTTGTTGGAACCATGGTTGTCCTATGCATGAATTGGAGTATGGTTTGGGTTTGTTGTCAATTTTCTGTGGATGTTCAGAATGTGTGCTAGTAATGTAATTATACAGTTCATGAAAAAAATAATATTGAAGGTGGCGATGTTCTCTAGTGTTTGGAAAATTTTTGGGCCAGAAAATCAGAAAATGAAGACAAATGTTGTTGGCAAGAAGAGGTGCACGAAAAAAGGAAGTGGCCCGTGAAATAAAGGATGCATGCGTGAAAAATAGTGGCGTGTGCGGAAAAACAGCGGTGTGCTAAAAAAATAGTGTGGCGCGCAAAAAATAGTGTGGCGCGCAAAAAATAGTGTGGTGTGCAAAATAGTGGAGAGATATTTTTCACACAAGAGGTGTTTCGGAATTAGAACATCAGAAAATGGAAAAGGCAAGGGCTGCTCGAAAAACATTAAGATGTTCTTGAAAAACAGTACCTGCACAAAATATTACACACCTAATGAGAGGTTTTTTGCGCCACATGTGGTTTTTCATGTGGGAGTCTGAGACGCCTATAAATAAGAGGTGACCCCCACATTTAGAACTGTTGAAGACTTAGAAAATATCTGAGGTCTGATGCACGTAAAAGGTTCGCGCAAAGGCAGTGGCATGAAAAATTTGGGGTTGTGCGAAAAAGGCCTAGATGCGCAAAAAATTCTGTGGTGCACGAAAAGGCCGAGCTACATGAAAAAATCCGAGCTGTGTGAAAAATTCGGAGCTACGCGAAAAATGAGAGGTTGTGTGAAAATGAAATGAAGTTGCACAAAATAATTTTCCACATGAAAAACATGTATTGCACACAAAAATGTAAACTTGTGCCCAAAGGGTAGGTTCTGTGCAAAATCATCAGTGCAACCTATTTGCACGTTCTGATTATCCAGTTCAGTGGTTCAGTGTGTTCAAGTGCATCAATTATGGTCATTGATGAAAGAATAGTCTCATGCTAAGCAGAGGGAAAGACATCAATGAAAATCTATTGAAGAGACCTTCACATCTATAAACTGACTGAGACTTCACCGAAGGCAGTGAGCTAGGGGGAGTCAATATGAGTGACTCGAGGGACGCAGTGGGCTATCACTGAACATTTGTAAAGGTAGTGAGCCTGGGACAGAGTGACTGTTCCCGAACCATTGTAATCCACAACTACTGAAGAATAGTGGAATTAGGTATGACCGAAAACCTGTCGGCGTATGCTCCTTGGACATAGAACATAGTAGGGAACCAAGTAAAAATTGTTGTGTCACCTTTTTTCATGTGAATGTTGGATTTCTTATCATAACCATCATACGGGTTTGACTAGTTCCTACCAACATGGGAAAAATATCCATCAGTTTAAAAGAATAGTTGACACCCTGATTCACCCCTCCCCTCATAGGGTGTCTCGGGGTCCTACAAGTGGTATCATTGCCAGGTTGCTGGTGCTAGACATGCCCTTTTTCATCATGGAAAATTCAGTCAATGCTATGGGAATACCTCTCTTCTATGGAAGTAATTTTCAGATTCGGAAGAATTGAATGCAATATCATTTAAGATCCCATAGAATGGAATTCCTCTTTTCTAATGTGCAAGGAATAAAGGTTACTGATCCAATATGTATTTCTATGACTGATATAGACAGGAATGTTTTTAACACAGATGTTAAATCTCCAAATGCTATCATTGTAGATTTTTCAGATCAGATCTATCTAAAAGTGATGAGTTTCACCCCAGCAAAGTCTATGTGAGATAAACTTGAAAACATTTATGAAGGAGACAACAAAGTGATGGAGGAAAAACTTCAAGTCTTACACAACAGGTTTGATGATCTTAAGATGCATCCTAATGAGAATTCATATTCATTCTTCAATATAATTACAAATGTAGTGGGAGCAATTCGAGGTCTTGGAGAGAAAATCAAAGAAATTGATATCATAAAGAAAATCATAAGAAGACTTCCTCCTATGTAAAATGCAAAGGTGTCATCCCTTGAAGAAATAGATCTATCTAAACTATCTCTGGATGATATTTTAAGTAGTCTAGTGGAATATGAGATGACTGTCAAACCCGAAGATGCCACGACTCGTGTAAGAAAGAAAATGAAATTCAAATCCATGGACAAAATGAAATTTTCAGAAGATAGTGGTGGTGAAGATGATGAGGAAAAAGAAATTATTTCTCTCATCACCAAGAAGCTGAATAAGGGAAATGGTAAATTTAATGGTATACTACCTATGGCATGTTTTCATTGTGGAAGATTTGGGCATATTGCCTCTCAATGCCAAAAAAAGTTTGATGATGATGAGAGCGAAGCAGAAGAAATCGAGGAGCCTAAGAAAAGTTTTTTCAAAAAGGGAGACTTCATATCAAGAATGAAAATACAAAAGAAGAGTTTTATCCTTAAAGAGGAAGATGATGATATTGAATTTTGTGAAGAAGAAGAACCGGAATTTAAAACAGGAAACCATGCTTCCATGATGGCTACCATTGAAAAGTCAGAACCGTCGATCAGTAAAGGTAGAGATAATCATATTACTCTTAATGGTTATCCAATGATTCAAATTAAGGATGCCTTTTCCAAGAATGAGAATAAATGTAAGAGATGCAATAAGTGGAAGTAAATGGTGGAAGAATCATTATAATATGTTGATGAACTTGAAGCATAAATTGAACGACTAGAAGAACTAGTGAGAGTTCAGTTGTCAATACTTCAAAGCACAGATGACGTTCTAGAACTAAAGCTTAGAATTGAAGAAAAAGTGAAGGTCATAAATGAACTTTCATCCTGACTGGAATCGATGTCCAAGACTGTTGAGGGTCTTGAGGAAGAATATGTAACTCTTAGGAGTAAAATTGAATATCAATCAACCACAAATAAGGGTAAGAAGAAAATTCATTTTGGAAGATTATCATATTCAGAATTACTTGAAAGAGAAAAGTTTTGTTTAGATGGGGTTGGAAAAATCATGAGTTATCAAATACCCTCTTGCATGGTAAAGAGTGGAATTAGATGTGAAGCTGAGACATCAACTACTGGAAGTGAAGAGATCCAAAATAAAGACAAGATGAAAGTTGGACATGTTGAAATGTTGCCTGAAGTTCTGAAAAAAACGGTCAATCCAAACATAATGATGAACAGAAAATTATCCTCAAACTTTCAGAAATGGCAGGCAGTTCATCTATTCTCCCAAGGAAGAAAGCATGATGATAAATTGAAGTGATAAGATATTTCCTCTCCTGATGTGTCAGTTCTATGGATATCTGGGCCATACCATGTCATATTTCAATGAGGTAAGGGGATACTTGAATGGAGAAGATCTAGGACGTCAACAAAAGAGACAAACTTCATATCCTCCATCATATAGAAGAAATAGTTTCTATGGATACTGTTTTCATTTTATCTAACTTTGGCCATAATGCTATGTATTGCAGGTAGAGATTTGATAAGAGAGATTCATACAACTCTCAGAGACGGGTCAATATTCACCCTCCTGATGGTGTTGATCTCACAAATTTGTTTTCTCCTCTGGAAGAAGATTATGGGTATGAAGAATCTGATTATGTGGAAGAAATAATTACAAGTCCATCAATATCTTATACTCAATCCAAAATCTCTTAGAAAGAAAATAAAAAGATCGAGAAATCCAATCTTGCAGAAGTATATTTCAAAGCTACAAAGAGTAGCAGCACAGAGATTTCTGATAGTGGATGCTCTTCACATATGACAGGAAATGCTGACATTTTGAAGAACATTAAAAATGTAACGCCCCGACCCCAGTTACCCAGAGTCAGTGCATTATTACATAACATTGGCATGATCACGAGAAAGATCAAATCTTGAAAGACCGATTGGTTTAGTAGCCTTGGAAACACTAGATATATTCATAAAGTTTTACATTACATCAATAAGTTAAAAGCTACAACAATATATTGTCTCCATATTCCAAACTCATATCCCCACATACTATCCCTGCAGGTCATTCATAAATTACTTCTTCACATCCTTGGAAAAATAAAACATAGAAAAGGGGTGAGCTCAAATGCCCAGTAAAGATAACAATATAGCGGAAACTTTCATAAATAAGAATAAACATTTAAAGCAATGTATAACTAAAACAAAAGCCTTTTAATCTTGAACTTAAACATATTATGGAAAAAATAAAATGAAATAATGCCATTTACTTATTCACATGGATATTCTACTAATCAAATAATCACATGTAATATCAATAAACACTTTCATAATGATGGAATGAATAATTCTAGACTATCATAACCATATATCCAAGGCCTCGTGCCATGACTATAAATAAGATTTTTCCAAGGCCTTGTGCCAAGACACTAGTTTGTCTCATGAGACCTACCAATACATCGAGTAGCTATAGCGGGCTCCACCCGTCACATATTAAGTCCAATGCATTCCCATATGAAAAGGTTTAAACATAACATAAACATTCGTATTAAAACTAGAATACGAAATGTCAATACTTTCACCATAAACCATGAATGGTATAATAATAGCACATCCACAGTCAAACATATCAAAAAACCTTGAATACAATATAGAAGTTTTGTATCACAATAAATCAACTTCAAATAAGCGTAAAATCCATCAAAGGATGTTGACATAGAAGAAATCAAAACTAGTTGAGAGAAATATATCTTTTTTTACATCATTTAAAAGTCACACATTTATTAAGGAAGTAATTTAAAAGTGATTTTTGAATCAAAGTGTCCCATACCACATCGAAACTTTTGAAAATAAATATCATTTCAATACATTAATGTCCACATAAATAAATACTTAAAATAATTTTGAAAACATGGACATCAATTATAAGGATTTAGAAAGATAAATCTTTAAAATGTTTAGAATTATGATTTTGATAAAGAGTACCTTTCAGAAATTCTTAAAATATTCATTTTAAAATCATTTAAAAGTAACATAATTAAAAAATAAAACATTTACTTTGAAAATATCCTTATAATCTTATAAGGGAAGATTCGACGATTTTATAACGGCGAAGAATAACCGCACCCGCCGTATAAGTTAAAAAAACATTCTTACCTTAATTCTGTCGAAAAGGTTAAAAGAACCTTATTTGGAAAACGACGGAATGATTCCTTTATAAAACTATTATAAAAAGTCAAACAAGGGTATAAATGACTTTAATCCATGTTCTTTTAAATAGTAAAAATGTTTTTAAATACATTTTTAAGAAATATGGATGTGGATGATAAAGAGATCCCATTAGATTATTTCGTATAAACAACCTCGGATAATGAAGAGATTGTGAAATAACCCTTAACATTTACTTTTCCTTGGTTGGGGTAGGTTAAAATCCTATATAACGGTGAAATAATTGTTATTAAGTTATTAAATAATCATATACATTAATATGATATCATATATGATCTTTTAACATTGCTTTGTTAATAACATCTTAGAATTATCATCGTTTCGGGTGTTAACTTACTCGTTTTCTTTTATATGTTTTGTTACGCAAGCCATGTTTGTCATGGATAGGTTCATATCCAGAATGATATAAAGTCCTTAAACATTATTTTTAAATCATCAAATGATAATTATACTTGAATGGATACGATAGAGAATGAATCTCATCGCATTCGTGGAGACGGTAGTCCGTACGTACGCACAAGCGACAATATCACTTTTGATATTAAAATAATATATAAATGGATGGTATATCATATATACAGAATAATTATCATGTTATATTTATTATTTACAAGAATTATACATCATTATTATACCCATCCAAATAATAATTTATTGAATAACAATTACACCACGACGTGGAGACGGTAATCCATACGTACACACGTATGGTGACATGTTATTCAAAGTGTGGATAGAATACTGAATATGGTTGTACCATATTTATAATAATATTACAGTATATAGGATATACTAGATTCATTATTTTATAATGGGAAAAACAAAGAAAGAAGAAGTTGAAGAAGAAATGAATTTGAAAAAGGGTGGTGAAAACATTGCCTCTTCTTCGGGTTCTTTATTTTGATTTGATCAAAAGGGCTCCTTAAATTGTCTTTCTGATCAAACTAAGGCCTCTAGGTTGTAGTGAGGGACGTTTGGAGAGTATTTGGGCAGATTTTTGCCGAACCAAAAGGCTATGAAGGTTGGAAGTAATGAGAAGGGGGAGTGCCCTTTTATAAGAGGGGTGAGGGGCACCTTTGGAAAAGTTAGAAATATTAAGTTATAATAAATTTATATTCAGTTTCTAATGGCTCCAAAGTTTATTATTCAAAGGAAATGGTGGGGATAGGTCGAAAAACATTCAACCAATAGAATTTAGATAGGTTTGGGTTACTATATTAACCTTATCTTTTAGTTTTAACTCTTAGTTAATTAGTTTGACATTTACCATGTCACTTTGTATTTTTATATTATATAGTTAATAAACATACTATATAAATCCAAGAGACCCCCAAGTGGTCCATTAATGATACACCTATCATGATATAAGGCTCTTGGACGAACTGTATATTTTTATGAATTGAATATTAATTAATAATATAATATTTGTTTTAAAGAATCTTTTATGTCAATTTTGACACTATTCAATAGTTGATTTTTCTGAAACTCGTAACAGAATGATTACTTCTACGAAAGTTAATTAAATCAATCCTAACATGTCATATTAACCAAAAAAATTATTTTAATTCAAAAAAAGCTTCAAATTATATTTATTTGGGTATTTATAATATCAATTTTTCAAATTTTTCATTAATTATGTAATTACTGTATCATCATTGTGTCATAAATAAATTAAATGTTTTAATGTATAAAAATTATAAATAAAATATCATTATGTAGGAAATCTTTTTATATTTTTAATTAATATTTACAGTCTAATTTATATTATGTATAACCATATATTAAAAATGTTTTAGTAAATAAACTTTGATTTTAACTCTTTTAACTCTTCTTTGAATTGAATAATAACGAATGTCCTAATCTAATCCAAGTTGACCTAAATGATAATATTTTATTCCTAAGGTTGTTTTTGGTTGAGATAAATTTGTCCAATAGAATTAGGACATGTGTCAGGGTAATATTAATATCATTTTTACCCTGAATTACCCTATTTACTTTTAATCGTGGTAAATAAAAGTAAAAAGTTACTATTCCCCAAAAATTATTTTCATCTCATTGAAGCACATTTTACTTCTTGATATTAACCGTCTCTATCAGATTTTCGAAATTCCATTCACAGAAGCGGTAAAATTATGTTTTATGAAAAATTCAGTTTTTTTAACTACCACTTAGTAGTTTCACTATTCATCAAAAATTGAAGTTTTTCAGAACAATGCCAAAATTTCACCCTAAGCTATAATTGATATTCCAAATTCAAAAATGATATCTATTTTAAAAAATTCCAAACATATATGTTGCATTAATTAATTATATAGTTAATTCCTGCTGTCACAACAAATAGCGTGTTTTTAAGAAACAATATATATCAAAAGATTGACAATTGTTTAGCTCCAATTTCAAAGTGAAATTAATTCTAATGAAAACCATTGGATAAAATGGTAAAAATATATTCTAATTATAATTTAAAACCACTCAAATTCATAATTTATCACTATTAATTATTTTTATTAAAAAAGTTGTTTTTAACTAAAATTTAGTTATTTTCACTATTCATCAAAATATTAAAGTTATCTAAAAAGTACCAAAATTTCACCTTAGGCTAAATTCAATACACTGAATCCAAAAATGAAATCCATTTTGAAATATAAAATATATATAATTTCAAAAAGTAGGTATTACTATTCATAATGGCTAGTTTGATTGGTTGTGGTGTGTGTTAAAACTCGAAGTTGTGTACAACACAAGCTACTGTATTATTCAAAGGAAAGCATACCGTGGAAGCTTGGGATGTTTCATTTTAAATTTTTGATGTCCCCATTTAGTCCAAAAGTTTAAAATATTGTATTTAAAAAGGGTTCACTATTTAAAGTTGGTAAAAGTGCAATACTGAAAATGAATTTGTTCTTACATTATGTCTAAGAAACTCATAATATGGATTCTAAAATTATAAGGATTATATAAAGTTTAAAATTTAGTTAATATTATTCATGACCTCTTTTGAACGGCTTGTTTGGTAAGTCAGGGTGCGCTTGAACTCCGTGTTGCATGTAGTGCAAGTTATTGTATTATTTTGAAGAAATAACACACTATGAAATCTTGGGGTGTTACATTCTATCCTCCTTTAATAAATTGCATCCTCATAATTTGAAATTATTCTTTGAAAATAAAAGGTTAAAAATAGAAAATATCTTTTTGGGAAAACCCACATCAGAAATTGGGTTACTAAAATTTAGTCTTAATATGAGGAAAAGAGAAATGAAAGGTTCACCACCAAATTATGATTTTGATTAGTAGAACATTGGTGGCAATTAGAGACATATAATTGGAGGAAAAACGTAAATATTTATAGGTAGTGATTGAGGTCATCAATCACAGACATGTTTAAAATTGAGGTCCTTAAATTCATCAATCTATGATGATTTAAAATACCATCGATTCAACAAAACATAAGGTATTAGGATAACACATTTTTGATGTTTCAAAATATCTTAGTTGAAATCCCACATCGAAAAATGAATTAATGAGGCCTTTATTTAAAAAAAATAGTGGAAAGTATGAAGATTACCGAAAATAACACATACTAGGGTTCCATGTAGGAAAATATGGATATGGAAGAGAAATCTAACCATCAATTATCTGATGGAGAGTGGTAGAGATCATGGATATGAAAAGGCCAATACTCCCAAAACCATAAATTAGTGATGACTTAAGGTACCATCTAGGACAACATTTTTGTTCTATGTTCCTTTTCTTAATGTTGAGGAATTTATTTATGAGATTGGATAAGATCATAAGGAGATATACTTACTTTATAATTAGAGTTTTATCCATTAATAAATTTCTACCACAAACTCATCTTTCACTCTAAAAGATAATAGAACGTTAAGAAAATTCTATTTATACTATTCTTACAGGGTTCCAAAATAAACGAATTTATAATTAATCTACCAGATCTTTTTAAAAAAAAACTACATTATTTAATCTAGGACATCTCATGGGCCAGTGGTAGGTGATACACCTTTGTCGCCCTTCGGTTGCGGGTTCAATTCTCGCGGACTTGCCGGTCGCGACGGGTTGCCGCCCGACCTCTGGGTTGTCCTTTTATGGAAATCCAAAATTAATCTCAAACTAGAATTTATCCAAAATACTTCAGTCCAAACTCACAGTCCAATATTTATAAGGAAGGTAAACATAATTTAGATAATTTTTAACCCGTAATAGAATATGAATACATTCATCATGTATTCTTTTAAAACACTAAAACATCCTGAATTACCATAATCCTTATTGATTACATTCATGATCCCTTATTCCATATAGAATGTTGGATATACTTCATCAATCCAAAAATGTTTTAAACCCCAACAATGATGGAATATACAAATCATTAATCAGCTTCAAGGTAGTCAAGAATATCATATATAATTTATCCAAATCAATCATGTATTATTCTAAAATCACTACCTTGGTATCAGAACCATATTATGGTTTATCTTTCTCTCAACCATATATTTTCCAAATATTTAACCTGCTATTGAGTCACTTTTCTTTGTTCAACACAATCTCAAGTCCTTAATGAAATAGTACTGCAGTACAATCCTTATATACTCCATAATTCTTATAACAAGTACATTGTTGATACAACACTCAAATGACATAATCAACATAAGAACTCTAATCATTCCTCTTCATCTGTGGTAGTATCATAACTTTATTATTATCCAATAGCATCATTTGCGGCATAGTTTGATGACTGGGACATAGGTCCGCGTAGTGTCCAAAATCCTTGCAAATGAAGCATTGTTCATTTGAAACCATTTTCTTACCCTTGCAGTCACGTACTTTGTACCATTTTTCTCCACACTTAAAACAAACTCCCATTACTTTCAGACAAGTTCTAGGGTGTTTCTTCCCACAGTTATCACATATGGTAAAATTCTTCTTTTCCCTCTTCCCTTTATCCATCTTTATCTCTTCCATCCTTTTCTTCTCTTGCTTCCCTTCAAAGCCATATGACTCAGTAAAATCATTACTTATCTTATCAATACATGATATTATTTCTTCATATGATGATAATACATTGGAGACTATTTCTCTTATAAATTCTAGCTTAAGACCATGAAAGATATGATCCTTCTTTCTCTTTGGATTATGTGCATTGCTGGAATTATCATTCCTTCTACTGGGCGCCATTTCTAAACAATGGAATACACAAGATTAGTTTATGAATAACAATACCTAATCCCAAACTTATAAGACACAGAACATAAATTAAATAGTTTATGGATATAATCTATAATCTTAAAAATTTCTCCTTTGAGGAAGAAAATACTCATGAACCCTTCATAATGGTTTGTAAAGAAAATGAGAATTATCCTAATCATATCCCCCGGGGGTGTCGTAACCAAGAGTGCAGCAAGGCCTGTTGTCATGCAACAGTTCTCATTCGAGTCTAGCTCAAAGCGGTGTTTTCGGGTTTTACCCCTAGGTACATCCGTGCCAGAGCCGCCTCTACCTGCTCGTATCCAGACAGGGATGTATTGCTCAGAAAACTCACAAAATCTCTACAATACCAAAATTCTAGGAAGTTCTTCTATACTAATCCTCAAAGTCCATCTTAAATCTATGTTCTCTAATCAGAGTTTATCTAAATATATCTTCCAAGGTTTGTACTAAACTTCCTCTGATACCAACTGTAATGCCCCGACCCCAATTATCCAGAGTCGGTGCATTATTACATAACATTGGCATGATCACGAGAAAGATCAAATCTCGAAATACCGATTGGTTTAGTAGCCTTGGAAACAATAGATATATTCATAAATTTTTACATTACATCAATAAGTGAAAAGCTACAACAATATATTTTCTCCATATTCCACACTCATATCCCCACATACTATCCCTGTAGGTCATTCATAAATTACTTCTTCACATCCTGGGAAAAATAAAACATAGAAAAGGGGTGAGCTCAAACGCCCAGAAAGGATAACAATATAGCAGAAACTTTTATAAATAAGAATAAACTATTAAGGCAATGTATAACTAAAACAAAATCCTTTTAAACTTGAACTTAAACATCATATGGAAAAATAAAATGAAATAACGCCATTACTTATTCACATGGATATTATACTAATCGAATAATCACATGAAATATCAATAACCACTTTCATAATGATGGAATGCATAATTCCAGACTATCATAACCACATATCCAAGGCCTCATTCCATGAGTATAAATAAGATTTTTCCAAGGCCTTGTGCCAAGACACTAGTTTGTCTCATTAGACCTACCAATGCATCGAGGAGCTATAGAGGGCTCCACCTGTCACATATTAAGTCCAATGCATTCCCTTATTAAAAGGTTTAAACATAACATAAACATTCGAATTAAAACTAGCATATGAAATGTCAATACTTTCACCATATACCATGAATGGTATAAAAATAGCACATCCACAGTCAAACATATAACAAAACCTTCAATACAATATAGAAGTTTTGTATCACAATAAATCAACTTCAAATAAGAATACAATCCATCAAAGGATGTTGACATAGATGAAATCAAAACTAGTTGAGAGAAATATATCTTTTTTTTAAATCATTTAAATGTCACACATTTATTAAGGAAGTAATTTAAAAGAGATTTTTGAATCAAAGTGTCCCATACCACTTCGAAACTTTTGAAAAGAAATATCATTTCAAAACATTCATGTCCACATAAATAAATCCTTAAACTCATTTTGAAAACATGGACATTAATTAAAAGGATTTAGAAAGATAAATCTTTAAAACGTTTAAAATTCTGATTTTGATAAAGAGTACCTTCCAGAAATTCTTAAAATATTCATTTTGAAATCATTTAAAAGTCACATAATTATAAAATAAAACATTTACTTAGAAAATATCCTTATAATCTTGTAAGGGAATCTTCGACGATTTTATAACGGCCTAAATTAACTACACCCCCCGTATAAGTTAAAAAAACATTCTTACCTTAATTCTATCGAAAAGGTTAATAGCACCTTGTTTGGAAAACGAAGGAAAGATTATTTTATAAAACTATTATAAAAAGTCAAACAAGGGTATAAATGACTTTAACCAATGTTCTTTTAAATAGTAAAAATGTTTTGAAATACATTTTTAAGAAACATGGATGTGGATGATAAAGAGATCCCAGTAGATTATTATGTATAAACAACCATGGATAATGAAGAGATTGCGAAATAACCCTTACCTTGTACTTTTCCTTGGTTGGGGTAGGTTAACCTCCTGTATAATGGTGAAATAATTGTTATTAAATTATTAAAAAATCATATACCTTAATATGATATCATATATGATCTTTTAACATTGCTTTGTTAATAATATCTTAGAATTATCGTCGTTTCGGGTGTTAACTTACTCGTTTTCTTTTATATGTTTTGTTGCGCAAGGCATGTTTTTCATATATAGGTTGTATATTATTCATATCCAGATTGATATCAAGTCCTCAAACATTATTTTTAAATCATCAAATGATAATTATACTTGAATGGATACGATAGAGAATGAATCTCATCGCGTTCGTGGAGACGGTAGTCCGTACGTACGCACGAGCGACAATATCACTTTTGATATTAAAATAATATATAAATGGATGTCATATCATATATACAGAATAATTATCATGTTATATTTATTATTTACATGAATTAGACATCATTATTATACCCATCCAAATTATAATTTATTGATTAACAATTACACCACGATGTGGAGACGGTAAGTCGTACGTATGTACGTATGATGACATGTTATTCAAAGGGTGGATAGAATACTGAATATGGTTGTGCCATATTTATAATAATATTACAGTATATAGGAGATACTAGATTAATTATTTTACAATGGGTAAAACAAAGAAAGAAGAAGTTGAAGAAGAAATTAATTTGAAAAAGGGTGGTGAAAACATTTCCTCTTCTTCGGGTTCTTCCTTTTGATTTGATCAAAAAGGGCTCCATAGGTTGTCTTTATGATCAAACTAAGGCATATAGGTTGTAGTGAGGGAAGTTGGGAGATTATTTGGGTAGATTTTGGCCGAACCAAAAGGCTATGAAGGTGTGAAGTAATGTGAAGGGGGAGTGCCCTTTTATAAGAGGGATGAGGGGCACCTTTGGAAAAGCTAGAAATATTAATTTATAATAAATCCATATTCGGTTTCTAATGGCTCCAAAGTAGATTTTTCAAAGTTCAACGTAGGGATAGGTCTAAAACCATTCAACCAATAGAATTTAGACAGGTTTGGGTTACTATATTAAACTTATCTTTTAGTTTTAACTCTTAGTTAATTAGTTTGACATTTACCATGTCACTTTGTTTTTTTATATTATATAGTTAATAAACATACTATATACATCCAAGAGATCCCCAAGTGGTCCATTAATGATACACCTATCATTATATAAGCCTCCTGGACGAACCTTAGATTTTTATGAATTTAATATCAATTAATAATATAATATTTTTTTTAAAAACCTTTTTATGTCAATTTTGACACTATTCAATAGTTGATTTTTGTGAAACTCATAACAGAATGATTACTTCTACCAAAGTAAATTAAATCAATACTAACATGTCATTTTAACCTGAAAATTATTTTAATTCATAAAAAGTCTCAAATTATATTTATTTTGGTATTTATAATATCTATTATTCCAATTTTTCATTAATTAGGTAATTACTGCGTCATCATTGTGTCATAAATAAATAAAATTTTTTAATGTCTAAATTTTATAAATAAAATATCATTATGTAGGAAATCTTCTTATATTTTTAATGAATGTTTACAATCTAATTTATATTATGTATAACCCTATATTAAATTTTTTTTAGTAAATAAACTTTGATTTTAACTCTTTTAACTCTTCTTTGAATTAAATAATAATGAATGTCCTAATCTAATCCAAGTGGACCTAAATGATAATATTTTATTCCTAAGGTTGTTTATGGTCGAGATAAATTTGTCCAATAGAATTAGGACATGTGTCAAGGTAATATTAATATCATTTTTACCCTTAATTACCCTATTTACTTTTAACCGTGGTAAATAAAAGTAAAAAGTTACTATTCACCAAAAATTATTTTCATCTCATTGAACCACATTTTACTTCTTGATATTAACCATGTCTCTCGGATTTTAGAAATTCCATTCACAGAAGCGGTAAAATTATGTTTTATGAAAAATTCAGTTTTTAAACGACCACTTAGTAGTTTCACTATTCATCAAAAATTGATGTTTTTCAGAACAATGCCAAAATTTCACCCTAAGCTATAATTGACATTCCAAATTCAAAAATGATATCTATTTTACAAAATTACAAAAATATAAGTTGAATTAATAAATTTAAAATTAATTCCCGCTGTCACAACAAATAGCGTGTTTTTAAGAAACAATATATATCAAAAGATTTACAACTGTTTAGGTCCAATTTCAAACTGAAATTAATTCTAATGAACACCATTGGATATAATGGTAAAATATATTTTAATTATACTTTAAAACCACTCAAATTTATAATTTATCACTATTAATTATTTTGATTAAAAAAGTTTTTTTTAACTAAAATTTAGTAATTTTCACTATTCATCAAAATATTAATGTTATCCAAAAAGTACCAAAATTTCACCTTAGGATAAATTTGATACTCTGAATCCAAAAATGAAGTCCATTTTGAAATATAAAATATATATAATTTCAAAAATTAGGTATTACTATTCATAACGGCTAGTTTGATTGGTTGTGGTGTGTGTTAGAACTTGAAGTTGCGTACAACACACGCTACTGTATTATTCAAAGGAAAGCATACCGTGGAAGCTTGGGATGTTTCATTTTAATTTTTTGATGTCCTCATTTAGTCAAAAAGTTTAAAATATTGTATTTAAAAAGGGTTCACTATTAAAAGTTGGTAAAAGTGCAATACAGAAAATGAATTTGTTCTTACATTATGTCTAAGAAACTCATAATTTGGATTCTAATATTATAAGGATTATATAAAGTTTAAAATTTAGTTAATAGTATTCATAACCTCTTTTGAACGGCTTGTTTGGTAAGTCATGGTGTGCTTGAACTGGTGTTGTGTGTAGTGCAAGTTATTGTATTATTTTGAAGAAATGACACACTATGAAATCTTGGGGTGTTACAAAAAAGAAGGTTGATGGAACAGTGAGGTTTGGTAATGATGGTGCTTTGAAGATTAAAGGCAGTGGGAATACTACTATTTCCCATGGAGAGCTGAAGAAGACTGAAGTTCTTTATGTGGATTGTCTATGCTACAATCTCCTTAGTGTGAGTCAACTCTGCGACTCAAGGCTCATAGTAACTTTCAAGCAAAAAGGATACACTATAAAGGGAAAAACAGGGAATTCTATTATGAAAGGATGTAGAACAGATGGAAACTTATATCAGATTGACAGCAAAGTAAACTATTGCTATTTGTCTGTTGAAGAAGAAAACAACCTCTGTTATTGAAGGTTGGGGCACATTAACCAATAAGACATGGAAAAGATATCTAATCATAAGATTTTCATGAATATCTCTATTCTGAAATGTGAACTGGAAAAGGCTTGTGATGCTTGCATACGGGGGAAGCTAGTATGTAATTCATATCGACCAAAGAAGAAAAGGGCATCACACCATCTTGATCTCATCCATACAGACATATGTGGCCTGATAAATATCGACAGAACTCATAGAGATAGGTACTTCTTCCATTTAATTGATGATTATAGTAGAATGGCTTGTGTAATGGTTATTCACAGGAAGCAAAAAGTACTTGATTGCATGAAAACATGTCACCGGATTGCCAAGAATGATACTGGACAGACAATAAATGTCTTGCGATCTGACAATGGAGGGAAATACACGTCCATTGAGTTTGATAATTACCTATAAAAACATGGGAAACATCATGAGGTAGCTGCTCTGAGAACTCCACAAAAAAATGGAGTTGTTGAGCACCATAAACAACAAGTCAACAATATATCTAGGACTATTCTGATTGAGATTTTTATTTCTCACCATTACTAGAAAGAAGTTTTTGAAGCTGTAGTTCACATTCTGAATCGAATGGGGCTTTATATGGGAGAAAAGAAGACACCATATGAATTGTGACATGGAAGGAAGCCTTTGTTGAAATAATATATTGTTTTGAGAAGCAATTTTTTCATCCAAAATAAAGAATGAAATCAAGGGAAGTTTGGTGACAATGCTGATGAAGGAATTTTTCTTGGGTATCCAATGAACAGAAAAGCCATCAAGTGTTTCAATAAATGCTTGGGGAGGATTGTGTGAAAGCATTTATGTTAATATCATTGAAGGAAAAACCCTAAATGCTTCAAATAATTCTTATACTGATGAAATAGAATATAAGGATGAATGTGAACATGGAGTAAATACAAATACATAAATATAAGAAGGTATACAAAACACTCAGGAGTCATATCATCATGATGACTCAGAAGAAGAATCTGAAGAGGAAATCTTGGCTGGAGAGAATGTGACTGAACCTCATAAGAGAAATCAAAGAGCAGAGATTGATCCATATAACATAATTGGGGATATAAGTGCACCAACACAAACAAGGAGGATAAGGAATAACACACAATCAGAATTTTTATTTGTTGTGGATCCATCCTCATTTTAAGAACCAGCAAAGGATGAATCTTGTGTGAAATCCACGAATAAAGTGTTAGATCAGATTGATAAGAATCATACATGGTATCTTGTCCAGAGACCTGAAGGTCACAATGTGATTGGTACAAAATGGTTCTTCAAGAACAAGTCTAATGAGCACAGAAGTGTTATTAGAAACAAGGCATGACTGGTATGTAAAGGCTACTCCCATATTGAAGGTGTTGATGTTGAAGAATCCTTTTCTCCAGTGGCTAGATGAGAGTCAATCTAGATTTTCCATTCCATGGAACTCCAAAAAGGATATAAAGTATATCAAATGGATGTCAAGACAACATTCATGAGTGGTGTACTCAAAGAAAAAGTATACATTGAACAACAAGTGGGTTTTCATCATGGTACTGATGAAACAATGGTTTGAAAACTAAAGAAATATTTGTATGGTTTGAAGAAGGAACCACGAGAAAGGTATTCCCGGATGGACTCTTATCTCGAGAAGATGTAATTCAAAAGAGGAGTAGTAGATCAAAATATATATTTGAAGAATTATCCAAAAATCAGTTCATGATTCTAGTCTATGTCGATGACATTATATTTGGTGGAAGCAGGTAGAAATCAGTGGATGAATTTGCCAATTACAAGAAATCAGAATTTGAAAAGTATATGATTTGGGAGCTCACATATTTCATGGGACTACAGGTGATTCCAAAAAAGGATTACACTTTCATTTCTCAGGAAAAGTATGCAAGAGAGCTACTAAAAAAGATTAATATACAAGACTCCAAACCAATGTCAACTCTAATTGTAGTTGGAACCAAACTTGGAAAGCATGTGGATGGAACATCTGTAGACCACACCATGTACATGATGATAATTGGGAGTCTATTATACCTAATAGCGACACGGCCAAATATTGTCTTTGCAATATGTCTAGTGGCCCTATTTCGGAGTAATCCAAAGGTGGAACATATGGTAGCATTGAAGAGAATTATGAGTTATATTCAAGGTACTCACAATTGTGACTTATACTTTGCTTCAGGAAGGGATAGTAAATTATCATAATTTTCTGATGTTGACTATTCTGGAGATGTAGTGGACAGAATGTCCACTAGTGGTGGAGCATTCTATATTGGGAATCAATGTGTTGGCTGGTTGAGAAAGTAACAAGAAAGTACTTCTCTTAGTACTGTTGAAGCTAAGTATATCTCCGTCACAATGGCATGCCCTCAACTGCTATGCATGAAGAAACAATTAACAGATATTGGTGATGAGGTGAAGCAACCAATGGTAATTTACTATGATAACAAGAGTAAAATTGATCTTATGAAGAATCCTATTCAACATTATCGTACAAAACAAATTGAAATCAGGTATCACTTTATCAATGAAAAAGTTGAGCAAGGTGTGATTAGAACGGATCATGTGAGAACAGATGAGAAAGTGGCCGAAATCCTAACTAAGCCACTTTCGACGGCTGTGTTTGAGAAGCATTGGTTGATCCTCGGTGTTCAGCCACCTCCCAGTGCATAGGGAGGTTACGAAATACCCTTCTCCCGAGTTATGTTAACTATTTTTAATATTTTTCTGGATATGATGAAGGTATATGGGGGAGATACTATCCAAGGGGAGTATTGTTATGTTCAATGAGAAAATACCAATCTTTGGGTTTATTTCCAATGGGGAAGGAATAAATTCAGGACATGTTTGGTATCAGGATGATATTTCTATGAATTCAGGACATGTTTGGTATCACGGTGATATTTCGATGATAGATGAGAAGGAATATATTCGACATGTAATTATTTTGGGAAAATTTTAGATAATTTCGTGGGTTTCATTGAGAATTCCAAAACACGGGAACCTAATCCATGCTTCCCCTCTTGTTTTCAACACCGAACATTTCTCACGTAGACTTAGAGTGTTGGATGAGTTGATTCTTGCGTTTTTTGTTTGCATGTGGTCGGAGCTCTATTTAATTTGTTTACTGATTTCCAACAAAACCAAAGGGGGATATTGTTGGAAACATGGTGGTTCTATGCATGAATTGTAGTATGGATTGTGTTTATGGTCAATCCTTAGTGGAAGTTCAGAATGGGTGCTAGTAAAGTGAACATACAGTTCAAGTAGACAATAATATTGAAGGTGGCATTGTTTTCTAGTGTTTGGAAAATTTTTGGACATGAAAATAGGAAAATGAAGAAATAGATTGTTGGAAAGAAGAGGTGTATACAAAAACGAAGTGGTGCACAAAATAAAGGAGGCGTGCGTGAAAAATAGTGGCATGCGTGGAAAAACAGCATCGTGTGCAAAAAACAGAGTGGTGCGTGAAATAGTGGAGCGAGATTTTTCGTACAAAATGTGTTTCAGAATCAGAATGTTGGAAAATGGAAAACGCATGGGCTACACAAAAAACATGAAGATGAACGCGAAAAACAATACATGTATGAAATATTACTCACTGAATGAGAGGTTTTTCAAGCCACATGGGGTTTTGCACGCGGGGGTCTGAGGTGCCTATAAATAAGAGGTGACCCCCCTCATTTCGAATAGTTGAAGACTTAGAGATGATCCGAGGTCTGATTCTCATAAAAGGTTCGCTCAAAGGCAGTTGTGCGAAAAATTCATAGTTGCGCAAAAAAGGCCTAGCTGTGTGAAAAATTACGAGGTGCGTGATAAAGGAAGAGCTGTGTGAAAAATTTCAAGCTGTATGAAAAATTCATAACTACCAAAATAGAAGAGGTTGCACGTAAAATAAATGAAGTTTCCCAAAATAATTTTCCACACGAAAAACTTGTATTGCGCGCAAAAGTGAGAACATGTGCACAAAGGGTAGGTGTTGCGTGAAATCATCAGTGCAACCCGTTTGCACATTCTGATTATCCGGTACAGTGTGTTCGAGTGCATCAATTCTAGTCTTTTATGAAATCATAGTCTCGTTCTAAGATGAGTAAAAGTCTTCAATGCGAATCTATTAAAGATACTTTCACGTCTATAAACTGACTAAGACTTCATTGATGGCAGTGAGCCAGGGGGAGTACACGGGAGTGACCTGAGGGATGTAGTGGTCTATCCCCGAACATTTGTAAAGGCAATGAGCATGGGATAGAGTGACTATTCCTGAACCATTGAAATCCATAACTAGTGAAGAATAGTGGAATTCGGTACGATTGACAACCTGTTGGCTTATGCTCCGTGGACGTAGCCCTTAGTGGTAATCCACGTAAAAAGTGTTGTGTCATCTCTTTGCATGTGAATTATTGAATTATTATCATATCAATCATACATGTTTGACAAGTTCTTACCAACGTTAGAAAAATATCCATCAGTTTAAAAGAAATGTTGACACCCTGATTCACCCCTCCCCTCTGAGGGTTTCTCAGGGTCCTACAATTTTATCAATTGATTTGGGTATCATGATGTGTAATTGGGAAATTTTGGAATGGAGATTATTGGGATTATATAGGAGCCACTCTTATATTGTATCATGAATCATATGGTCTTCTTGTAATAATAGGGCATTCGTATTTCATTGAGATTATTATTACCCATTGTAAATGACTTTAATTAATAAACAATAGCTAATAACATTTTCATTGTTTTACGAAATGCCTTTTTATGTATTATCTAATTAATGAAATTTAATCGTATAAGTTTCATTATTACGAATGATTATATAATACATGATTAGTAATTTATTATAAATTTGACATATGATTTAACTTAATGAGTTTATTTAATGTCACTAGATTGTCATTAAACAATTACTCATTCAAAATGTTTCATAATTATTGTTTCCTCTTATACTCTCTACTAGTCTTTTGTTAATTATTTTATTGTTTGGAATGTTTCTAGTTGATTATTTATCATTTGTATATGGTATATGAATGTCATCATTCATGGTTCATTTTATAAAAACAATTTATGTTTCAAAAATACAAATAACCATTTCATAAAATTATAACCTAAAATGGAAGTTGGTTTTAAAAGTGAAATACATTGGAAATGAATATATTTCGATAAAAATAATGGATAAAAAGTTATCATAACTAAAATTATAACATTATATGTTTTTTTGAAACACGGATCTTTGAATACGAATTTGAAAAGTATTACATGGAATTGGAAAATAATTGTTTTCTTGTAAATTTATTTAAAATGCAATATTTTCTATAAGTTGGGAAGAGTGTAATGCATTGAGATTTTGAGAAAACAATTTCAAATTAATTTAATATTTTGATAATTTTCACTACACAAAATAGTAAAAATTTCTTTTCACAAATTAATACACACCTTTTATTGGAAAAGTTGATTTTTCTTTCGCTACACATAATATAAACATGTCTTGGGCTACACACAACACCGACCAGGCATACGATGCAAAAAATATTGAGTTTCTATGAAATATCTATATATATATATATAATTAATTAAATGAGTTAATTATAACCTAATCATAAAATATAGTTATATTAATTTTAATAAATACTTTTGAAATATTTTTTATAATTTTTTGTATAGATAAATGATATTGATAATGAAAGATATGATTTTTTAAAGACCATTTTGACATAAAATTTGATTTTCTTGAATATACCTATTTTAATAATAAAATTAAATTAAGTCACATTTAGAAATTTAATTTTATAAAATGAAATTCATTTTTGAATTCATAATGTCAAAATTAGTCGAGGGTGAATTTTTGGGATTTTTCTGAGAAACATCATTTTTTGATGAATAGTGAAAAATACTACTTTTTTGTTAAAAACATCCCTATTTTCTAATTAATTATTCATAATAATTGATATTATAAATAATATTTATGGTAAAATTATTAAAATTTAAAAACTATTGATACAATAAAATTCATTAGAATCAATTTAATGTTGCAACTCAATATAAAATCATAACAATCGTTAGACCTTTTTATACATTTAAACCACATTATTTCATCTCATTTGTGAGATAAGTACTAATCATAATTCTACCACTTAGTTTAATTAAATTTAAAAAATCATAAAAAAACATTTTATAAAATATAATATTTACATTCTTTTAATTTTTACATAAATGATTAGTTAAAGTGGTTAAAATTAATCACACTAGTTAAGTCCAAATTGAACTTAATTAGTGACTAGACCTTAAAATTAAGGGCCAAATCACCTAGAAACATTTACAATACCAATTTTCTATTCATATTTCGAAATTAAAATTTCCATTATTGAGTTTTTTAGGGACTTTTATCTGTAATAACATGTGCACACCTAACTTGTTTCTAAAAATTCCATATGAATCCTTTCCCTTCCCTATAAAAGTCCACCACCTCTACCCATTCCCACACCACTCAAGAAAATTATGTTCGGAAACTTCCTTACCAATACCCTCCCAAAATTCATCCTTTCCACTTTGGAGTATCCCATTTAGCATAAATCCTCGCAAGGAAGCTTTTGGAACAATCCAAAGGAGGTACCTGATTTAGAGGTAAAGACTTCTCAGAAGCTCCTTTCAATTATTTTCTTTTACACCCCATCCACTATATTTATTCACTTATTTGGTGAAAAAAACAACTAAAAAATATACTAGGATGTTTTAATTCTATGATTTTCACATATACTTACATAAAACCTCCATCTAAATGATATCAAATAAACTTTTTCTATATACGATGAACTACTGCATCATGAAACAATGATTGTTGATTTATCATTTACCACCAATCATGGGGGGCAATTATGACAGATAATATGTTTATATATGTCATTTTTTATGTTTATAATGTCTTAAATATTATTTATTACTTTTAAAACACATGCCTTTTATATTCCATTTGGTGTTATAATGATAATCTCATTTGAGGAACTATGGACTACCACCCCCTCAAAGCGATTTGATTCACTCACACACCACATGGAATGTATTAACTATAGATTTAATAAATATATATGATATATATGATATAATAATTTTAATAATATATATATATATATATGTATTTATTTATTTCATCTACATAACTTATTTCAATTAGAAAACAAAAATGGAAACAATGTTCATGCATACATACGACTTACCATCTACAAGTATTGTGTATTCCATTTCATACATATTAATGATATAATTTATAATTATATACATTTACTTGTTATAAATGATTTATATTATGAAATTATTATATAATTTCAAGGATAAAAAATTTAATAAATTAATAAACAAGAGAATAACACAACGAAAATTACCCGAAGTGAAACATTAAGCTGAGATCATTATAAGGAAGATAATATAAGGTTGTACTACAACCATATATGGTATTAAATATAATAATATGGTTCTGTAAAAGGTTAATAATAAATTCTTATTTATTTTACAAGTGGTTTCCCTAAGTACAATGAGATTCATGACATAAGGTAAGGGGATTTCATCTCACATCTAAATTTTGTGAGATACATGTTTTGTTCACAACTCTTTAGTTTTGGGTGGTGTATGTACTTCCCATGTTTGTATTCTATGTTTCCTATATTTAAATTTATTCGTATTCACATATCCATTTTATGATTTTACATTCATGGGGTGTATGTTTCAAAAGTTACCAAATCTGTAAAAAAGTTATGTCTCAATTTTCCTTCATTAAGACTCCTATTTTGTTATGCACGTAAATTTTTTTTATTGGTGTGTATACATTCATTTTACATTATTTAGCATGAATCACAATATTTTAAATATATTATATGATTTTTGTAATTTCAATTTTTATATTGAGAGTATGATCCCATGTTACTGAGTTATAAGTGTTTATTAAGACAATCTCATTGCTTTTCGATATAGTTTATGCTTACTCATCCTTTACTGAAATCTTATGATGCATCTGCCAAAAACACTAATGAGATTCCTTATCTTTTTTTCAAGATATATTCATGTTTTAGTACCATTTTTATACTCTTTGGTGTTAAAGATAATGTTTTTCTGTAAAATATGATTGCCTCTCTCTTCAGTGGGAAATCTATTATATTCACAATCCATGTTTTCAAAAATATTTTCCTCAGATCCTTCAATGTAATTTTCTATGAAAAGGATTTTAATTTTTTTTATTATTTTAAAAGATTAATCTATATTTTTTTAAAGTTATTTTAAAAGAAATATATTTTCAAAAAGTTTTATGTTATAAAAAATATTTTTCAAAGAAGTGGGCATATTTTCCTCAAGGAATGTTTTTAAAATATAATTCAATATTATTTTCCTTCAATGATGACATCAATTGATGTTAATCATTCAATTATATTAAATTGTTTAATGGTTCCATTTATATCTTTTGTATGAATGGTTTATGATTAATTTAATGATCTTGGTGAAACCTCTTTCTCTTCCACGAGTTATTAGTTTTTGAAATCTATTTATTTTCCATGGGTTACATGTTTAGGAAACCAGCTTCTTTTCAGGGGTTATGATTTGATGAAATGGGTATAAAACCTATCTCGTTTCCAAATTATATGATGTGATGAAATATTAACGCTACCCATTTCATTTAGTGGGTTATGATTTGATGTTTCTGAAACCTATAACTTTTATGGGTCATGATATGAAAAATGTTTTATTATCTTTTAGAACATGAATAAATTATTTTATTATGAGATGGGTAGAACATATATCTCCCATCAATGCCTTGGGTAATGATAGATGAGTCATGAGTATAAATTTTATAGGTAAACCTGATTACATGTTCCCAATCTTATGCATGGAAATGGTTTTGTGTCTATATTTTAATGTGTAAACCCGATTATATGTTCACAATGTCATGAATGGACTTGGTTTTGTGTCCATAATGATATGTGTGAACCTAATTACTTCTTCAAAAAGTTATTTATAGACAAAGTTTCATGTTTATTAGGTAATTCATGAGCCTGATTACATTTTCACAATATTATGTATTCACTCTGTTTCATGTTCATAAGGTTATGCTTGATCCTAATTACATGTTCACAATGTTATGAATAGACCTGGTTGCATATCTACACATTGATGTTGGGGACTAATTTCATGTCCACAACATAATGAGGGAATCTATTTCTACTTATACAAGTGTATAAAGTTATAAACTAATGTGAATACCAAAAATTACATTTATTTTCTTATGTTATGATTCCTTGGACTGTGTCCTTTATTTCATTATGATTCATGACTTATGAACTTCAATAAAATATTATGTTCTATAATATGTTGGGTGTGGTCTTCAAATGATATCCTCATGTTCAACACCCTTTTGTTTATGATATCTTATCCATATCCTTAATTTACCCTTACTGAGCATATGAGCTCCCCCATTCTAATGCTTCCTTTCCATAGGGTTCGAAGATGGGTTTAAGATAAAATTACTAAGGGTGTAGATCTTTATGGGAGATATTGATGATATTTAATCAAGATAGAAGATTTTAGTTCCACGTTTCCAAAGACACAAAACTATTTTGGCCCTCATGAATTTATTTTATAAATTTACTAAATATTCTCCTAAATTGATGTAATATTCATGTATGCCAATAAGTTCACTATATATGGTATCAAAAGAACGTTTTATTCAACCTTTTGAAACTATGATGATAAATCATTAGTGAGATCCGTATGTATTATTCTAAGGATATGTCTAGGGATGTCTCTAATGATAAGTATAAGGATGAGTTATCATTTAGGAAAATGTGCTGTAATTTTGCTAATGGATAGAGTGGATGGTTTCCTAGAAATAGATATATCTCTAGATAATACAATCTTATGTGGATCTGGAATAGATGTACCTATGTGTAACAACATCGACAAGATGTTCCAATCATGACATGGGGGATATTCTTTGGGAATTCAAAAACACTTCATGAACCATCATGTTACATTTAAATATAAATTTCCTATGTGTAACCTAGGATAAACCTATGGTGTCTTATATTAAATAAACTTTCATAATTTAGACATCAAATAATAATTTTTTAGGATCATGTACTTTTATTATATGATATGTTTTTCTCACCTTGTTATTTATGGTATTAGACAATGGAGAGATCTTAAAAAACATGGATAACATTTAATGTTTCATATGTAAAATGTATGGGAAATATGAAAATCAATTTCCCAAAATAAATCTCATAAATGGAATACAGAAGGTGGTATAAAAATTAGTTATACTTATGAAGATAACGAGATGAAAAATGACATGTGAAAGGTATGTGATTTTATTCTAGTATTGATTATATTAAACATAATAAGCATTATTATATTGAGGTTGGGGAACCTTAAGACATTATTCAGATTTCATATTTTAAAAAAGTGATATTAAGGAGTAAGTTGATTAATCTTGAGTAATGTCTTAAGAATTAATGCTTTTGAATTCAAATATTATGGTATATAATTCATGAAATGTATATATATTTTCAGTATTAGTTTTCATTAAGGATTTAAAAGGACAAGTTGAGTGGTGATGGATACATAGAAAAGTTATTTCATGGGATGATAATGTTTTTATAATGGGACGATAACCCTTAATTAATTCCTAACATGAGATAATGATGTTTTCATATTGATATTCTGAATATGAATATGTAAATTGGATGGTAAGGATTACCCTGGAACTAATTATTAACAATGTGTTATATGTAATCAAGGATGGAGTTTATAACTTCTTTGATTTATATAATACATCCAGTAATCAATGAAATGAAGACAAATGACATTTTTTAAAAAGAATTTCTGGTCATTACCGTGTTTCAACTGAATATATGTTTTGGTTATTCTTATGCTTGAATTGTGAAAACCAAGTGGTATATTGTAATGTGTGGGAGGACCATATTTCTGTTAATTTCATGTTATTATTTTTAATCATTTAATTTTATACTTTTCTAGGGTTATAAGGTTAACCATTTATGGAATGTTTAATTTAAACTTTAGATTATGTTAGAAAGAATAACTTGTTATCTCTCCAAATGAGGATTTACGGATATTGGATATCCTATTCAAACAACTTTATGTAGATGATAAATAATGAAAAAATTGGTGGAATATCATAGATCTCATGATCTATTAGTATTTTAAGAATGAAAAGGTCACTTTCCATTCTAGAGAATGTGGATAAGTGTATCAGTGAGTAATAAAGGGGGATGTTTTCCAGAAGTCATTCATGTATATCTTTTAATGAAATTTCATTAACTTTAGAAAAAAGGATCTTGAAACCAATTTTTTTCCAATTCTTATATTTATATTGTATTATAAGGCCCCTTAGGACATCAAAAAATTTGTGGCCTTTTGATTGTTAACTTTTTCATGACCTTGTTCTCTATCACTATCCATCATAAAATGATAGTTAGATTTTTCTTCCATTTCCATTTTTTCACTTCCCACCAATGTTCTCCCATGTGGAAACCTAGTTTTATGTTACTTTGGGTAAATGTTATGGTTCCAAATATCCATTCATAAGGGATGTTTTATTATCAATTTTTATAATGTGGGTTTCTATGAATGAAACATTCTATTATGAAAGCATTGATTACCTAGATGAATTTTGAGTGAGAAATTCATTCGAAGGGGGTAAAATTTTATACCCTGAGATTTTGAGAAATATATTTTCAAATTTATTTAATCCTTTCATATTTTTTCACTACATGAAACACTGGAATTATCTTTTCAATTATTCAAAAACTCATTTACACTCAAAACTAAATTTTATTGCGCTACATACATTACCATCTTGACTTGCGCTACATGCAATGCCGACTTAGTGTATGAGGCACACAACACTGAGTTTCAATGATACATCATTATATATATAATTAATAAAATGAGATAATTATAATATAACCAATAAACATAGTAATATTAATAGTAATAAATAATTTTCAAATGTTTTTTATAATGTTTTTATTTAAATTAATTATATTTATAATGAAAAATAAGAATACGGTTGTAGTCCATTTTGTGTTAAAAATTACATTTTCTTAAATGGACCTCTTTTAATAATAAAATAAATTTTATAAATATTTTTAAATTAAATTTTGTTAAAAATAAACATTATTTTTTAATTTAGAATTTTGAAATTATCAATGGGTGATGTTTTTGGATTTTTCAGAGAAACATCATTTTTCGATGAAAAGTGAAAATACGATTTTTTTGTTAAATAAATGACTTTTTTGTCTAATTTATTTTTTAATGTTAGATGAAATTTTAATTATTTTTAAATGTGAAATTTGATAATTATAACATATTTTAATACGATTTAATTCATTAAAAGCACTTTCACTTTGAAACGTAATATAAAATCTTAACAAACTTTTGAAGATTTTCTTACTTTAAGACCCCATTATTTCATCTCATCTGCTGGATTAGAAATAATATGAATTTTTCCATTTCAATGAAATTAATTTAAAAATTAAAAAATAAACCATTTTATTCAGCATAATATTTAGATTCTAATAATACCAACTTAATTTTTGACCATAATTAATAATAAAAGTGATTAAAATTAATGACAACGGTTAGGCCAAATTAAGCTTTATTATGTACTAAACCTTAGAATTAAGGGACCAAATGAACAAGAAAATTGTCCAAAAACATATTTTATTACCATATATCTTCGTTAAACCTTCAATTATTTAGTTTTTTTGGATTCTTATGAATTTTTAATGTAATAACATGTTCACACCTAACTTGATTCTAAAAATTCAAAGTGACTTCTTTTCCATCCCTATAAAAGGACACCATATCTACCCATTCCCCACACATCTAAAAACTCATATTTTCATCCAATACCTAAAACATAAAATTCCCAAAAATCCACTCTTCTACCTTGAATCCTCCATTTGGGCATAAAGACTCTCAAGAAAGCATTTTGGCACAAACCAAAAAGAGTTACCTGATTCAGAGCTAACGTCTTCTCTCAAGCTCCTTTCATTTATTTTCCTTCTCCATCCCCCTCTTCTGTAATTATTACATTATGTTGTGAAAAAACAATAATACTATTTATATTAGTATTTTTATTCTATGGGTTTGATCTACACTTACACAATCCTCCATCTAATGGATATCAAACTTAATGTTTCTGTTTACAGCGAACTACTGCCTCATGAAACGATGATTGTTTATTTCTACTTTACGACCAATCATAGTGGCAACTATGATGGAAATATATATTTATATTTTTTATATTGTATATATATTATGTATTTTAGATTGTGTATTTCATTTTATATATATTACTTTTTTTACATACCATTTGGTTTTAATTTGATAATTTCATTTGAGGAAGTGTGGACTACCACCCCCTCAAAGCGATGTGATTCATTGAGACACCACATGGAATGTATTAAGTATGGGTTTACCGAAATTATATGATATATATGAGATAATAATGATAATATAACACACACACACACACAAAAACAAACAAACAGACACACACAGATATATATATATATTTATATATATATATTTCATTTACAAACTTTATCTCAATACGACAATAAAAATAGAAACAACGTTCTTGCGTACATACGTCTTAGCGTCTCAATGAAATGTGTATTAATTTTAAAAATTATTTATGTTATTGAATATTATTATATAAGAATACATATTATACATGATATTTATATAATTATTTAAATTCTAGAATCATGATATAAGTATAAGGACCAATGGTATAACGAATAAAGACACATGCAAAGAAGAAAGCGAATATTACTCAAAGTGAAATATTATCCAAGGTTAGTTAACAAGAAATTAATATGTGGTAGTACTATAAACATATATTGTATTAGATATAATATTATTTTTCTATAAAATATTTATAATATATTTATATTTATTACATAGGTGTTTTTAAAGAGTACGATGTGTGTCAAGACACAAGGTAAAGGGATTTCATCTCACTTTTAATTTTTGTGAGATATATGTTATGTTCACCACTATTTCCTTTTTTGTGGTATATGTAATTACCATGATTATATTATATGTATATTATATTAAATTCTATCGGTATTCACATATCCATTTTCTTATCCTACATTTAGGGGGTATAATTTTCATAAATTACCAAATCGGTTAAAATGTTTTGTCTTAATTTTCATTTTACGAGACTCATGTTTTGTTATGCACTGAATTTTTTTCCAAGTGTGTATACATACATTTAACATTATATATCATGAATATAAATCTTTCAATGATATTATATTCTTTATTAATTTTTTTTACATTGAGAGTATGATCCTATGTTACAATGTTATAAGGGTTTATTGATAAAATATCATTACTTTTTGAGATTTTTTATTTTTATGCTCCCCTAGAAGAAATATTTTTACCCATATCTCAATAACACTAATGAATTTACTTATAATATATTTTATAAAAATATCCTCATGTGTTAGTTTCATTTTTTCACTCATTGATACTTAAGATAATGTTTTTATGTAAGATTTAACTATCTCTCTCTTAAGTCAAAAATCAATTATATTCAAAAACCATGTTTTCAAAAATGATTTAAATATTTTTTTCAAAATATAATTGTTGAAACTTTTCAAGGAAAAATGATTTTAATTTTTTTTTCTTTTAAAATATTACATTATAAAAAATGTTTTCAAAATTTTTTAGGTTATACAAGGTTTTTTTCCAAGAAGAAATGATATTTACCTGAAGGAATTTTTTTGAAATATATATAAAAATTATTTTACATATAAGGTGACTTAAATTGTTTTTAATCATTCCCTTCATGTAAATTTATTAATGGTGTCATTTATATCCATTCTATGAGTGGGTTATGATTAATTCCATGGAATTTTTGAAACCCATTTCACTTTCTTGGGTAATAGGTTCTTGAAATACGTTTCTTTTCCATGGGATACATGTTTATGAAACCATATTCATTTCAAGGGTTATGCATTTATTAAATGGTTATGAAACCTATCTATATAGTAAAGGTTATATTGAGATAAAATTTTAATGACATAAATTTCATTCTATGGGATATGATTTTATTTTTATAATACTTATGTCTTTTTATGGGTCATGATATGATGAATATTTTATAATCATGTGGAACAGGTATTCATGATTTCATTAGGATATGGGGGGACCTTTATCTTCCTAAAATTCATTAGTTAACTAAAAATAACTCATGAGTATAAATGGTATGTGTGAACCTGATTAGATGTTCAAAATGGTGGTCATGGACCTAGTTTCTTGTCCATAAGTTTATCCATGAACCTAATTAATTGTTCACAATGTTATGCATGGAATTAGTTTCTTATCGGCAAGGTTATTCATGAACCAAATTATATGTTCACAATGTTATGCGTAGACCTAGTTTTATGTCGATTGGGTAATGCGTGAACCTGAATACATATTCAAAATATTCTGTATGGACTGGTTTACAAGTCCACAAATAGATGGTAGGGCCTAATTTAATGTCATTAACATACTAAGTGAACCTATTTCTACTTATACATGTTCAAAATGTTATAAGCCAACATTAAGGCAAAAAAATTCCTTATATTTTCCTATGTTATACTTCCTTGTAAAATTTTCTTTATTTTTTTTATTATTCACCTCGTATGAGATAACATTATTTATTAGGTTCTACAATATGTAGGTTATGATCTTCAAATGTTATGATCAAGTTACATGAACTTTTTTTATTTTATTCTTATGCATTAATTTAATTTACCCTTTCTGAGCATCTGAGCTCACCCCTTTATTATGTTTGTTTTCCCCAGGGTATAAATTAGGGTTTTAGGTACAAGTTCTAAAGGTCTATATCTTCATGGAAGATGTTGATAATCATTCACCATGATAGAAGATTCTGCTTCCATGATTCCAATGACACTAAACTATTACAGTCCTAAGGAATGTATTCTTATAATGTACTAAATCTTCATCTTGAATGATGTAATATCCATGCATTTTCAGTTAGTGTTGTTATTAAGTGATCCCTAATTAAAATATTAATAAAAACTGAATTAATAATGTTTGAAATTTCATGGAAGGGGATTTGAATCTTTTCTTTCAAATGAGAGATAATTTTATTTAAAAACCTTTTTTGAAACTGGAAATTTTTAATTAACCGGATCCTGGTTTTAGGATGTGTATATATAAGATTAGATGATTTTTTATGGTATGAAACACCATATAAGTTCATGTAGTCATGTAAGTGATGACTTTTTCAGAATATAATGGATTTTATTGAATTTAGATATTCCCCATTAGGATTTTGGTAAATATTTAGGTTTTTTATTTGTATTATGGTTTACATTCCACTTAAGAGTTAGGGTTTGCTAATATTTTGTGGTTTCTATTATTTTTAGAACATCCACGTTGGAGACTTGATGATGATTTAGAATATGTGTTTATCTATTAGTTATGTTTTTTTCTTTGGTTATTATAATTATTTGGTGTTATACCCAATTTATTTGGTTTTAGAAGATTCATTTTAGTCATTAAATGTGCATTTAGGGATTCATATTAAATATTTTTTTAAAATTTTACAAGAATTATCAGAATCATGATATCTTGAATTAATGGTCATTTTATATTTGCAAGATTGAAAATTTGTATGGTTTTATGGTTTTAAAGAACAATATACTAATGGAATTTGATAAATGGAAAATTTAGATGAACTTGTGGGTTTTGGTGATCCAAATGAGGGAATGTTTTAATATTTCAGGGTCATTGAGGAGTTGTTTTTCACCTTATGAATCAGCATAGAAATATATAGTATTGGGATGAAATATTATGTGTTTTTAAATGTGGTTTTATTTCAGTCAATGGTTTGGGAGTTCGATTATCTAAGTGAAAGTTTCAATTATATTTCAAAAAAATAAGATCCCCTTGGAATATAGTGATCTAGATATCGGTGTGGAATCATGAGGGCTCCACCGGGTACCTAATGTTACCATATCATGTATCTGGTCGGGCCATCTTAATTTTACAATAAAATGTGATCATATTGGTGATTATACCCTATACTATTTACTCACTTTTATTCCTCCATTAACTTTATACCTCCACCAATAATCATGAGACCCTCATATATTCTCTATCCCCTCTCATTCACTCTTATGTGTTCAATGGTGAATCATAGTGATTTCTCCATCCAAATCCAGGATAACTATTATCGTCATATCATCTGTCTTTCTATCTCTTTATTATTCATTATTTTTTGTTTTCATATCTAATGGTTGGGTATTAAGGTTACTAATAATCCATTACCTGGTTAAATCACCTCAATTCGTAGGGATTCAACATTCCTTTTCTAAAGGAACCCCGAGTTAGTTATTTCATTTCCTTTAATGGCTATTTCAATGTAAGAAAATTAGGGTATGAATTGTACTATAATTTTTGTTATTTCAATGTGGAATTATATTGTGATTTAATAGTTTTAAGTGCTGCTTCTGATAATAAGGTTATAATATGGATTTTGGGATTCATCTACTACTGTTCTCTTAGAGAATAGTGTTTTTATTATTATATTGGAGATATATTGGATTATTTATTTATGTAATATTTTCAAATGATTCATAGGTTTGGTTTGTTATTTGTTTGATCTTTCCTCTTTTACTTTATTGATGGAAAATCTATATGATACTTAAAAAAGGGGGATCTCAACACAATAGATAAATATATTGATATTCCAAGAAGTAGTGTTCCAAACCGAATAATGAATACTATTATTATTTTTAGGAATATCATTCAATGTATCCTTGGTCTATATTTAAATCAACTAAAATATCTATAGTTAAATTTCATAATAAGTTATAAATTTTTTTAACCCCATCATTATTTATTCAAAACAGTGGTTTTCATATCTTATGAAGACATGGTTTTTATTAATGTCTTAATTAGGGTATCATAACTTATGTCATTGAATAATATACATTGATTTATTTTATAATTTTTGTTTAAAATGTTATACTAATTCATTACCAGAGTATTTTGAACATAGAAAACCTCCAAAATTTTGTTGTTACTCTCATGTCTTCAAACAAAGGATTCCATTACTATGGATTATATATAGTGTTTTCTATGGTATTCACATTAATTTTACTATAAGAAATAGAATACACCATGGAATTTATGGTTGAGTAGTTAAACCATGTTTTTACTTAAACATTCTCCACTGTTCCTTTACCATTCCTTCCTCAAGAATTTATTTAATTTCACCACATCTTGAATGATTTATAAATCAAAAATCAAAAATTATCCTCAATTAAGAAATAAATCGATATAGAGATAACAACTATAATAGTCAAGTGAAAGGAAATTACCTTACTCTTATACAATCTCAATTTCTTAAACAATGATTCACTCTTAATAAAACTTTTTAAATAATAAATAAATGATTATTTCTTTTTCCTAATATGTTTTGTGTCAGTTTATTCAAATCCCTCAACTAGTTAAGAGGATTTTCCAAATCATTTTTTGAATCATAAACTCCTTTATGATTAAAACTATTCACATTTTTAATTAAAACTATTTATAAATCTATTTTTCAATGAATTTTAATGGTTATATATTTTTACCAATTAAAAATACATTACTTTGAAGAACATTCTGCTTTTATGGGAAAAAATATAAGTTTTAAAACCTTAATTTATAATAAATATTTCTATTGATACATACTAACTTTATTATAGGTAATTTTAGAAATGAAAATATTAATTTAAAAATCATTACATTGAATCAATATTTTAATTCTGATTTTATATCATGTTCTAACACCTATTTGCGTTATTTTGTGTAGTTTTTGTTTATGAACCTACCGTAATTATACCATAACCTAAATTGTCCCCAGTGTAAAATTGTGTCTTCATTATCTAACTTGGGGACATCTTTTAAAATTGGTTAAAAATCATAGGTAAGCAGTCGTACCATAGTTTATATTTGATATTTTCTAATCCTATTTAAAAATTACTTCCATATACAACACAAGTCTTCTAGCATGTATCATGGATTAGAATTCATGATAAATAAATCATGGAATGTGTATAATTTTTCCTTGTATATATTCATCCTGAAATCATTCCATGTTGATATAATAATTGGTATACCATAGTGAAAGTTTTCTATATTTCATGTTAATAAACAAAATTATTATTACTTGATATTTTCATGAACATTCTATAAGGTATATGTGTAAATTTATTACTGTCATACAAACAATAAGTCATTATGTTGGTCAATGATATATATGGTCGAATGGGACCTGTGTTTCACCCTTGATATTGTATAACCATTATTCA